>JARYHS010011408.1:293584685-293723063 GCA_031002005.1 Vandiemenella viatica | reverse complement strand
TCACGCGAACGGCGACATCCTCATTCGCCAAATGCTTGTATTTATTTATGTTATTCCAACAAAGAATAACGCAGGTAATTTCACGCCTTGTTAAGTAATGAGCATTTAGACCCAGTATTTAATAAATCCCAATGCTGTAAAGATCATGAAGTAATAGTGTCAACAACTAACAGCATTGTAGAAAACGGGAAAAACGGTCATTTAAGAACTCTCTGTCTTTAAGCCCGATTCTCAATTAACTTTAATTACTTACACCAGTTATAAAAGAATTTATTTTTGTCCTACGATAATAATCTGGTTGTAAATTTTTTAGTGACAATGGTCGTTTAATTTGTTGCGGTGCTAATATTTAGTTCTGCGCGATTAACTCTCATTTATTTATATAGTGCATAATCATTATCGTCCACCTACAAAGAGAGCAATAATTCCTCTTGTAAATTATTTCTTTCTGAAACGCGATGATCGTTCTACTGTGAAATAAATATATTGGAAACATGTGTGTCGTTTGAAAAGGGACAGATGATATGATTTCGGCGCGGCTTGAAACCCGTGTAGATTTTTCATCAGTTCTGCTGCCGCAAATCTTTCATGCTTACGTCGGCTATTAGTTACGAAACATTGGGTAGTTTCGCAGATGTTTATCTTATTTCCTGACGCAGTTAGGAAAGAATCATGGATACCTTATACTAATAAGCAGTTTCGGTACGCTTAAAAATAAAATACAAGTAAAGATAGATTTCTAAATAAAAAAAAAATAATAAGAACTACTTCGATTTGAACTCGGAACCGCTCGCTCAGCAACCCAGAACGCTAACCATAGGACCACTGCAAGCTCGGTGTTACTTTCCTCGAACTGGCGTATATAACGCAGCGTAGGAAGACTGTTTCATTCAATCCATCTTGGAGAGAGACACTTCCGAAATAATTTCTTGTTTCTGTAGTTTCGTAGTACTAAAAATTCTACCTCATGGAACATGATTATCCCTTGGTTTGTGGACTGACCAGATATATGAGTGAAATATTATCCGAAGGAATTATCAAAATGAGTATAACAATCTTATCGTTATAGTTTTATGCTAATCAACCGTAGTAATATACAGCATTGAGCCTGTTTCCTGCCTCACTTTAATGCAATCCCGTTAATTAGAACTTTTGGCAAACGTTTCAAGATCTGAATTTTGGCAAAGTATTATAGAAATGTAATGGTAGGATGATGAACTGTTCAGCCAATAAGAATCGTCAGTGGGAGGAGCTTAATTCCTACCTGTTGGCCAATTGTTTCCTGCATTGACTTAAGGAAATGAAAAATCTGCAGTATAGATGGCTCTGAATAAAATATCCACCAATGAAATTGCGAGGAGGCGGAGCCAGTATTGCGTTCCTGTTGCTTGGGATGACATTGATGCCAGATTGTGCAAAATAAGAGTGATAGAATTTTTCACCGGCGGCCACAAATAATGTCAAAGACTGTACGTTTCGCTGCGGAGTGAAATATAGGGACACACATGGCTATTTTTTATATAAGGTCGACCATTTTCCACCACCATATTTACCACATCCCCACAGCTATCGACATTCGAACAACGTTGTGAATGGCACTACCACATGCAAACACCAATGATCTGTGCTAGGTAGTGGTGGCGAAAAGTAAAATATAGGGACACACACGTCTATTTCTGTATATATATAAGAGTTGTCTTTACAGAATTTTTTAATTAAAATAATTATAATAATATATATAATATTTTAATAAAAAATTCTGTAAAGAGTATTATTGAAATGTTCTCTAACTATTCAAAGATAACATACTAGCAATATATGTAAGGGCCAGTCAAAGTCCGTGTGTACGAATTTTTTTTTTTTTGCTGTCGTCAGTCTTTCGACTGGTTTGATGCAATCCTCCATCCTTTCCTATCCTGTGCTAACCTCTTCATTTCTACATACCCCTTACAGCCAACGTCCTCAATTATCGGCTTCATATATTCTAATCTCTGTCTTCCTCTAAAGTTCTTACCTTCGACTGTTCCCTCCACTAACAAATTAACCAATCCAGCATGTCTCAAAATATGACCTACCAGCCTGTCTCTTCTTTCTGTAAGCTTCTTCCACAAACTTCTTTTCTCACCCATCATTTCCAAAACTCGTTCATTTCTTACTTTGTCTGTCCACTTAATTTTCAGCATTCTTCTGTAGCACCACATTTCAAATGCTTCAATTTTCTTTATTGCCGGTATTCCTAAAGTCCATGTTTCGCTACCATAAAGTGCTGTGATCCACACAAAGAATTTTTAAAAGTTCTTTCTAATTCCTAGATCAATATTTGAAACTAAAAGGTTTCTTTTTTTCATGAAGGCTCTTTTTGCTAGTGTTATTCTGCTTTTAACATCATTCCTGCTTCAGCCATCGGTTGTAATTTACTTCCCAAGTATCAGAATTCATTTACTTCTCCTATTGCATCGGATCCTATTATTATATTTAATCTATTAGTATTGGTATCATTTCTGCAACATTTAATCACTTTTATCTTGCTTTGATTTATATTCAGTCCAAATCTTCCTTCAGAATTTTGTTCATGCCATTCAGTAACTTCTCAATATCCTCAGCCCTCTCGGCTAACAAGACAATGCCATCAGCAAATCGTAGCATATTAATTTTTTCTCCCTGAAAACTTATGCCACATGGAAATTTTATCTTGACTTTCTTCATTGCTTCTTCTACATACAAGTTGAATATTAACGGAGATAGACTACAACCTTGTCTCACACTCTTTTCAACTGATGCATGTCTCTCGTGATTCTCTACTTTTATTACAGCCACTTGATTCATATATAGTTTATAGACTATTCTTCTATCTCGATACTTTAGACCTGACTTCTTTAAAATTTTGAACATCTTGTCCCACCTAACATTAAACTCAGTTGCGATCTTCGGGTCCAGTTGGAAGCCTTGAAGTTTGCCTTGACGCTTACAACTGCACCTGAAGATGGCGACTGAGGTTTATGTCACCGAAATATTGTTTATCAATCATAATATTACTCGGTTTGTTTCCAGAGAAACATTTATAAATAAATAACGCCGAGAAAAATTGCATTCATTAATATCTTACGCTGTGGTTTGAGTTATAGGCAGGTTTACTTGCCGCCATGTGGTTTTGCACTGCACCAAATTACTTCAATTAGTTACTTGAAAAACCTGAATGACAAGGTTCTTCCAGAAATTATTAACCCACCAATTAACTTCCGTTTACTTTTATCCAATTACAACGACTTCTTGTATTCAGTAGAAACACTACATTCGTAACGTGACGTAGGGATGATAGCATCAGCAACTCTTGTATTTTACCTTGTGTATACTTGTTGTTTCATGGTGTTGTAAAGCTATGAAATAAGAAATGTGTCCTTTAGCTTGAACTTAAGGTTTGAGAAACAAGGCATATACTCAGAAGTCTGATTGTTAATAACGACTTCATTATTTTACCCTGAGTCCACACGCTTGGCACTTTCCGCAAACTCCAAGCCTTTACAAACGCTTGGTTAATTTTTTGGAGCCAAACATCGTCATCCACACGCTTGTTAGTGCGCTTGTCTGGTTTTGGAGAAGCAAGCATGACGGATGACGATACTGTGTCGGCAAAAAATTTTGGTCTAACCTATTTTTATCATAAAAATTTAAAAGAAAATAGAAAAAAACGAGAAAGACGGCAAGAAAGATGGTGGATGTTAAAAATCCATAAAAACCGTACTAGGTAATTATTGTATTATAATTTCACTCATGTAACCATATAGTTTCATGTATGTATTTCATTTAATATAAGTTTATGAAATTATTGCTTTATAATTAAAATTTTATAGTAATTGTTGTTTTTACGGTATTATAATGTCCATGTAATCCTCTCAAAATACATATATCATGATGGCTTCTTCCTGGGTAAAATATTCCGGAGGTAAAATAGTCCCCCAATCGGATCTCCGGGTGGGGAATACTCAGGGAAGAGTCGTCAGAATGATGTTAAAACAAGAATAGCACTAGCAAAAAGAGCTTTCATGAAAAAGAGAAACCTTTTAGTTTCAAATACTGATCTAGGAATTAGAAAGAACTTTTTAAAACTCTTTGTGTGGAGCATGGACTTTATGAATACCGGAAATAAGGAAAATTGAAGAATTTGAAATGTGGTGCTACAGAAGAATGCTGAATATTAAGTGGACAGACAAAGTAAGAAATGAACGAGTTTTGGAAATGATGAGTGAGGAAAGAAGTTTGTGGAAGAAGCTTACAGAAAGAAGAGACAGACTGGTAGGTCATATTTTGAGACATGCTGGATTGGTTAATTTGTTAGTGGAGGGAACAGTCGAAGGTAAGAACTGTAGAGGAAGACAGAGATTAGAATATATGAAGAAGATAATTGAGGATGTGGGCTGTAAGGGGTATGTAGAAATGAAGAGGTTAGCACAGGATAGGAAGGGATGGAGGATTACATCAAACCAGTCGAAAGACTGATGACAGTAAAAAAAAGGTATTATAATGTTCATATCAATTATTTTTTAGTAGGACAGAATTTATGGAGAAAAATTTAGTTAGCTTCTTTATGAGCCATCTGGACAGTTTGCTAACTTCTGCCGAATGAATGCTGATTTTTAATGTTGGCATTAGGGGAATTGTAAAATATCTTTGTTTGACCAGTTATTCATTTTTCCTGCGGCCCTATCACAACAAACAGAAACGCACGTCTGTCCACCGTCAGTGCACAAACGATACTAAGTCCGCACAAACGTCCGCAAACTGTCTTTGATATGTGCTATAAAAAATAAAAAAAATAAAAAAATAAACGCTATCTAGTCTACAAAAGCCAAGTCTACAAAAGCCAAGCCTACAAAAGCCAAGCCTACAAAAGCCAAGCCAAACGCCCTAGCCACAAGTTTTTTTTCTTAAATTTGTGACGGCTTGTTGACGTTTGGCAAGCGTGTGGACCCACCTTTAGATCGCATCCATCGCAAAGAGCCAAAGTAGTCAGTACGGCGTAAAAGAATTTAATTGAAAATTTTTACAATATTTTTTATTTTTTTTCTTATTTTGAGAAATTAAGTTTTTAACATACTATCAGAGAGAGAGAAGCGTTGGAAGCTAATGCAGAGGCTGTACACATGATGTATGCTACAGATAGTGAGACAGACACGTTCTTGTGTGGGATAGTGAATTGATTCCTTGTCGTTGTCACCCCACAATTTGTGTCCCCGAAGGCGCCCGGTCCTGTGGGAGCGTGTCTAATTGACACCGGGGTGTGGGGTGGACACCCGATACGCACGGGTATGAATCACTGTGGCGGGGCGAGCGATCGGCTGCTCGGCCCCAGGTCCCGGTCGCAATTACAACGACGGCGCTATTCGTCAGCCGACAACGGCCGAACCACGCCGAGCTGCGAGCGGTGTTGCGGGCTGCCGACTGTTGGCGGCAGCGGGGCCCATTTTCATACAGTTTCGTAGTACCTTCATTAAGGTAGATAATAATACTGTGGAAAAATTAGTCTTCATGAAATGTTAGCTACGGAGAGCTAAAGAAAGTTACTGGGTTTCACCAAGCATGGCTTTAAATTGAGTTCTTAAATCCGTCGAACTTCAAATACATTTCAGATTAACAATCTTTGAAATAAAGCCCGGAGGAACATGCAACGGTGAATCTAGGCTAGAGGTTTAAAGCAAAATGGCAATTGGGAGGAGACTTTTGAAAAGAGAACTCTGGATGAATAAAGGAAGATGGGGAACCTAGTAAAATAATTACTCTTGAATTTTATCAAAAATCAAAACTATTCCTACGAACAAGACAGTAACAGGCCAGAGTTCGGAGAATAGTTATCGTTCGTTTTTAATATATTATCTCGGAGTGGAACAGGTAAATTGAAATGAATATTAAAGCAGAAGATTTGTATCATTAATAAAAGCATTACTGACCAGTTTTTCACTGCTATGCTTACGTATAAAATCCTATAATGTCCAGTGTAAGCATCCACTTCAATTACCCGAACGAATCATGATTTCATAGTAAAACCTTCCCTGACACGGTTCTCTTGATGGAATTAATAATAAGAGACTCAGGATGTTTGCATCAAGTTCGGAAGAGCATATAAGAATTTTCGCAAGTTAATTAATATAATTTACTGGATTTTTAGAAGTTTGCAGGGGCTAGGGACGTTCAGAGTATTTTTTTGTTTATTTTACGGTTTTATGGCTCGTCTATGTAGGTGTCATTAATATCGGAAAGTGATTGGAGGCAAATAACAAAATTTAATTAGTCATTGTCTACATGAAGAGATCATTGTTTCATTCGCCTTGAATCATTTCGGAAAATCAAAAAACCAAAATAGAAACCATGTTCAGTCAAATATTAGGCTCGAGCATTAAAAATTCATCCAGAAGGCTCCATTAAGGAAAGTGCTCAGCAAAATACATAAAAACCAAATAAACTGTATAGACTTCGGTCAAGCAGCAACATCTGTGAAAGTTTTAATTAAATTGAAATTTAGCCTAGGTCGAAATGACAATTGGCATTTGTGTTTATGGCAGAGACCATGAGTAATTTAAGTTTTTTTAAAAGTTGTTAATGTTACTTTCAGTAGCGACATGTCACTGAAAAGTTTTTGTAGTTCCATGTTTATTAAGCAGTAAAATTTTTCCTTATTTTTTTTTAAAGAATGAAATTCTACGAAAATCAATCTTAATTAATGTGTTCCGGCAATTAATTTCATAGCAGTTAATTAACCTCCAATTTTAAAAATATCACTGTTAATTTGCAAGTGAATACTGGCTCGTGACGTCACCATTCTCAAGCCAATAGCTGTAGAGGTGAGTGAGTAAGTGATATTAGGAAATTATATAGTAGACTAGATATACTAAACTATATCTAATCAAATATCACATTTGGCGTATAGGTTAGCCTAATAGTCACGATTAGCAGAGGCTTATGTCATCGCCTTGCAGAAATATATTGAAAGGCAATATAGCGTTTAAAGCAAGATCACACCATTCAACAAGCATAGACCTACATGTCCAATGACAAAGTACAGGGTGTCCAGAAAAGGATTCCCTGGTTTCGAAAACAAAGATCGATAGTGTTCAGTCTGCCAGTAAAGGCCCCTGCCAGGCAGACCTCACACACAACGTGCCTGCACGCCGGGAGACATATACGACTCCAACAGGCGCAGAGGCATCAAAACAAACCAGGAAAATAAATAGAATCATCTAGAGGCTAAGTGGGACTTTTTCTTACAGAGGTCGCCGTACTACCACACAACGGTATTCCTGCGCCAGGCCGCCTATATAAGCGTAGCCGGCAACTCCACCGACAGTTCCGACCTGACCGCTGAACCAGCGTCAACTACGGAAGACCACCGGAAGTTCACGAGAAGTAGAAGCCGTCACTCTACCCCGGATCAGGACCAGGCTACAATTCTCGACGGTCATCTGATAACTGTGCCCACAATTGTTTATGGTTTACCAGTTGTATTTGTGTTCAGAGTAATAAACCTCAAGGAACCGTTAAGTGTAGTTCACTTCAGATAGAGGAATGCAGTAAACGGTATGTTTATCGTGACAGCTGTAAGAAGTGTATACAGCAGTTTGAAATAATAGTTACAAAAGCTGCTAACAGATGGCACTGTAATCGACATACGTAATGCCTAAATAGTGATCCGAAGCTCAGGGCGATCAGTTCCACCATTGAAACGTGAAAGAAGGTTGAAAACATTGTGATGTGATTGTTTGCAAAGATTGTTTTCATACGATTATTTCACTTATGTATGCTGATATGAGCTGTACAGCGTACAGCGCCATCTGTTAGCAGCTTTTGTGACTATTATTTCACACTGCTGTATACACTTCTTACAGCTGTCACAATAAACATACCGTTTACTGCATTCCTCTATCGATCTTTGTTTTCGAGATATTTAATTTTGAAATCAGGGAGTCCTCTTCTGGACACCCTGTACATTAATTTAATTTACGTTAAATTAGTGCAAGTGTACTACTGTATGCAGAATTTAATATTAGTGTTTGTGAGTTTATCTTAAGAAAATGCAGTTTCTTTGTAACATTATATTTGCATTCCCCAGCGAAGTTATAAGTGTTATTATTAATCACAATTGCGTTTCACAAATATTTTCGAAAAAAGAATTAAGATTTAGAAATTACAGCTGTTGATCGAATGGTAGAAAATATGTTTGTTAATTTGAAGATAAAAAACAGGCTCTGAAATCTAGAAGATAGATTTTTTTAATTACTGGGAGAGGGAGAATAAGATTTAACAGTTAATAAAAATCGAGTAAGTGACATAATACATCGTACGCAGGAACCTGATACTGAATTCATCATGTATCTTTCGTTAAGAAATGAAATCATTTGAGCTCAGAGGCAGTCAAAACTACGAGGTATACACGGGGATACGAGCAAACCATCCCTAGATATGTATTTTGTGAAGCAGTCAGTAATCCGGAGGAACGCTCTGGGATGTTGGACCACTGAGCGATAAAACACTGTATGCTATTCGCTAGCCCAGCAGCGCCGCATACGCTCGAACACACTTCAGCCCGGCGAGTGGTAACTCTGAGGGACCACTGCCGACCTCAGCTCTGCCGCGGATTTACGCGCGCGTGTGAGGGGGGGGGGAGGGGAGGGGTAGGTGGTGGGTGGTTGACCGCCGGCGTTATATGGCGTGCCACTGCGATCTACGGGCGCCGCGCCGAACTCTAATGGCGACAGTAAAAATACCAGATTTCTGTGCGCGCGGCTCTAAATCCGCACAATGCGCAATCGCGCGTGGCGGGCTGCATTCCCGACTGACGAATTCACTGTGCGTGCGCGTCGCGGGCGAGCATAACAGCAGGCGCTCGCCGCCGCGCAGTTACCCAGATATAATGCGCCACCCTCCCTAATTCAGAGCACTCACATTACGTACGCCAGCGTAGCGCACTCGCTCGTTCGTTGTGTGCGGCACATAATCAATTCGGCCTACAAACGTTTACAGCAAGTGGAAGTTATCGGTGCTCGAGACAGATTTCTGGCAGTTATCTCACAACTAAATAACGACAGCATTACAAAAAGTAACCAGTTCTTCTAGTATTTTGTCGTTCACGACATTTCTCCGTATTTTAAATATATTCGTCTATTTGCTAACGTAAACAATTAAACTGATCAACATAAAAACTCTTACACCTGATGCAAATAATTATATCCTACCCCTTGGAACAGCTGATTTTGCTCTCGTATCTAAGTGCAACAAACAACTCTGATAAGAAACCGTATATTCACCTTCACCAGATATTCGTCATCCTAACATCAACAAAATAAACCATTTCAAAAGTATGAAAATTAAATACTTTATACTAATATAATATAATTTGCTTATGGGATCAATGCTGCGTTGAACACTCCTGCTTCTTCATATTCCTGACGTTTCGACCAGGGCTTAGGTCTTCATCAGGGGCCGTCTACCGAATCTGCTGCAGATTTTTATCTGCTGGAGACTGGCGTTGCGGGTTGTTTAGGTATTTGTACTGTCGATTGTTTAACAATATCGACTATCCTGCGATATGATTTTTACGATTTAATATCTGTGAGTCCAGAGTTAATTATTTATCTAACACACATTTCCAAGCCTGGCTAAGACCATAACCACCATCCTTGTTGAGGTTGTTAGGCTGTTTGAATATTTCAATTGCCTCTCTTACTTTTATTTGGAGAAAACCTTCTGTTTTAGCTAGCAATCTTGTATTTTCCCACAGTATTTCATGTTCTTCTTCCATCTGGTGTAGCAGATTCGGTAGACGGCCCCTGATGAAGACCTAAGCCCTGGCCGAAACGTCGGGAATAAGAACGCAGCATTAAACCCGTAAGCAAATTATATTAACATGACGGCTGCGAAAATAACAAAATCTTTTATAATACTTGATACTGACTAAACGCGTGAAATCTGTAAACAGATAATTGCTTGAGATAACATCAAGCACTTTGAGAATAGTATCAACGTATAAAATCTGTTACAGGTCTACTGTGATCTATAGAGCGAATTCTGTCAGAAAGCGACTAGTTAAAAAATCCATACAAAATTATGCACCTTAGTACATAGTGAATGAAAACACTGACTTACATGACTGGTAGCTGTTTGTCGAACTTAGTTACGACAGCAAACTTCAAGTTGCATCCAACTTAATAATTCAGATAAAAGTTCCCCGAGCGTTATGGAATTTAATTTTTGCTATTTCTTTTTACGTAGGACGTATTGACTATTTTGTCGCAACAGTTTTTAAACTCAGATCTTATAAGTGAAACATCTGATAAATTCTATAAATTAACTGCAATTTTAATTCAAATAAACTATATTTGATACTTATTTAAATATATAAGTTGGTACCACAAACACTCGCTGCGACAGAAGGAAAACACTTTTTACGACCTTCTTATTTGTGTGAGAATCCACAAAATAAGAGTTAGTAAAAAATGTTAAGATGATATTTAGTTTTTGGTTAACGCAGTACACAATATGTATTGTTTTGAAACGTGAAAAATATCCCATTTTTGAAACAGAGCCCGAATACGTAACTACACAAACAGGGCTTGGTTTACCTTTGGTTACGGAACCTTAGAAAAGTAACCCCCAGGTATATGAATCATGTGTGAAATTTTGTTCATTTTTACTGGAAACTCTCGCCAGAAATTTTTCAGTGCTAAGTATAAACAGAAATGTGTGTGTCACTTTGGAACCAGTGTGTAAAATAATGTTACAATATGCCGTAGATGTAACGTTTCTCGACGGACTTCGCATTAAAAATATCCCTCTCTTTTGCAAAGATAGGTGGATCGTGTCATCACGTATTGTATCTGTTACAGGTCTACTGTGATCTATAGAGCGAATTCTGTCAGAAAGCGATTAGTTCAAAAATCCATACAAAATTATGCACCTTAGTACATAGTGAATGAAACCACTGACTTACATGACTGGTAGCTGTTTGTCGAACTTAGTTACGACAGCAAACTTCAATTGCTATAAATTGCTATAAAATGGAAATGCACCGATGTTAAGGAATTGCAGCAATATACAATCGAAATTTAGAATTATAGCCACAGTTCAACAGTGGTGAAAATTATAAACTACTCTGATCGTAAATGTATGTAGACTTTAATGGGCTCTATGATCATACTTTTAGTTCTGGGATTTATTTTCGTTATGCGGGAATGTATTGTTCGTGCCTGGGAGTTAGTCGCCACTGTCAGCTGCCTGGGAGCCGTCGCGCCTTGCTGCTACCCGTCCTTATTCGGGAACTGAACGTCGAAAAACGCACCGTGGCAGGGAGTCCTCCGGAGGGAAGTAGCAGGATTTTTCTGGAAATATGTATGACGCGGCTTGGGAGCGAGAGAGACATTCGATTATTCATTTTCTTGTCGTGATTTGTTAGCTAGAGAGAGAGTTAAATACTAACTGTCGCCAAGAATGCCAGTGTCTTTTGCACCAGTTAAAATCTTTTTCGAAATCCTACTCAAGAATTAGAACGGTAACTGATTTCTCCGGTGGGAAAGAAAAGCTGGAAGAGAGCTTTGTGGGGTAGGGAAAGGCATGTAAAAAACCACATTAGTGAAAACATATGTCACATATTGTTAAACAAGGCAACCGGTGACTTCGGGAGAGCTCGGGTCCAACAAACTGGGGAGAAGTTTTACGGAATGAAAAATTTCCACGCCAAAGTATTTGTAAATATTTGTTCGTCCACTCTATATTTTACTGAAATAACAGATTTTTATTGTAAATTTAGTTAGTGAAAAAAAAATAATTAAATAATATACTAGACTGTTGTCGGTTGTAAGCTGGAAGAGGCTTATCGCAGTGTAGACTAATATTTCATACAACTTGCCCTTTCAAGGTGGTAAACTTTATTTTGTATTTTTATAATTGCACAAAATTTTGTAAAAGATTTACCGAAAGTTTATTAATCGTTTTAAGAATTCTTTCTGTTGAAGTCACCATATTCATTAGACCCTTAGACAGTGGCTAACGCTCCGAACTGGCATACCAGAGAACGCGGTTCAGTACCCGTTCAGATATCTGTTCCCGTAATAACTACATGTAGATGAGTTCAACGTCGACAAATCGTAAAGCAACTCTTCAACTCTTCTCATATTTCGCTCTACCTTGTGGTCATCCAAAATTCTTTTCACTACATTTTGCAGAGCGTTTTCTTAGAGTTATGCTTCAAGTAATGATCATTTTTCAGCATTAGCTGATCATCAGCAAAAACGTAATTTATTCCACAACCCGAAGGTTGGTTGTATCCTACCAAAGGAGGCATACTAAGCCATTGTGTCAGAGGCAGGATGGCCAGTTCCTTTTCTCTGGGACCTACAGTTTAACGTGGAATCCGAACCACGGAACAACCTGGCATATAGCTCAAATGATCAAACACAACTCAAAAATTCCTACGGCTAGCGGGATATGAAGCCTGAACCAGAGCAGCAAACTTCTAGAAAGCAAGCGCCTGAACTAGTGAGCTGCCAGGTGTTTCAGGATTAGCAGCAATAAGTCCTTAAAACACTGTCGCAGGCTCATTACAGATTCTGCATGGTTGATAGGGGTCATTATCTTCCGAAGGATGGAAACTAGAGGCTAAAGATGCGGCTGGGATGGCATCTGGTGGCGAAAACTTAAACTTCATACCCTACCTTTTCAAGCGATAAGCTACTGATAATGTGCATTTCGTTGAAATAAGTTTCAAATCTTACCTTCTTATTGAAACTGGCTGTCCTCATTCTCGAGTGTCCGTCAGTGAAGTGGACAGATTCCCTATCCGCGTCAGTACAGTGCAGCGGACCTGTAGTGATCGCAGTCGAATCCCCCGCCTGTCCTATCAATTAAGCGACAGGCGGAGCGCCGCCTTGTGAATGCGGGCCACCCTCCAGATATTCGCTGTTCACTGGATGCGCATTCATACTAACAAGAGGGCACCCCGGGCCGGGATACCCGCCAGCGCGGAAATAACGATCATCTCTGCTCGAGTGAGCGAGATCTGACTAAACGCCGACAACTCCACCCCACGAGGCACGGAGCTCCCTGCTGCCTGCGTACTACCAAAACGTGCAGCTTCTCTTGTTGACGTCACCGAGGAACAGTGTCGGTGAAACATTGAAGACACCTGTTTACCATTCTAGCTGCACAATACAGTTTCTACCCTGATACTGCATAACAAAAACAAATGAGTGATTTATAGACTAAACATTGCGCGATATTTTCTGGATAATTTTAATATTTTTAGAAGTATTCTTGATGTTGATTGGGTAGAAGACTCTAAGACGGCAGAAAAAGTAAATTTACTTGTACATGGCAGGTTTGATGCATTAAGCAGTTTGGAGCCTATCGTCTTCCGATAATATTACTCTCGTTGCCTTGAGATTAACCACACCAAAGACCCGTTTTCAAGATAACATCTACATGTATACTCTGCAATTCACAAAATTGTGGGTGGCAGTGGGTGCTCAGCACCAAAGCTAGTCTCTTTGCTGTGCATTCCAATACCGAATGGTACGAGGGAAAAAATAACTCATATAAGAATCAGTGCAGCATGTTCTCTAATCTTATCTTTCCTGCCATTCCGACTCAAATAGGTTGGTGGACGAAGTATTTCACTACACTCGTAAGTGAAAATGGGAGTACGAATGTTTACCAATAAGTTTATACGAAACGTGCGTCGTCTATTTACCAGAGACTCCCAGCCTAGTCTACTAATCAGTTCTGTGACGCTTTCATAAGGACTGTAGCAAGCGGTCACGAATCGAGCGGCTCTTCGCTGTACTTTCTCTATACTGTCGATCAACCCTTTACGAAACGGATCCCAAACGGCACAACAGTAGTCCAAATGTGGACGCACAAGAGATTTGTACGCTATCTCCTTTGTTTGTTCATTACAATTTTTTCAAGATTTGACCTATGAATCACAGACTAGAATTAGCTCTACCTACTAACGAATTAATGTGTAAGTCCCATTTCATGTTCCTTTGTACTGTTACTCCCAAATATTTCATAGAATCTACCATATCAATAACTGAACTGTTCACCTCGTATTTCTGAACAATCGGATTCTTTTTGTTAGTTATGCTCATTGTCTTACACTTTTTACAATTGGGTGTAAGTTGCCATTCAGCGGAAATTACCAAAATAACAACCAGATCACGCTGAATTTCCAAGCAATCGGCCGAATTCCTTATTTCGCTATAAATAATTGCGTCATCAGCAAACAATCTAAAAATGCTTTTCACTTTGTCTCCGAGATCGTTTATAAAAATTAAGAAAAGACGTGGTCCTATTACACTTCATTGAGGTACATCCGATGTAACATCTAGATTAGAAGAACTTTCTCCTTCAACGACGACATACTGCGACCGACCAGTTAGAAAATCCTTTATCCATTCACAAACCTGATCCGATATAACGTACGCTCGAAGCTTCGCTAAAAGGCGGTTGTGTGGCACAAAGTCAAAGGCTTTCTGAAAATCTAAAAAAAATTGCATCTACTTGTGAACCTACGTCAATAACTTTCATTACGTCGTGTGTAAATGGGGCCAGCTGTGTTTCACATGATCTTTTCTTCCAAAATCTGTGTTGATTTGTCGTAAACAAATTATTTTCATCTAGAAAATTCATAATGTTCGAACATATAATATGTTCCAAAACTCTACTACAAACAGATGCTATAGATATGGGACGGTAGTTTCTAGGATCATTTCCATCCCCTTTCTTGAAAATCGGAGTTACTTGCGCGATTTTCCAGTCGGAAGTAATAGTATATTGACAGGGAATTTAGACCCAGAGTGCCCATTAACAATCTTTGAATGGTACATTTAATGTGAAAAATATCTTCGGTTGGGATTTTGCAATCAAACTCCACAGTCAGCAGTAGTAAGACTTCACTGTGTAGTTTTAGAATGAGTGGCGAAGTGCTGGACAGAGAGAACTGAGGATATTCGTATGACGGCCTTAGGAAAACCAACTCTGCTGGTAGCTATAAGCTACCTGCTGTTTGCGTGAGCATGTGATACGTGCGTCTTCCAATCCATATATCTCTCCTCTGAGCTGAGAGGATGACAAGAGTTTAAGGACGGAGAACCATTTAGGTTATTCTTTTGGGCGAAAAACTCTATGGCGATATAATGACACAGTTCTTACGGTCAGATTAGTATGCTTCGCCTTAATCTTACTAGGTAAGGGGTCGTACAACTTAACAACGGATCTGAACCATCAACTAGAACAAATCTAAACATTCCTAGAGATTAAAGTAAATTCTAAGGCCCGTAAAATTCCGAGCCGAGCACTCAAGTATATGATAAGGTCATATACAGGTACAGCCCAGTAAATGGAACAGAATTTCTATCCCTAGTTTCCAGTTTACAATAACTTCACAAAATGCTTCCAGAATCGATGCAGAGTTTGAAAGCTTATTTTGATTTCAGAAATTATTCATAAATAATTAACTGATATATGAATATTGTATATCAGATCTACTCCACTAATTACTGAGTTACCAATCTGCATGTACGGAATGAAAAATTAATAATTTAGTGGATGACGGACGCTTCATATTATTTTTACTTCAGTTACCTCTAATTTGCAACGGATTTTGCAACTCTCTATTACCATAACTGTATATCTCATTCTGTAGTGTTAAATAAGTCGTTTACTGTTTAATTACAAAACCTGTTAGAAACTTGAAAAAAAGTATGAAAAACCTTAACAGACTTGACAAAATATGCAAGAAACAACATCTTCATACAGTGTCGTTACGCAAAAAAAAAAAAAAAAAAAAAAAAAAAATTTGAGCGGAATGTGTTCGCTTGTAGAGTGGGTTTTTATAAACAGACTAGAATCGACGTCGACCGCATGCAACAAAGTTACTTAAGTATAATTAAAATACCAACTATAGTAAATTTATTTTATAGGTCTATTTCAGCGATATACTTAATTAACATAGTTTAAAAGGATTCGAGTCAACAATACCGTACTACTCACTCGTATCACAAACTTATTTGTGAACCAAAAAGATTAAGAACAAACTTTACTGAGCAACTAATACTAACAACACCAAAGGATGCCGGATCGATCAATTTCTTCCACTATTAACTAATTGTAAAAGTGAGAACAGACTGAACAAGGTGTTTTTGTCATGCGAACGTACTGAATCACTTACTGCTCTTAAGCTCGTTAGATTACTCGCCAGGCGGTTTTGAGTGCAATTAAATGGTAATCTGACGCCATTAAGGCTGTTTCTGCAGTATGGAGGATGCGGGTTCAAATCTCGATCCAGCCATCCATATTTTAGTTTTTCTTTATTTTCCGAAACCACTCCAGGCATCTGTCGGGATGGTTCCTTCAATGATTATGAACGAATTTCTATAAGTTCCTTGCCCCTGGGTTTTCCGCCTCTAATAACCTTGATATTATGGCAAAAAATCTCCCTATTGTATTATACATTTTCGAGGTCTCTCCTTCCATAAATTTAAACACCCGATGAACAATACTAAAATCAACTGACTGGTTAGGCCTTTCAGGTCGTTGTCACTGTTACCTTGGATGATCGATTGGAACCGCTTCAATTTTTTGAAACCCATCATTCTGTTGCTTTCATCAGAAGACTATCAGAGCTACGCACTCAATACATCATATCTCTGATCGTGGATATTAAGGGAACCTATGGTAATGTACACACTTTGACAATAAATTTGGCCACCGCTGAAAAATTCTATCACTCTTATTTTGCAAAATCTGACATCAATGTCATCCTAGGAAACAGTGATGTAATACTGACGAGCCAGTATTGCGTTACTGTTTATTAGGATGACATTGATGTCGCATTGTGCAAAATAAGAGTGATAGAATTTTTCAGCGGCGGCCAAATTTATTGTCAAAGTGTGTACATCTCCAATTACTGTATGAAGAGCTGGTCGCTATTGGAATCCAGGAAAAAATGTGCCTTGCTTTTACCAGCTCCCTAACAGAGAGAAGAGAATGTTTTAGATACTGAAAACATTTTATGTTTTACAAATGAATACTATATACTGTATACTCTCCTGAATCAGAAAGTAAAATGCTCCATCCACGAGAATCTTACTGTATGATAGAGCTGTAAAAGTAACTAGAAATTCTGTACCCGTATGTATTCGTTACTAAACTAATCTGTACCCGTTACTTTCGAATCGTTACTCGTTACTTTCGGTACAATCGAAAAATACCATGAAGCATTATATCGAGTCGCGCTGCGTACGGGATAAATTCGTTACTATCGTATCGTTTCGTTTCGTTACTCGTTACTTTCGTATCGTTTCGTTACTCGTTACTTTCGTATCGTTTCGTTACTCGTTACTTTCGTATCGTTTCGTTACTCGTTACTTTCGTATCGTTTCGTTACTCGTTACTTTCGTATTGTTTCGTTACTCGTTACTTTTGATACAATTGAACACTAGCATGAAGCATCGCATCGAGTCACGTCGCATACGGGACGACTTCGCTCGTACTTAGAAAAGTTTAAGTAAATTGTTTATTCAGTAAAATAAGCTTAGGTAAGTTGTTCGTTTGGATAAAGTAAAGTAAAGTAATTAGCACATGGATCTTACGGAAAACCTGTGACTATACACTTGATTTACTGTAATGAATATTATATACAAAAGAATAATCTAATTTCAAAGCATTTACCTGTTTGCATACAAACAAAAAAGACCTGACCTTTCACCTGCCTGTGACATATCTAGCGACAATAACTAATGACGGTTATTTTTTAAAGTAGCCTACTCAAAACCCTGCATAGAAGCTTGATATGATATTGGGACATGTATTTAACAAATATTATAATATCATCAAACTATTTAGTATTTAAATATGAGGTTTCACTACTATCTTCCTTTACTGTTTTCATTTATTTTGGTAAATTCTTCATCTTTTTGTGGTAGATTTGTTAAAATAAATGTGGACATACCATCAAGTAGGGCCTGCAGGAAGAGTGCTACTGACTTCCGCTTTAATTCTATCATTTAAAAAATATCAATATTCAAAACTTTTAAATCAATAACGAAGGTACAGGACAAACATGGGATTAGATTCGTAATTGGTGTTGCGTTGCGGTTAAAACAAACATTCAACATCAAAGCTAGTACCGCACTGATCGCATGGATCATGCATAACTAACACCAGGCAAAAGGAATAGTCATTGGACATTGTTATTTGTGTATGGAATTCTGGAACTGCAAAAAAGGGCTACTAGATATGTTTCTGGAAATTATCGCAGAACGAAATCAGTAATAGAGATGATAAAAGAGTTGGAATGGAATTCAGTGGAAGACAGGAGGAGGGTGAACAGGGTCATGGGAGTGTACAAGGCGTATATTGATGATGATGCATGGAAAGATATTGGTGTAAGAACTAAAACTAATGCTTGGAAGGGAAAAGATGACCATGACCACAAGTTTTCAATCGATTTCAGGCACAAAGGTGTAGGAAAATTCTCTTTTTTTTTTGGGAAAGAGTGTCAAGGATTGGAATAAGTTACCAACAGAAATGATGAATAATTTACCAAAAACATAGACAGAGTTTAAAGTTAAGATTTGTAGAGGGCAAATGTAGGTGGATGCAGGAAAGGGGGAAGATGGGCGTGTAGGGAAATTGCCACAGGAGGGTGTGCTCCATTGCAATTTAATTAAATATTATTAGAACATAACAAGTGCAGAGATGTATATCACAAACTATTAGACATCTCTTTTATATTGTAAATTACACAATAAAATAAAATAGAAAGTATTATCTCTTAAAATAAACAAATTTCACAAATTTTTGAAATAAATAAACCTCACTAATAAACGAAACCGTAACTATCTTAAATTCTGTATAAAAATGTCTATTTACAATTTATTCACTGTAAATCTTAATGTTAAACAAAATAAAAACTACAGAATTAGTTTTTACGTTGTCAAAATTAGTTACCTGCCGGAGCTGGAACGTGTTCGTATCTATTCGACAAATGCGAGTAACGAAACATGCGAGTGATGAAATGAATTTGTGAGTAACGATTCGGTACTTCGAGTCAGGCGACGAACCCGTTACTCAGAAACGAAGACATCGTTACTTTTACAGCTCTACTGTATGCTGCCATGTGCAAAGCACGTCTCGGGTCAGCTGTGGAACCAGCTGATGGATGGCTATTCAGCAACTGATTCCTGGATAATTATGGTCATTAGTTTGGGGACTGAAATATATCTGTTGAAATTAAGAATTATTTTCTTGTGCGCGATTCTCTAATCTATTGAAACTAGTCACCTCACAACATCGAGGAACCTACCGAGCGTGGTGGGTGAGTGGTTAACGCTCTGGCCTCGCATTCTGGAGGATGCCGGTTCGAATCCCCGTCCAGACATCCAGATTTGGATATTCCAACGTTTGTATAGTTTCCTCAGATCACTCCAGGCGAATACCAGGATGCTTCCTTCAAAGGTTGAATGAGCTAAACAGATCGTCTGGACACTCTCGCAGCTTAGCAAAAGTTTTAACTATTACTATAGCAGAAGCTTTCGTGCATCGCTTATTACAACGCACCAAGTATGAAGTTCTTTGTGCATCGAAATCAGTACTTTTTTTAATTTCCTATTCTCAATGCAATATGACACACTGTTTCACCGTATTCTTTTTCATCTTATTCATAGGGTGCAAAGAAGGAGCCTCCTCAAAGATTGTTAGATTATTCTTGAATTCTAGCTTTCGGGTGTACCTTGGGTAACGCTTTAACCGGCCAATCCTTCTACCACCGGACTGTTTTTCACACTATACAATTTGAAAGATGTAATTTGAAGCAGTTCAGACACGGAAAACATAGAAAAAAATATGACGCAAACGACAAACCACTGGAGGAAACTGTATTCCACATACAAAATGGCACAAATTAAAGGCGGGATTTTATTTGAGTATACCCAGATGGCCCTATCGGTCTGGTAGATGACTTGTTCTGTTATCCTTGAGTCCATTTTTTTTACTTATGGCTTTACGCCTAGTCGACGTCGAGGTCATTAGAGGCGGAATGGGATTGGGACAGGGAGCAGAAAGGAATTAGGCCATGAGCTTTTGAAGGAAGCATCCCGGCATTCGCCTGAAGTGATTTGGGGAAACCATGGAAAACCCAAATCTGGATGCGTGGACGGGATTCGAACCGGTGTCCTCCCGTTGCGAGGCCAGAGCGTTAGCGTCCATCAAAATATTGCATTTCATCCACTCTCGGGCGATATGGCGATATGGCACTTGGCTTTTGCAATTCAGTTGTCTAAAGTATTATAAATAAAGAATGAACATATACATGATGTACTAACGCTTAAGATCGCATACTTTCAGTATTATTAGTTTCATTAGCAGCCCAACAAGATTTATGTATTGTGAAGTCACACATTACAGTTGTGTGCAGATACAGTTAGTCGCACCACGTAACTTTGCTAACGGATTTGTGAGGCTGCAGCTAGATACTGACAGGTAGCTGTCGCCCACAGGAATGTGGCTACCCCTCGTATTTCCCCTAATCCGCTGGACCGCTAGGCGGAAGGGTGGCGTGAGGACTCGCTTGGAGGACAGGGTGTACCTCGAGGCTGTACGGACGGACGGTGCTGATATAATACGCGAGTGTGAGTGTGAGTTCGCGCTCCTGCCGGAAGAGCTTTCCAGTCCGTATCTCCAGGGAGCAGGTTCGACGCCAGACTGCGTCGACATCTACCCGTCCTAGCTGCTTGAGGGGCCACTTTACGTCGATCGTGCGACCAACAAGAAGCGCCACCGCGGACCTGACCACAGCTGCCATCGCAAGAAGCCCGCAGCTGCCGTCGCAGGAGCAATAATACGGTATTGTGTGTATTGAGTGCGTTCACCTACCGCGCCCACAAGCCCAGTAAACGACCCTGATGAACAATAATGTATACCTGTCAATTCATGCTATCAAATAACATCTCTTAATCACGTCAAATTAATCAATCCATATACATGATCTAATAAATAGTAATTTTAAATGATGCCTTGATGATCAATTCACATCCCTCATGCAAAGTATTAATTGATAATTTATAATAAATTAAATTAATTACATATTTTTGATATCGCAATTAGCGTGACACTTCAGTATACAGGTGGATATCTCTAGTTTTATGCAATCGACCGATTTTTTTTTAAAAAAAACGCTGCAATTGTGGTGGGCCGTGGGAGGGGAGGGGGGCTAATGCACGTTTAAGAAGAGAGCCAATATTAAAAATTATAAAAGTAAACTGCGGATTTGAATAACAATGTTTACTCAATTGTTCAAATACGAAACTGATAAAAATTAGACTTTTGTGTTCGTTTAATTAAAAAATTTGGAAAGCTTAATTTTTACAGTAGACCTTTACCATTAGGGAATCTAACTTCTTTTAATCTGTGTTGTTAGCTAGGGTTTTCATTAGCGACTGTAAACGAGATGTGAAAACAATTAGTGCCTGCAACTAAAACGGAATTAAACATAACCTGTAGGAAGAGACATTAACAATCTTTTAATTATAACTCTTAAAAAGTTTAAAGCCTGTAACCGGGTTTTTAATCTCGAAAAACTATACAAACAAAAGAATAAGGAGTAAACATTTCGTGAAAAATGTTTACTATTTAGTCTTCTGTCGAATCTTCAGTATTAATGAGAAACTGGGAAGCACTTCAAATCGCGATACAGTTTTAACTACTTATAACAACATGCGTCAGAACTAAAGAGATCAACAAAATTTCACTAAAGAATGCAATGTATACTAAAAACGCAAATGCTGCAATTCCAGTACTGTATACTGAACCGTATAATATTAGTTATCATTATTGTCTAATTTGCGTATATAGTTATACATGTGAAACTAAGAGCGTACTTCCATTCCCACTAAGAAATGGCGTTCGTGAAAGCACCATGAAATTTCAATAGTTATTCTGGATCAGGGATTATTTCAAACTATATCACTGCCTGAAAACAAATCTCCTTCCGCTTGTGGAAGAGCGAATTCACTTGAAAGGCAGCACTATCGTAGTTGTGGCGCTCCAATTTATGATAAATTCTTTTGTTATCCCACGAAACAAACTGGAAGAATATTTATTTTTCGTATCTCGCTTAGTTCTCGAGATATCGTATATCAAAATTGACTTGGTTAGGTTGAAATGCGGCCTGAACGAGAAAGAAAAATTTCGCCATATCCAAATTTGATGATGTATTCGTGTGTAACTTGACGAGAAAAATCGGAAATAAAGATTGTTTTTGTCGTTGTTGATATTTCGCTTACTTCTCGAGATATTGCATCTCAAAGGTGAGGCGGTTAGGATGAGATCTGGCCTGGACCAGAAAAAAAAATATCACTGAAACCACTATATCTACAAGGTGGAAATGAACTATAGGTGTTTTATTTTCTTGCTAGTGGTTGTTGTTAGGTTGAAATACGGCCTGGACCAGAAGAAACGTCACAAAAAGCACAAATACGTATAACTGATTTTTAACGTGCTATGTCTCTAAAAATAAGTGAGATAACAAAAAAAAAGAATAGATTAACTTTGCCGAGTTCTATAAGAATTTATGATCAGATTGTGGCGCCACGGTAATGATAGAACTGGCGAGAATTTGTTTTCTGGTCCAGACAGCATTTGAGCCTAACCACCTTGATTTTGAGATATGTCGAGAACTAAGCAAGATACCAAAGAAATTTATACTTTACTTTCGACTTGTCTCGTTGAGTTACATAATCCATCATCAAATTGCGGCGCCACGGTTATCGAACTCCACTGAAATTGTAATCTTGAAGCTGAAATTCTTTTAAAACAACAATAAAAATTCCTGTTGTTGTTTTGCTCCACATTCTGTAGACGATTGTACAACATGACTGTACAGTGGTGTTGACCATTCAGTATAAACAGTAAAGAAAGCTATGAACATAACAATTGCAAATAACGTAACTTACCGTTATAGATAAACCACTGGTCCTGGAAGAAACAACTTCTATTTCTGCAATCTAGACACTCTCTCGAAGCACACTAGAAACCCGAAGAATTAAAGCTGAGGAATGGTAACCCCAGCAACCGATACCTCTGTTGCGACAGGCAATTGTTGTCGCTTCTTCAGTCCTGTGTTGCACACCAATGAGACAGAATGTCGTTACAGAATAGCATTCTCCAACTTCTACAGCTGTATGTCAGCTTTATCATTGTAAGGGAACCTATTTTCAGAAACGTGCTTGTGAGACACTAACTTTGTCTTCCAAACTGATTTTGAAATTCATCAGTAGTATACCTAACTTAGCGAAATTTCTGAAGGCGAGATTGCAATTTCTTTCAGTTCATTCCAAGGAAATCTACGGACTACTTTGCTAAATGACTTTTGCAGAAACACTTCGGAAACCAAAATTTAGTTGAAGTTAATATCATATCACTTACGTAATGCCTCATAAATTAAGATCGTTCCGAAGTTTTGTAAATAGTGGAACAAAAAAGCATTACTCTGTTAAAACCACTATACTCAACAACCACTTTTTCAATAAAGACACCGAGCTTGGTTGGTGAGTGGTTAGCGCTCTGGCCTCGCACACGGTAGATGGCGGTTCGAACCCCCGTCTGGGCATCCAGATTTGGGTTTTCCATGGTTTCCCCAAATCACTCCAGGCGAACGCCGAAATGCTTCCTTCAAAAGGCCATGGCCGAATTCATTCCCATTCCTTGTCCCCAGTCCTTTCCCGCCTCTAATGACCTCGACGTCGACGGGGTGTAAAGCCATAAGTAAAAAAAATATCTGTAAGGAGAAGGGTTTAGATTTTTTTTTTTTTTTTTTTTTAACAGTTTAACGTCCCTTTTTTTTTTAACAACGTGGTCTTTAGAGACGGGAAAGGATGGGGGCAAGGAATGGGAAGGAATTCGGCCATGGCCTTTTGAAGGAAGCATCCCGGCAAGGGTTTAGAGGAAAATTATGAGTTTATTCTACAAAAGTTTCGCTTTGAAGGCCAGTAACATGTAGTCTCATCATAATAACGCTTCAAGTCGATGAAATAGACGTACATAACTTCGCTTTCCACCGATTTCTCTTTCAGCTAAGATATTCTATTCTGCAGCAAAAACATGCAAGTCAAAAACAATCTAACCTTATTTATTAGATGACGGAACCATTCATTTCGGTTGCCACGAATTCCACAGTTGATTAGGTACTTTCAACATTGTAAGACGTGGTCATCAAAAGGAAATTTTTCTAGTCATGCACAAATTTAGGATTATTATTTAGAATGAGTTTGAAAACTTTATGTGTACCGGGAGACTGAAATAATTCGATAACAACACCGATTCATAGAGGAAGTGAAATAGAGACTGATTAGATTGTTGTTATTGGTGGAAAGATTGAGTCTATGTCCCATGAGAAATATCTGCGTAAAAAGAAAGTGGTCTCTTAATCATCAATGGTTTCACTCTGGTTAGTCATAAGAATATTACTGGACCATGTACAGTACAACAGGATAACATTATCGAGGGAGGATCTGAATTTCTCCACTACAACCGACGGAGTGAGTATGGGAGTAATTAAATTAAAACAATCCCCACAATACATAAACAAAACCTAATTAAATAATAAAAATTAATATTAACTGATGCAATAAACATTGAATCATTACAATGCTTGAAAGTAGCACCTCGAGTTCGAGTTCACAGTTAACGAATGCCGTAGTCTGTGACCTTTCAGACTCAAATGATAAAGGAGCTGATTAACAGGTGTGTACAGAGTTGATGGGAGATTACTCTAGAAACGTCGGCGATGGCGCGTGTAAACTGATTTCAGATTATAAGAAGTTGAAAATCTTTCATTCATAGGCATGTTACTAGAATGTGTTTAACAGGAGGATGTTGAGGAATTTTAATGAAATGGTGAGAGAATTATAAATAAAAATGCACATAAAGTGGGATTTGTTATACATGGACAGTTTTACTCGGCAATAAGCTTCAATCAGTACAAAAGTGTACTAAACCTAAGAACCGATTCAGTAAGTATTTTTCAGTCGAAATCGTTTCAATTTTAGGGTTTTACTGGGAGTAAAGTGGAGAGCGCTGTGGTTTATTTCAATGAGTATAAAGCCATCATAATCGAAAAGTGAAAGATCTCATAACCATTGTGATGCCACTAGACAGATATATCAGATAAGATTATTAAAAGCTGTAATTAGATAATCTAAGTGATAGTTTTAAATAGAAAAGAAGGAACAGGATTAGGAAATTTTAACTATCGTAGCGAGAGTGAAGCATATAGTAAATTTTATTTTAGGATTTTTTCAGGAGGCTGCTACGGCAGCCATTAGGGCACATAGGCCACGCTGAGAGGTCAGTAAAACCCTTCGCGCCTTCGCTTTTGGCGCGGAGAAGTTCAGTCTATCGCCAACCTCACAAACACAAAATGTCATCCCCGGGGTGGGGTAGTATCTGAGGAACCCTGTGCGTTCTTCCACATGCCAGAGAGATTACACACAACAACTGGGAGGTCAGAAAGCCAATGTTGGTAGAGCTCCTCCCAGAATGACGTCAGCTCACCCCGAGTACAGTTAGCCGGGGAGTATATGAGGCCCCCAGGATACCATAGCGTGTCCTCAGTTCTGCTCAGTTTTACCCGTTTTTCGATGTGATTGATAGTGATGATTGCCCTTTCTTCTCTCTCTTTGTGTCAGTCGGAGAACGCACTCTCATTACAGATTGTAAAGTGAAGGAAATTAAGAACATTAGAAGTAGATTTTGTATCAATGGGCTCAAGGTTTCGAGAATACAAGTTTATTTGGTGTGGTTCAAAATATCCACGTATTTTATTGTAACTGTTTCGACCTCTCCCCCTTGGGATTATACGGAATGAATGCAGTCAATCTCCGGCAATGAAGTCCGATAAACAAATACGAGTTGTGGGAGATACGGGGGTTGAAAGTGGTCGACCTGCGGCAATTTCATATTTCTGCCAAAGACGCATGTGTCATGGTGTATAACTTTTCAGCGAAAATTATCTATCGTAGATCACTAGCGTTTGTGTGTGGTAGCAACACAGAGTCACCTTTCGATAACAACGTCGGCCGAATTTCAGTAACTGTGGTATTTTTGGAAATATGGTGGTTGAAAATGGCCGATCAAGGATATTTTCGTATTTCGTCCAAACACATGTGTGCCAGTAAAAATTACTTTGCTGCCTGTACTACATAGCGCAGATGACTGGCATTTGTGTGTGGTAATAGCATCGAGTACTCCCATCGTGCACTATGGTTGTTAGATGTTGGTAGCTGTCAATCCAAATTCTTTACAAAGACGAATGAAGTCGTGGGTACCAGCTAGTTTTTGTTTTTTTTTTTTTGTTTTTTTTTTTTTTTTTTGTTTTTTTTTAAACCCCCTTACTAATCTGTCTTTCTTTCTTTGCTTCAAATAAGATAAATGGAACTAGAATTGAAAATTCAGGTCTTAATTAGTATAATAAAATGTTTTGCTATATATCAAGATACATAGGATGGTCAACCATTAGCACATATACACGATTTCGAGTATGCCTCCAGAAATTGTACATTTTCTGGTCTCTATTTTCTAAGTATTCAACAAAATGTGTTTATCCTATCTGTGCTAACAGTTGTCAACCTGACAGCAATATGTCTTGAAGCGCTCCTCCTCTTTCGTACTTGTTTTGACGGCTTGACTCTGGTGCTGAAGAATTTAATATCGCGTCTTTTGTAGATTCGTAACAATACGGCCAGGTTTCTAGTCGAGTGCGTCGTTCGTTGTTTTTCTCACTCACTGCACAAACGACTCCAGAGGACAGGGTAATATCTGCCAGAGATATGAAACACGTTATCTCAAATCATACCAACACTGTCATTTCGTTTCAGTTACACCATTTCTGTCGTTGCTGTACGACTAAAATTGTACAAATAATAAAATTTAAATTTTGTTATGGTATAATTATAAGTGGTTTTTGGGGTATACAATTCAAATTTTCTGATACTTTTACATCTATAATTCGTTGATTTCTGTTTTACAGCTATTGAAGTGGTTGGATGTCAAAAATATGAGTTTTAGGAAAAGCAAAGTAGGGCAGCTATTATTTTTTTTAAAAATTCTGTAAAATATAATTAATAACTATTATAATTGAGCAGGTGAACTGAGAAGGGGAATGTATAATTTACATTGTGGCTGACCCTATATGTATTTATTATATAGGATCGTGCTATGCCTATTTAATGGGTGTGCCAGGATGACTGACACGTGGGTTCTAAATGGTTAACCTGCGATGCCCTATGACTTGCGCCGACTTTCTACGTATCTTCTGCTCTTAACTTCTTCTCCTTTGAGCCTATCCTCTTCTTCTCTTGCGCTAGCAAATAAACATGAGCATCGGGGGTAACTTGTAATTAGGAGAGGGAGTGGGCAGCTACGAGCGACTTGAAATAAAACAATGTCTCTGGAAACCCCATTTAATTGCACTGGACCATAAATCAACTACAGTCGATGTTGTACAAATTCAGAGGTATCACGTAACCCGTAATACTGACCCTAGGGATGAAACTTAGCCCTACAGTTCACAACAGAGAATGGTGAGGTTGGTGCAGCGAATATCTATCTCCCAGGCATAGGTGTTATCTTGTAGATCGTCAGTGAAGAAGTGAGAGTGATCAATGTATTCTAGCTTGCTGGAAAAGTATTGGCTTGCATGCTCAGCACCGCACGTGTAGCTTGTAATCCGAACTGTCGATCGGCAGAAAGTCGAACAACAGGACGTGCTTACTCGACGTGTGGCTGCAGTGAAACTTAGACAACTTACATGATTTCTGTATTAAAATATTATAATAAATGACGTCCCGTCACAACATTATTATTGAAGCCAGGACGAGTATTGCACAAAGAATTAGCAGTATTATGTGGAAGCAATGAGATGACCATGAAAATGAATGGCGCTCGATTTCAGATTTAAAGCGGGTTAGGGTCTGGAATAAACGAAGGAATATTGAAAAATTTGTCCCAAGTAGTGAAAAAAATGAAAAGTGAAAAAAATGAAAAGTGAAAATTGGTATAGGTCTAATTTAGAGGTAATTGTCTAGGGAAATTGTCAGAATTTTTTTTATTAATCATAATAACAAATGGATAACGCAACAGGAAAGAGTCTGATGCATGAAAAGAAATATTGTAACACACGAAATCGCTGAAATACATAGCTAGTTGCTTCGCTTAATAAAGAGAGACACTGCATCTTGTCATGACGTCTGCTATAGTGGCCATAGCCCTATTTATTTAATGGCTATAGCAACATAAACTTTATTAACCTTTTTTAGGGTATTTCATGCTATCGTATAGATGGTTTTTGTTTTTAAAAGATAGATTGTAGATATATGTACTTCCTTAGGACAATTTACCAAAAAAACGTTTCAGTTTATGTAATGGTAAGTTCAAAATGAGTAAAACGAGGTTCTTCAAGTGCGAAAAAAGATCTTTAGTTACCTCTTCCTATAAAAAGAAACATGTTTAAGTATCAATTAGTACAATGATATAAGGAAAACTGCATCAATATCCCAGCAATCGATTTGAGCATTACATTCCATTATCAAACTGGAAGATAATAAAGATGATAACAGCTTGGAAACACTCCTGCTTCTCACGTAGCTATGAGGATACTGGCTGTGTTTCGATGTTCTTGTAGTTTCTAGTAATCCTACTTTCTTTTCCTGAATAGATGGTTCTTACGTAATTAATAATTATTCATTAATAATTACTCCAATACAACTGATGTTTGGATATTATTTATTTGATGGACACGTTTCGCCTCTCGTCGAGGTATCTTCAGCTTACAATGTTTTCTGTAATATGTGATATTTTAACATAATGGTTTTTTTACATATAACGAAATGCTGGTTGAGGCCACAGGCGACCAACAACCACACCTTAAAACAGAAATGTAAGTGATAATATGAATTCTACCTTATTACACCAATGTAGACAAGAACGTTCTGCTCGATAATTCAAACTGATATGTAAATATAACTCATTTTTATGCTTCCCATACATATGAAAATTTCGTTATTGTTAAAGTTCTGTATCAATCTTAACAAAGCTGTGAGCTAAATGCTGAATAGAATTTCCGGTACCTAGAAAAATAGTTTGTTAAATTACATTCAGTGCACTAACCTTGAGCGTAATCCGTCTTTCAGCTTCACAAATACATTTTAAATTGGACCACGCATCAGTGTACTTTGATTGGGTTTGGGTAATAATTTCAGAAGAATTCTGATATACGATCGAATCATTATTGTTTTGTAATAAACGTGAATGTAACTGTCGGGTAATTTATTTCTGAAAGAATCTGAAGTCAGTTTTCAGTAAGAAAGGGGAAAACATTGGTGGAAGTCAGAATAACGTGATTACTGGAAACTCCAATCTTTAATATGCCCTGTTATTAATTTATCAGATCAACAACATAATTAAGGCATCAAGCCGCAAGTTAATCAAAAAAGAAACACACAGACGGCGTTTTAAGCGCGCTACGAAACTTAATTTCTGTTGCTAGAGCAATATTTCTACATTAGTGCGTTCACTCTTACGCTGAATAAATCCTGCTGAAAATGGCAAATATTGGAAAAAATATTTATTCCACTTTTGAAAACAATAATAAATTTAAAATAAGTATGCTCTTCTACGAACTGTATAGTCTTAAATTGGTTTACTTGAACACTGAAGTAATCGTTGTTAGTACTATGCCCTATTACAATCACTTTCGTTAAAGTTGATGTCAGCGTTACACCAAGCAGAAAATTCAAGGTGCCGGCTGTGTTCTGTGATGAGAGAATACCCTCTGTGCGGGTGCAGACTTTAATCAGGTGGGTTCTGCGGGCAGGTCTCCCCATTACGGCAGTAAGAGGGCTATAAAGCAACGATCTAAGGCAGGTTATGAGCGTCCCCAGGCATTCTTCTATCACACACGTAGATCTCCATTATAATGACAGGCGGCCGTTATCTACGACGTGGCCGGGAAAAGGGCCTAAAGAGCAGTCTGCCTAGCAAAACGGTTTCATATCTTGGTACGAACTATCATGAAAGCAGACAAATAAAAGATTCTATGAACTCGAATCGGAAGAATGTTTAACGGCAATTTATTAAAAACGATATGAGGATTATTTAGAATTGCACGTACTCAATAAGGAAGTAGTTAAAAGTAGAGAGGTATGGTAAAGTGACACGATGGAGGAGTTGTGAAAAGCTCTTTAGTACAAGAAGGCGCAATAGGGAAATCCCTTGAACAAGCTAATGATATAACGCCAAAACGCTGGCACATTGGCCAACCTGCAGAGAGAAGAAAATGGAATCTGAGCACTTTCAGCTGTCAAGCGTTACTAAGAAATAGTGTTACCATTATCTTCTCCCAACTACCTAGATAAATGTAAAAAAATGTAATTTCAACTAAAACTAAGTCCACAACCCGAAGGGTGGTTGGATCCTCCCGAAAGTCATTTTGTCAGAGGTAGGACGGCCAGTTCCTTTCCTCTGAGACCTACAGTTTAACGTGGAATCCGAACCACGGTATGATCAAACACAACTCTTAAAAATATCTGCCTCCACCGGGATTTGAACCCTGGACCAGAACAGCAAACCTTTTGAAAGCAAGCCCCTTAACCACTGAGCCACCATACTACCATAGTACAAAATTAAAGCAGTTGATACTGAAATGGCTGTATCAGCAACTTACACGTTTCTTTTTCACATTCGTAGTGTCTTGAGAACTACTATCTCCATCATGTAGGTGAAAACGTTGTTCCACTTTTTATAATGTTGATTCCGAATTCCTCATTTTTTGACGATTGTCGCCTTGGATTTCTCTGAAGTGAATGTGCCTGCAAGAGCTAGATGCAAATATGGTGCCCTCCAAATTAATATATATAAACTAAACATTGTTACTGAAGAAATTTTACTTGAATTAATTAAAGAAATTGAATAAATGGCGGAAAACTGTACCACCAAATATGCTGTAATATCTTTTTGGTTTAACTGAATAATTAAATCTTGAATTCAAATTAACTCGTAGTATTATTAATCTATATTCGCGGAACATCTCAAGGTGAATTGGGCATCCTGAAGGTTGTGCTATACTCCCCGCCAGTTCTTCGTTAATTATTTGTCCCTATCATTCAAAATATAAGAACTAATGTTTTTAGAATAATACCCTAAAGCAGTCTGGATTAATTCTCAGTATGAATTAAAGTATTTGTAGGGAATTTTTCGATTAATATAAAATAAAATGGATAGTAAAATCGTTGACTGCAATCGAAATGATAAACGAAACAGTACTCTGCAACAAGGAATAGAACAATCAAAATGGCAGTTCAGTTCGAGCATCGGTACGGTGAACATCAGTTTTCCTGGTGCGCGAAACTTTCCTTGTGTGCCAAGCTAACTCTATCACAAACCGTGCGCTCAGCCAACGTTAACTTTCCGTGTGTTTATTGCAATAGTTATTCAAGCACAACACCGATTAAGTAAATCGTTACCAAACCGGCGGCGGAGGCGCCGTATTCCACCATGTACGGTGGGAATTATGGTGAAGGTGGTACGCGGTCAGAAAACCCAACGAACCCAAGCCCCCAGCCAGACGACAACAACGAGCTACCAGCAGCGATAAGAAATGCAATACAAACAGTGACGGAGAATGTAACAGCCGACGAGCTCCCCATGTGTGTAGAGGAACTAAGACCAACGAAACGCCCCAGCTGGGATCAAGACGACCATCAGCCCGTTGGGAAGACGGAAAAAATTCTACGCGTCTCCAAAGTGCAGTCAACGGTGGCACCTGGAGCAGACGAGAACACAACCACAACACCACAACAGGGCACATCGCAGAACGGCGTAAGTAAAGTGACATCCCCATCCAACCCCGCTAGGCTTGGCAGCAATAACTACGAGTTGTATGACAACGGTCCGTTTGTTATCATAGTAGAAAGCCTTGATAAAAATGTTGGTAGATTGCACCCAATGTCTTTAGGGAAGTTACTCAGGTCAGAAAGTGGAAACTATTATAACAGTATTACTAACATTTTCCCCTCAGGAAAAAATCGTATTAAAATAGAACTATCTACAGCGGCGGTAGCCAATGATCTAGTGCAGGGGTCTCCAAACTACGGCCCGCGGGCCACATCCGGCCCGCGGACAGATTTTGTCCGGCCCACGGAGAGCTAGGCGAATTGTAGACCTTTTTTTTTTTTTTTTTTTTTAGCTCTACTGTAATTTACGGACGCCCCCTAGCAAATTAAGTTTAGTTTACTGAAGTTTTCTCATTTTATGTTGGTTTTGGCCCTCGGAACTTACTGGAGTAATCAGTATGGCCCTAAGGCTGAAAAGTTTGGAGACCCCTGATCTAGTGAAAAGCAACGTTTTCCCTAAACACAATCTTGAAGCATATATTCCGAGCCACCTAGTTACTAGACAAGGAATAATCAGGAACATAGAGACGTCACTAACAGAAGAGGAAATTTTAGCAGTCATTTGTAGCCCAGTTAAAGTAATTGCAATAAGAAGGTTTTACAAAAACACGACCGAAAACGGTTTGACTACAAAGAAAGCCTTGCCGGTTTGTGCCATTACATTTAAGTCCCAGAGAAGGCCTGAGAATGTAAAAATCCATGGTGTCCGCTGCCCGGTAGAACCATATGTACAATCGGTTCTTCAGTGTTTTAACTGTTTTCGCTATGGACACAACAGCAAACAATGCCGTAGCCAAACGCGCTGTAAGCTTTGCGGCGGCTCACACGATAGCAATAATTGCTCAAACCCCTCTCAACCCGTCTGTCTGCATTGCGCAGGCCCCCATTCGGCCATTGATAAAACATGCCCGGAATTTATGAAACAGAAAGCCATAAAAAGTAGGATGGCCTTTCAAGAAATTAGCTATCGGGAGGCACTGGCCTCATTTGACAATAGTCACTACGCTAGGGCCGCGGCAGCTCCGCCACCCGACACCAGAGACATTTCCCAATTTCCGACACTACCCAACAACCAGGGGACTCCCCTGCAGCCTCAGAGCATAGAAGCGCAACCTAATCCCCCTAAGCTATACCAAAGCACAAATACAGAACCACGTAGACGAGACTCCAGGACTACATCCGGAAGCTACTACAGAAGTGTCCGTCCTCAACAGACAGCTATACCGAAGCATAGCGACAGCTGGAAGGGTTACCAGCAATACCTAATACCGAACCAAAGAACAGTAGAACCATTATCAAGTAACAGATCTAATTCTGTAATCGAAGGAGGAGGCCCCCCAACCCTGCTGGGCAAGGACTATCTAATTGACACAATAATTAACTTCATCATCACCTTAGTACAGAAAATTCAACCTGGCGAGAGCTCAATACCAAGAGAGGCAATAAGAGAAAACATTACCAAATTGATCAGCGACTCGATAGATATCTCCCCTTATGGCCAAGTTCAATAAAGTACTGCAGTGGAATATTCGGTCTATCCACTCAAACAGGGAAAATCTGTTCCACCTCTTATATGAACACAACATCTCGATTGCGGGTCTAATAGAGACATGGTTAAAACCAACATCCAACTTTTTGAAACCAGGATATAACATCATACGGGCAGACCGGGAGGACGGGTACGGCGGAGTAGCCTTAATGGTAAAAGAAACCTTACAGTACAAAGAAATAAAACTAAACGTACATGAACCTGTCATTCAAGCTTGCGCAGCTAACATCAATTTCGACTTCGGGAAAATGACCGTATTAGTATGCTATAAGCCTCCAAATGCTCGTCTTACAAAACGAGAAATCCGATCGATCCTGCTCCAACTACCACCCCCCATATTAATAATGGCGGATTTAAACGCCCATCACCAGAGCTGGGGCTGCGAATACAATTGTCGCCAGGGAAATGTACTTACCGAACTCATAGACGAACTGAACCTGGTCATATTAAATGACGGTTCTGAGACAAGATTACAACGACCTTCAGGAAGAAAATCAGTTGTAGATATAACACTTATTTCCCCAGAGTGTGCATTTTACTTCGATTGGAAAACAACATCAGATCCGTCGGGCTCTGATCACTACCCTATTTTGATGTCAACACCAGCGCAGATAGAAGACAACCAGGTGCTAACACCTACTTACAGATGGAACATTAAAAAAGCCAACTGGCACCAATATAAACAGATAGCTACAGAGAAATTCAAAAACCTTCAACTGACAGGGGACAACAAAAAGGACTATTCGAAATTTGTGACAATAGTGGAAGAAACGGCTGCAGCAACCATTCCGGAATCCAAGACAAGACGCGCACAAAGGAGAACCTATTGCAGGTGGTGGGACGAGGAATGTAACCAAGCCATAAGAGATAGGAGACTAGCACTGACGCGTTACAAGAAACAACCCACCGAATCCAACTTCATTCTTCTCAATAAGACGCAAGCAATTACAAAAAGACTGCTAAAGAAGAAGAAGAGAGAAAACTGGGTAAATTTCTGCAACTCATTAAACTCAAAAACCCCTCCGACAGTGGTATGGAGACAGATTAGAGCAGTTCGGGACAGGTCAACCAGCCATCACACTCAAATCCCACAGACCGCCGCCATGAACCTCCTAAAGTCTCTGACCCCGGACTGGTGTAGTGAAGAACCAGCTCCCTCACGGTATAGTAATACAAGCCACCCTCTCCTACAACCATTTACTCTCGATGAGCTAGAAAATACATTTACTAAAACAAAAAACTCCTGCCCGGGCCCAGATCAAATTCATTACGCCATGCTGAGCAACTTACCCGAAAACGGCAAAGTGATCTATCTACAAATAATGAATAACATATGGACATCTAGAACCTACACACCGTCCCTCAAAACAATAAGGGTAGTACCAATACTAAAACCAAACAAGGACCCCGCAGAAAGCTCGTCATTTCGCCCAATGTATGCATCTATACAAGCTTCTTATCACTGCAGGCCTGTAAAAGAGCATTAAGTGCAACCACTAATAGGCTGGCGACTTGGATGATGCACAACGGCCTTGATCTCTCCCCTGAAAAGTCGTCCGTCATGGTCTTTACACGACACAGACTGCCCCAGATGACAAATATTTCTCTGGGACCCTTTAACTTCCCAGTGAAAAAAATTGTTACATACCTCGGCCTAAGGTTGGACCCTAACCTGGCTTGGTCAGCTCACATTCGGCACATACTGAAGAAGAGCGAAGCGGCAATCAACATCATTCGAGCAGTGACAGGTAAAGCTTGGGGTGCAGACAGGAAGATCACACTAATGCTGTACCGAGCCCTAGTGCGCCCCCATCTCGACTATGGCAACATGTTTTTTGGCTCTGCTTCTAAATCGTTACTAACCGACATCGACAGATGCCAGTATCGTGCACTTAGACTATGCACCGGAGCCATGACATCTACCCCGACAAACGCACTGCTGGTGGAATGCTTAGAACCACCCCTACACATCCGTAGGGCATTTCTGGGGCGGAAGTTCATCCTAAGACTACTCGAAGTAAAGGATGATCAACTTATTGCAAAAATATCTGCTCTCACAATGCAATACACGGAACGGAGGTACTGGAAACAGAAGCCGGCCCCTACTCTAACAACCGCCTTCCGAGAAGTTAAAAAATATAGCAACATAATCTATAGATCACGCCTCCTTCCGGTACATCTGCACAGACTATCGAGAGGTAAGACAAGACTAGACATTATCCTAGACACAAAATTTATTGCGGAAGGCAACCACAATGAAAAAATCTTAAAGGACCGCATTACAAAGCTGGCAGATAACCCCATATGCTTATACACAGACGGCTCTAAATCTGGAAATCGGGTGGGTTGCGCCTTCGCAGACCCTGCTAATGAAAAGAGGGGCTTATATCAACTCCCGGAAGAGGCATCGATCTATACCGCCGAACTACAAGCCATTTTAAAAGCCCTAGAATACGGCTTACATTTGCGGACGAACAGACTAATCATCATATCAGATTCCAGATCTGCTTTACTGAGATTATCTAACCTGGCGGCGGACAACGGCAGAAGCTGGCTGATATATGATATTGCACAGCTAGTAGCAAGACTCAGAGATAAAGGATCGGAAGTGACATTTATATGGGCCAAAGGTCACGCAGGAATAAGAGACAACGAAGTAGCTGACCGACTAGCTAAGGCAGCAGCACTCAATGGTGAGAAAATTAAACAAATTCCCGCGTCGGACTTGACCCCTATATTCCGCAATAAAACCAGATTAGAATGGGACAGAGAGTGGCGGTCAAAAGACACACATAAAGGTGAATACTATAGAAAAATCCATCCAACTATCCCACGCTCACACTGGCATGACAACATCCAAATCTCAAGGAAGATCACAACCTTTGTCTCTAGGCTCAAATTCAACCACGGACGCTTCGCGAGCCACCTCTTTAGGATTAATGCGATCACCTCCCCCATTTGTGAATGTGATGGCATTAGTGTCGAGAACGTAGATCATATATTTTTTGCCTGTGGACGCCGCTGGGCAGAATCAACTGAATTAATAGAAGAACTGACTAAACACGGTGTGGTATTCCCTTCCAAGATGCAGACCCTTCTCCACGAAAATAGGACGGAAATCTTCATGATTCTCTTCAATTTTGCAATAAGAAACAACATAGAAATATGACATTCTCATTTCTAAAACCCACATTACATTGAAAGATAACCAGTCTGTTGATTTCTGTACCAAAGGCTGTGTATTCTAAACTGTGGCTTAAGGGTACATGTAACCACTGGAACAATTTACAAAACTTGTATGCTGAATTTTGTATGTACATGATGCATGTTATATATTGTATTTTAAGTTGTAAATATTTTATGTTAAAACGGTATGTTATGAATTTTATATTGTATTTTATCGAACTATTGTACCATATTGTATTATTGTTTTTTATATTGTATTTATATTGTATTATATTGGGTTATATTGAGCATGTGATCTATGATGCACAGTAGATGAACGTATACTGTATCAAATGAAACCAGACATCAAAACTATTAAAAACCCACTTGTAGAAATAACCAAACTGTAACCAAGCTGGCTGTATGGTTTATACCAAAGGCCAAATAAATTAAAAAAAAAAAAAAAAAAAAAAAACAATCAAAATGTTTCCATTACTGTATTGGAGCAAAGATGATGTTAGTAACAGAATAGTACTATCAAAATGGGCATTATTAAAAAACAAAAAGCTATTATGATTATTACTGTTACTCAAGACAAATTAAAAAAAAAACCACACACACTTTTCTAAAGCACAGCGATTTATGAAAATGATACTTCAAATTTAAGAATACCATAACGTAGAAAAAGTTAGGGTTTTTGAATGCGTGTGTGCCAGTAAAAAAAGTTTAAAATTATTTAGAAAAGAACAAATATTTACTAAAAAATAGCACAATCATAAATCACCCTGAATCAAACACGATTATTTGTCAGTAATTAGTGGTCTCGTCGCATAATTACAGAAAGAACACAGAAAGTAGTAGAAAAAGCAGGAGAACCTCTCTAAACGATTGCAAAAGAGACCACATTAATGGTTGAATACAGCCATGGGAAGAGAGTGGTAGTTTAATCACTTTTAAACATACATGCGAGATTTACTAATTTTGCCCCATAAACAATGGTTGTAGAAAATAATTACTTGATGAGAAAAAAATTACCCTTATTCAAATAAATAACAAATGGAAGTAAACTCCAGATTTCAGTAGAGAAATGATATTTTTTATGTTATTTTTTTTATCATTGCCACTCTGTATCGTGAAAATATAGCCAGAGAAAGATCGCTATCATTACAGTTCTTTTTTTAACAGTGAATACGAATGAAAACTTTAATGTAACACTGATAATATAAAATCATCATTATTATTGTTCCGAGAGGTAGAGATAACTCTGGACTTATTATCCTTGATTTTAAAATATGTAGGTAATAACATAACATAGAAACCAGCTTCAAATGTTGAGGCTAGCTTCTGATTCTATATGATAATCCAGTAAAAATTTTTACTATTCTATATAGACTCGCTGATCCTCCGTGTCTAATAAGTTGGCGACATCAGCTGGTAAGCTTACGCCTATTACTATTGATCCTCCAACAGACTATAATAAAGTTCCAGAACCTTTTACAAGAGAATATAAGGTATTTTGTATCTCGCTTGCTAATTTCATTGCATCCACATAACAAGGATAGTAAAAATGCATTCCACTCTACTGCTTAAGAAAGAAACGTGATTGCAATGAAATTTATCTTACGGATTAGGGACATGATAATAATCTAATGGTTCGAATTACAAAACCACATACAATTTGACCGTGAGAATTCAGTATGGTGTAAAGCCGTCATTTGCTGCAATCAGGGCCTCTAGAGTCGTGGCATGAAATCAAAGAGAGCCTGCATAAGCTGCCAGGGAACACACTGCCACGCCACAAAGCATTGACGGTGGTTGCAGGAGGGCTGGAACAAACAAGTTGCCGACCGAGCATACCCAAGACGTGTTCGATGGGCGACATGTCAGGCGAACGTGCCGGCCAGGGAAGCAGTGGTACGCGTACTTCTTCGAAGAAGACTTGCACATTCCTCGCCACTTCTGTCAGGGCATTGTCCCGCTGAAATATGGCATGTGGAGATAGATACCTGCGAGAGTGATAATACGTCGGGCTCTAAAAGTAGCCGGATGAAGGATGTAAGATCGAATGTTTAGACAATGGTGACTCAAACCATCATACTTGGCGTTTGTCCGCTATGCCATCAACAATGCCGTCTGTCAGATTACGTTCACCACAGTAGTGGCCATAACTGAAGGAAAAGTTGAAAGCGCACTAGTTCAAAAACACTAAAATTTTGTCCCTCAGCCCGGCAATGATGGCGTTAACTCCCAGTTGCAGTCTGAGGTGCTGGTAGTTTCTATTCAATGGCATTGCCACCACTCCAGCTCTCAGCAAACGGCGTCGCGCCGTATCCACACCAGAGCTCCAACGTCGAACCAATGCTCTGGACAAAGCTGTTCTGTCAGTTGCGGCCATGCGGTTTATTTATTTACTTATCTTATGGCCATAGCACATAATGAATAATACAATCATGTACAATTGTTTCACACTAATAAAATGTAACATTAAATTATAGTTAAAATTAAAAATCGACATAGAGCAGCCAATGTAAAGCTTCATTTGAAATATCCATAAAGTCTTTCGGTGATCCCCTGAAGGCTCGAAGTGGAATGTCAAAGGTTACGTGACGGATGGTTTGTTCTTCCTCACCACAGTGGGAATTCGGTGAATTTCTTATTCCCCATGTGTAAAGAGATCTACCATGGCCAGACCTAACTCTGTTGAGAGCAACCCAGGTCTTGCAGGAAAGATCGAGTCCCTTTAGTGCCTGTTGATTGTCAAACAGGGAGCGCTATTCTGGCGGGGCTGAGGCTATTCACTCCAATCTCCATGCTTCTCTCCCGTTAAAATTGTTAGATGTAATTTGTTTTGCAGTTTTTATGTTTGGACTTCTTGATTTAAGTCTCTGAAATTGGGATCCATGTCGCCGTGGATACGGAGATCCAAGTATTAACAGATCTTATTATATTGGGCAATTAGCGATTGCGTCGTCTTATCGTAGGCGGTTCGATGAGCTCCAACGTCTAACCAATGCTCCGGGCGAAGCTGTTCTTTCGGTTACGGTCGTGCGGACTTCATGCTGTGGTAACATTGTGTGGTCAAGTACGCGCTTGCCGCTGTGGACAATCATCTTCTATCCGATGGTTTCGCTCAGGCATCACTGCCGTACCATCGTGCCCCGCACTACCGTAGAATCACGGTTTGACAAATTCGTTTCCCGGTGACCAATCATTCTGTTATGTTCGAATTCTTTCACATGCTGATATTGGGCCCTTGGCGTCGACGAGGCATACAGACACTTCATGCTCGTTTCCACTTGGTTTGATTGCTCTGCGTAACATTTACCTGTCCCGTCACACAAAAGTGTAAGTGAACTCCGTTTCTCTGCAATCTTAATCATACATTATGGTTCCACTGCTCCATATAGTCCTGAAGCAGAAACATAGACGCTACGCAAAGAAGGTCTAAAGAGGTTGGAAGCTTTCGAAATGTGTATATGGAGGAGGATGGAGAAAATAAGTTGGACGGACAAAGTAAGGAACGATGAAGTGTAGGAACGAGAAGGAGAGGAAAGGTCCGTTACAAAAACAATATGGAATAGAAAAAGGAACTGGATTGGGCATGTGTTGAGGAATGAGTGCTTGCTTAAAACCGCCCTGGAGGGGAAGTAGAGGTCGGCGAAGGAGGAAAATGATTGATGACGTCATGGTGAATGGGAAATATATAGAGACTAAGAGAATGGCGAAACAGAGGGAGGCTTGGAGGACTGTCACTGTGCGTGGACCTGCTGAATAGCAGAAAACCCTTGATGATGATGATGGTTCCACTCCTCCGATTTTGGAGATATTCGGACCATTCCTTCTTGGTGTTACAACTTTCACTAACAGTAGTGTATAAACATGTTTGGGAAAGCTGCCATGATTGGATTTTAGTCGCGCTATAATAGTCATTGCTTTTTTGGAACAGACAAAATATGATGACACTGTTTCCTAGGTAACGTTGGGTGCAGAAGTCCGTGGTTACGATCTTTGGCTTATATTGACTTTTCCATAATTATCCTGTAAATTTGTTTATCTGTACAATGCTTTACTCATTTGTACCGAGCCAATTATCTATATAAATAGCTGATGGCTGTATAGTGCCATTTGGTGCTTCAGGCCAACTAAAATAAAATAAATAATAATACATCTCTCCATTGTTGTTATTAGCATCCATAACCCTTGGAATTAGATCCGTTGTTGGGGTTAAAGAATGGTATAAATCTTATTTTATTGTTTATTTGGCTCGTTTGTCCACTAATTCGTTTCATATTAGGCTAATATAAGCTTCAATCCAGATAGGTTTTGCATGTTCGTGGAGGCTGTGAAGGATGAGTTTGTATCCTAGGATTTTTTCCCTTTATTAGCTTGGGGATTATGTAGGGCCTTAACACTCTTCTAGAATCTGGGAGGTTAGCAGTAGATGTATCTTGTAGGTGTTGTAATATTTTTCAGCGCCTTCCACTTCTGTAGTTTACACTACGCTTCCCTTAGTAGCCTGAATACTCCAGCAACTCCAGTCAGGATTGTAATATCCCATATTCCATTAAGTAATAATTTTATTGATACTGATGGCGGAATTTTGAATTGGAAAGCCTTTTATACATATAATACATTAATGTGCTCTCACGGCAAAGAATGTATATTTCATGATCCATGACCTTCACAGATGTGAAATGCATTAATTTATTACTGAACTATTATATCCAATGAACAACGCTGAGAGTTAGTAGTCGTCCATATACTAAGGACTACCAGGCACTTATACACACAGGATAATACACTATTAATTTGCTATCCACAAAAACGTATAAAACGGCACCAAGCTATCAAAACAATTAAATAGTTTTTGAAAATTCAAATGAAGTAGCATCAGACTAGCCAAAAAATTTAAATATTCATGTCCCCAGACCAGTAAAATTAATTACATAAAGATTACATTAATTCAAAATGCATTCACGATTCTTAGTCTATCAAAATAGGAAGTTCTAAATTCAAATTATTCATGATTGTAATCCTTCTAACACACTACGTGGTTGAATCCTTACGTGGAAACAACATCATTTTAAACAGTAAGAGCGAAGATGACTAACTAATCTTTGGAAGTCGTTTGTTTACTTGGCTGGCCAATTTAGAACTGTGCGTATTACTTGAATTATTCTGTAGAATTATTTCGTCTTTGGGATGGAGGTACACATCGTTTCCTTGGTCATCCGAGTGGCATGGTGTTTTGAGTTAGACATTCTCGTCTGGTTGCTGCAAAGTCTCAGATATGATAACCATACTTAACATTTTCAGTGCCTCATTTAATTTCCGATACCTTTCTGCTCATTAGCTTTACTTTGACATAATTCCACCTGTAACGATGTTTAAGAATATTGAACGTTATGTAAGATTAGATCAACATCGCGCTGTAAGCTCTGCGTTGACCTGCGATTGTTTTCTATCTCTGCGTGCTCTAATACACCAAACGGAATTTCGGATACAGCGTGCAAGGAGAGATATTATCGTGAACCATGAAATTTTATGAGCTTCTATCATTTGTCTCCATACAGGTTAATGTGTATGATTCACCAAAAGCAATGCCAAAAAAAAAAAAGTTATAAATTGTTATCTGTCAGTTTCAATTTGATACTGAAGTCAAGACTCCATGATGTTTTACGAAGATACGCTCTTCCCTTTGTTGACGCACGGGTCCAATTGAGATTGCAATGAGTCTCTGCTTTACCAGATGTTCGAGTACAGGCTGCCTATTTTGCCAACGTTGGTGCATTCATTATAATGAGCCATTAGTAACGCAAAAATGGCATTGGGATGAAATATGAGTGAGTAGTTAGTACTGTTCAGAAGCACATTAAGAACTTGCGTGCTGCCGTCTAGTAGCTACGTTGTTGTACTCCAAACATGCCAAGTCTCTTTCATTCACTTGTACTTTCGAACAGGCATTTGTCATAGAGTCGTTGTGCTGGTTATGGAAATGAAAGTGTCGACAACACAGACGCGAGGAAATTAGTTCACCGTGCAATGTCGCAGCTTATACGTTCTTACGGTGCTTTCACACCTGACGCCTCCAGTCGCGTGAAACCCGTCTAGTCCTGTCAAGATCGTCCAGCTGATTCAGTAGGAAAATCCAACATGCCTACTCCGCTTTGTTCATTCACACAGGTAGCGTCTCAGTCGTGTTCTGCTTAAGTCAGTCCCGTCGAGTGGATTCTGGTGCGTCTAGTCCAGTCCAGTCTCATTGTTACCTACTTGATGCAAAGTGCGTGTATTGTGTTTTTTTTTTCGTTCCAACACATAAATCCTCCATCGGCTTTGTTCCAATAAGATTTAAATTTTTAGTTTTTGATTGTTTCATCCCTTTTTTGTATGCATATGTGTTGTAATAAAGAAAAATTTGCAATAAAAGTAATATTTCTGTTCACTTACCTTAAAACTATTGCTAGCCGATGCTCTGGTTGTACAGATTTACGGTAATTAGTGTACGTATTTCATTCGAAAATAGTTTTAAAATTTTAACGGATCGCTCACCAAATCCGGAAACAAATGAATAAACACGCCGTACATATCTCTTCTTTAAATTCATTGGATGAACCTACAATCGACGGACTATCCGTCGCAAAACTATAAATTTGAGCAGCTCAGCTTCCATCACAAAATTTTGTTACAACTGATTCTTATCGACTGGACTGGAGCAGGCGGATTTGGTGTGAAACAACAGAACTTGACTGGACGGGCTTGCACTTGACGGGCCTAGACCTCACTGGATTGACTTGCAGAGACTGGATTGGTGTGAAACCAGCCTTACTCGGCGAATACCTGGACGTCTGAAGGGAATTGTTCGAACAGGGTTTTTAGTTTAGCCACCTTTCAGGACAGTAACAGATGAAGCGAGAACGTGTGAGTACTGCGAACAGGCACGACTTGTCAGCCAATGATGGCAGAAAAGCTCTGGCTTCTTACTGACAGCCGATTAATACCATTCCGCGTTCAGCGGCGGTCAGACGCGGACGTGCTGTCAGCAACTTCCGTTTACGCCGCAGCTATTATAACAGTGTTAGTGTGAAGTTTGTGTGTGAGCTATTGAAAACCCATCAACGTAGCCGCATTTAGGCGATTCTGCAGTAAAAGGTAAGAGATGGCTTCCACCGCCATAACAAGAAAGAACACAGTGAAATTCACATTCGATCGAGCATACGTAAGACCATCGGCCTATGAAATACATGAGTGGTTGTTTGATAAAGTAAAGCTAATTGACGAAGAAATACTGGGAATACAACTAGACTCGTTCCAGAACTGCGTTTTTGTTAAAATGATAAGCGAGGAACATTGTGTTAGTGTAATTGAATCAAATACCGGGAACCTAAAATTCCATCATGCCGATGGAAACGTAAGCAATGTTCAAGTAACGAACGCAGGAATGGGAAAAAGACAGATAAGAGTGTTAAATCTGCCCTTTGAAATATCTAATGAAGCCATTCTACAAGCAATAAAACCGTTCGGAAAACGTGGAAGAGATCGTAGAAGACAAATGGGGAGGCAATATCAGGTTTAAGAAAGCAAATGGAGTGCGGCTAGTAAAAACGGAGATAACGAAACACATACCATCATACATCAATGTATGCGGTTTCAGAGCACTGGTTGTATACGACGGCCAGCCCAGAACTTGCGCTCTATGCAATTCAATACAACATATCAGAGCAAACTGCCCCCGCATACAACCTACAGTACTACCGCTAACCTACCTCAGACGAACAGGAACACCGAAACAAGATGAACAAGATGAAGAAATGCCACTGGAAGATCAGCAGCAGTTTCCACCACTGACGATAACGGACAGTGGGAACACGGAGACGAAAACAAGAAGAGAAACGAGGGAACAACAAAACGACGACATAAGGAACACTGAAGAAAGAAGGTGCGACGAGGTATCCAAAACCATGAACACAAAAGCGAAAAACTTACCAAGAAAACAAGAAGGAGACTTGATAGAAAAGACAATAACAAACATGGAAGAGACAAAACAGAAGAGAAATGTTGAATCGTTGAAAAATACGGCAGAAACCGACGATAACAGGGAGTCGGCCGACGAGAAGGACGAAACGACGACAGCAGAAGAAACCGAGTGGACGAAACCAGCGAAGCCAAAACCCAGTAAGAAACGTCGTGCAAGAAAACAACCAGAGACGAAAAGTAAACAAACTAGGGAAACATCCACTGAAAGAGAAAATACAGACGATGCTAAAGGCACTGGTAAAAAGCTCAAAAAGCAACAAATCGGGAAGAGCCGGCCAACATTTAATGCAGAGTTAAATCCAAACTCAGTCAGACACCGAGAAACAGGTACGGAGACAGAAGGTATGTCCTTTAGTTGGGCAGACAACGATCATAACGAAGACATAGAGGATGTCAGGCAGACTTCCTGAACATAAATCGCAGCGACGAACTCACAAGGAAACAAACACCTGGAGACCGTAAACAGGAAACTTAACGGTATAGAACAGACTTGACGTATGGAACAGCTGCTGTCGGACACTAATGGATTGGCGGACAACCAAGGCCAAGCACCATCACAATGAATCAAGTCTTGACACTAACAACGATTAACATCAATCGCATAACAGCTAAAACAAAGTTTTATGCCTTGCAACAATTTCTTATCCAAAATCAAATAGACGTCGCACTCATGCAAGAAGTGATAATCAGGGAGTTTGAACTCTTCGGTTACGAAACCATAACCAATTTAGACTCCCACTGCAAAACCGGAACTGCAATAATAATCAAGGAAGGACTGTCCTACACAAACCCGGAAATTTTAACATCCGGAAGGGGTATAGCAGTATACATCAAGGACATATGCATCGTCAATTTATATGCAACCCTCAGGCACTAATAAAAAACAGGAGAGAGCGGAATTCTTCAAAAGTGATATACCTTACTTATTACGCAAGAAACCGACCAGACTTGTAATTGGCGGTGACTTTAACTGCGTAATTGACCGAAGCGACCAAAGACCAAACCCCTAACATCTGTCAAGAAATTAGCAAAAATGGTCGAAGGATTAGGCCTCAAGGACACGTTTCGGGCATTGCACGGAAACCAAACTAGTCACACACACATGACCCCGACATCAAAAAGCAGACTTGATAGAATTTACGTATCTAACACTCTAGACCCAGCAGTTAGTAGCGATGAAATAGTACCCTTAAGCTTCTCCGATCACTGTGCGTACATATGCAGAATTAAGTGCGACCCAATTAATATTCAGAGAGGTAAAGGATATTGGAAGATGAACGTTTCGCTTCTTCGCGATGCTGAATGTAAGGAAAGCGTCATCACCACCTGGTTTTCAAGTGTCAGAAACTGCCACAAGTATAGCTCAAATTTAAGCTGGTGGATAACCCATGCGAAACCAAGAATAAGAAAAGCTATTATCGCCTACTCGCACGTAAAACATCACTGGACAAACAATACCATGGAATTTTACTACAGATGTCTGAAGGACCTGTACAAAAAAGACGTGCACACCATCCACGACCACGTACTGATTAAAAAGTATAAAGCCAAAATTAACAAATACCAAGCATCAAGAATGGAATCCCTTTTAGTCAACACCGATAGCGTGGACTTAGTAGAGAAAGAGAAGGCATCGCTATACCATCTGATTAGGGCGACAAAAAGAAGAAACTCCCAGTACTTATCAAACATAACTGCGGAAGATGGAGTCAGAACAACCAACCAAAAGGAAATTCCCGCAATGATCTGGAACCATTTTTCATCCTTTTACAGAGCCTCCACCACAACCGGAGATAACAGGGACTCCACCCTAAACCCACATAAATGAATACATGGACGACAACGAGCGAAGAGAGATTACCAGAGACATCACACTAGAAGAAGCAGAGTTGTCCCTCATGGCTGGGAAAACTAGAAAATCTCCCGGTAAAGACGGTCTTCCCCTGGAATTTATAGAGCTTTCTGGAACATCATATCCCACAAGATGGTCGATATATTCAATGAAATATGGCAGATTGAAACGATTGCCTGAAGCCTTCACGGAAGGCATAATAATTCTCATCCCAAAAACACCACACACGAAGAATATCAGAAAGTTAAGACCCATAACGCTACTGAACTCCGACTTCAAGATTTTGACTCGTATCCTGAAACGAAGAATAACACCATTACTCACCAAAATTCTTGGCCCGTACCAAGCGGGTCCGATCCCTAATCGCGGGATCCAACATGCAATCTTGGAACATAGAGATATCATCTCCTTAGCAGACAACCTGAAGCTAAAAGCGGGAATTCTCTTCCTAGATTCGACAAAGCATACGATCGTGTCGAACACCAGTTCTTATACAATACCATGAGGAGAATGGGCATGGGAACAAGCTTCGTATCAGTAATCAAGAAACTAACCAACGGTGCTACCACAAGTGTATTAGTAAACGGATTCATCTCAAAAAACTTTCGTATGGGCCGAGGACTGAGACAAGGCTGCCCCCTCTCAATGGTCTTGTTCGCCATATACACGGAACCCTTACTACGGAGCATCCACTCCTTGACAAAGGGTATAACGTTCCAAGGTAGAAGATACACTACAAGAGCTTATGCAGACGATATTGGGTTCTACGTAACCGACAATGACGACCTAGTAACAATTAATAACCAGATAAAGATTTATGGCCCTGAAAGTGGCGCTACAGTCAACATGGACAAATCAGGCATACTTTACATTGGATCAGGACCTCAAAATCTTGTAAATACTTATGGATTCAAACAAATGAGCAAACACAAGGCCTTAGGTGTGTGGCTAGAAACCAATCCACTCAAAATGAGTGTAATCAATTGGCGAGAAGTGTTAAACAGCACAAGGGCCATTCTGCAACTGCACAAAACCAGACGGATCAACAAAATACAGAAAGCAAATTTAATAAATCTGGCGGTCCTTGGCAAATTAAACTATGTTGCCCAAGTGCTCCCTGCACCGAAAGGGATAATACAAAGCGTTCAGAGGGCAGTAGCCTGGTTCTTGAGCCAAGGTGACATATTCAAAGTCAACTTCCAGACGCTAACCCTGCCAAAAGCAAGAGGAGGTTTTAGGTTTAATGGATGCAAGAAACCAAAGCAAATGCGAGCTTCATACAGGCAATGAGGAAAGTATCTGAAAACAAGGAAACCATAACGGCACAATTATTGGAACATTACAAACCGGTGAGTACAACGGCACCGGTAGGGATTGCCCATATCAATAATTCCCTTTACCATTTCAGGCTGTATTTCATCGAAAGCAGCTATATCATGGAGACAAGAAAGAACAGCTTTCCCAAGACAACAAAAGAGATTTACGCATGTATGATGGCCCATAAACGGGGAAATATAATAGAAACTAAATACCCGGAAATCAACTGGAAAAACGTGTGGGCAAACATTTTCAACAAAACAATTCCGTCCGAGACTCAAGCTCTTTGGTACAAAGTAGCCAACGAGACCTTGGCCACCAATGAGAAGCTACATCGTATTCACCTCAAGCCAACAGATAGATGTGACACTTGCGGCAACACAGATACGCTAGCACACCGAATCTCTTGCGGAAGAGCGCAAACAATCTGGACGTGGACAAAACATTTAGTGGCACGCATGATGCAAAAAACCGCCCAGGAAAATACTCACCAATATCCTAACAAAGCCGGAGTTCAAGATTATACCTATAGAGAAACATAACAGTCTAATATGGATTTTAGGACACGCAATGCAGGATATACTGCAGAAGACATCCCAGAACTTAGAAGAGTATTTATCAACCTTGAAAATTAAAGTTTGGAGTTTAAAGAAAACGACGAAATACAAAACAAAATTTGGAAGCTATCTGGACGAAATAGCAAAAATAAAAAGACATCAAATTAAAAAGTAAAAAATTTAAGAACTTGAGACTTCTGGAAAAAAAAAAAAAAAAAAAAAAAAAAAAATAATAATAATAATAAATAAAAAATTTTTTTTAAAAAAATTAAAAAAAAAAAAAAATTAACCAATAATGTGACGGCTAAATAAGAACGTTGGATACGTGAAAATTTTAATTTTTGTTTTTTCAGACAATGGCGTGCGAGGAAATGCCAAAGTCCATTGTCTTCTTCTTTGATCACTTAACAACACATCAGGAGAAGATTAAAAATTAAAAAAAAAAGAAAAAAAAAAAATATAGAAGCTAGGAGCCGAATGGAAAGAGCAAGTTTGCTAGCATTCTGAAAAGTGTGGCGAGAAGTTTGGTGTGTGGAAGAGGCGGCACTGTTAGGACATAGGATAACTGCTGTGTGAGAGAAGCTGCAGTGACTCATCAGGAGGTGGCAGAAAGAGGGATTGAGACCCAACGGATGTATGTTGTCTGAGAGATTATACGTTATTTGTTTGGCTCACAATAAAAGAACTACTCAGACATAAAACCGTTATTGTTTCACCGTCAATCACGTTCAGTTCACACTTTAAAAGTTGATTGCATGGCTACATTTAAAAAAGTTGTCTTGGTGAGAGCAGACTTACAGCTGGGATGATGATGTTAGGTGAAGACCATTTGGCACAGCAGAAGAAGACGAGAAGGGTAGAACTGAGAGCCATTACAAAGGGAAGGGGTTTATTGCATTTCACAAGTGAGCTATTGTGGATAACACATAAAATTTCCATTGCATCCTTGGTCAGCTGGAAATATAAAGTAATGTTTTGTAGCAAATGAATGGTTCTTCGGTGACTTATTTGTTTGATTTGAACGCCTCTTTCACGCAAGCACATGCCATCCATTAATACGCACTTGCTGACCGTACTGGTGTATGAGTGAGTAGCGTCGTAATTGCCTGCGCGTGCCGGAGGCGCATGCGAACGCCTTCATTACGGCGGCTGAGATATCGCCCGGGCAGCCCTAACGAGACCCCTCTCCCCGCGTTAACGACGACCGGACCGCACCCCACAACTTTTCTTTCCATACCGCCTGGCTGCCTAAACGAGGCGTCCCCCGGTAACAACGTCGGCGGGCGCGCCAGCCAATTACTTTCTACGGCGCGGCAGGTTGCAGGGACGCACCAGCCAGCTGTTGCGATAGCAGGCAAACGCACCTGCGGCATCAACGAGATGAAAATAAAATCATAAGGCAGGGTTCTTCGTCATTTGGAGACATCCTAATATTTTAGAGCATACCTGCAACTCTCTACCTGTCAGTGAGAATCTGACAATATCTTTCTCCAACAATCTGTGATTCAACTCACACACAAACATGGGAGTTACATATTTGATTCGATTAATTAATAATACTCTAATAAATCAGATTTCGGTGAGCAGCTAGTATTATAGTCCTGGTGTTTTCTTACATAAAATGTGTCAATGATGAGGTTCTTCTTGAAATGAATAACTTGCTGCTTAATTTCATTTTACTTTTATTCCAATATGGTGATCCCTGCAAACAGCAGATTTCTCCTCCAGAGATAACCAATACACAAATTATTCAAGAAAAATTACGCTTGTTAAGCGCTCAAAAATCATTAAACGGCAAAATACGTGGAATGGACAATGGATAACAGCCAATAAGCATGCAGCATTTCTACGAACACTAAAAATGCCCGCTGGATAGAACAAACATTCATCTATTGGCAACAGCTTAAATGTTATTAATTTTACTCAGAACCGTTTCTTAATGATTTTAAACTTGAATAGAAGTAATTTTAAAGCCGGTCGACAAATTTTTCATACTATCGAAATATGATTGCTCCTGGAGTAACCAGTAGTACCCTACCTATAAAAAATGTGAAGTTATTTATTTATATCGTATCGAACGGTTGCTGATAAAATAGTTGTGAACATAAACAGTTAGAAATTGAAAGAACAAGAAGAAAGAAAAAAAGTATAGCAATCAACACCAATTATTCACACTGCAGAGGAACAAAAATCAGCAAGCTGGACAGAGTTATAACTGGTACCAAAGAGGTCTTATGAAGTGCAGGTTGCTGGGCACTGCGGACGGTCGTATAGATGCTGGATGGTCTTTTCTGCACGTCCAGTAGTCGTTATAATGCTTGAGACAACGCCATGTTGCTCAATTATCTTACGCCCTGCCTAGTTCAGTGCTCTCCGTGTTTTCCAGTACAGATTTCCCCCAGGGGGAGGCGCCCATACAGTGGATAACCATTGATCTGCGTGAGACAACTCGCTCGCCACAGACTGAAACGGGTAACTTTCGGTGTTACATCTAATGCAGCTGTAGTCCTCAGAAAATCTCTTCCAGACTTAAGCCTTTGTCTGCGGAGTTGATCCTAAAATAATGGGCGAGCCGCATTTTGGTTATCCTTACTTCTTTCCAGTTTTGCAGCTCTTATATATGGGGTATCGATGGCAGCTAGACCATGTGGTTTTTCAATTGGTGTGGCTCTAAGGCAACCCCAAATAATTCTATAGGTTTCGTGCAACACCACATCTACGTGTTTGGCGTAAGCTGATTTGTAGCAAACAGGGGCAGCCATATTCTGCTGCAGAATAAAACAGTGCAACAGCTGATGTTAGGAGCACTGCGGGATGTTCTGCCTACGAGTTCCCGCAAAATATTTTGCAGGATGAAACTATGATTTTTGGTCGATGCTGTGGTTTTTGTTAGTAATCCATTGTAACTCCGAAGTGTTATGAATTGAAACAATTAACTAGTTCTACACCCTCCCATCTGATTTTGTTTTCTGTTGACATCTCTACCTCGTAGATAGATGTGCATATCTGAGTTTTGGCTGGATTCGGTTTCATCTGATTGTGTTCGTAGTAGTTTCTCATTAAATGTAAAACATTACTTAGATGCTCCTCCATTGTTCCGAAACCTTTCGTTTGTACTGATTACGCTAGAGAATCTGCATAGTTAGAGCTTCAAGTAAGTCGCGGCTGAGATTGAACAAGATCGGCGCTAGGACACTGCTCTGGGGCAGCTAATCTTCTGTGTTCGCCATCGAATTTTCCCCATTGAAAGTGTGACGTAAAACCTTCGATTGCGAATTTCGGATGGTTTCAACGAACTCACGTTATAAGCTGATATAATTTGTAGAGTAAGATGTTATGCTGCACCGCGTAGATACGAGTTGATGCACCTAGAAGAAAAGATACATAGAGCAAGACACAGAGGTATGCAACAACAGGAGGTGGTGGGTGCTTCATGCTCAATGTAAGAATGGATTGTAGAGTCGTGGAAGGATGCAGAATTGGCCTTTGCTCTGCTGTGGGAATACTTATGGTTAGTAAAAAAAGAAGACAACAACAACATTTGCTTACGTTCGTAAGGTTTTTTGTTTTGTATTTTTTTTAACGAACTTAATTTTCAGATGAAACCATTTTGTAATCGGGCTGTAAGATAAGTGTTTTATGGTGTGATTAGTATAGTAATGTACTTGTGACAGTTCTGAATTAAATATTTTTCTCAAAACTAAAATAAGACTACATCGAGTTACCCATTAGCCTTGTATCTGAATTTTTTTTAAATTTTTTTTTAACAGTTTAACGTCCCTTTTTAACAACGTGGTCTTTAGAGACGGGAAAGGATGGGGCCAAGGAATGGGAAGGAATTCGGCCATGGCCTTTTGAAGGAAGCATCCCGGCATTCACCTGGAGTGATTTGGGGAAACCATGGAAAACCCAAATCTGGATGCCCGGACGGGGATTCGAACCGCCGTCCTCCCGAATGCGAGGCCAGAACGCTATCCGTTACACCACCACGCTCGGTTTGTATCTAAAGCTCATCGTTTTCGATTCATCCTCACTTAAATACATTGCACATTTATAGATTGATTATTTCAAGTTTCTGTCTGCAGTATGACAGAAAAAAATAATAGTTTTTTATTACATGGATAAAGAAGAGAAAAGATGAAAGAGAAAGACAATAAGATGTATAGACAGGCAAAACATGAAAGGTTAGCAGTGAGGACCAAATTTTTATCATGATATTTGCATAAGAAATTTCTTGCATTTCAGGAATTCTAACACCAGTTGTTTAATGTTTTAACCAGCCACAAAAAACCAAATTAGTTTCATAGTTTGCACGGAGAAACAAAGGTATTCCTATCATAAACTAAAATAGGAATAAAACTATAACAATTCATGTTGAAATTATTTGAACGGAAGCGGAAAAGCTGGAGCGTAACAGGAACTGTGAGTATAGAGTAGTGCTGAAGTGATAATTTGAGAAATGAAACACATAATACCAACTTCAGTTTTGCAAAGAAACCTGAAACATATTACAGGCCGTGTGATTTGCGACATCAAGTTATTCACGGCGTACCTGAGCAAAATGGAGGAATCTGTTAGAGACCAGTCCACCGTGTATTTTGTGTGCACAGTGTCTGCGCCATTTCCGGTCCAAAAAGACGACAAAGTAGTATTTACGTAAGGTCTGGCGCTATCGGCAGGAAACAGACTTCTTTTGGATTGCGCTTTCCAAGGTCACGATGACTATTAAGAAGAAGTGTCCCGAGAGGCCAGCTGGAAAAATCCAACATTTCGGAGCGTCCATAAACTATGTGGATTCATATTTTGGCCTCTTTTGAAGCCCCACGTACCCTAACGATACGTACTGTCCTCCCCGGCGCCTGGCGCCCTTCTCCCCCACTCCGTATGTGGCACGTAGCCTTTTTCATATTAATGCCAGAATTTGACTGTTTTCTTTTGACTTACTATCATCGAAATCATTCCGTATGTATTGAACACAACTGATATTTGCGTTCTGCACTTTTCTATAACTGTAAATGTTCTGAATGAAATGTTGACAATAGTCACTCCTGCAAATGATGAATTATTGGGAGAACCCTCTTCCTCAGGTACAGTAAGGGACACTTCTATTCTTTAGGGGTTACTAACAACATTACAGTTTATTAATCGATAATATAGAACAAACTATACCTGTCGATTAAAAATACCTACAGCTGCACTTTTTTTTTTCTTTTGTTGCATATCTCTTTTTAAATTACCAGGGTATGATTCATTGATCTGCTTAAAAGATTTCTGTGACTCATTGTATCGTGAAAACATTGGAGAAACATTTTGATAAGCCTGGTAAGTTTATTTTACAGCCCCATTTAACACCACACTTTGAACTATAAACAAAATTAGAATCACAGTATTTTATCAACGAGCAGTGTGATAGCACGCTCGCGATTCTAATAAGAACAGCGTTATTTCAAACTATCAGAACAATACTGTCACAGCCTTGAAAAATTCCGGGTGACATCTGCAAGCGATTTGAGTCTAGCTACGGCATGTCTAATATAGGATATATAAATTACATACGGCCGACCCCGGCAGCGTAGGGGTAGCGTGCTTGCTTCGCGTCGCAGGGGTCGCCGGTTCGAGTCCGGCCAAGGGCATGGGTGGTTTTAATTAAATGTTGTATATGTCTTGTGTCGTCCTTACAGAATATAGAATATAATCACACTGAAATGAAATGTCTACATTGTAAGAGAAACACACACGTTGAGCAGGCTGTATGGCTAACATGGCCAAATGCCATTTTAAAAATTAAAAAAAAATTACATACGAGATAAAGAAAATGATAGAAATAATTGTTTACTCGCTGTTATGTGGTGTTCTGTAACTTATTTTAACTGTGACAAATAATATGAATGAAAAGCTACGTAACTTGGCTCGAACCCCCCCCCCCCCCCCCCACGTAGCCTAGCGTAGCTTTCTACTTAACCCCTCCTCCCCTAGACCGAGCTACATAGTTTTTGAGAGTTTCCTTACAGATTGCATTCAGTACGGTATAGCTGCCAGAGTCTTTTTTTAAAAAAAATATTGGATAAATGTATATAGAAAGAAAATAAAAAATATATTTCGACATCGCCTCCACCATTATACGCGTCTTCCTCCTTTTTTTTTAAATCATAAAAAATGATTTGGGTAGGTAAAATTGTAAATAGCCAGTCATGTATGAAGTCTCGCTTCTTCTGAGAAAATGCAAAGGAAATCGTAAGGGTCTTAGCTGTTTACGTAAGTGACTGAATGAGCCAGAAGATGTCCTTGGGAGGAGGCTTAAGAATATGAGGTACGGTCTGGAAAGGAAACAGAATCAAATTATAATGGACAGACAGCTGATGGAATTGCCGGAAGAGGTTCGCAAAGCAAATCTGAAGGTCGAACACTTGTTCAATAATATCAAAGTGAAGTATATTATAACTATATGAGATTGTCGGTGACACGTGATCGCTACGTAGCTCTGAGATGGAAGTCAACTCAGTAAACTAGTATCCAAGAATGAATGTTATAACTATCAAAAACGTGTAGAAGTATTATAGACGTAGCCACAAGTACTGACAAAACGATAATGCTGCTTTTTTCAAATAAAATATTTGTTTCGGTCTTTGCGATCATTCAGTCAGCTCCAGTTTTTACTGTTATAAATATTGCATCAGACTTTGGTTGTGTAACTGTTGGATATTATAATGAGGACAACACAAGACGAACACAACCGTTAATTAAACTCGAACCGGTGATCCTTGCAATGCAAGCCTAGCTTGCTAGCCTCTGCTCTGCCTGGGATGGTGAGAAAGCTACTTGCTGTCGATAGCTGGTGAAGTGGCAGCGATACATCCATTGAGCGAGGTAAAGTAAGGACAGAGAGAAGTGAGGAAGTCTATTTTAAATAACGATGGAAAACGCCGCGCAGAAAATAGGCGACTAACAACATCGACCATCCCGTTCAATACATAATAACATCTCTGGAATATTTTTGGTTTGTTATGTTTTGCTGATGTTAACAACCAGCTAATAGACATTGCTGAGTTAATCTAATTTCATCCTAGAAAATTCCAGGAGATTTCGGACGAAATATTTACGCAATCGCCGAATATAGATGGTTGAGCACGCGATTCAAAGAACAAAGATTAAATAAGAAACTGGTAACGGCAAAGAGGGAAGCCGGTAAGGATAAATACGGGGAAGAAGTTACTGAATATATCTAACAGGGGATATAATAAGAAATTGATCTCATGACCCCTTTATGCCATGTGGACCTGAAGTATGGAAAATATGGGAGCAGGAAGTGAGAAGGGTTAGAAGGAAGTAAAGGGGATGGTCTAGAGCTGGGGTGGCCAACCCAAATGATCTTGCGGGCCGCTTTCGAAGTGCTTCATAACTCAGCGGGCCACATGTAAAATAGTATAGCCCCATATTAGCTTGAGACCCACTATAGACTTTTTTTGAGTTAAAAATTGAAACATAATTGTGTTTACTATTATTCATTCATGTAACTATTGATAATATAATAATAATGATACTAAACGCACATTACAAAGAAATATATAACACTAAATATATATATATATATATACTAGAGAACGTTTCCGTTCGTGGTTTATAGTAGTTGTTTGCCCGTAAACCAGATAAAGCTATGTTGAACTACTACAGCGAAAGGAGTCTGTCAGCAATTACTGAGTGTTTTTTGATGATATAGGCTACAAATCGCAAGTTCATTATCAAATGTTACAACCACAATGTCATTAAGGTTTGAGACATGCCTGTACATTACGGATATCATATAGAGCAATAAGCTAGAGGGAAAGGGAGGATGCAAAGAGGGAACCAGTTTTGTTTCTGAAAATTACGGCAGAATACGCTAACTAACGTAAGAAAGCAGTATAGTTTAGAGCAGTGTTTCCCAACGTGGGGCCCACGCCCCACAGGGGGGCAATTTGGTTTTTTTAGGGGGACAATTTAGAAATTGACTTGATACGACTTTACCGCTTCTCTTTGGGTTATTTAAACACAATGCCATATATGGTTACAAAATATAGCAAAAAAGCAAATTCTTAAAAGGATCACACTAAATTGCCATAATAAATGTTTATTATAAATCTTTTGAATTTGAATTTTAGTATTTCATTATATGTTTTTAATTTTACTTACTGTGTTTTATGATAATATTAAAGTGTTTTCTTTCAAAAACCATCCTATAACAGTTTCTTTAATAACAAATAAAAAATTTTTATTAAAAATTATGTATGGGGGGGGCAAATAAATGTTGAAAGTGGGACATGACCCAAAAAAGGTTGGGAAACACTGGTTTAGAGTCAAAGAAAGACATTAGTCGAGTATGTAGTATAGAGACAGCTTTACAAAAAGTAACAGACATTTCAGTAAATAGCATTATAGTTCATATATGTTATAGCGGTACATGTAATTATTGTTTTGTTCAATGCATAGACTAGTCAAGCAGTCATGATATTACTGTAACTACTTCCACATTGAAATCTCAAGAAAAATACCCCACCCAAAACGCACATAGTGAAAGATTAGTCGAAATAAATGAATTAAAAATTTATTGTTGATAAGAAATCAAGAGATTTATCAATTAAACGAATATCAGGACATATTGAAATATATTTTTTTACTCATTATTCAAAATTGTTCTTATAAAAGTATTTATAAATTAAACGCAGAAGAATTTCAGGTTATAAAAGTTACTATAGAACCTACAAAAATTTTAAAAAATTTCAAACAAAGTATTTTTCAAGACGACCTCAAGATCAGACTCATGAAATTCTACATCCAATATTAAATACGACTTTTTTGTCGAAAAAATTGTCTGAAATATCAAATTAGTTAAATCAAGAATAATCGCTATAGTGTTTCTGTTACCTTTGAAAGAATTTTCGGATCCGAAGTTTCGGCAAGAAATGGGAGAACTTTTTTCACGGTTTTCAAGAAATCTTCTACAAACCGTGGAATTGAAAATGAATTATATTCGATGCAAATTTACTTTTTTAGCTCGATTGGACAATTTTATTAGTATCCTCTATGGATTGAAATCAGAAATTTTTCAGAGATGATGTTAGTTTCAATTGTAAGCTGAAGTCGTGAGAAATAAGGGGGGAAGTTGGAACAAGATGCGACACTTTTTTCGCCAAATACTTTTATCAAAAATTACATGCCGCTAGAAAATTGTCGCATTCAATGAATAATTGATAACAAGGAACGATGGTAGCAAAATGACTCAAGAGAGAGATAAGAAAGGGTCTTAAAATTCGGCGGTTGACTTTCGGAAGTGTAGGACTGAATGGGTTTGCCGCGCATTTCATCTCTCCCTTTCTTTAATGTCACGGAACATCACAGATCAAAACACTCATAACAGTTGTGTAAACAATAATTTTAGCACCTGGAGGAAAGAAACTGGCCACCACAACATTCGCAACCTAACAATTTTGTTCACTTAAAGTCTAAACCCTCACGACGTAAATATGTGTAGAAATAGTCAAGGAAAGATTTATAAAATTTGCCATAAATTTTTAGGTAATTTTCTCAGTGATATTTATGTTCTTTTGGTGATATTAAAATTTCTTCACCAAATTTGACTCATTATTTGGGATGGTCCAATGGTTTTGACAGTAACATTGTGGCCTAGTAATATTTTTTATTTGTATGACTGGGCGAGTCGCGAGATGGCGTCATTGCAGGCAGAGTCCAGCTACGTAGCTAAAATCTTTGCTTAACATCATTTCCTGTCAGATACATCAAAATTTTAAACCCATTTGTTTCATATGAATTTGTATATGATTAATTTGTTACTTAATGGAATTTGTATTGAGGAATAATGATATATTAGCTGGAAGAAGTTTGACTATAATTAGTACTGGACTAATGAACCATAATGTGTTAGTTATTTGTCAGAACAAAATAATTATGAGAAATTAGCAACAATGATTTACATTTTTAAGAAACCTCAATATTGTTATTTGGAAAAAAATTCTACAGGTTCGGAAAGAACTCAAATTTCAATTGTAAACTGTAACAAAAATATTTTAAGAATAGAGTGATGATATTTTCCTTTTTTAGACTGTTCAAGTTTCAATTTGTTTTGGCAAGAAAATGTTACAAATTGCTGATTTTTTATGGAGAATGAATGCCTATATCGGATCATCGCATTGAATTTCGACTAAACAATTAAATTACAAGTGCTCATGTTGGCTGAATATTTCATGAAGTGTGACTAAAATCACTGAAACTATGTATTTTTTGCATATATTGTAACAATTTTGCTTTCGATATCTTATTAAGTATTCTGTCTTAATTTCAGCAGGAAATACTTAGATGGAAAAATATGTGTTGGTGGAAAGAGAATAGAATGTATCAGGTATGCCTTCGATATGGTATTGTTAGCAGAAAACGAACGAATTATTTACAAATGGCTGAAAGATTTAAATGAATCTTGTGAATGGAACGAAAATCAGAACAGCAGAAACAAAGAGTATGGTGGTTGGCAAAAGAATGAAACTGATAAATATTAAGATAGGGCAAGCCTAATATTAGCCAAGTAAGAGCATTCAGATCACTGAGGGCTTGAGATGCCAACAAGAGATGAAAACTCGTGCAGCTTTGACGGCAGCTGTGGCGAAGGGAGCGTTTAACAGGAAGAGGCGATTATTAAGTGATAAAGTAGGTAAACCACTGAGGAAAAGACTTTTTTTTTTTTTTTTAAGTTGGCTTTCGGCAACTAAGCCATTTAGTCAGCTCAATGTGTTTATGATATCTCTTCGAGTGAATCATTTTTGTCCAGTACGTTTATGATTCCTAAGTATAGTCACCACAGGACGAACAGGACATACACACAGACACACAACACTTAAACATTCATGCCCGCGGCCGGATTCGAACCGGCGACCTTCGGCCGTGGAGCTAGTGAGAGGAAAAGACATGGCAAATGTTTCGTATACAGTGTGTCACTTTATGGGGCAGAGACGTGGACACTAAGAAGAAGATGCATTTGAGATATGGATGTGGAAGAGATTGGAGAGGATAATCTGGATGGAAAAAGTAAGTAACGTTGCAATGCCACAAAGGGCAGGTGAGTGGAGGAAACTGCTCCAAGTCGTAACAGAAAGAAAGAAGAACTGAATGGGACACTTGCTGAGAGGGAGTGCATGTTAAGAGACGCTTCAGAATTACTAGCTTGTGGGAGGAGAGTGAGAGGAAGAAGGCCGTACAAGATCACAGATAACATCAAATAAAACGGAAACTTCATGGTTACTAAGAGAAGGGCAGAAGACAGAAGAACACAAAGAGCAGTCATGTGGAAACCTGCCTCAGGTTCAGAGGTAACGGAAAATGATCTGATTGATATTGTAAATATATTTCGTAACAGTTTTTGTTTAATTGAGTTATTAAAGCATAGATTCGATCTTACGACAACAGCAGTCAACCAACCATTGTGAAAATACAGCACTTAGTACTGTAACATTCTGACCCCCACCTCAAACATATCTTTGCTAATTTATTATTTATCAGACCTCCTTTCTGGGAGATTGTCTGCATTTACAGTACTTTCAGCAAATTAATTATTGATAGTAAGGTAGCAGAGGGCAGGAACAACTACAAAGGAATATTGTACAGAATTGATAAATGAACCACACTATTCAAAGTTATTAAACAGATCGGGTACAAAGATCGACATTTGACATTGAAACATGAATTTCAACTAATCAAGTTCATAGAAAATTGTTCAGTAACAAACAGTTCATCACTTAAATACTTTCCTTGCCACAATTACTTTCAATCACACATGCACTTCAGCAAGTTTAGAAAATCGTCCAAACAGATATTCCAAATATTAACGATTTATCATCGCGTAATGAGTTTCTTTTAAACGTAGCAAGAGTGAGCCCTCGTGCTGAGCCCGAGAGAGGAAAATGGACTTATATCCTACTGGGCAGGCAGTCACAGCAATAGATCACATTGAGCCAAACATGCAAATTGAGGACCCTACTGTGTCCTGTGGGCCTTAAATACTCTTTGGGTAACGGTAAATGGGATTGTCTGATGTCTTCCTCAAGTTGTTATTACCAACCCTGAGTTTACGAGCTTCTTTACTGTTTCCAGTCCCTCTATCTCATGGACGAACTCACAGATAATAACCCTCACAGGAGATGACTTCTGTGTTTGTGGGGGTGGTACAGTGGCGACCAGGGTGACTGATCTCTAAGCCTCACCTTCCTGCCATAATGGCTGCCACAGTAGCGTCCTAAAATTTCTAAATCAGTACACTGCAGACCTCACTGTCGCTACGGTAGCTTGAGATACTTAATTATATTTCTTATTAACTATTTAACCTGTAGTGTATCGCTATACTACATAGTGTATTCGCGGTATGCTGGGCTACCGGCTCAGGCAGTTGGACCAGTGAGACAAAGGGTGACAGGGCTGCTCTGGAAAGTGCCCTTGAGCAGGTAGCGAGGAGCCGTTAGGTGTGTATGTGGAGGACGGTACGCTGCGGGCAGTGGGGTGCGTGGCAGCCGAGAGATGAGTGAATGTGATGTGCAGCGGCTAAGGTTAGCACGCGCTGCTGTGGTGTTCTGTGTTGCATGTCGCCTACGGAGTGGATGAGGCAACCGACGAACGTACAGATGGGTCGTCGCCGATGGAAGACCACTGGAAGCCGACCTGGCGCCTTCGAAATATGGTAACCATGGAGTGATCTTGATAAAAAAAAACCCGAAGTGTCGTATTGACGACCAAACCTGCACCCTAGAGATTCTCATTGACCCGTTGTGCTTAGTGGAAGGACACTTAACAACACCTGCGGACTGATATGTGCAACAATTATATTATACGTGGATTGATGCATTGTATTTGAAAAGGAATTGTTATAATAAATATCAATGTTAGTTGTACGTGAAACGGTGTTGCGGACCTGTACAGCACAATCTCAATTCCACTTTTAATTTATTTCATATAATAATAATGGTTTCATTGTTGATCAATTAATTAAAATAAAAGTAATTTAAATAAAAAAGGGGGAGTACAAGTTGTACGCTTCAAACCCTATACCTCAGAGTCCGTAATTATAATTATTTACACTTTTATCAGCTTTATACAGGGCGTTCGCCGGGAAACGCTACCCTCCCAGTCTGTTGCCGTCGGCAACTTGCTGGGACAGTGAAGCCAGCAACTTCCGCCACACGGCGCCGTGAATCACCGCACTGTTTAACACCTCCGATGCCCCAACAGTGTTGTGAATAAACGTTTCTTTGCGGTTTGGCTGGTTTGGGGGCTTCATACTCTTACTAATCTGTACCGTGTTTGAGTGTGAGTAAAATTATGGTACGTTACAGTTTGCAACAAAGAATATTTCTCTACGATACATATGTGAAGAAGAAGTGGTTTAAAAAGTGTCGCAGTAAATTTCGTCGTGAATATCCTGGCGCTTTACTGCCAGCTAAATCAACAATTCTGCGTCTGGTTAAAAAAGTAAGAGAAACGGGTTCATTTTTTAACAAAAAGAGACTGTCGGTCAACCGTATTCTCACAGAGGAGAAAATTGGCGATATCGCTTTTCGACTAGAACAGTCACCCAAAAAATCATTAAGTCAGTTAGGGCAGCAGGCAGGCGTATCTAAGACGTCAGCTTGGAAAGTAACAAAGCTAGTTCACTTAAAGCCGTACAAAACAATTGTGGTGCATAAAATTACAGAAATAGACCAGGGGCCTAGGATTAGATTTTGAAACTGGTACCTGCAGGGTGTCCACGATGGCACTGTTGATCCGCAACTGACGTCACATTTAAATGCTTAGCACATACAAGTATATGAAGCGTAATTATTATGAAATAGTCCGCGGCCGACGGTCGAACAATGCCGGAAGCTGGCCGCTCGCTCGCCGGGAGCACTTTCTTCCTTGTAGCGCGAACGCCCTGTATGTCTCGTATCACCACATCATCTGCGCATAGAATGATTTCGTTTAAGAACTAACCTATAAATTGACGTTAACTATTAGGAGAATAATGCTGACTTCCCACGGTATTTGCTTGTGAAACTCCCGGTTCAAATGTTTTAGGAGACTTCGTTTGCGTGAACGGAGTTTTCCATGCTGGATGACTTTTATACAGCGACATGGGAGATAGACGCTTAAAAGGAAGGACACAATTCATTTGTTTTGTATTACAATGTTCATTAATTAATATTTATCTTTCCCCGGTATTGCAATTTTTTAGATTCTAGAAGTCTAAATCTGGTAGTTTATGGATAGAACGAGTTGAATTTTATGCTTTGCTATTTCGAATCGCTATTAAGTAAATTATCCACTTTTCCTGCCAATTCAGAAGTCCTCATTAGAGAGCAGTACAGCGTCGTTCAATAATGGGCTGTTGCGTAATTTAGAACTTAAAAGCTCATCCAATTTCAGGATAGTCCTCGCGTTTGACATTATTGGATTTACCTTATCAGCGGCGGAACTTCTGAAAATACACTCGTTTGTGAATACTGTTGGTGGTTTCTGTTTGGTTTTTATTATTTTCCGTATCGCGTGATGGCACTCGATAACCGTCCTTTTCTGCGGGTATGCAGCTGTCACAGTTTCTCGTATAGCTGATCCGTAAATACCGAAGCCAACAGGCTGACGCGGAGCGCAGTATGCGGATTGCAGATTAGATCGCTGGGGACAGATGCTCGTCCGCTTATCACATCGCACCAGCGGCCGCCGCTATCGCCGCAGCTCCAGGCTCCGGCTCAGCCAGAATAAATTTTTAACAGCCGCACCACTAAACACTGTGCCGTATCATACGGACCACGTCAGAAGTAAGTCACTAGTCGCCATTATCAGCTTCCATCAAATACAGTCTGCGCTGTGGTCCGCTGATTAAATAGCCGAGGAAAGGGACTGCTAAAGTGTTTCGTGTGAACTTACACTACCTGTATACCCAAATACTTCATTTGACAAAGGGAGATTAATGAAGCGTGGAAGTACTAACAATATTCAAAACGAGAAAAGTGGATGGAAACAAATGGGAGAATTGAAGTTTCATTGCGATGCTACCAAAAAAGGAGTTTCTTGTAGCTAAATTAAGAATCGAAAAATGAACAACATTTGGCATAGTATAAGAAGAGAGTATAAGAAGAGAATGTTTACTAAAAGCTGAAATGGAAGAGCGATATAAGACAGACAAGAAGAAAGGAATGTTACATAATAACGATAAACAAAACATAGAAACAAATGCAGAGAATAGGAGAAGACTCAGCTAACATGAGTTAACGTGTAGTAAGGCAGAACAACTAACATACAAAACTTCGTGTTAACTATAACAGAAAAGAGCGACGGATTCTTTCAAGTTATTTTGTAATATCAAGGTACATAGAACAATGTGAGATGATTGAATATCTAACAGCCGAGAACGGTACTATAGGTATATTCATCATCATTTTAAAGCTGTTTTTAAAGTTAATACGACCCGATTTGGTGCATCGGTAGCCGTTAAAAAATTTTTGAAGATGAATTTTACAGTGATTTTTCAGTTCCTGTGTCTGTTGACAAAAATTCTATAGTTATTTTGTTGCTGAGGGAATTGAGAAGCCAAATAGGTCATATCCGAAAATTCGCTTGCTCGACAATTATGTTCTAATACAGGCACTGCCCTGGTATAATACGGGCTAGCCCACTTGGCTCGCTTTACTATAATACTATAATAATTTTGTGCGGTCTCAAAGACTTGGTGATAGGGTTTCTATGGTTGCGCAATGTGCCTAACCTTACTGGCAATTCAACCATGGACAGGGGACCTACAACATAACGTGCAATCACGGTTGCTGATTCGAGTCTTTACTGTCATGTGGGCGTTTCCAATTTGGCTGCCCCATATTATATACTTTGTGGTAAGTCAACTTATACTCCGTTTGCGAGGCAACTCACGGACTTTCTCTCCTCTGCTTATATCGAGTACTTGTAGGCATCTGGCGAAGTTATTGTACCATTGATAATGGTGGGTCGCCGCTTTGATCGCCTTGTAGAAGCCTTTCAACAGCGTAGGCTCTCGTCGTAATGGCGTCCTTTTATGCAGAATTTAGTGATCAATGGAGACGTGTCATTGACCCTTTCAAACTTTTTTTTTTTACCGCTTATGGAACTGTTCCTAATACATTTAGTCGCATTTTCAAAACCTTTTATGGAATATTACAAACCGAAATAAACTTATATAGAAGCAAAAATAGTTATTCCAAATTCATTTTTTGTGGAACAGGTCTATCGGGGCCACTACAGTCGATAATACGAGGGCTATCCAGAAAGTAACAGACGTTTTGATCTGGTGCGGCAATGGGAGGGGCTAGCGCCACCATCTTGAAGTCAGAGTGTCCCTACACTCAGTACGCAACCAGCCGTGGAAGTTTGTGCATCGTGCCTGTCGTACTTTGTATACAGTGGAATTTTAAAATGAGCGCTTCAATAGAAAATCCCGCCAGTTGTGAAGTGCGAGCTGTGATAAGGTTTTTGTTGGCAAAAAATCACAAATCAATTGAAATTTATCGCCAGATTTGTGATGTGTACGGCCAAGGAATAATGAGTGAAAGCCGAGTGAGGCAGTGGTGCATTGATTTTAAAAATGGCCGAACCAATGTACACGACGAGGATCGCAGTGGTAGGCCTAGTCTTGTGAGTGATGAATTGGTGCCGAAAATCAACGAAAAAATCCGTGAAAATCGCCGTTTCATGATTACGGAACTCTCAGAACAATTCCCCCAAATTTCACAGAGTTTAGTTCATGAAATTGTGGTTGGTTACCACAATCAACTCAGATACGCGCGATACAAAACAAGCATCGGGGAAAACTCTGCGAGAAAGTTTTGTTTCTCCACGACAACGCTCGTCCACACACAGCCATCCGTACCCAAGAGCTGTTGGATGGTTTTTGGATGGGAAGTTTTCAATCATCCGCCGTACAGCCCGGATTTGGCACCGAGCGACTACCACCAGTTCCCAGTGATGAAGGCGTGGCTCGCGACGCAACGCTTTTCCACTGACGCTGAACTGCATGCCGGTGTAAACCAGTGGTTGAGCTCGCAGGCGACAGATTTCTACAGAGCGGGTATTGAAAAGTTTGTACCACGTTATGATAAATGCCTTAAATTAAATGGCGATTATGTAGAAAAATAGCCTAAGAGTTTACCTCCAAAATGTATATAATAAAAATGTTTTTTTTTCTCTTTGTTTATTTTTTATTTCAAAACGTCTGTTACTTTCTGGATAGTCCTCGTAAAGTCGAAATTTTACGTTGCTGTATACATTACAAGCTGGCACTCGATTTCAGGCACAAGGGTGTGGGAAGATTCTCATTTTTAGGTAAGGGTGTTAGGGGTGGGAATAAGTTACCAAGGGAAATGATGAATAATTTACTAAAAACGTTGAAAGAATTTAAAGTTAAAATTTGTAGAGGGCAATGGTAGGTAGGTGCAGGAAAAGGGGAAGATGGGTGTTAGGGAAATTGCCACCGGAGCGTGTGCTCCATTGCATTTAAATTAAATTTAAAAAAATTACTTTTAACAATCCAACATTTAAGGACTGTAAGAACGAAGACTTTCACGGCGTATGACTGCAATGTAGTCTTCACGGGTGTACCGCGGGATAGTGTTGTGGAAACACAATATTTCGACGGCTGGCTCTGCCGTCTTCTTCAAGTGTAGAGACATATGTAATAGTCGGCTGACCCACAGATACTGAGATGGTTCGGGTGCCGCTCTTCCTTATATATATGCCCGCCTGGCCTCGGCGATGGCTTACTATGAGCCAGGCCCGCAACCAACTGGCGGTTGGCTGCCCGTGGGCGTGGCTAAGGTTCTTGTTCCAGCCCGAGCTAATATGAAGCCCTCTACGGCGGCAGCTGGACGGAAGTACAACGTTCTCTGCGGATATTTGCCAAGGCAGGTTTCCATGCCTCACTGAGACATAGACCACTGTCTCTGTTAAATGTGTCGGCCAGTCGAATTTCGATCGCTTCTTTGATGACAGATTCCCAAAAATATGATGTTCTAGCCAATATCCTAACGTTATTGAACTCTACTTTGTGGCCATGGTCGTACACGTGCTCGGCGATCGCTGATTTGCTATACTGTCCCAAGTGGAGGTGGCGTTTATGTTCTTCACACCGGTTTTCTATGGTGCGGATCGTTTGACCGATGTAGGTCTTTCCACACTCGCACGGTATGCTATAAATCCCCGGAACTCTTAGGCCAAGATCATCCTTGACTGAACGGAGGTAGTCCCGTATTTTAGCTGGTGGTCGGTAGAAATATTTTATACCATGTCGTGCGACGATTCTGCCGATTTTCCCCGAAGTGTTTCCGGCGAAAGGCAGAAAGGCGGTGGCCTTGGGCGTTTCTTCCTGTTGGACTGGAATTTTCCCTGGCTTACGTTCAATTTTCCAAAGGACTAATGGGGCCGATTTATGTCATCAGAAGGGAGATTGGGCATATAAATGTTTTCTGTATCATGACCAGTATCATAGCCTTGAGGGTCCTGGAGGAATAATACAGATAAAACGATCTTGTTATTTACCATAACTTTAACATTTTCTTTCAGAGTAAACTTACAATAAAATTTTAAAAATTTAAAAATCGAGTTTAAAACTTGTTTTATATCCGCTGTATAAAATATTTTAAACTTGAAACCGTATATTAGAAAATTTTTTAAATCCCTGAATTTATTTCAGTTTGCATTTGAATATCATTTACTATAATATTATTATTAAACTCCAATAGTTCATACATCTAGATTTTTGTGAACATCTATTTAATATTGTATGGACAAATAAAGTGAAGTGTAAAAATTAAAAAAGTCCACGTGTTTGTGTTGAAGTGGCAGTATTTTCATCCTAGCTTATAGATGTTCCTTTATAGATATAGATAGGTCTGTCCACTCTTTGGTGAAAGATAAAACCGATATATTGCGTAACTAAACATGACTTATATTCACTAAACTAACAGTGGGAAGCTGTACGAAATTTCTTGCATTATAAGGATCACAGGAAAAGTTAATAACTGTTACCAAAAGAAACCTAAGAGGATATTATTTCTACGTAGAGTGACGAAAATAATGAAGGTTTGGAACTAAGGATTCAGAAGTAGAGAAAATTAAATGGATTTGTTAAACTGAAAGTGAATTACACACAATTCGTACACATAAAAATGCGATCCAGTATATATTCCATTCGAACAAAGTACACACAAACCAACTGAAATTTGTTTGAAACTCTCCTGGTAATATTATTGATACCAAGAAATGGAATCATGGAAGCAGTGATCTGTGTACTTAAGTAATAATACACCTGCTCCATATACAAACTATCACACATCAGATGCTTTTGTGTTTGCCCTTCACTGTTCTAAACATCGTAGTATTAAGTATTGACCACACTTTTCAATGTATTACTTTTTATGCCTAGTTAGAGCTATTAAAGATGAATTTTTGATTGGTAAATTTAAAAATTTCTGTGTCTCTCTATTGCTTAAATATTGTAAAAACTGGACATGGCTGATCGACCTATGTAGATGAGTGCCAATCTGGTTTGTATTTTTTTGTCTAATGTTTCTAATTGTTGCCTTTTCCTGTTATGCAGATATTTTATATTTATCTCGCATCAGTAAATTTTTTGGTTGATTTATTGTTTTTAAAATATAGGCCTAAATTTTAACAAATGGTTTCTTCATCTTAATTAAAAACAAGGATAATCACTATTTATTCAGTTGCTAAACACTCTAATTTTTCAAATTCTTGGTGCGTGAACTATTACGAGTAGTTATAGTTTGGTAGTAGTTACTCACAAAGATTAATAAAACTTTAAGCATGAATAATCCATAAGAGTAGCACCAATTTTTACATTTTCCTGACAGTTGACAGTGGACCTTGAAAGGCAGTAGTTTGGAAATACCTTGAACTGGGAGTGAATGAAGGTTACAAAATGACATTGAAATGATGTATGAGTTGCTTCAGTTCTCAGCAGACATCACTGTACGAAGCAGTGATCGCTTTTTAAGCTCCAGACGGTTAGAGTAAATAACAGGAAGCTGCAATGTATCTTCCTTGCGGTAGATAAGGAGTATTATATTTGTCAGCGATAGTCACTGTCAGCTAAGGTGCAGTCGAACTGGGTCAACTAAGCAGCAAAATCGTTGGCATTGAAGGTGGAAAATTTTCCAATGCTGTTTTTTATTTATACATAAACAAACGTCTGTGGACTTCAACTTGTCTCTTACCAAAGAAAAAACACATCATCATTTGGAGATAACGTAAACTCCTATAGGTTTTTCAGATTATTCCCACGAAGGAAGAAAATACAGATAGTTTCAACTTCTGAAATAAACAACTTGAATTTCTCCCTATCAAGTGATTCCATCATGTATTTACGTTCTATGATGTTCTGTGTCCACAGATGTCAGAAACAAAGTCCAATAATGAAATCATTGATAACACTAAGATCATTGTTGGCATAAAGGTTTACAGATCTAGTGTATTGAACATATGAATGTCATCACTCTTATTTTCATATACTTGTAATTATACTAATAGAGGTATCATTCAGACGGCCAATGAATTATGTGTGTTGTTTAATTCTGTTTGGGAAACGCGTAATTTTGGACAGGAGGGGAGTGAGACAATTTGTCTTGCTGACTGAGGGAAACTATTTAAAAATCTTAACGAAGTTGGGATGCTGGCATATATGGTTATTGTCAGTTTGGCGGTACAGAAGTCAGCAGCTGAGTCATGACTATCTCGTGAAGCACAGAATACGGAGTGAGCACAGCTAGGAATAATAAATAGCGTCTTGTTAAAAATTTACAGGAGAGATTCTGGAGGCGTGAGCGGTTAAAGACCAGAAATGGCATTCGGAAAGAACGTGGGTTCGAATTCCGGTCCAGTAAACAATATTTCAGTTTCAAACAATTTCCAGAAATTACTCCAAGTGTAGATTTTTCGTGGGTGAAAACGTCTTGATAAAATCAGAAAAGACTTGGTTGGAAATAGTTGGAAAATAGATTATAGGATAAAAGAATATGTCGTATACTGATGATTAGGCATTGATAAGTATGCAGAGCATGTGGAAGGGAAGAGAGGACTACGATACTAAATTATCATTTAATTTCAAGCATAAGTCATTTATGTATGTAACATTTTACGTAAGGCAGTGATGATTGGTGTACTTCCGACTGTAAAGGATTTTAATGGAAAAATGTTATGAATTGTAAGTAGATACGTATGGAAATTGCCACAAGGCATGAGAGTGATCACAATTAATTAATTATTATAATAATAGAAAGGATTTAAATTAAAAAATCAACATGATTCATAAACTAGAATGTGTGGTATAAGTCCAACGGGTAGAGAATGTCTGAACGAGTTCGTCGTGCAGTATTTGTTTTGACTGTGACGTCACCAGTCTGGTGTTGGATTTTCTTGTCGACGCTGTAGTAGCTCTCACATTTGTTCGGCTCTAGATGTTTTTTTTGGTTTCATGGGTTCCTTTTGACGCAAGCTTTCTTCTAATTTCCGTTTTCTATCATTCCGAGCATTTTTTTGACTCATATGACACAGCTTATTTTTTTGTTTTTTTTTTTTTGTAATTTTCTGTTTAATATCGATGTTTGGTTATGTTCCGATAAACATTTTTAATATCTCACTTTGACTCGTAGAGTTTTGCGAGCTCTTTATAACGACACTTGAATCAATGTCCTAGCAGAACGGGTTTTCAAGCAACACAACGGTAATTCGAAACAATCGCCAACAAGCATTCACAACTGTCTGATGGCATCAAAGTCGAAACAATTGCTGCCCCCCCCCCCCCCCCCCCCCGACGGACTCGTACAGACATACTCTACCTGTTATTGTTGAACCGCTATTGACACATTATTAGTCACGTTCTTATTAGCGATTCAATGGATAGAAACATTCTACGAGTCGGAGCGTGGAATGTTAGAAGTCTGAATAGGGCAGGTAGGTTAGAAAACTTAAAAAGGGAGATGGAACAACTTAAGTTAGATGTTGTTGGGATTAGTGAGATTAAATGGAAGGACGCACAGGATTTCTGGTCTGGGGAACACAGGATAATTAGCACACAAGCTGTCAATGGAGTCACTGGTGTAGGATTTGTAATGAACAAGAAAGTAGGGAAACGGGTTAGGTATTATGAACAATTTAGTGACAGGATTATTTTGATGAGGTTAGAAACTAAGCCCGTCCCAACCACATTAGTACAAGTATATATGCCAACGTCACAGGAAGATGACGAAGAAATAGAAAAAATATACGCTGAAATTGAAGAATTAATCCAATATGTGAAAGGGGAGGAAAATCTAATAATCATGGGTGATTGGAATGCAATAGTGGGAGAAGGAGAAGAGGGGAATACTGTAGGCAGTTTTGGTCTAGGAGAAAGAAATGAGCGAGGAAGCAGGTTGCTAGATTTTTGCGAAAGATATAAGCTAGTAGTGGCGAACACACTGTTTAAGAACCATGCAAGAAGAATATACACCTGGAAACGTCCTGGGGATACAGGCAGATATCAGCTAGATTATATAATGGTCAAACAGAGATTCAGGAATCAAGTTCTAGACTGTAAAGCGTACCCAGGAGCAGACATAGACTCGGACCATAATTTGATAGGAATGAAGTGCAGGCTGAAATTCAAGCGAATAAGGAAGCAGCATAAGCAGAACAGACTGGAAGTGAATAAACTGAAACAATCTAGCACAAGAGAAAAATTTGCAGAAATGGTAGACTTAGGTCTAAGAATTAACTGTGAAAGGAGCTCAACCGAGGACGAATGGAGTGCATTAAAGACCGAAATAATGAAAGCTGGCAAAGAAACCTTAGGCTTTAGGGAACAAGCTGCCCGAAAACCTTGGATGACAGAAGAAATTTTGCAGCTGATCGATCAGAGGAGAAGGTACAAAAATGCCCAGGATGAAGCAGGAAGAGAGCAGTACAGGCAATTTAGAAATAAAATAAATAGGAAATGCAAAATAGCAAAAGAAAAATGGCTACAAGAAAAGTGCGAAGAAGTAGAAAAGGAAATGGTTGCAGGAAAAGTAGATGTTGCATATAGAAAGATCAAACAGAATTTTGGAGAAATGAAGAAAAGAGGTATGAACATTAAAGCTGCCGATGGGAAACCTCTTTTAAGGTCAGAAGATAGAGCTAACAGATGGAAGGAATACATTGAGAAACTGTATGTTGGGGACGACTTGAACAATAGTGTATTGGAAAAGGGAGGCGATGTCGACATGGATGACTTAGGAGATCCTGTTTTGAGGACAGAATTTAATAAAGCTCTGAATGACTTGAAAGCAAATAAGGCAGTGGAATTGATGAGATCCCTGCAGAACTTCTTAAATCTCTAGGAGAGGAAGGAATCGAAAGATTATTCAAGCTGATATCAAAAAGATATGAAAGAGGAGAAATTCCAAATGATTTTAATAAAAATATCATCTTCACACTTCCAAAGAAAGCACAAGCTGACAAATGTGAGAATAATCGCACCATCAGTCTAACATCACATGCTTCAAAATTACTGACCAGAATAATATACAGAAGGATGGAAAGGGTAGTAGAAGAGATAGTAGGTGAAGATCAGTTTGGGTTTAGGAAAAATCGCGGTACAAGGGAAGCAATTCTGTCTTTAAGATTAATACTTGAAGGGCGGATCAAGAAAAACAAAGATACTTTTATGGCATTTGTTGATTTAGAAAAAGCTTTTGATAATGTTAGGTGGGACAAGATGTTCAAAATTTTAAAGAAGTCAGGTCTAAAGTATCGAGATAGAAGAATCCTCTATAAACTATATAAGAATCAAGTGGCTGTGATAAAAGTAGAGAATCACGAGAGACATGCATCAGTTAAAAAGGGTGTGAGACAAGGTTGTAGTCTATCCCCGTTAATATTCATCTTGTTTGTAGAAGAAGCAATGAAGAAAGTCAAAGAAAAATTTCCATGTGGCATAAGTTTTCAGGGAGAAAAAATCAGTATGCTACGATTTGCTGACGACATTGTCTTATTAACAGAGAGGGCTGAGGATATTGAGAAGTTATTGAATGGCATGAACAAAATACTAAAAGAAGATTTTAGACTGAATAAAAATCAAAGTAAAACAAAAGTGATGAAATGTAGCAGAAATGATACCAATACTAGCAGATTAAATATAAAAATTGTAGTTTAAAAAACTAAAATCACGCTTTCGTAGTAATGTGAACTAAAAGGTTAAAAATAATATTTAAATATAAACATTTTGTTTAACAGTGATAGGACGTTCCACAATTCAGGATAAATTAATTTTTTTGAATAAGCCTAAAGTATAAAGTCACTGATTACAAAATTAACTTTAATGTATAAAAGCATGGGGTGCAATTTCAGTTGTCTTATATTTTTTGTCGTTGGCTGTTTGTAAAGACAGAGTCATTGTCAAAAGTTCGCACCCCACGCATTTTTAACATTAAAGTTAATTTTGTAATCAGTGACTTTATACTTTAAGCTTATTCAAAAAAATTAATTTATCCTGAATTGTGGAACGTCCTATCACTGTTAAACAAAATGTTTATATTTAAATATTATTTTTAACCTTTTAGTTCACATTACTACGAAAGCGTGATTTTAGTTTTTTAAACTACAATTTTATTTTTAACTTATTAGTTCAGATAGTTTAAAAAGTATGTTTCTTACTGTTGGCTTTTCTTCGACAGTCTCTCTTTTTCTTTGAGTTGTAGATTCATTATTAATTATTATTCCCACGAGTAAAATACAATTAAATGGTCAACTCAACAAGAGATCCAATAGCATGGTAAACGAGGAAGGCTACTTTTCAATAATAGTACGAAGTAATATTTGGAATACTTACTATTCAACATGACGTTACGCGACTTCAGACAGAGAAACCTTTCTGGATAGGAGACAGCAGAAGACGATCGTCTACAGCAACCAAGGCTCGTAAATCACACCCGGGAAACTGGAGAACGATGATGATGATGACAGCTATATTGGGTGGGAAATCTCCGAAGGGTGTGGCCGCCAAATGACGAAGATTTCTCGAATCGCACCTGTGCACTAATGTCGCGGTTGCATTTGCCTAACTCAGTAATCCCATCAAGTATACGATACACTGACAACGTGGTGAGAGTGAAATTATTGAATTTTTATCGGTTCTTAATAAGTGTGCAAAATTTAAAACGATTCGGACGTCAGGAAGCGGGTAAACACTGAAATGAAAGATTCCATTACATGGCAACCATTTTTCTGTTGTTACCGTCAGAGTAACGAGCATAGCAGGACGTTGCTAAGAGACTACTGTATTGTCAACGGTTCTTAAAACGTGTGCAATTTTTTTCTGTTTTTACTGTCAAAGTGATGATAATATCAGGATACAGCTATGAAATTATTGTATTGTAATCAGTTATCAATACATCAGCAAAATTTCAAACAATTCGGACATCTGGAATTGGGTTTAAATTAAATTGTAAAATTTCACGACATTCAACCATTTTTCTTTTGTTACTGTCAAAGTAATGAGAATAGTAGGATATAGCTATGAAATTATTGTATTGTCACCGGTTCTTAATATGTGTGCCAAATTTCAAACAGCTCGGACATCGGGAAGTGGGTCAAAATGGAGTTGTAAAATTCCGTTACATTCATACATACATACAAGTCAAGCTAATATAAAGCGTGTAAAAATAGGATCGGATGCAATAGGAGAAGTGAGTGAGTTCTGTTACTTGGGAAGCAAAATTACAACCGATGGCCGAAGCAGGAATGATGTTAAAAGCAGAATAGCACTAGCAAAAAGAGCCTTCATGAAAAAGAGAAACCTTTTAGTTTCAAATATTGATCTAGGAATTAGAAAGAACTTCTTAAAACTCTATGTGTGGAGCACAGCACTTTACGGTAGCGAAACATGGACTTTAGGAATACCGGAAAGAAAGAAACTTGAAGCATTTGAAATGTGGTGCTACAGAAGAATGCTGAAAATTAGATGGACAGACAAAGTAAGAAATGTACGAGTTTTAGAAATGATGGGTGAGAAAAGAAGTTTATGGAAGAAGCTTACAGGAAGAAGAGACAGGCTGGTAGGTCATATTTTGAGACATGCTGGATTGGTTAATTTGTTAGTGGAGGGAACAGTTGAAGGTAAGACGTTATCACGACACAGGGTCGGAAACGAAGAATACTAGACCAATAACTGCAGTAGTCTCTTTATATTTTATTTTCTTATACATTAAAAAAAAATCAGAACAGCAGTTATTTGTATTTCGTTGCTAAGCACTGTCTGATACAACAACACTCTTCAAAAAATAATTTTGGTACTTGATTTGCGAAAATATTATTAATTATTTCATTGAAATTAAGTGTGAATTGTAATATTTGCAATTCTTAATAGCAGTATATCAAAACAAAGAAACTTCAATTAATAACAGATAAATAATTAAAACAATTGGTGATGTCACACGAATAAAACTAGTTATATTGACCAGTCGGTTACCTTATTTGTAGGCAAGAGAGAAATCTGAGTTATCGCAAAATCCAAAGACATCCTAAAACAATAAAAATAAAATACTGGAATCACATCAGAATTTACAGAAAAGACGGATGTAATAACGTAGCAAGGAAGGAGGAACGCCGAAACTGAATGCGGGAATATTCGGCAGAGCCCAAGAAAGAAAACGGTTGAAGTAAGTGGTCCATAACCGACCACACGCACAAACAACAGAAATACACACATTAGACGTAATGCGGTTGTTGAGATGATGAGAGAATAACGTAATTGTTGTGGTGAACACCCGCGGGTACTTCGATTAGTCTCGGAAATTGCCGAGAAGCAAAATGCAACTGTCCAGTACGTTTGCGGAAACGTGTTAAGCAAACATCACAAAAAAGCTAACAGTTCCCCTAAGTTTACTGCCGGCGCGGTTTGGCTCGCTCGACGTATGTGCTCCTCAACTTTGCGCAGCGGGACGAAGAATGGCCAGAGTCAGCCCAGCCCTGCGCGGCGTTTCATTAACGCGTCTTCCCGCTAGTTGCTCCCGCCTTCCAAACTTGGCGGCACCGCGCACAAACTTCCAGCCCTGTTTTCTCTCTGCAGCTCTCGCGTGTGTGCATTGTCGTCAGCTACCGCATGCTGGAGACACACCATAAACAACAAATCCCACTACATGTTATGCTGGCGTTGAACATTTTTATTACTTTTCTCATACATACTGTATATAAGAATCCTATATTCATTAGGTTATAGGTAATAATTGGTTTTTATAGTCCTATTACAGAACTCACCAAATAAGCAGTTAATCGAAAAATTGTTTTACTGATGATCGGTTTAGGTAACAGTTGGATATCTATCTTCATCTACCAATGTCATCGTATTGTGAAATCTCCTCATTCTATAGTTCGAATCCAAATGAAAGGTTTACGTAGTCACTCGGATATTCATTAATAAACCAGTTTCCTTTGGTTTACCAATTTTTTTAAATTTTATTGTCACTTAGTAAACAGAACCGAACTCCAATGTAGTCTTCACGGGTGTACCGCCGGATTGTGTTGTGGAAACACGATATTTAGACGGCTAGCTCCGCCGTCTTCTTCTGCACTGGTCGGCTAACCCACAGATACTGAGATGGTTCGGGTGCCGCTCTTCCTTATAGACACACCTGAAGAAGACGACGGAGCTAGCCGTCGAAATACTGTGTTTCCACAACACAATCCGACGGTACACCCGTGAAGACTACATTGCAGTCATACGCCGGGAAAGTCTTCGTTCTTACAGAACCGAACTCACTTGCTTATCATCCTAAAATTTAAGACCACTCGGAAATAACATTTCCATTAAAAAAATTTCACGTCAGCGATACTAAGTTGTCTTTTCGAAAGTGCTGGCTCAGCTGTATCTTTACGACACATTGACTATATTCGAAAGACTCCTCCGGCAATTATCATAACCATTGCGCAAATCACATAACAAAAACTGTTCCAAGACTGAACTGCGAATCCCCTGCGTGACCTTTGTCTGACTACACTGTTCAACTGCTGATTTTTTTTCCATGTATTAGCGGGCTAAATTACAGGACTGCGACGTACCCACCATAAATCTGCTACTTTGCTCTAAAATAATTCCGTGTGGTCGTAATCACCTGGAGACAGGGTTACTACTGGCTGTGCATTCTGACCCCGTCGTAGCCGCCTTAATCTAACTCGGCAATCCTACCAGGTACAGGGGACCTACAGTTTAACGTGGAATCAGAACCACGGAAGCTATCTGGCGTGCTACACATTACACAACAAGCTGTGCCAGAGGTGAAGGTCGGGTTAAGTGCCTTTGTAAATCCCCACCGAGAAAGGGATTCGAACCGGGGAGCTTTCGATCTCCAGTCAGACGCGTTAACCACTGAGCAACCAGGTCGCCATACTGTGCTCTGATGACACATCTTTCTTATACAAAATTTGAATGACTGTAAAACTTCTTTCTACTCCAAATACAGGAGTTGGAGAGGGTGCAAAAAAGGGCTGCTTGATTTGTTTCTGGAAATTATCGCAGAATGCAATCAGTGACGGATATGATAAAGGAGCTGGAATGGGATTCATTGCAAGACAGGAGGAGGATGAGGAGGGTCATGGAAGTGTACAGGGCAAATACTGGCGATGAGGCATGGAAAGATATTGCAATAGGTATGAAAAGTAGTGCATGGAAGGGAAAAGATGACCATGATCACAAGCTGGCACTCGATTTCAGGCACAAGGGTGTGGGAAGATTCTCTTTTTTAGGTAAGGGTGTCAGGGATTGGAATGAGTTACCAAGAGAAATGATGAATAATTTACCTAAAACTTTGAAAGAATTTAAAGATAAAATTTGTAGAGGGCAAATGTAGGTAGGTGCAGGATAGGGGGAAGATGGGTGTGTAGGGAAATTGCCACCAGAGCCTGTGCTCAATTGTAATTAAATTAAATTAAATTAAATTAAATGAACACTTCGTCCGCTTTCAGCACCGGTAAAAAACTACCGGCTACAAGCTGGATATTGTAAATGTGGACGATAGTGTACAGAAGATTGATTGTATGTAATTTTCACAATATTGTGAGACCATGTCTACAAAATTATGGACTGTCTGTCGTAATGAAATGCCACTGAAATAAATTGTATAAAGATTTCTAAAGCAAGATTTTTGTTTTACTGCAAGATATTGTCAGCTCTGCTGGGGATGAAAATTTAATTTCTTACGTCTAAGATTGTTGCTTTACTGTATCTTTGTTTGAGAGGTGTACGCACAGCTGTGTTAGTATCTCTGATCCCTCTTGGACGCAGCTTGGCTGCCCACTGAGGTGCACAGTATTCAGGCTACTCTGCATTGACGAGCGCCGCAGAGAGGACAGGATCCCCGCAAGCCGTCCCCCGCCAGCTCGGCTTCAACACACGCCGCGCACCAGAGCTTTATTTTTAAAACGCTGAAACGTACTTAAGCTTATTAGCCGCATCCATACGCACGCATACGGGCGTGTAACTGTGTTTGCAGCCTCATTCGTATGCGACGTGTATGTGCGGTTATTTTTATGTGTCGGTTTTGTTTTCTGCGGTTCTGTTGCGTCCCAGCGGCCAGAATAGAAAGCCTGTTTGCTCGTTTTGTGTGGTTATTATAATCGCCCCCCCCCTCCCTTCCCTACCGTAGGATGAGGGAGAGAGAATAAAATTAATCTTTGAGTTCGTTGTATGCCGCTGACAAGGTTTCCCCTTCGTTAATAAAAACGTTTTAAAAGCTTGTTACGCTGAATGCATAATGAAATAACGAGTCGATGAAATCTGGCCTCTAACTCTCTATTAACCGCGTAATTTCACTTTTAATTTCTGTGGCCTAGCTATAGAGCCAGTACAAAGAACAATTTTGGAAACTTTTCGTTCCACGTTTTCTCTGCATGCTCACAGCAGCGTTGTTAATAGTTATTCCTGCTTTATTTTACACATACAGCGGCTGAATGCATGCTTTCACTTCCCTCTATCTTCACAAGACATCCTCATTAATACAGACAAATTATAAAAGGCGTATGTTTCAAATACCTAAATTTTTACCTTCCTCTGTCTTTCTTCTTTTTAATCGTACGACACGGGAGAACACGAAGGCATTCTGTACGAAACAAAAAGTGAGTCACCTTCTTGTCTCTTGTGCTCCGTCCATTACCCTCGTCACCTTGATTCATTGCTTGCTCTAGATCGAAACTTAAAATCAATGATACTGTGCTCTGTACTTCCTTTCTAACCTGCACTCAGCATCCTATACGTTTATGGTGCTTAATTTCAGTGTTTCAGATCTACATTCATTCATATTTTAAACTACTTATTTAAAAATTATCCCACATACTCAAACATCGTTTACTAACTGGCAATGATGATAGTGAGTACACAATTGTTGCTGTATTAGCTCGAGCTTTTTAAACACCAAATTTGCTTTTCACATTTCCTAAATTTAGAATTAAAGACATAGGTACGTTGCGTTATGTAGTTGTACTGTATAATAGTCAATGATGATTATACAGGGTGGCTCAAAAAGAACGCATCGATTTGATTTGATTAGTATAAGTGGTGGGAGTGGAATGTAGGGGTGGGGGATCTGTTGCTTTGTAGGTTAGAGCGTCCAGTTTCACGGTGGTCCGTGCAGCGTCGCGTTTTCGCTGTTGAACATTTTTTCAAAAGTAATCAACCTGTTATCACAGTTCAACGTCTTTTCCGAACACAGTTCAATGTTCCGCGAAATGGTTTGGTTCCTGATCGCAACATAATAATTCGTTGGCTTAACTCTTTTCGGAAAACTGGAAATGTCATGAAGCAGAAGTCGTCTGGTCGTCCTCGTACGGTGCGAACACCAGAAAATGTCGACAGAGTAAGGAGTCCTCGCCGTTCCACTAGGCGGCGCGCTCCAACTCTGGGTTTGTCTCGTCGCTCGCTGCAGCGCATCCTGAACGATGAGTTACAATTTCATCCTTACAAAATTATGATCGTGCAGACGATTCACGAAGGTGATCATGAGCAACGGAGACTGTTTTGTGAGAGAATGCTTGATGTTCTTGCTAATGATGAGCGATGAAGCTCACTTCCATTTAGACCGTTATGTAAACAAACAAAACTGTCGGTATTGGCAACAGACAACCCACAAGAACTATATCAAACACCACTGCACAGTTCAAAAGTGACCGTTTGGTGTGGAGTTTCAAAAGTGGGAATCGTTGGGCCTTATTTATGGCAGAGATGTGGTTCGAACAGGATGGAGCCACCGCCTACATGGCGAATGATTCCATGGCAGTTGTGCGAGAAATGTTTCCACAACACGTGATCTCACGTTTCAGCGATGTCCACTGGCCTGCACGCTCGCCCGATTTGTTGCTATGTGACTTCTTTCATGGGGTTACTTAAAAAGTAATGTTTACTGCAACAACCCTCGTACACTCAATGATCTTAAAGTAGCAATAGGTGAAGAAATCGCTGCTGTTCCACATGATACTTTGAGGAAAGCAATGGATAACTACGAAGAAAGACTTTTAATGTGTATACAGGAAGAAGACCGTTATCTGTATGAAATTATCTTTACGTATTAAGTGCAATTCATAAACTGGATAAATTACATATTGTATTGATGTGAGTAAATTTTCTGTATGACCAATATTAAACCAATTATAACAGTTTGAAATTCATGCGTTCTTTTTGCGTCACCCTGTACCATTGAAAAGTTACTTATTTGTAATACAATTTTTCGATACTATAACTACCTACTAAAATGAACGTGATTTAGATGGAATTTACAGAACATTTCACGTAACGTTTCTACTTTCGAAATAATAGGAAAAAATTCACCTGATAAAAGTGACGTTAATTTAACATGGTAAAGGGAAGGAATCAATGACGTTAATGATACCACAAACACTGATACACTGATTTTAAAGAACCACTTATATTTAACGCACTGGAAGTGAGCTTACTTGCGCCATAAATGGAATAGCGTCAAGTAATTTACGAAATAAAAGGACTGCCTCTTCAGTCGATAGTCACTTCAAACCTTCTCCTGAAATTCACAAAAGGTTAGAAGGACATCTCAGAACTATTAAATGATAACAAATGGGTCTAGATTAAATAATTTCCACTTAATTCTTTAATGTACGGCTTTGTTTTAAATTTCTTAAACTCACTGACCAGTTTATTATTTAAACTACTTTCAGATGATCACTTACACGATAATTTTTCACCATGTAATAACTTCTCCCTCTCAGAAAAATCAAAACACCGTTCTGCTACGGTCTCCAATGATTTCTTATGATTTTTTAATACTATTCGCTAACACTTCTTTCAATAACACAAAAATTGTTCAACATTTGAAGTTAGCTATTTCCAATTACTTAAGTTCCTTGCAGTGGCTATCAATTACTCACAAACTTGTTCAAACATTTCTTTTTTTTTTTTTTTTTAAAAAGAAAAAAGCTTCTAAACTTTATGAAGCCGACTCTCCTTTTAGGCAGATGAGTCATCGTGTCATACTGTCCTGCAGGCTCCTGTTTGTAATCCACGCCACAAGCAAACTCCGAGTTTCATTGAGTGATGCCCGACGCAGCCTGCGGTCGACTTATTTGGATCAGTGCAGTCGTCGTATCATACGAGATCCTGTCTGCTTATGCGAGGCGTTAGAACTCAGTAACGCACTGGTATTATGCGTACCTGCAATTTTTTCCTGTTTGAAATTAAACAAATCATGTTTGTTGCGATAAATACTGGTGTGATTGTAAAACTGACAATACTGAACACTTTTTTATATAATTGTTAATCATACCTTAGTTTCTTGCATACAGTTTGCCATATACGGAAGATGTCATACCTGCTTTTCTACTGAGTTGATTAATACTACTACTGCAGTCATTATTTTCTTGGCTCTATGGGTGAAGCAGTTTCGATTTATTGATAAGTGATGGCTCAGTCATTTTGCTGTGACTTTTGTGAGAGGACAGTTATGAATAAGGCTATTGTCATTGTATATATGTAACTACCACATCACAGTGGCGTAAGCACCATTAGCCGTCGGATTGTGGGTGAAGGAGGATAAAAGGGGGGGGGGGGAAGCAGCGCATTTCACGTTTTGTAAGAAGAGATGAGCACACTGCAATATATTGGTATAAAATACTGAGGTTGTATGAGATATGATCCTTTATAAGAACTTTCACAGACGTTTACGATTTTAAAATAACGTCAAGAAATTTACATATTTACATTAATAAATAACTGTGAAATGCAAATAATACACTGTAATTAATCACAATCAAATAAAACAAACAGAAGGATGTAAATTGACGTCACAAATGACATCCGAAGGTATGAACGATACTTTGAAAACTCATTCATCCCGTATTATAATGTTCCACATCTTGGCGCTGGTGCGCGCCTGCAACATTTGTATCCCGCAATACAAGTACCGTTTTAATCAATAGTTTTTATTTCCCGTTTCTGTGTACGCACTGCTGCCGGTGACAGTAAAGCAATGTATCAGACTGTGATAACAAAAATGTTTGGTGATAACCGAGACGTTCTAACACAGACATTGCAAACTGTATTGTCGACAATCTAATTGTGTGGGGTCTCTAATACAGTATTTATTATTTTCAGCTTCCCTAGAGTCGGCAGACGATAAAGAGGAAACAAAATCTTCTGCACGAAATAAGGGATTACGTGTGTGTTTGTCGACGATTGTATTTTATTCCCTATTAAGTAAGAGGAAAGATATACAACAAATAACGCGGACAAACTAGCGGGAGAGGAATTAGAAGTGAACATAAACAAAAGAAAACCAAGATCATCCAGCAATTAGAAAACAACATTATTAACAGTAGATGTAGCCTGATAGCTGGAATAGATCGAATGGAAAAAGTAAGAAAATTTTACTATCTGAGGACTAAAATCATACTAGCACATAAACATAGCAAAAAGAGACGTCTTAAAACTAAGAAATGTTTGATAATTAAACACTATTGTAGGACAATTAAAGCGCTATTTCTAATATTAAAGGAGCCCATAGTTTCGATGTTCTGTCCGTGGAGCTGCTATTCATAACGAACTGGCGTACTCCAGAAGAGGAGGGAACTGCTCCTCAAGCAAACTCAGGAAAGTACTAGAAATGAAAGAGGGATAAAGCGGACCGAGTTTACCGCTGTACAGAGATCTTCAAGGGAAATAAGGGGTCCATTCCTAAAGGGCTCGGCGGCATGAGTGGATGTGGGGTGAGGATAATATTTAACGTTTCCAGATTCCAACGAAAAAGACTTCCAGTTTCGAGCGTCCACTTATGTCTCAGAAATAAATTCTTAAAGTTTTTCTCTTGAAACAATTTACCTTTTGCAATGATACTTGAACCGGAAAGGAGAAGAGTCAAAGACTTTTAAAAACTGTTTTTTTTTTTTTTTGCTGTCATCAGTGTTTCGACTGGTTTGATACAATCCTCGATCCTTTCCTATCCTGTACTAACCTCTTCATTTCTACATACCCCTTACAATCCACGTCCTCAATTATCTGCTTCATATATTCTAATCTCCGTCTTCCTCTGCAGTTCTTACCTTCGACTTTTCCCTTCACTAACAAATTAACCAATCCAGCATGTCGCACCCCTTAAAAACTGTATTCAGATCGAAAAGGGCATTTTGGCCACAAAATGAAATTCATTGTTGCAGTAATGAAACAGAAGAAAATATTCTCTGCCTTTCTTGGTACTATTAACCTTAATCCTCGAAGAGTTATGCGAAAGACTAAGACGGAATTTAGAAATCTGTCTGTGAACCGTGTCGCATCGCATCCTGAAGAAAGGAATGTTTGGAATAATATTGCAAAAATCATAAGTACAGAGATGAGTAAAGTTTTTACACATACATGATTCATAAATTCGTCAATAATGACTCAAATGAAATGTAAAACTAAGTGGGAACTTCGTATTTGAAGATTTAGGTGATAAGATGTGTTTGGGTAGCATATAAAGAAGTGAAATACTTTGTTGCAATCGGGATCGTAATGAACCAGTAGGAAATATTCTCGGTGTTTCTTTGTTCTGTCTTGCTGTCGGAGTATCTTTTAATATCGGTATAACATCTTGAATCGATGATTATGTTTTACCTCCCTGGTTGGCAAATTAGAATGTGATCTAAAGTGTGAGAAAGGAAAGCGAGCGCTTAACTTCTTCTTGCACGCTGGTATCTCACCTGCCGACTCGCACAGTGGCGGTACTTGTCAGTGATGTCGATGTGGGCCTCCTGATAGGCCGAGCAAACAGTCGCTCGCGGCTCAGACAGTGTTCGGCAGAGCTTCGAGATGGGTGTCCCGGCGACTGTCGCCGCCACTTGCTGCGTCGTCTGTTTGATCGCGCTCACTTGCTGCCCGCCTGCAGGTTAGGCATCCTTACCTTACCATATAACAGTTTCTCTAGTTTCCTCTATCTGGTTTGATGTCATACTGGGCAACCATGTCCATCTTTATATTTAGATTTGGCCACTGATAGACCGAATGGAGCCCCAGACTACGTGTATTAGAGTCATTTGATTTTCTGTCTTCCCAGAACGTCTTCGTGACTGCAAGTATGCTGCCAGCCTGACGCTGTTCATCTGACAACAGTCTCTTGGAATGTAATTTAGGTTTGAGGACAGAAAATCTTGCAGCGTCAGCCATTATTCCAACGTCTTCTGCGATTTTGATTCTTTCCAAAATCCTTTCTCTTTTTTAGCCATCCTGTGGTATATGTTTAATATAAAAATGAAATTAGCCAATAGCTGTCCATTCTGTGTAAGCATCCGGTATTCCTTTTCTTATTGTGTTCGTAATATTTTATTATGTTCATTTATAAATTTTATTTTTTCTCCAAAAGCTATCTTCGTTCTTTTGTGGCTCAAAAACTTTCTTGAGTATTTTCCATTTTATTATGTTCATCAACCTGTCTGATTTTTCCCTGTAGTGTTTCTTTGATTATTTCTCTGTTGTGTATATTGGCACTGTATTTCGTTTAATCATATGAAAATTTTAATCCGATTTAATTTGAAATTTCTTAGAGCGTTCCTGTCATTGTTTTATTATGTCTATACTTTAAATTTGTTACTATTTGCTTTTAATCTTTTAATAACATTTTCAGAGAAAATGATGATGTGACATTTAAATTTTTATGGTGCGACTTGAAGGTTTATATAGCGAAACAAAGACACAAGTAAAAGACTGATAGAAATAAAATAATTAATGTATTTTAGCGTTTATTATATTGTTAAATAAATTGGCTTAGGAAAACGAATTCGGATTAACTGGACCGAAAGTCCTTATTCATAGCAAGCCCGCTGTTTAATTGTTACGCACACGGCTGATAATTCAGTTGGGCTGGAAAAGCCTGAAATATTGAACCTGTTATATCGTTGAATTGAAATAAAATAATATCTCAGACATGTGTGAAAGAATGTTTTCTTTTATTGCTGCAATACAGCAGAAAAGAAGAGGGATTTAAATACTTTAGTCGCTGTTACATTAACGATCAGTTTCCATTCATCTGGAATAATTTCAGCACAAATTACAAAATGAAGTGGCTAATTTAGCAGCTTTTAATGATAGCAAGGTGAGTTTAACATTACCAATTGCGCTTCCGTCCATATACGAGCTGAAAATGAAGTACGGATAATTCTACCATCTCAAAATATATTCAAGATCCATACGATATGCCGAAATTCTAAGTGATTAGCAAATTGTTGACTAAAAAGAAACAATTGTTTTTTATTTTATGCTGGAAAGTAAGTCAATTTTTCCTTGATCACAATACATTCTAAAATAGGAATTTCAGATTACTGTCATTTTTTCTTCAAACGATTATGACCTATCTATGTTTTAAATTCAAAAAAGGTAGGTTATTATTATTATTTTTTTTTAAGGAAAATTATGGTTCCATCGAAATTTAGTTAAATATGAATTGAAGCATACCAAGTCTTCATCCGTCAAAACGATTGTTTGACAATACCTTTCAACTGATGAAACGAAAATATGTAAATTTAATGCCGGTAGTTTAACTATCAGCCATATTTCGACATTTTCAGAAATGTTATTACATTAATTAAATTGTTTTTACGAAGACCATTCACTCTCAGATGGTCTGAATACTTTGCTCATAGGCTTCATCACTGCCAAATTAGCTTCATTTTTTTATTTAAAAAAAACCCCCCCTCTATTCCCTTATTTTTTTCTTTCGTTCACGCCTTGTCTTCTTAATCGTTATTTCACGGAAATGTTGTGGAAACAGAAAGCAGACCATATAAATTAGACATGCTCAATGAAGCTGCACGATAGGGGAAGAATGAAAGATTAAATAATGACGTAGGTTATTTTGGAATGTTATGCAATCAACTATGATTATGCATCTATTACAATATTCAGATTGAGCCTGAAACTTTGGTGTCCTGTTTGTGGAGTGACACTGATGTCAGAACCCTCCAGTCAACCCGTAAGTATTTATCCCATTCTTTCGTTATTTTCACAGTCTGCAGTGGAATTGACAGATATAGAGCATTGATATAATATAATGCGAAACTAATAGGAAATGGTGGTATATGCTTTAGGATAATCTTACTGGTAATTTTCCGAAGCTTTCAAATGTGAGCAGGAGTATCTGAGCTTTTTTTTAAAGAAAAATACTAAATAATAAAGAAAGATAAGATGTTTGCTGTGAGGCGGTTGGCTGAGTTCATTTAATTCCTTCATACTGTACTGTTTAAATTGGGGCTAAGTTTATGATGATGAGAAGGTTAGACTTAGTTCTTGGAGAGGTGTAGTGTTGGAAGTGGAGAAATTGTTTGACAAAGTTTCTACGGTTTTGCGGTGGATTTAGGTGAACATTGACTCCTACAGAACATACCTTACTGAGCACGGACAGGATATCGCTAGATTTAATCACGTCCACTGGAGGGTGTTGATGAGGGAAATGCAGTGACTGGTATCCTGATGTTCGTTAAATATTGTTTTGTTTGAAGCAGGACTTCAGGTAGAATAATCACTGCTGTATGCTACATATGTTGCTCACCCATTTCCCCTTATGCAAGACCCAGCATACTCTGAATCTCGTATGCAGAGCTAGTATGATCAATTAGTTATTTGTAAATGTAATAAGTACGTCACGTACGCATGGTAAATTTAAAATATGTAGATTATTTGAGACTCCAATATAACAATAAGGCAATACCAACGGTCAGATTCAATTGTCACATCCTAAACCATCGATTTGCTATGAATAATGCAGATTGCTGCAAATTTCTTTCTTTCTGTTAAGCTCGTACTTTGTGCACAGTAGTCTGGATTACTGACGCACAGTAAATTTTAAATTTCCGCGGCGAGAGTATAATAATTATTTAAAGATATTCCAAAAACAGTATATATTATTATAAGCCAGATGAAATTCTATAATTTTACTGAATTGTTAAATCCAAAATAATGGCCTCATTATGGTATTTTCCGGACTTTATTCGAGGTTATTTAAAGGTTTTGTTCAAAGAAAAGGTAGAGGCAGGAGGGACAGGTCTTTTGGAGCCAACAATATAACTTGTAATCCTAGACACGGAGTGACTTTGCGTAGCTTATGAGAACAAGACAAAGCCATTAAAACTTTCTCGCCCCATTGGGATTCGACCCTTTAACCTTGAAAATCGACGGCTCACCCCATACGACCCTTTCTCATAAACTCACCATTAACTTGTTAAATGTAACTGAATCGCATTGTTGATGAAAGTAAATAATGTGCTTAATACTTTTGATAGCGTTTTCATATATTAATTTCATAGCTCTTACCACAATTACAATATTATGTAATTAATGCACAAAAATAAGTCAAAATTAGTAAAAAAATTTAATTGATAACGGAAAAGATAGTTAATTATGTAAATTAAATGAGATGACCGTTCTGTTACCAGTTTTATATACCATTCATAGTTTCACTGTCAATAAAAAAAGAAACAGGAACGAATGAGTTTAGTCCTACCAGGCAAATACAAAGTGACTAAAAAATGAGGAAAAATATTTCCGTGTACCGAGTCTGGGGGCCTGTCAGCCAGCAGAACGGGGAATCGCATCTCAGACGGCACGTCGAGATTTCTGTTTTACATCATGTCATAATTCATTCCACTGGAATATCGGGTTTGTTCATTCAGAAGACAACGGACATCTTCCTTTCCAATCCTTGTCGTATTCCTGTCCCACCTTTATAAACCGCCTTGTTGACTACCTAAGAAGTAGGAATATCATTCTTTTTTAAAAATTCTTCCTGAGTCACAAACATTAGGTCCATTGCCAGAATGTTTTTTCATCACGAGACGGCAACGGATATATACGCTTCCATCTTTGGAAAATGTAATGAGGAAGAGAATGCAATGTGATACGCTGAATCATTGTTCATACATAAAGAAAACCTACAAGTTTCTAGAAATGCCTCCAGTACACGATTGACTGTAAATTATATTAACAGGTCTTGTACGACATCAGAAGGCATATAACAGGTATAATAATAATAATAATTAATAATTCCTGTGATCGAATGACCTGGTGACAGAGTTTCGATTGGTTGCGATTTCCGTCCCTGTCGTAGTCGCCTTAACCTGACCCTTCAACACTGCCAGGTACAGGGGACCTACCTACAGTTTAACGTGGAAGCCAAACCCCGGAAGCATTATGGCGTACTTCATATTAAACAGCTATCTGTGCCAGAAGTGAAGGTCGGGTTAAGAGCCTATGAAAATCCACGCTATGACAGGGATTCGAACCGGGGACCCTTCGATCTCCAGTCAGACACCTTAACCATTGAGCCACCAGACCACTATGTGAAAGCATAATATCCTAAAATTGTTCCATACAAAGCTTATGGCGACTATCAAAATAAATTTCTATGTTTTTTTACTTATAACTTTTCGCCTCGTCGACGTCGAGGTCTTTAGAGGCGGGAGGTGTTGGGGACAAGGAACGGGAAGGAATTTGGCCATGGAATTTTGAATGAAGCATCTCGGCTTGGAAAAACGCAAATCTGGATTCCCGGACGGGGATTCGAACTGGCGTCGTCCAGAATGCGAGGCCAGAACGTTAACCGCTCACCCACCACGCTCGGTCTTCTGTTTTCATGTAAATAAACCTTTTTGGGCCATTTGAAAGGAGGTCATCAATCCTTTAAATTATTTTAATACATAGATGTGATCTAGCAGAGAGATCTCTGAAGGAAAAAGTCATAAATTATATATACCCGACATTTATTTCCAGCATCACCAAGATATTAGAACAGTGCAGTGATACGTAGCAACCTACCTGGCCGACCTATTCAATCCGTGAACTCTGCCGTGGTTCCAAGAAAACACCGTAATTCCGTAGATGGGCAGAGATAATTGCTTACACGTAGCGGCGCGCGCGATGGATGCTGGGAACGTGCGCCAAGATGGCTGCGTGCTCGCCCCGGGCAGCGAAAGAGAGCGAACGTTAATAAATGCAAATGGCGGCCTCAGAGGCCATAGGCAATGTTTTAGTTCCCCCTAGACGACTTATTGATTCTGCAGATCGCAAGAAGTGCCTCACAAATCATGACCGAGTTTTATTCCTCAGGATACAAATGTGGGCCATTACGGTCTGAGAACCTCCCATTTTCTCGTCTTTCCACGAGAGTTTCTACATCAAGTTTCTCAAGAAATGTGCCTTGGTATTTACGGGGTTGCTAATTATTTGTTATTTACTTTGGAATTTGTAGTTATTATTCTTGGTGATTGTGGAGATTGTTTGGAATTACAGTGGATCCATGTGATTTTATCGGTAAATGCGTGTGGTGTTACGACATGGTTTTAGAGTTTCGACTTGCCACCTATTTCTCCCATGTCGTAGCTGGACCTACGGTTTAACATCTAATACGAACCACGAAACGTGCTAGCATTCTAATGGTCAAATGTGAAGCCAAAAAATTACTCCCTTCACTGTCACCTGAATCTGGGAAGTTAAATTTTCCAGGAAAACCCATTAATCGCTGATCCACCAGACCTCTCTTTAGAAAGCGCGTGTTGAAATGCATACTTCGATTAAAATGATTTTGTGTCAATTAATTTTTTTATATTTTAAAATATGAAAATTATTTTTTATTACTCACTATTTTTTGTTTTGATTAATAAGACATTTTTACAGATCTCAAAAAATTACATATTAGTAATAAAATGAACACACAATGTTTATCGTATTTAATAAAACTTTTCCTTCATAGTTACTTATATTAATTTATTGATACATTTACTTCAGTTTTGGTACATACATTTAAAATTAATTTTGGACAGTATTTTTATTGCCTTTTGAGATGCGAGACGCGGCTATGTAAGCTGAAAAGAAAAAATACAGCCAAGCTTGACGAAATAATAATGGAGCCTATGTAAATGAATAATTCTTTACATATTTTAAGACTCATGGTTTGTTAGGAGTAAATAAAATTTATCTATGAATTAAAAGTTTTTATTTTTGGGGAGATAAGCTCTAATTTTTAACTCAAAATGTTATTTAAACATTTAACTAATTATCTTTATACCAGATAGTTCCGAATATGTTTTAAGCTGTAACTAAAAGAGTAAATAAATTCTAATATAATTAAATTATTAATTTTGATGAAACTAATAATTTATATATCAAGTGCTGTGACTATTATTAATAATTATCTTTATATATATAAAAATCTCGTGTCACGATGTTCGTCCGGGATGAACTCCGAAACTACATAACCGATTTAGATGAATTTTGGCTTAATGTGTGTAATTTAGTCCAACTTAAAAGATAGGATAGTTTTTATCTGGATTATAGCCCTCAATTTTTATTATTTGCGAAATAAATGTTCCTTAAATGTTTGTCATAGGACAATGGTTTGTAATTATTTGTAAGCCGCCAAATATAAGCAGTCTGCTGGCTAAGTGGTTAGGGAGTCTGATTGGAGATGGAAAGGTCCCCGGTTCGAGTCTCCGTCTCGGCGAGGATTTTTATAGACACTTAACCCGGCATTAACCCCCGGCGCAGCATGCTGTATGAGGTGAAATACGCCAGGACGGTACTGTGGTTCCGATTCGACGTTAAAATGTACCAGGCAGGATGGGCGGGCTAGGTAAAGGTGGCTACGACGGGGACAGAATACCCAGCCAGTAGAAAACATGTCACCAGGTCATTACGACCACACGTAATTATAATTATAGTTCCATAAGTTTCTAACAGATGGCGATGTGTTAACTTATCTATACAACACTTGGTTAGCTAGGTTGGGTAATCATCCAGTAGATCACGTTCTGTTTCAATTTATTTATGCTACAGTTTATTCCTAACAGATGGCGGTGTGTTAATTTATCGAACAATCCAGTAGATGGCGTTGTATTTCGATTTATTTATGCTACGGTCTATTCCACGCCATATGTGTTTCTTCATTTTAATTGTGCTGTGTATTGTGTTATATTTATGCTGTATTGTTGTTCATCGTTTGTGTGTCTTTATACCTAACGACAAAGTAATTACACACATGAATATAACATTGAAGAAAACGTTACGATCAATTCGAATCGTGTAAGCATTTCTCGCTAGCTTATCATTTTTCTTCTTCTTTTTGTTATGGTCAGCTAGAGACCACGTGTCAATTTCAATTCCTCTCCTGTTGTTTTTTCTTTCTTCCTCCCCAGTACTCCTTCATTATTACACTCCGCTCTACCTTTGAATCCTGCCATATTCAAAGTCGGCTATCGAAAAATTTTTCTTTCCATACAGTTCACTGGTATTATTTCATTTCAAATCTTTCTAAACCTCTTGAATATCATTCTTCTTTTTCTGTTATTTTTTTCAATGTTATTTTATATTTCCTCATTAGTTCTTAACTTCCATTTTACTGTATTTTTCAATGGACCCACTGTATTATAGTGTCTTATTTTAAGGCTTTCAGAAAGGCACTTTTTGCTGTAATTCAAATATTTTTCAGTGAAATGTCGCCAAAGAATGTAACCTCGACAATGCATGTAGCAGAGAGGCAAGACGCAAGACGAGAGAGCTCATCAATCAGCAACACAAATTGCGGCAAGTAAGGAAGTTCAAAGAATCAGGACAGCTGAGCGTCGTATGCAAGAATCTCAAGAACAGCATGATGAACGTCTGTGACAGAATATATCGAGAACAAGAGCGGCACGAGAACAGCACATAGCTACATTTAGAGAAAGAGGACGAGAGAGACAGTAAATCAGCCGTGCATTAACACGTGTGTCATTTGTTCGTCTTGAGTTCGAACATGCACCAGACATTGATTACTCTGCACATTCTAAAATTGCAATCGGTGCAATGGACAAAGTATGCCAGTACTGTCAGGTGTTGAAATTCCACAATGAAGTAGCCGGCATGTGTGGCGCATCAGGAAAAGTTGTATTATTACCACTTCCCACTTCTACACAGAACCTTTGCAATCACTTCTTGCTGGCGAATCAAACGATTCGAAATTGTTTCTGCGCAAGACACGCAAATTCAATTCCTGTTTCCAGATGACGTCTTTTGGAGCAACTAAAATTTGCGATCTCACATCTGATGGACGTCATTTTGAAACTGCATTCAAAATAGAAGGCCAGGTGTACCATAAGATTGAGTCGTCGATGCCGATGCCTAATGATGTCCCGAAGTTTCTCCAAATCTATTTTATGGGAAGTTGTGAGGAACGCGTGACATCTCGGGGCCAGTATAATTTCATCGAACAATCAGAAGAGAGAGCAATTGTGGTATTGTTGGAAAATTTTTTGGAAAATAATAATCAACTTATTCAATTGTTTAAAAGAGTGTCGCCACAATTAAAAAATGACAACTATCAAATTGTCATCAAAGCTGACAAATTACCATCAAGAGAACACGCTGGCAGGTTCAACGCAGCAACTGTAGATGAAGTTGCAGTTATTATAGTTGGTGATCCTGTTGACAATAGAGCCATTAAAATCACACTACGAGATAGCACTGTTAGTATAATTTCGGATCTACACCGTTTGTATGACGCACTCCAGTATCCACTGATATTCTGGCAAGGGCAGGATGAATACCACATCAACATCAAACAGTGTGATCCAGTTACTGGTAAATTTAATATTCAACTATTTAATTCCTTATTTTATTAATATAGTAGACCCGCGGCATTCCGAACAGAGGCCGGATTTTCGCGGGCCCACTACATTAATTTCTTATTCTTATAATTTTTTTTCCTATTTAATTTCTTATTTTTTCAGGTAATGAAACAAGTAAAAAAGTGACTTCAATGAAGTACTACGCCCACCGGTTGATGATTGACGAAATCAAGAGAACTATATCCTCGATATCTTTAACTGTACCATCAATACGCCGTGAATATATACGCCGAAATTGAAAACGAACGTTTGCGATTTATTCCATACAACCAGGCTAAATTACGATAGGAGGAATACATCCACTTACGAGATGCTATAATCGGCAATATAGATGAAACTTTTAATGCCAATGATATCGGTAATGCATTTATTTTACCTTCAAGCTACATCAGCAGTCCACGGAACATGCAGGAATATATACAAGATGCCATGACTTACGCACGTCATTATGGTCGTCCAGATTTTTTTATTACATTTACATGTAATCCGAATTGTGAGGAAATACAAACTTTGCTATTACCAGGCCAACAATCAATGCATCGTCATGATATCACCGCACGTGTGTTCAAACAAAAATTAAAATCATTGATTGATTTAATCGTAAAATATTCTGTTTTCGGTAACACACGTTGCTATCTGGATTCGATTGAGTGGCAAAAGCGAGGTTTGCCTCATTCTCACATTTTTATTTGGTTTGAAGTTAAAATCCGTCCAGAAGAAATTGGTCAAATAATTTCAGCCGAAATTCCGGACCCGGTAATTGATCTAGAATTGTTTGATATTGTTACCAGTCACATGATCCACGGGCCATGCGGTGCTTTTAACATGACATTGCCATGCGTGGAAGATTTAAGAAGCGTTTTCCAAAGGAACATACGAATGATACTATTATGGATATCGACGGTTATTCGTTGTATCGCCGCAGAAACGCTGAGAATGGTGGCCACACATTTACGATGCGAATGTCAAATTCTAGAAACCAAGTTGAAATTGACAATCAGTGGGTGGTACCATACTCACCATTGCTTTCAAAAACGTATAAGGTTCATATTAATGTCGAGTTTTGTAGTTCTGTAAAATCCATTAATTACATTTGCAAATACGTTAATAAAGGCAGTGATTTGGCCGTATTTGAAGTAAAAAATGTAAATATAAATGACGAAATAATACGATAACAGATAGGTAGATACATCAGCAGCAACGAAGCTATCTGACATATTTTTAGTTTTCCCATGCATGAAACTGAAAAAACGTGATCCGACGTACTATGACTACTGAGTCACAGCAACGCGTGACCGGGTCAGCTAGTTTTTTATAAAACTTAGTTAGACATTAATTTAATAATTTAAAGCACTAATACTGATCACAATGCTGATAAAATTATATCACATATTAATTTAACATAATAAAACATAAATATTGTCAAAATGTTATTAGATCATATGAATTAATAGTGTCAACAGAATTAGAAATCTAAATATTTTGTAAGATGCTGAGCGAATGAGGAGTGAGTTTGTGAGCATTTATTGTGTGGTGTGGATTCTCAAGTGTAGGAATAATTTTCTGGAATTTTACTAGCTCTTCTAATGTCTTGAATATCTTCTGTCTCGCGTCTTCCGATCTTGGGTTTCGATAAATCTTGATATCTTCCGTCTTGTGGGCTAAACATGAATGACCTTACTAAGCCAGAATTTGACATCAGTCCGTTAGTACATTGGAGAACGAGGATAGAAAAGGTTGTATGTGGATAGGACGCTAGCAGAGATGATACTATCAGAAGAAAATGACATAGACAGCAAACAGGTAAAGAATTCTATTTATTTAAAACGGGGCTAATACAGTCGGTAACGTGATATGCGTCTATAGAATGGAACAATACTAAGTTATTGTATCAGAGGTAGAACGAGCACTTCATTTCCTCTTGGAACTACAGTTTAACGTCGAATCCGAACCTCAGAATGACCTGGCGTATGATCAAACACAGCTATGCCACCGCATCCGATAAATTGAATAAATATACTAAACTAGCTGTTACCCGCGACGTCGTACGCATGGACTTAGACTTTCATTGCCAAAATTGGATATAGAAAGGTGTTAGTAACGTAAGATATATCCCAAACAACACCGAATCGGCATAATATGACAGAAAAGCCATCACTGTATCATTCTACCGTCGAACCTATGTCATGAAGAGAATCAATATCCAATATATTTAAAAACAGAAAAACAAACGAAAGTGTGGGGAAATGGGGGAAGGAGGGGGGGGGGAGGTTTAGCTGAGTGCAGCTTTATTTTAGCTTGGTCGTTTCTTCTTTCTTCAACACGAGCATCAAATTCTTGGGTTTTAATAACTTAGTTGCTCGTGATCTTCAAGATCTACACCTTAGGCCAAGTATACGGCCACAAGGCTTGTCAGAAAAGTAGACAAAATAAACTGGTTATCAGAATCTTTTAGGCATACTCAGAGTAATAGTACAGTGTAGAGCAAATCGACATCAATACTAAATAATAAGTTTTGTCTCTAAGCGAAATCTATTAACAAATCATACACTAACAGATTGCGCGAGAAGCACAGCTTGAGCAACCGACGTAACATTAGAGACTAACACACGCATCCGTCTGTGTGTCACCAATCGATTAGTTCTCAAAACGTCGTGACTAAAACTGTTATTCATCCAGAAAACAAATGTCATGTGTCTTTCCTGCATCTACATTTTAATATGGAATCCGAAAAACTGACCGTCCAGGCGTGGCTCATACGATCAAAAACAATTCCTAAAAATCTTTACTTCCATCGGAATTTGAACCGGAGACCACGTTTCAAACATTATTTAGCAAGCGCGGTAACCACTGAGCTACCATCCCGCTATATGGTAACGGACTGCCGAACTTACACATCCTAAGCGTCTGTCTATCGGCGTTTCGATAATTTTTCAAAATTACATGACAACGTGTATTATTTATACAGAAAATGTATCCTATGTCCATCCTAATGCCAAATCGCATCTCCTTGTCAAATTTCGTCACGATCGGATTAGCCGTTTAACCCAAGAAACGTAACAAAAAGACAGACAGATAGACAGAGTTTCTTTCGCATTTATAATATTAGTATGCACGATTCACTGACTGAATGTTGTGACTGGCTGAACGTCAAGTATAGCTGGCCAGACAAAGCGGCGATAGTCGGTCTGAGCTGCTAGTTCCGCGTATTGATGCTTTACAATCGATGGACGAAATGGGACAGAGTATCGGCCGTGAGGCCCCCTCGTCGTCTCTGATGACGTCACTGACGGTCAGATTGATCCAGCTGTAGGTGACATTAGGAGTCGCCATGTAACCACATTGACGCTACGAACAAGCTACGCGGCTGTGTCCACCAACCAGACTAGAAACATCTAAACATCGTAAAACATTATATTTACCTAAAAAAATCCTAATATCTGTCGGTAAAACGTTGAGGTTCAGTACGACCCTCACAGCATAAAATTAATGTATAATTTGATTTAATGAAGCAGATGGTAAAATTTTTGCCATGTTTAGAGAATTTTTTAAAATAATTTTTAAACTCAAATTCATTAGCTATCAGAGGTATAAATGCCTACATTTAAATCATTAATAACAATTTATTCATACTATCAATATTATTCACTGCCCTCTGGTTTATACTTTCAAGTACGAAACAAACTCAATTTTACAGTCATCCCATCAAGATTGCGAACGTCTGCATGGTCTTTCTGTAACCCTCATTATGAAACAACTGCCAACCGAAGATCATATTTGTCCCAAAGCTTGATTTTCTTTGCCCTTTAAAAATAAAATACCAGTATTAGTTTAAGTATTAATTCTATTTAATAACTGCTAGTATGATTATGATATTAAATTTCATATACAGTGAGATCATGTACCCTACAACTTGAATAGCAGTTACATCCTGCTCGTATTATTTTAATACTTCCAAATCTGTTTCTTGCTCTGTCTCGCCGAAAGGCTAAACCAATGTGTTTCAGAAAGTGAAGTGAATACACGTTGTAAAGCGTAGATTGGATCCAAACAAGATCTCATTACTTTTTGCCATTGTATGCGCGAGACTTGGCCTATTTTTACAAGAATTGTTTTTGTGGGATTACATTGACAGTAATAACAGAAAAATAGTTTAACAGTCATATGTTGTTAGACTATATTTTAGCTTTAAGTTGAATGAGTTATATATGATATATTTAATCATTCTTCCTCATTCGTCCCGCAACCCGTTTGTAACTATCGATTGAAACTGATTTTGTAAATTTTGACTTCAACTAATAACATTTTTTTTTTTACTTATGGTTTTACGCCTTATCGGTATCGAGGTCATTAGAGGTGGGATGGGACTGGAGTCAAGGAACGGGAAGGAAATCGGTCATGAAATTTTGAAAGAAGCATCCTGGCATTTGCCTGGAATGATTTTGGGAAAATATGGAAAAGCCAAATCTGGATACCCGCACGGGTATTCAAACCACCGTCCTCCCTAATGCGAGGTCAGAAGGTTAACCGCTCACCCACCACGCTCGGTAATAACTAATGGCAGATACTGTCGCAGGGTTTGACTTCAAAGTTGTGCGCACACAGTTTGACATTGTTATGCAACGGTCTGCGCTGGTATTGGGACAAAATACCAAGAAAAATGATGAATAATATACCAGAAACGATGAAAAAATTTAAACTTGAAATACATAGAGGTGAAATAGGCGGGTACAGGAAAGAGGAAAAAAGAGTGTGTTGGGAAGTTGCCACATGAGCGTGCGCTACATCGCAATTAAATTAAATCAGCGATACTCTGATGTAAGCAGCTGAGATAGTGCACGGCGTCACTTAAGCTGATACCAAACAGTGAATACTCGCTGCATCATTATGTGTTAGTTCGTACTATCATAGAAGAGTAGTCTTCTACGTTTACCCTACTATCAGTAGATTACTCGTGGGAATAATAATAATATATGAAACTGCAAAATCAAGAAAAAGTAGATTGGTAAAGGATAAAAGATTGTTAATTTTTTTTAACAATGTGAACTAAAAAGTTAAAAATAAAATTATCGTTTTTAGAAAATAAAAAAAACTTTTGAATCAATGTAAACTAAAAAGTTAAATATAAAATTGCGGTTTTATAAAGCAAAAAAACAAAAAAAATTGTTTGTTGGGATGTTAACTAAAAGGTTAAAAATAAAATTATTGTTTTTAAAAACTAAAAAAACACTCTTTTGAATCAATGTAAAGTAAAAAGTTAAATATAAAATTGCAGTTTTATAAAGCAAAAAAAAAAAAAAAAAAAAAAAAAAAAAAAAAAAAAATACAAATTGTTTGTTGGGATGTTAACTAAAAAATTTAAAATAAAATATAGTTTTAAATAACACTAAAAACACGCTTTTGATACAAAATGAATTAAAAATTTAAAAATAATCTTTAAATACAAAATTTTGTTCAACAGGAATTTTCGATATCTATATATATAAAAGAAAGTCGTGTTAGTGACACTATTTATAACTCAAGAACGGTTGTACCGATTTGGCAGAAAATTGGTACGGAGGTAGCTTAGAACCAGGAGACGGACATAGGATACTTTTTATCCTGTTCGACCGCGTTCCCATGTGACGTGACAAGTCACTATAAAACGTGGTGTAACAAAAACGCATGTGACTTGGAATAACAAAACGTCAAAGAGAATACAAGTCACTATAAAACGTGTAATAACAAAAACTCATCTGATTTGGAATAACAAAACGCAAATGACAGCTAAACCTAATTTTGTCTATGGTTAAGTATGGTTGAACGTAAAAATTGGAAGGAAAATAGTAAAAACAACACTTTTCGTGTCCCTCAATTCAAAACAAGACAAAGGCGCGTAAGGATTATGTTTGGTATGCCTTCAAGTTGATTAGGCTCTATGGATATTGATCTATGCCTGCCTGTGATCAGCGAAAATAATACCACTAAAGTACGTGTTACCATTCCTTTCTCCGTATGTGGCATTTTCTTGGTTGCTTTTAAATTTTCGCTTCTCTCGAAAACAATTTGTGTGTTTATTTGTTCAGTGTGTTTACATTTAGACCCATGCCGCCTATCAGGAAAGTTTCGACTATGAAAATAGAATGCATCAGTTTAAAAGCATGCAATACTAAGATACCTAAAAAGCAAAATCGATTACTGGTATTTTAGTTGAGATGCGATATGCGGTAGCGTCTGACGATCGAACCACACTTATCCTATTATTTTAAGAATGCAAAGTTCTGGTAAGCCTTGTGTTGATGGGTTCCATTCGTTTTAAAGTATGCTTAGGTAGAATTCACGATGATTGCATTGGCTGCGAGTAATAATACTTTCTTAATTTTAAAGTCTATATAAATGAAAATGAATTACCAAATGTGTTTCTAAGCGCAAAACTCGAGAATGGCTCGACCAATTCGGCTAATTTTTTCCCCATATTTTCGTTAATCCACAAGGAAGGTTCTTATGTGAGACTACTGTATTGTCAACGGTTCTTAAAACGTGTGCAATTTTTTTCTGTTTTTACTGTCAAAGTGATGATAATATCAGGATACAGCTATGAAATTATTGTATTGTAATCAGTTATCAATACATCAGCAAAATTTCAAACAATTCGGACATCTGGAATTGGGTTTAAATTAAATTGTAAAATTTCACGACATTCAACCATTTTTCTTTTGTTACTGTCAAAGTAATGAGAATAGTAGGATATAGCTATGAAATTATTGTATTGTCACCGGTTCTTAATATGTGTGCCAAATTTCAAACAGCTCGGACATCGGGAAGTGGGTCAAAATGGAGTTGTAAAATTCCGTTACATTCATACATACATACATACATACAAGTCAAGCTAATATAAAGCGTGTAAAAATAGGATCGGATGCAATAGGAGAAGTGAGTGAGTTCTGTTACTTGGGAAGCAAAATTACAACCGATGGCCGAAGCAGGAATGATGTTAAAAGCAGAATAGCACTAGCAAAAAGAGCCTTCATGAAAAAGAGAAACCTTTTAGTTTCAAATATTGATCTAGGAATTAGAAAGAACTTCTTAAAACTCTATGTGTGGAGCACAGCACTTTACGGTAGCGAAACATGGACTTTAGGAATACCGGAAAGAAAGAAACTTGAAGCATTTGAAATGTGGTGCTACAGAAGAATGCTGAAAATTAGATGGACAGACAAAGTAAGAAATGTACGAGTTTTAGAAATGATGGGTGAGAAAAGAAGTTTATGGAAGAAGCTTACAGGAAGAAGAGACAGGCTGGTAGGTCATATTTTGAGACATGCTGGATTGGTTAATTTGTTAGTGGAGGGAACAGTTGAAGGTAAGACGTTATCACGACACAGGGTCGGAAACGAAGAATACTAGACCAATAACTGCAGTAGTCTCTTTATATTTTATTTTCTTATACATTAAAAAAAAATCAGAACAGCAGTTATTTGTATTTCGTTGCTAAGCACTGTCTGATACAACAACACTCTTCAAAAAATAATTTTGGTACTTGATTTGCGAAAATATTATTAATTATTTCATTGAAATTAAGTGTGAATTGTAATATTTGCAATTCTTAATAGCAGTATATCAAAACAAAGAAACTTCAATTAATAACAGATAAATAATTAAAACAATTGGTGATGTCACACGAATAAAACTAGTTATATTGACCAGTCGGTTACCTTATTTGTAGGCAAGAGAGAAATCTGAGTTATCGCAAAATCCAAAGACATCCTAAAACAATAAAAATAAAATACTGGAATCACATCAGAATTTACAGAAAAAGACGGATGTAAAAAGTTAAATATAAAATTGCAGTTTTATAAAGCAAAAAAAAAAAAAATACAAATTGTTTGTTGGGATGTTAACTAAAAAATTTAAAATAAAATATAGTTTTAAATAACACTAAAAACACGCTTTTGATACAAAATGAATTAAAAATTTAAAAATAATCTTTAAATACAAAATTTTGTTCAACAGGAATTTTCGATATCTATATATATAAAAGAAAGTCGTGTTAGTGACACTATTTATAACTCAAGAACGGTTGTACCGATTTGGCAGAAAATTGGTACGGAGGTAGCTTAGAACCAGGAGACGGACATAGGATACTTTTTATCCTGTTCGACCGCGTTCCCATGTGACGTGACAAGTCACTATAAAACGTGGTGTAACAAAAACAGCATGTGACTTGGAATAACAAAACGTCAAAGAGAATACAAGTCACTATAAAACGTGTAATAACAAAAACTCATCTGATTTGGAATAACAAAACGCAAATGACAGCTAAACCTAATTTTGTCTATGGTTAAGTATGGTTGAACGTAAAAATTGGAAGGAAAATAGTAAAAACAACACTTTTCGTGTCCCTCAATTCAAAACAAGACAAAGGCGCGTAAGGATTATGTTTGGTATGCCTTCAAGTTGATTAGGCTCTATGGATATTGATCTATGCCTGCCTGTGATCAGCGAAAATAATACCACTAAAGTACGTGTTACCATTCCTTTCTCCGTATGTGGCATTTTCTTGGTTGCTTTTAAATTTTCGCTTCTCTCGAAAACAATTTGTGTGTTTATTTGTTCAGTGTGTTTACATTTAGACCCATGCCGCCTATCAGGAAAGTTTCGACTATGAAAATAGAATGCATCAGTTTAAAAGCATGCAATACTAAGATACCTAAAAAGCAAAATCGATTACTGGTATTTTAGTTGAGATGCGATATGCGGTAGCGTCTGACGATCGAACCACACTTATCCTATTATTTTAAGAATGCAAAGTTCTGGTAAGCCTTGTGTTGATGGGTTCCATTCGTTTTAAAGTATGCTTAGGTAGAATTCACGATGATTGCATTGGCTGCGAGTAATAATACTTTCTTAATTTTAAAGTCTATATAAATGAAAATGAATTACCAAATGTGTTTCTAAGCGCAAAACTCGAGAATGGCTCGACCAATTCGGCTAATTTTTTCCCCATATTTTCGTTAATCCACAAGGAAGGTTCTTATGTGAGAAAAAACGTAAAAATTACGAGGAAAATAGTAAAATCAAGACTTTTCTTTTCCCATAAAAACCAGTCAATCAAAACAAAACAAAGATGAGTTAGGATTATCTATGATATGCCTGAAAGTTGATTAGACTGTATGAATATTAATCTATGCCTGCCCAAAATAAAGTTCGAAGGGAAAAAGGGTTTCCGTGTCATCAACGAAAATAATATTACTGCCAGTCAATCAAAACAAAACAAAGGCGCTTTATGATTATCTTTGGAATTGCAAAATGATTGATCTGAAGAAATGTTTTCAAAACACCTCTTTGGCATGGGTAATGACAAAATCCCCGTAGACGTTTTGACTGGCTGCATAACACCCCTGTCAATTTTTTGGTTGAACGAACGAGCTATATTACAGAGACAGAAACACAGATATAATAATTTCAAAATTCAAAATCAAATTGTCGGTGAATTAAGGACATAAAAATCAGTTTATTGCGCAACTAACCAAGATGATGTCGACAACTATCCACCAGAATTTTTGAACTCACTGGATTTTCCAGGATTGCTGCCACATAATCTTCAATTAAAAGTAGGATCGGTGGTCATAATGTTGTGAAATATCAACCAACCGCGTCTTTGTAATGGCACACGGCTAGCAGTGAAAAAATTACTGAACAATGTGATCGAAGCAACCATTCCAAAAGGAAAATATAATCGAGAAGATGTGTTGATACTTCGCATTCCAATGGTACCAACTGACGTACCATTTGAATTTAAACGACTGCAGTTTCCAGTGCGGCTTGCTTTCGCTATGACCATAAATAAATCCCAGGGTCAGTCGTTGAGTGTTTGCGGCGCTAATCATAAAAACCCATGCTTCTCTCATTGACAGTTATATGTTGCCTGCTCCGGCGTTGGAAAGAATCATTAAAATACTTTTTTTTTATTTGTATTTCCTAATAAAAAATTGAACTTAATAAAATAAAAAATCTGCTTATTTATTGTCGCTAAGGCGGAACAGAGTTCGCCGGGTCAGCTAGTAACTTATATTTTTGAATAAACTGAAAATAGCAATTGCCCAAAAAATTATCCTTAATGATAAAAAGCGTGGGGTGCTCTGTAGGTAATTTTCATAATGACTCTACCTTATTGAATAGCTAGCGATAAAAAATTTGAGACGACTGAAATTTGAATCCTGCACGTTTTTGTACATAAAGTTAATTTTTCGGTCAGCAAATTTTTCTTATTTAAAGCTTATTATAAAATTTAAGTTATACTGAATCGTAGGACGCCCTATCAGTATTGAACAAAATTTTTACATTTTAAGATTATTTTTAACTTATATTGTTATTGTTCCGCGATTCACTAAAAGTGGGTGGCGGAGGCGGTGGCGGTGCACCTGTCCTGATGTGTAACCATTTATGCATAGGAAAGGATATAGAGGATATGGTAGGAAGCGCCCATGGGCTATTTTGAGGAAAAATCCTGCCATTCGCCTGGAGCGATCTTGGATAAGTACGGAAAACCCAGATCAGGATGGCTGGAGGGGTTTATAGATACCTACTCCTTTCTAAGTTCTCTCGCTCAATAACTCCTTAATAGCCAGTAAAAAAAAAAAAAAAAAAAAAAAAAAGAGAGAGAGAGAGAGAGAGAGAGAGTGTGTGTGTGTGTGTGTGTGTGTGTGTGTGTGTGTGTGTGTGTGTGTTTGTGTGTGTGTGTGTAGAAATGATTCGGTTCTGGCTGTGATTTCGATTATCTTATTTTCTCGGTCATTCCTAGATATGAATGTGGCTGGCAGTAATATTTGTTTGCCGTCTTCTTGAAATAGGTCAGTCGTGAATTTTTCAATCAGCTTGTGCCTAGAGCAACGCCTTCGGTGCTTCAGGTCTTCGCAACCTAATTCATTTAGTTTACATTGCTACAAAAGCATGTTTTTTTTTAGTTTTTCTAAAGTATGCTTTTTATATTGGTTGACTTAAGAAAAATGTTTTTAAATGTGGAACAATCCTATTATATAAAACGCTAACGTGGCGTCTGCGTGCGTCGTCTATAGCTACTACACGTATTGGCTACAGAACGGTCACGTGACAGCCGTCACTCGCCAATCAACAGCCACCATATTGCATTCCATTCCTTCCTTCATGTTGCATTTTGTTTATTTACTACAGTTAGATGCAGAAACTCGTGTAAGGAGAATGGTGTTCGATGTTTATGTTATATTATTTGTATCAGTTATACGCCAAAATTCATGTAAGGAGAAGGGATTCAATATTTACGCTATTTTATCTGTGTCAGTTATAAGCCCTAGGTTAAACCATAACCTAAGATTTTTTCGGCAGACGGTAAGAAACTGTGTATTTAAAACTCGGAGAAACGTAATGATGTATTGGTCAAATAAATAACAGTTATCCGTTTTAGAAATTATAGTCTACGTGATCTTAAGTAAAATGCATTTATTTATGCGAAATCCTAACCAAATACTCTGATAATCTAACCAGAGTAACGTATTCATATAACAAAATATATCATTAAAAATGACTAATTCGTTTCTCCTTATAAGCTTTTCCAGAATAAATTCTTACTACCATTATATATGATACCATTAGTTTTTGATTCATGTGTTAACTATTAAATGAGATTTAATATAAACTTTTGATTAGATTTAAACAGTCAAGGATATAAGTGATATGACACTCGGAATATACAACGATATTATTGCCGCAAAATAGCAGTGAGCAGAGATATTAGAAATACGGAGAGCAGGGAAAAAAATTAATTCGAGGAAATTATGTGTCACAAAGTTACAATTAGTACGTTCGTTTAAATTTACTTGTTGCTTTTTATTTATCAACGACAACCAGATGCAAAATTTCATGTAAGGAGAAGGATATTGTATGTGTACGTTATATTACCTATATCAATAATGAGTACTAGGTTAAAACACAACCTACGTTTTTTTTTTTTTTTTGGCCGGAGATAAGAAACGATGAAGTTTATTAAAAACTCAGAGGAAGTTTACACGAAATGTACGAATCACGAAATATATCATTCAGATAAATGGCAGTTATCCGTTTTTTGATATTATACTTCCCGTCATTTCAAGTAAAATAATGTAAATAAATCGGTATTACTGGAGATAGCGATTCTGCCAGGAATTGCTGTGGTAAAATGCAAGAATCCTCTAGAAATATTTTCCGTAGTGCATTTAACTGTATTATGCCCGTCCAGGATGTATTATAACCTAATTTCTGCTTGAAAATAATGTCTACAGGCTGTATTACAACGGAATCACTGCTTAAAAACAATATGTCTTGCGATTGACTACAGCATTTGAGAGTAGTAGAAGTTATGATTTTCGAAAGCAATATTAATGGAGGGTTGTGGTTAAGTTGACCAGAAAGCCCACCGACAGCGTAATTTCTCTCTGAAATGAGTTTTACAAACCAATTAAACTGCTTTCATATACGCCAAGTTACTGAAGGTATTAATAAATGCGGGTGATCGTGCTGAAGTGTGCCTGGACTAGGAATAAAACTGATATTACATGGATAGCAAAAGTTTCTGGATTCCTAATTTATTTTTCATTTTACTGGTTCTATACATCCGCCCTCATTAATTCACTAGAAGTTACTACTGTATTGCTGTGTAGAACGTTATCAAATCAAGGCCACTAGCATTATCTAATAACAATCCTGTATAATTAACCAACTGCAAAATAATAATAATAATAATAAAATGAACTGCCAGAATATGGCGTTCAAACCGTCATTTTTGACGGGCTAGAAGCTAGTGCACAAATAAAACAATAGCATTTTGCATTTGGGTAGGATCGAATTCTGCGGCTGGATTACAGGCCATCGTGATTAAGATTTTTAGGCACAAAGCTGATACAGTTAGTACGCTTAGACTTCTGTTTCTGAGTTGGCATCTCTTCACTTCTAAGCGGACGCTAATACCAATATAAACACAGTGTTTCGGAGAATGTCGCAAATGAATGGTTGTTTTATTGTCTTCAGTATCGGGAGCCGCTCTATGGCCGTGGGATCTTCCGAAAGCATCGACCAGCGATGCTGCTGCTGATGTGAAACCTGCGTCTACGTCAACAGAGAAGCCCAAAGCGGTGGTGATCTCCGCTTCGGATATTGCAACCGCAGCGCCTTCTGCTGCCTTGCAGGCGCCAAAGAGCCGTTCAGGCAAAGGAGCAGGCAAGGGAGGGACTCACAGGTGAGAGCGCGCAGTGACAGCATACAGAACATTCAGATAATAGCCGAGCGTTACGGGACTAGTTGTAGTAGCTTATTCCATGGAGTCAATAACGTAACTCAGTGGTTTCAGCCCATACCACTCGTGCAATACCATAAGCGTAGATTTGCTGACGCTAAGTTAGGAAAATAATAGGTTGTGACAAAAGGAAGCAGTCTGATTATTACCACCAGGGCACTCCACGTGTAGTGGCCGTATCAGCTGATCGACAAGAGCGTGTAGGGTAAGCTTCTTCTGGAGCCGTGGGTGAGGCTCGAGAGTAGAAGTCGACCACGGTTCTGATGTGAGTATTCGTCATAGGTCCCTACTACAAAACAAGGCTCAGTACATTCAGATTTTATTATAGTCATGGCTGAGAAGGCTAGGACATATTACTGTAACGGAAATTACATATTTACACCTTTATTTTCATTAGCAGTGATATGATGGCATATACAATGTTTATTTGGATTTATAACAAAATCGTCGTGCGTTTAACTGCATCATTAGAGATAGAGCCCAAACTAGAGGAGATATTGATAATATCTCTGCAAAACTGTGCCCACATGACGGTGACCAAATGATTGCTCCTCTGACTGTCGACACCCAGCTATCACAGTAGAGCTAGACGTCTGGCATCGTCTTCTCGACGTCGGTGTGGTACGTTGAAGACTTCCGAAGAGAGACAGACAGACCCCACTGTTGCAGCCCCCAGGGCTTAAACAGAATCTCCCCTCCCTATTACCACTGTGTGGAGCAGGCAATACATCTTGCTATCCTGCTGTGCGAAGTCATTTTACCAGCGTGCAGTGGCGCTTGGAACTGGCGACTTACGACTTGCTGATTGGCGTGCTTCTTCTCCAGGTCGTAGCACTCTACTATTGCTTAACTATTTCATGCTCGCCCGCCCTGAATACTAACGTGAGAAATACCAGGATTTTAGGCAAGTGATCGACCTCCATCACTGCATATGTAACTTAATTTAATAGTAATTTTTCGTTCATCTGCTACCTCCACCAAAGATTTCTTATTTCGCCGCAGAAACATACATAGTTACACAATATCAAACATCAGATTATACTAGACCAAAACTTGGCCACATCCAGTGCATTTTACGAGGCCTAATATAAGTCACCTTCCGAGCTAGAAGTTGGCAACAGTCGACACTGGAGCGTGTTTTGAACGGTTTGATCCTCTATGCAGTCGTACTTAGTGTTATCAGCATAGCCCCATCTTGCTATGTTAACCTTGGATCTGCCCACTCCTGATATCAGTCTATTCACAGACTTCCTTATCAGCCATCCCTTGTCATGGCTAAGTGGTAAGGTTTAAGACCATCTTCCTCAGCCATGGGGAATGGGAGTCTTAGGTTCCCATAATTGTAATCTGGTTTTCTCAGTTTTAGTCGTCAGTTCTTTTGAAGTTCTTAGGAAACTTTTCCTGAGCTTCAGTCATTGCCTATGCGATAATTGGCCAGGTAATGGATGAGTTGTTTTTACTTGTTCGCTGCTATTTGTCTTTAAAATGAATTTCTACCAGGCGGTGTAGCCATTCGACTGGTGTAGATTTTTAAAAAGCCTGTTTTGATTCTGCAGGTGTGGTTGGGAGCTACGTCCACCTGTTTGACATACCATACAGGACAAGCATATTCTGCAGCCGAATAATACATAAGGCAAATGTTCGGATGGTTTTAAGTTGGCTACCCCGCTGTGTTCCAGCCAGTTTTCTTAGGAGATAGGTCCTGGTGGAAACTTTCAATTTGGAATTCATGCAATGTTTTCTGAATATAAGAGATCTATTAAGGCTCTCACCTAAATATTTTGGAGTGTCACAGTGTTGTAATTTGATCCCTAACCTCCACGTGGCTTCTCTGTTCCTTACAGTACTTGCGTCTTCGAAGGATTTGGTTCAAGTTGGTTTGACAAACGTTTGAGAGCATTTATAAGGGTACTCTCCACTGAATAAATTGTGTGGTCAGTGATCATCAGCATACAGAAAACTCCAGCTATTGCACGATACAGGCTGACCATTGGTATATATATAAAAGGCTAGTACACTTCTTTGGAGTAGAGCAGCCTTCCCCAATCTTTTCCTACGGCGGACCCCTTAGATATTAGACCATGATCGTCGCGGACCCCTTAATAATAATAATAATAATTAGAGTTAGAAATTGACTGCGTTAGCACTTGATAGCTCGACTCGCAGAGTTTGCCTGTTCCCTCTTCTCCAGTCATGGTTTCGTAATTACCTGTATTAATTTTATTATCCACGGGGGCCCGCGAACCTATCTTAAGGGGTTCGTGGATCCCAGGTTGGAAAACTCTAGTGTAACCATTCCTCTGAAACCTACGACGGCTACGCTGTCCTTGAAAGTCAAGGAAAAATCTGCGATTCTGCAGAAGAGTAGCGATGATCTTACTAAGACTGAAATTAATGGTGGGTTGTAGAACTTAACTAGTAGTAGCTGATGGTTGACGGTGTTTGGTTGTATATAATATGATCAAAACTGGAGAAGACAGTGAATAGCTGATGGCTGAACTGCACAAAGTATATAGCTGGGTAGGTACACAATTAAAAAATTGAAAACTGGTTATGATAGTAGACAGGTGAAGGAATTGCTTGAAGGCTTGAAGTGTAAATACCTTGTCACAAAATTTAATAGTAAACTCAACTGGGTGGAAAAAGTTTTAAAAATTCTTCATTTACTTGAGAGAGTATGAGAGTATGTGTCAGAGAAGTAAGGGAATTGGGTTACAAAAGTTTGGTCAGACTATTGCTTGAATATGGAGGTGTAGTTTGGCACACACATTTTGGGTATCAAATACAGGAGTTGGAAGTGGTGAAAAGAAGGGATGCTAGATTTGTCTCTGGAAATTACCGCTAAACACAATGAATAACTGATATAATAAAGGAGCTGGAATGGAATTCATTGGAATACAAGAGGAGGGTAAAGAAAGTGCAGGGACTGTACAAGGCGTATATTGTAATCGAAGGCTTCCGCGGCCAGAGTCAGTTGATTGTTGGTTGTCGGGGTGACACCGCGTCGTGATTCGTGTAGCCTACGTTTCGACCATCCTTCTGAGTTCTTCTTCCAGGGCATAACTGCGTCTTCAATCGGTGTGTGGTGCTGTTATATAGCCGAGGCCCGCGACCAGTCTACCTTCTGATTGGCCGGCTAACCGAACTCTCTAGACAGGTAACGGGTCACGAACCTCGGCTATGTACGTCGTACAGTTCCGAGTTAGACAGCGAGCAGTGCGGATGTCTAGTAAGGAAAGAGCGTGCCGCAATGCCGCGCCAGGCGGGCCGAGTGCCCCACCGCACTCGGCTTTGCCGGCGGCTGACGCGGCAACCAAGACGACCCAGCAAGGAAACACGGACTTGAATATGGACACGGAATGGACGGCAGGAAACACGTTGTTGACAACCCAGCAGGCCTACGGACAAGAAGAAGCGACATCAGAGTACGACAGTGAAAGTGCGTCTGATATTACAACGACAGAAGACGGAAGCGGATACGACACCATAACAACAAGATCCGGCAACTGTGTAACGGCTGATGAAACGGAATTCAGAGAGGTGGGAGGCAAAAGGAAAATAAGCAGCAAAATGATGAGGAAGGCCAAGCTAGCACGAGCAACCAAGGAAATAACTACAAGTAATAAATATGCACCACTCGAACAGCACGACGAAGAAATCAGTGCAAGTAAAGATGAGCCAGCTCCGAGCGCAACGGCACCAACGCCTGAAAGTAAAGAAATCCTCCCTCCAATCGTTATAGAAGTCGTACAAGACTATATCCGGATGAACCAAGTAATCAAGGAAAACCTGACAGGCAACCTCAAAGTTGTTTACAGGGGAGATAGCCTCAAATACCATGCTGAAAACACCAGAGACTATACCTTTATAAACAAATTCTTTAAGGAAAACCATATACCTTACTACACATACCAACTACCAAAGGACCGACCATTGAAAGTAGTGGTCAAAGGCCTGCCACCAACAGTAGACATAGCAGACCTAGAAGAAGAACTACGACAAAAAGGATACCCCATTCAAGGAATACATCAATTTAAGAAGAAACATGTGGCCACTAAAGAGCTTATACCACTGGCTGTATATCAAATAACACTGACACCAGGACCGGAGGCAGAGAAGATATATAACGAACGAACGATCCTTTACACTAGAGTGACCGTGGAAAGATACAGGCATCAAGAAGGACCACCTCAATGCATAAGATGCCAAAGAATAGGGCACACTGCAAATTATTGCCATCTGCCATACCGGTGCGTAAAGTGCGCCCAACACCACCCCACCAAACAATGCAATTTACCTGAACAAACAAGAGCCAAGTGCGCGAACTGCCAAGGAGCTCATGCTGCCTCTTGGAAAGGATGCCCCATATACCAGGCGGCCATACGACCACCAAGAACAAATAAAACAAGGGAAGAAAGAAAACAGAAAACACAGGAAGACGAGAATACCACGCAGATGGACATCAGAGGTAGGACGCAGTAGCTAAAACCACCAGCCAACAACAATCAGCATACATACGCGGATGCTGTGGAAGGAAGAAATAGAAAGGAGAAAGCACAGACCACACGACGACGAGAAGAAGATCGACGGATGGCGAGTGACGCACAAGAAGGAATGGACGAGACCACAGACAGTATAAAAGATGTATTCAACGTAATAAAGACAACAATGAAAAACCTGAAGAACGCGAAAACAAAATGGGAGAAGGTAATAGTAGTGGTCGAAGCGATAATGACCCTTCTGGCATAATGGAACGCACACGGATAGGAAAACTACAAGACATTAAAATAGGAATATGGAACGCGAACGGACTAAGAAACAAAAAAGAAGAACTACAAGTTTTTATACACGAGAACCACCTAGACATAATGATGATAAATGAGACACATTTGAAGACAAAGGACACATTCAAGATGCCAGGAATGAACACATATCGAACAGACAGACCAAGAGCAAGGGGAGGAGGAACGGCCATTCCGGTCCGACACTCCATCGCTCACCAACTAATTCAAATGCCTCCTATGATGGAAATTGAAGCAACGTCCATCAAAATACATACAAGAGAAGGACATGTAGTACTGGTGGCAGCCTACCTAGCCCCAAGCCGAGCCATAGTGGAACAAGATTTCGATGCCATCCTCTCGCTGGGGAGAGAATTATAATAGGAGGGGATTTCAACGCAAAACATGAGATATGGAATTCAAGAATAAACAACGCCAAAGGAGAAAGACTATTAGCTCTCACAGAGGAAAGAAACATAGAGGTGATAGGCCCCACAGAGCCCACGCATATCCCATTCAACCACAGCCTCTATCCTGACGTACTAGATATCGTAATCGTCAAAAATATTAATCAAGAGATACAATTAACAACAGTAAACGACCTAACATCAGACCACCAGCCAGTATTAATGCAGCTGAGAAATTCGATAACAACCGACATGGCAGTAAAGAAGACTACAGAAATAAACTGGAACTACTACCAACGCCTAGTACACAACAAAATCAGAACAAACTATTCGGTCACATCACCCGAAAAAGGGTAGATGCAGCAGTACAACACTTGGGATATGTCCATACAAGAGGCAGCATCTAAAGCGGCAATAGTCACCATAGTGGAAGAAAGAAACAGAGAAGAACTACCACCCCTGCTGGAGGAGCTAAGATACCTTAAGAACCAGCAAAGGAAACGATGGCAGAGATTCAGAGACCCTAAGGACCGAAGAGAATACCAACAGTTAGCCCGGGAACTAAAGACAGACTTCTTGAAAACAAAATAGAGAGGTTGGGAAAACAAAATGGCAGACCTGCTCCTACAAAACAAAGATGCATGGAAACTTATAAGAGCACTAAAAACACCACGGACAGCAAAAAGGCCGATAACAGGACCAACAGGAATGGAGTTCGAACCACTTGCAAAGGCGGAAATTCTGGCCGAGACCTTTGCAGCACAGTACACACTGCCAACAAGGGAGAAGGAAACAAGAGAAGAGGAGGAAACCAGGAGACAAGCAAGCACCATCCGAACTGAAACTATTAACACAAACCCGGAGTTAGCTACACCAAAGGAAGTCCGACAGATAATAAAGAGATTGGCCAACAACAAAGCAACAGGCCCAGACAATATCAGCAACGAGCAACTAAATCATCTACCAATGAAAGGAATGGTACTACTAACAAGGATAATAAATTCAGCAATGTGTACTGGATACTACCCCCAACAATGGAAGATAGCTCGAGTGGTAGCCATACCAAACCCGGTAAAGACCACACAAGGCCGGAAAACTACCAACCCATCAACTTACCTCAGTTCAGTAGCTAAAGTGACGGAACGAGTAATACTCAAAAGAATTACAACTAATTTACAGATTAATAAAACTATCAGGAAAGAACAGTACGGTTTTCAGCCAGGGGCATCAACCACAACGCAACTTTTCAAACTAGTGGAAGATACAGTGAGAGCCTTTAATAAAGGGAAATCTGTGGCAGCAGCCTTCCCTGGATGTCGAAAGGCATAGGCTATGATAAAACATGGAAGGACAACTTATTAGTCAAAATCTACACCAAAACAAAAATACCACGTTGTTACACAAAGTTAATCGGAAACGCCTTAACGCAAAGGAAATTCTACGTGATAGAGGACGGACAACAATCATCCCAACAAATCATGGAAGAAGGAATACCCCAAGGCTCCGTCTTATCACCAACTTTATTTAATATATATGTTAACGATATACCAGGTCCCAGACAACATCTACATAGCACAGTTTGCCGATGATATAGTGATATATACCATTGGACACAGGCACGAAACAAACATTCAAAGATTACAAAAGGGAATAAATATGCTGCTACAATGGTGTACCAAAAACAAAATAACTATAAATCCGGGAAAATGTGCGACAATATATTTCACGAAAAAGAAACCAGACTTCGATCATCTACCTGGAATAACTATAGCTGGACAGAAAGTTCCATGGAGAACAACACACAGATACCTAGGAATAGTATTAGATCAGAAACTATTGTTCCACCACCATATAAGGGAGCGATTCCAAAAGGACTGGCTGTAATACTAAACCTATATCCGATCCTCCGAAGTAAGGAGATGACGGTTAGAAACAAAAACACGAGTGTATAAAATGGTCATAAGGCCATTTTATATTATATGGATGCCAAATATGGGTATAGCGGCAAATCAAACATAGGAATACTGCAAAGATTGCAAAACAGATGTCCTACGAATGATACTCGGAGCAAGAATAAGCACACCAACTCAACAACTTCATGACGCAACAGGGATATCTACAATCAAAGACGAAATATACAACCAGAGCCTACGCCTATACAACAAATTGGACAAAAATAGGAATAGCAACGACGAAAGGCTCCAAGAACTAGGCAAAGAAACAATACAAACCATGGCATAAGTACAAATTCCCACGAAGTATCGTCGAGTAACGGAACAAGTAAATAAATAAAGCGAACCCAACGGGGTTTCCAATAAGGTCACACCACTGGTGTGACCAAAGCAGGTTTGTCCCCAAAGCGACCAATAAACGGTGCCCTCAAAACATCCTAACGTAACGAACCAGTAGAACTGCACACTGCAGTGGAACTGTAGCAAACGACCGTTGAGGCCGGTGGGAAAAAAAAAAAAAAAATCGGCTATGTAACAGCACCACACACCGACTGAAGGCTCAGTTTCTGCCCTGAAAGAAGACCACAGAAGGATGGTCGAAACGTCGATTCCACAAATCATGACGCTGCGTCATCCGGACAGCCAACAATTAAAGCTTGTATTGATTATGAGGCTTGGAAAGATATTGATACATAGACGGGAGAAAATGATGAGCATCATTTCATCTATAAGGGTGTGAGAAAATTTTCTTTGGTTGGTAAAGAAGTCAGGGATTGGAACAAAATTACTTACGGAAATGTTGAATAATCTAAAAAAAAAAAAAAAAAAAAACCTGTAAGAATTTAAAATTCGAAGAATGCAAAAATAGAAGGGTAAAAGAAAGGGGAGAAATGGGTGTGTAGGGTAATAGCCAGCCACCGGATCGCGCACTCCTAGGCAATTAAATTAAATTAATCAAATGTATGATTGCAGATCTGGTGGTGCCAAGAAGCTGGCGATCAGCACGACACCAGCAGCTCAAGCGGAGCCTTCGGAAACTACACCTGTTGCTACGGTGACGACTACAACCACACCGACACCAACCACGAAGCCAGCGCCCTCACCACCAGGCTCTCTGGACGATCTACCAACAATTGTTCTGTACGAGCCAGACCCTTACAACAGCTACTACAACCCGCTCCCCCAGGTCGCGCAATACCCTGCACTACCCTACAACAACTGGTACATGGCTCCCCAGCACTTCCCTACAGCAGCATACAACCCATATGCGTGGGGTCCATACTATCCGCCAGAACCGCAATACCAGAGACCTTACAGATCAAGTACGCCCTTTGTAGTGACCCCTTTTGGTTACCCCTACGGAGGGTACCAATCATTACCCTGGTGGCAGCCCCAGCAGGTATCAAACCAGGCTACAGAAGCCTCCATCACCGAAAAGCCAAATGATTGCAAAGTGGAAGTTAAGGAGGTAGAGAACAAGCGTGAAGAACTGTCTCCTAGTGTGGTGCAGGCTAACCAACCTTCCGCTGCTGAACCTAGCCCCACACAGTTTAGCTTGCTGCCCGCAGCGGGAGCAAAGTCACTCCAGCAAGACTTAAACCAAAAGCAAGAAGACAAGGTACTCCGCAACAATTACTACCAAGGGTACCAGGACTTGTACCAGGGATACCAGTACGATTGAAGTGCTGCATACTCTCAGCCGGGCAGTGTTGTTGGACAGTACTATGACGCCAGCAGTACTGGAGTTGTGGCCTTATGGGTATTACCTCGGGTACCAGGAACCAGCCAGTTCTCCCAATCAGTACCAACAGGTAGTTAGTGGATATCCCCAGTACCAGCAACCCTCTACAAACTACGTACAGTACCAGCAACCTGCTAGTAACTACGGACAATACCAGCAACCCTATGGCTACCCCATACAGCCACTTGCTGCAGAACCGCAACCCCAGACAATGGTCACAAACACGCAAAGAATCAAGCCGCGGCGCCACATTCACAGATTCCGCAGCTTGTGAAGGAGTGATGAGCGGAGTAGCAATGCCTAACATCGGAGCTCCATTACGAGTTCTATTTGCTCCCTAATACCTCCGCACAGTAGCAAGTAGTCGATAGTTATAACAAGTTCACATCTAGAATATGAAACAAGTGTTCTGATTAATGTAGAAATATTTTCACTTTTTTAAATAAATATTTTAACAAAAGGTATCAGGTTTATAGGACTTACGGAATTTTTTAAAAATTATTATTATATTTCTTTTTACGAACCTAGATTTTATTTCATTTATTTGTCACAAAACTTGATGGCAAGAACTACAAGTGCTTCATAAGTGATTAGTTTTGTTATCAAAATTTAGAAGCACAATGTATCTGTTGGAAAATTTTGTTACCTTATTTTAGATTGTTGAATAATATTACGGAATAGCATGTAATTGCCGTTTCATATAATTGACAGAAGAAGACAATAAGAAAATCTCTATCTCTATAAAACGAAAACCGGATGAATTTGTGCTATTAAGCAGATTTCTATGGGGTTTTCACTGTTTTAAAGTTTAGAATATCAATTGATTGGTTTGGTATGTTTTATGTTTCAACGTTTCACAACTCCGGAGTTTTAAAGAAATTATGAACGTATGATGACAAATACCAAAGATTGAACTACTGGATGTTGCATACTCCGCAGTGTGCATTAAAGGCACAACTACAATGTCTCTGACCATAGCCTTTAATGAAAGCAATAACAGCAGATAACAATAATAACTATTTTGCATACTCCACACTAAACAAAATTTGAAATATTTTTTTCCTTTAACTCGGGATGTTCAGTTTTTAAACGCCATAGATGGCCGTATTGAATGCGAGAAAATAATAACAAAAAAAAGAGGTTATCTTTGGTCATTATCTATGTTAGCACAACTAAAAGGTATCTGGCTATCATATACGGCTTAGAAAAACTGAACGTTTTCGTATTACATTCTTCAGTGTACATGTAAGTTTCTGACAATCTAGCTTTTAATCTATTGTTATCTATTTAAGTTCTCGAGATATCGAATGTCAGCCAAAATATCTCGCGTTTTCAGCCGACAGTAGATTCATTCTGTTCAAAATAATTAATGCTTAGGCTGATGGTTTTTATATTAAAAAGTAATTTACATTGTGGCTTTAGTGTTGCAAATAAAAACAGTTTAGGACAAAAAAAAATCTTTTTTTTATTTCATAATTTATTGCGTTGTTTAGTAATGCAATTTCTATGATAACCATAGCACTAAATTGGTAACTCCTTGAAACAAATCGAAAGTAAAGAATTTCTTTTTTTCATATCGCGCTTAGTTCTGAATACTTGATATACAACTCTGAATACCTGATATTCAAATATACAGGTATGGAATAGATTTTAATTAAGAGCTCCAGTGCCAGATGAAACAGCATAATGCGAAATTTTTTAGTTCCACCGGCAGGCGAGTCAGCATAATGACACAGTCTAATGTTTGGATCTATGAAAACTCGGTCAAAACCGATTCAGCAGTTTTCATGTAACGTTTGAGCATTTGTGAAATATATGTGTCGTAACGTCTCAAGACATACGTTAAATTTTAATTTTGATCAATGGCTTTCAAATTCTGAAAATCCATTCAAAATATGTATTTTCTGCGTGATGGAGGAATAAACAGACACATTCCAGATACATTTTTATGTACATTTGAAGAGCCAAAGAAACTGGTATAGACATGCATATGTAAATACAGAGATATGTAAACACTCAGAGTACGGCGCTGCGCTCGGCAACGCCTATTTAGGACAACCGGTCTCTGGCGCAGGCGTTAGATTGGTTACTGCTGCTACAATGGCAGGTTATCAGGATTTAAGTTAGTTTGAACGTGGTGTTATAGTCGGCGCACGAGAGATGGGACTCAGCATCTCCAAAGTAGTGATGAGATGGGGATTTTCCCGTACGACAATTTCACGAGTGCACCGTGAATATCGGGATTCCAGTAAAACATCAAATCTCCGATATCGCTGCGACCGGAAAAAAGATCCTGCAGAACGGGACCAACGACGACTGAAGAGAATCGTTCAACGTGACAGAAGGGCAACCCTTTCGCAAATTTCTGCGAATTTCAATGCTGGGCTATCAACAGTTTCAGCGTGTGAACCACTCAACAAAACATCATGGATATGGGCTTTCGTAGTTTTAGGCGCACTCGTGTAGCCTTGCTGAGTGCATGACACAAAGTTTTACACCTCGCCTGGGCCCGTCAAGATTGACATTGGACTGTTGATGATTGTAAACATGTTGCCTCATCTGTCGAGTCCTCGTTTCCAATTGTATCGAGTGGACGGACGTGTATGGGTATGGAGACAACCTCATGAATTCATGGACCATGCATGCTCAAGCTGGTGGAGGCTCTGTAATGGGTGTGGGGGCGTGTGCAATTGGAGTGACATGGGACCTCTGATACGTCTAGATACGACTCTGACAGGTGACACGTACGTACGCATCCTGGCTGATCACCTGCATCCATTCATGTCCATTGTGCATTCCGACGGACTTGGGCAATTCCAGCAGGACAATGCGACACCCCACATGTCCAGAATTGCTACAGAGTGGCTCCAGAAACACTCTTCTGAGTTTAAAACACCTCCGCTGGCCACCAAACTCCCCAGACATGGACATTGTTGAGCATATCTGGGATGCTTTGCAACGTGCCGTTCAGAAGAAATCCCCGCCCCCTCGTACTCTTACGAATTTAGGGACAGCCATGCATGCTGTCAATTCCTCCAACACTACTTCAGACATTAGTCGAGTACATGCGACATCGTGTTGCGGCACTTCTGCGTGCTTGCAGGGGCCCTACACGATATTTAGGCAGGTGTACCAGTTTCTTTGGCTCTTCAGTGTATGTGGTATGTATTAATGCACGTAATGTTCAGTTTTCAGCAGCAACATTAGCAATTCATGTAATTAGGTTGAAATGTAACCTGGACTAAAATGAAAACTGACATTCCGTATCAAAGCATCCAAACCACCCTGTTCTTACAACTGTGCTACTAAATTACCGTTCAGTTTAGTACCGGAAATGTCCGGTACGAAATCAATGAAGCGTGGTAGGCATTAATCATTTTGTACGAATAAAATTAGTGTACGAGTAAGTCAACTTAAACTAACACCTTTCTTGGTAGAGTGTGGGTGAATCTAGGTTTGTTTAATTCCGGAAATGGATGGCGCGAACTGTATGAAACTTTGTACACGTTTCTCATTGTGTGAATAAAAACTGTGTATGGGTAAAACAACGCCAACTAGACCAGGCAGCGGCGGGAATTCCGCTAGCTTTTAATAAAATAAAACGATTAACCAGCAGGGATATGTGTTTTTAAAATTAACCTACTGGTTGTAGGTAATGACCTTTAGCTAAATAAAAAGTATTCCACGTTATTGAAGGTTTGTTATCCAAAGTCTGTTGAAATTTATAATCTTATTATATGCTTGAGAATTTAGTCTTGTTCCCCTTTTGTGATGTGCCTACGCGTTGTTATCTTTGAATTACTTTGGCCGGGCTAACACTCTTACTGCTGCGTTTTTTCACCACATGCTTTTTAAACCAAGCAGAATCATAACACGAACGCCCGCTTGGAACATCCGCAGGACGGCAGAAGGCTGTCTCTAAACAAGTTGCTGTACAAGTGACTGAGAAAGCGATGATTCCAGTGCTGTGTCGAAATCTCCAAAGCTGGTCTCTTTTCACAAACCTGTCAGTCACCGGCCACAAAAGAATAAAACCTAAAATAATGTTGACTGTAACGGGTTCAAGTATTTTCCGCATTCTGGTAGTTAGCACACTCGTTTTATTGATCTGTTATTGTATGGATTAGCACAACCCGAATTATAAGAGCACATTAAGCAGTTGGGGGATCAAGGATTTTGGTTTTTTGGGGGGGGGGGGGCTTAACTTGGGTAAGAGGAGGTTTTACGGGGGGGGGGGTCAATGACAGAAAATTTATTGTCAACATTGCCTCCCTTATAATTACAGTAGAGCAAAAAAAAAAAAAAAGTTTTCGTATCTATACAACAATACACACACAGACCGTCAGATAATAATAAAATACGAGAAATGAGGTGGAGCGTGTGCTCCATTGGATATTTCCCTGCAAAGCCATTTTAATCATTTCCTCTTCCAATCTACTTTTGCCCTCTACTATTAAGAACTTAAAATTCTTTCAGTGTTTTTGGTAAATTATTAATAATTTCTCTAAGTAATTTATTACAATCCCTGAAACCCTTCCCTACGAAAGAGAATTTTCCCACATCCTTATGCCTGAAACCGGGTGCAAGTTTGTGGTCATGGTCATCTTTACACTTCCAAGCACCTCTCTCAATTCTACATCTACATCTACATATATACTCTGCAATTCACAAAATTGTGGGTGGCAGAGGGTGCTCAGCACCAAAGCTAATCTCTTTGCTGTGCATTCCAATCCCTAATGGTACGAGGGAAAAAAGAATTCATATAAGAATCAGTCCGGCACCTTATTTCTCTAATTTTATCTTTCCTGTCCTTCCGACTCAAATAGGTTGGTGGAAGAAGTATTTCACTACACTCATGAGTGAAAGTTGGAGTACGCATGTTTTCCAATAAGTTTAAACGAAACGTGTGTCGTCTATCTACCAGAGACTCCCAACCTAATCTACTAATCAGTTCTGTGACGCTTTCATAAGGACTGTAGCAAGCGGTCACGAATCGAGCGGCTCTTCTCTGTACTTTCTCTATACTTTCGATCAATCCCTTACGAAACGGGTCCCAAATGGCACAACAATAATCCAAATGTGGACGCACAAGAGATTTGTACGCTATCTCCTTTGTTTGTTCATTACAATTTTTCAAGATTCTACCTATGAATCGCAGCCTAGAATTTACTCTACCTACTAAAGAATTAATGTGTATGTCCCATTTCATGTTCCTTTGTACTGTTACTCCCAAATATTTAATAGAATCGACCATATCAATAACTGTATTGTTTAACTCGTATTTCTGAACAATTGGATTCCTTTTGTTAGTTATGCTCATTGTCTTGCACTTTTTACAGTTTAGAGTAAGTTGCCACTCAGCGCACCAAGCCAAAATAACATCCAGATCGCGCCGAATCTCTAAGCAATCGGCCAAAGTTCTTACTTCCCTATAAATAACCGCATCATCAGCAAACAATCTGAAAAGGCTTTTCACTTTGTCTCCGAGATCGTTTATAAAAATTAAGAAAAGAAGTGGTCCTATTACACTTCCTTGAGGTACACCCGATGTAACATCTAGATTAGAAGAACTTTCTCCTTCAACGACAACATACTGCGACCGATCAGTTAGAAAATCCTTTATCCATTCACAAAGCTGATCCGATATACCGTAAGCTCGAAGCTTCGCTAAAAGGCGGTTGTGTGGCACAGAGTCAAAGGCTTTCTGGAAATCTAAAAAAATTGCATCTACTTGTGAACCTGTATCGATAACTTTCATTACGTCGTGTGTAAATAGGGCCAGCTGTGTTTCACATGATCTTTTCTTCCGAAATCCATGTTGATTTGTTGTAAGCAAATTATTATAATCTAGAAAATTCGTAATGTTCGAGCATATAATATGCTCCATAACTCTACTACAAACAGATGTTATAGATATGGGACGATAGTTCCCAGGATCACTTCGATCATCTTTTTTGAAAATCGGAGTTACTTGCGCGATTTTCCAGTCTGAAGGTACTTTTCGCTCTTCTAATGATTTACTGAATATATCAGACAGAAATGGCCCGATTTCTGCAGCATACTCTGAAAATACTCTTACTGAATTCCATCCGGGCCCGGTGCTTTCCCCCACTTCAGGAGCTCTAATTGCTTAACGATACCTGCAGTATCTATTCGTAATGATTCCATCACCGACTCGCCACGGCGTGGGAAAACGGGAATACTATCCTTATGTTCATTTGTAAATGAATTTTTGAATACAGTATTTAGTACGTTAGCTTTATCGTGGCTTTCATTAACCTTCACGAATTAGTGCTGGAATATTGCTGTTGGTACAATTAACTTTTCGTACATACGACCAAAATTTCTTTGGGTTTTCTTTGAGACTCTTAGAGAGAGAGTTGGAGTGAAAATCGTTAAAGGCCTCGCGCATTACATTCTTGATATGTCCTCTTAAATCAGCTAAGGTTTCTAAATTGCTGCGACACTCCTTCCTTCTTGAGCGTGCGTGTATTTTCCTTTGTTTTTTGAGTAATCTTTTGACTTCGCATGAATTCTCCCCCCAATATGCGCCTTGTGCACTCCAGTGACTATCTTCACCCTCCTTCTGTCTTCCAATGAATCCAGTTCCAGCTCGTTTTATCATATTGGTTACTGATTGGTTTCTGCAGTGATTTCTAAAGACAAATCTAGCAGCCCCCTGCATCCTGTCCAACTCCTGATACTCGAATTGTGGATCCCTACTATACCACGATGTTCAAGCAATGGTCTGACCAAAGTTTTGCAACCTAATTCCCTTATTTCTCTGGTATATTCTCTCATCACTCTCTTCCTTCTACCTGTCCACTGTGGATAAACTGGAAAGTGCACGTACGTTTAGAAATTTTTCAGTTTAGTAACGAGTCATGGAAATAATTTTACTAAAAGAAAAAGAATTGGCTTTTGTAGAAGAGCAACAGGCTTTCTGTGCATCCCATAAAAGAAAACCGCAAAAAAGAAGCCTAAGTCTACAAATTATACAAAATCTTAAATGCAGGTTTTCAAAAAATATATTTTAGGTAAATAAGTGAGATATGAAGTGTAAAGTATCTTTATCATCAAGAGAAAAAGTAGCCTTTTTGTTTAAGCTAAAAGTTTTTTTTTTAAAATTTTTCTAATTAATATTAAAATTCTGCGTAACGTAACAATTTTTTTAATTTGGGAACAAAAATTTGGTTTGGGTAATTTAGTTTCACTGTGGGAATTTTTTTGTTTGATATAATCCTCCATCCCTTCCTATCTTATGCTAACCACTTTATCCCTACATATCCCTTACAACCCATGTCCTCAATTACCTGCTTCATATATTCTAATCTCTGTATTCCTCTAAAGTTCTTACCTTCGACTGTTCCCTCCACTAACAAATTAACCAATCCACCATGTCTCAAAATAGGACCTACCAGCCTGTCTCTTCTTTCTGTAAGCTTCTTCCACAAACTTCTTTTCTCACCCATCATTTCCAAAACTCGTTCATTTCTTACTTTGTCTGTCCACTTAATTTTCAGCATTCTTCTGCAGCACCACATTTCAAATGCTTCAATTTTCTTTATTTCCAGTATTCCTAAAGTCCATGTTTCGCTACCATAAAGTGCTGTGCTCCACACAAAGAGTTTCGAAAAGTTCTTTCTAATTCATAGATCAACATTTGAAACTAAAAGGTTTCTCTTTTTCATGAAGGCTCTTTTTGCTAGTGCTATTCTGCTTTTAACATCATTCCTGATTCGGCCATCGGTTGTAATTTTACTTTCCAAGTAACAGAACTCACTTCTCCTATTTCATCCGATCCTATTTTTATATTTAATCTACTAGTATTGGTATCATCACTTTTGTCTTGCTTTGATTTATATTCAGTCCAAAATCTTCCGTCAGTATTTTGTTAATACCATTCAGTAACTTCTCAATATCCTCAGCCCTCTCTGCTAATAAGACAATGTCATTATTTGAAAGTAAAAGACGGCCGGTGCCAGATAGATCTGCATTTTTTTTTGTAACTGCTTAACGTCTCCTATAACAACTTTAGAGACGGGAAAGGATGGGGGGCAAGGAATGGGAAGGAAATAGGCCATGGACTTTTGAAGGAAGCATCCCGGCATTCACCTGGAGCGATTTGGGGAAACCATGGAAAACCCAAATCTGGATGCCCGGACGGGGATTCGAACCGCCGTCCTCCCGAATGTGAGGCCAGAACGCTAGCCGTTACACCACCACTCTCGGTTAGATCTGCAAACTTTCCAAGGACTTACCTTTGATAGTTATAACAAGAACCTCATTTATTTTTCCACCACGCTTGTTGGGTGAGTGCAACGCTCGAGCTTGTCATTAATGAGGAAGCTAGTTCAAATCTCCCTCGAGACATCCAGATTTCTATTTCCCGATATTACTCCAGGCGAATAGCGAAATGGTTCCTCCAAAAAGGCCATGGAGAAATTCTAGTTCTTTTGCTCCATCTTCACCCGCTTTTAATGGCTTCAACGTCAATATTTTCATTTCTCATGCAGGTCCTCTTCACTGTGGTCACTGCTTGAACTGGTTTCCTCATGAGCCATTATAAATATTACCACAACAAGTCCCCTCAAAAATCTCCTTTTCCTGTATCAGACATCTCTGTACTGTCCTAACAAACTCTTTTTGCACGATCTGACTGATCACTACATTTGGTCTCTTTAAGTATTATAAGTGCATTACTTGTAGTGGTAAATAATAAACAAACTAACAAAATAATAATAAGGAAAGTAAAGGCGTACTCAATCAAGTAACGAAATAATGTTACTCTAATTACGCTGTTCAGTAAACTGTCAAACATAAGTAATACCACTGAGAACAAGGCCACGCGTCCTTTACGATAGAGAACATCAAAACAACGCCCCGTTACGACCTGGTACGAATCCAATCCTCCTTATTATTAGGTTTAGAATTGTTCTAAATTGTGCGATTGGCAAGGACGATATTAACAAGCACATATAAAAGTCGGATGAAAGAATTTTCAACTAAAATGTTAGTTTTTTCTGTAAATTTAACCATGTTCTTCTTTCTTACAGAGTTTCTGTCATTTACAGATCTAAGCAACATTATGAGATTTCTAATTCGATGTTCTGTGGAACTATGAGAATTTAAGTAATACTACCGATTTGCTTGCATCATTTTGAACATCTTTGATGTTTCTCTCAATATATTCTACCGCGCTCCCATACATTTCGGAGAAACTGCTATTATGATGACACGTGTTTGCTTGATCTTGGCAGCGTAGTGGATGGTAACAATGAAACCATCACCCGCGAGAAAAACGCAGCTCCTAACGCCGTACATTAACACAGATACAGAATGATAGTAAATCAGCCTTTTTCTTTCAACAGCATTTATCCAAAATTCTGTTCGGCATAGTGCAATTCTTTTAACGATAACTGTACATAAATTTCAAATAGATCACTAGTACTATGTTCTATTTGCTATACGCAATCTTGGGGAAGATTTTGAGTCTGAGACGTTACATATAGAAGGAACCTTAAAAAAGAAACGAGCCGGAGTCTGGAATGTGCAAAGCGGTTTCCGTCGCGTCAGTAACAAAGAGGGTTTCCGACAAGAGCGCGGAAGTCCACATGGCCGCCGCCAAATAAGTTTGAATATTATACACTAGAAGGAGCAACGGCGCTAGTGTTCCTTCCCAAATTGAACAATGCGCTCGCCGCCATATTGAGGGCAACCGGTAGCTTTCAGTGTTTACTTTTGTACAGTTGAGACGTATTGATATGATCGCGTGCTCGTATATTTTTGGTTTACAAGTGTTTTCTACAGTGGTTTAGTCTTGCGCTGCATATAACTACACCAACTGTGCTACAAGAGGCACAAATTTGTCGTTTCACAAGTAAGTAAGCATTTAGATAAGTTCAGAATCTTCTACTATCTTAACGCCTGGATGTGATCTAACCTGCTGATCGCATGTTTAATACTTTCTTTCGATACAGATTTCCGCTCCGATATTTGAATAAATTGAGGGAGAGGTTAGCTAACACACGCCAGATCCTGAAAATCATGTTATCCTACTTTCGAAGAAAATGATTGATATGTTTGTCAGGGTGAGATTTATCATGCTGCAAAAATGCACAATAAAAATCAGAAAGTGTCAATCAGACAGAAATTAAGCAAAACTGTGTTGTTTTATAATGAATAAAATAAGTAGACAAGTTGATTTCTTGTATTTACTTCCCTAATATTCTCATATGAATGATATTATTGTTATTAATTTCGTAATTTTACTGTCCAGATATTGCGTTAAAGACGGTATAAAATTACTGTAGACATTGGCACCTCGGCAGCTAAACTTTAGGTAGTCTCTGGAGTATACCAAAATAGGGGAAAAAATAGAATGGAAAGTGACTTTGATATACAGGGTTATAATTTAAAACCCGGGGGTGCACTTGAATTCAAGTAGTATGTAATATGAAAAATGCACTTTAATATACCGTATTTTGTTGGCCTTGACAAAATTTGATTAGCAATGAGTATCATGCTTAGATTTCCTGGACCCGTGTGCTGAGTTTCTAAGTCTTTAGAAGTGAAAGATTTTGGTATAACAATGAACAAAAAAGATAAAAATAGTCACAATAGAAAAGCTAAACCTTTCCTTCTTCGGTTGCCTTCATACTGAAAGAACTACTTGGTCATATTCTTCATTTCAATATGATTAATGCCAGATTCTGTCTTTGAACTGATCAGAAAATGATTGCTCAGCTTCAGAAGAAAACTTAGTTTGAGCTCTGACTTTTTAAAATTGTGAACCGGTATTTCATCAGTTTTCCTTCATTACATTTATAAATACGTCACTATTATTGAAATGTTAACATCTTTCCGGATCAGTTAAATTAGCCTACTTGAAGAGGGAGAAAAAATTTAACATTGCTCAGAGTGAAGAAAATAAGTCCGAAAGTTAATTATGGAAATTCTATAATTAACGTTATATTATCTTCTTTGAGCAAGTGAAGACCCTTAACAGTATAAAATTTTCCATTCTACAGTGGTTTGTTATATGACTGTACGAGGGTTTCAAAGTTCCCGCAATCTCTTGCCCCTAAAATGGCGGCGGCAGCCGGCTTCAATTTGCTAAGAATCTGGTCGCCTTTCACATGCGATAGGAGGGGCCCGCCTCCGCTATCGGGTCACGAGTGCAAGTCACGTGATTACAATGCTAGCAGAAGCATGCGTCAGTTGTCCAGCGTTCTTCTTTGACCAAGACGGTCCCCTTCTGATAGATTTCCTGAAACACGGGGCAGCAATGAATGCCCAGCGTTACTCCCAGACCTTGACCACCTAACCATCAAATTAAAACGACCGGGCAAGCTCACCCGTAGGGTCATTCTGCTCCACGACAATTCAAGGCCTCATACGGCCAACACAGTCACGGCACTCGTGCAGAAATTCAAGTGAGATGTTCTCGGTCACCCTCCATACAGTCCAGACCTCTCTCCCTGTGATTACGCCATGTTTGGTCCCCTAAAAAAGGCTCTGAGGGGCAAACGATCCACCTCTGACAACGACGTCAAGCAGTACGTGCGGCACTGGTTGACATCGCAGCCCCAGGAATTTTACGAGACAGCCATCCACCGCCTTCTTTCGCAGTGGGACAAGTGCCTAAACAGTGCCTAACAGGGCCAATACTTCTGAAATACAAGTACTGGTTTCCGTTCCTAGGCCTCCGGCTCGTATTTATCTCCGGGCATAGACAATAAAAAATTAATACTGATGAACAATTAAATTCGCGCACACTTTTCTGTTTAATTTTACTGACACCACATCAAAACGAGACATATCTTTGCGTATTTCACCAATAGGACGATGCGGTATAAATTGTTCGAAACAGGATGAAAATCCATCCAGCAGTTTTAGAGCGAATCGACTTCAATGAGATACTAAAAAAATTAAAAAAAAAAAACTGTTGATAACTTCTGTGTAACTTACTAGCAGTGTCACACAAATAACTAGAGGAACATATTAAATAAAATAAGAGTACTTCTGCGAATACACAGTTTTTAGGAATCTCAATATGTTACAAAAGTCAAGGATGATAACTACTAATGTCCTAGGCAAAATGAGTTACTTATCTCAAGTATTACCAGCGCCTGACACTATTGCCGAAATCTGTAGAAAGCTTTATATTGGAGTGACAAAACGATATTTTCAAAGTGAAATTTGAATCTATGACCATCCCAAAACTGAAGGGAGGTTTGAATGTCATCAACGTGAATTATAGATGCAAGACACTACTGGTACATGCAATAGATAAACTGAAAAACGTTTATGAATTTAGTTTCACATCCACTGTGTTAAGGCAATACAAACCGCAAAGTACGGAAGCTCCGGTATACCTAGAAAATTTCAAGGTTTATTCCCTAGAAAATACTCCCAGAAGTGTTGTGTTTTATCTCCTCCAAAGACCACAAAGGATATTTACAAGAGACTTGTGTCAAATGTCGGAAGTAATAATATTCAATTAAAATTCCCTAACACTGATTCGCCGCGTTTATGGCGAACAGTTTTCTGTATTCTGTATTCTCCTTCTGAAGTAATGTCTTTTTGGTACAAATTAATTAAAAAATTGATACCAACAAATGATAAACTATTCCGAATACAGCTCTCGGTGACCAATAGATATCACAGATGCGGTAATACAGACAGCCTTCAACACCGCTTTTCGTGTGGTGAAGTACAACTTATCTGGATATGGCTTACATCAAAACTGGCACAACTGGACCGGATTACAGTACATAGAATCTCAATACAGGAAATCCTCAGGCCGGATAAGGTCCGTCGACTGTCACAGAAACTAAATGCTGCAGCATGATTGATGGGGTACACAGTACTGTATATTTGCCAACAGCAAGAGAAAAATTACATGGATTATAGCTCCTTTATGGAGAAAGAGTTTTTCAAGACAACTTCTCCCCGTTGTATCACCTCACATGGCAAACTATACAGCAGTTTCTTGTAAAGGGTAGAAATTTAGAGATTCAATGATGATAACAGTGAAAAAGCTTGTATTTAGTTTTCCTCCTTTTTATTTCTTTCAAATAAATAAATAAAAAAAGGTTTAAGAATACGAAAAAGAAGTGTGAGTTATCAAATTGGAAAGTCGATGATAAACAATCCAAATATGATTTAAATATCGTCTATGGCCGGCAAATCAAGATGGACTGTGGATTGTTGTATTTTTTTTTTTTAACTGCTTAACGTATCTTTAACAGCGAGGTCTTTAGAGACGGGAAACGATGGGGGGAGGGGGCAAGGATGGGAAGGAATTCGGCCATGGTATTTTGAAGGAAGCATCCCGTCATTTGCCTGGAGTGATTTGGGAAACGATGGAAAACCCAAATCTGGATGCCCCGACGGGGATTCGAACCACCGTCCTCCCGAATGCGAGGCCAGAATGCTAACCGTTACACCACCACACTCGGTGGATTGTTGTAAGCTGATTTGCAGCCTAAGAGACGCCGAGGCGCTGATCTGGGAGAGAACCGCCAATCAAATCCCGGTCCGGTACTAGAGAGGAGACAAATGAAGGTCACGGAGCAGACCCCATTTCGTACTTTTCTGTATAGAAACTCTGTTTGATGATAACCTTGTATACCTGTTTAAGTAATAAATTAAAAAAGAAATTCAAGAATATATTGAACTTACAAAACTTTTTCCAGGCTATAGGTTTATTATATTTAAAAATAACTTTTTATGAATATATCAAATGCTTCTGCACGTTAATACAAGTAGCGCTTGTTCAGTGTACAGGGTGTGGGTAACCCATCAAATGAATCCAACACTAATGCATTAAATCGCTTTCCTCGTTCAGAAAACGTTTGAAGAAAAAAATTTCCTACCTTTTTTTTATTTTTATTTTTTTTGCTTAAATCACAAAAAGTTATCCAGCGTCTATCACAGATACAGCTGCTTTGAGAAAAGAGCACACCTCCGCTTTCTATTGGAAGTCGGCGTGGATTATGAACCCACTGCCGCATCCCTTTCTGATTACTGTTTACCATGTCGAAATTACCTCCAATGTTGGTTGGTTTTATGCTGTCCTCAACGTATGTCTAACAATTTCCACATACACAATGCATTCCAAGTACGCTATCAGTCTTTTGTGTTCCTTTACATCTTCTCACTGATTACTTTAAATATCATAACTAAATCGATAATATTTTCTCAAAGACAGAGCAAACCGTACATGAATAATATAACCTCCTAACATCTGTTTTACGTAGTCGCATAGTATCCATTCGATACATCTAATAGGAAACAGAATGGTTGAGGAATCCATGTGAACTTTCTCGTTCAATTTTCGAACATGTGTGCTACGGTGTCGTGTCAACATGTTGGTTTACCCAGCCACTACAGTGTAAGTGGAAGACTCGATATTTTGGCGTAACTTCAAGAACAGCGTGTTATTATCTACAAAACGTAACCATACATACAGAAAGTAAACTTGTTAGCTCCCAGTGCGGTACCGAACCTGCATCCCGCTGATTGCAAGTTGTTTCTGTGGTTGGAATTAACGCGCTCTGGTAGATAATTGAAACGCCGGATGATAAACCTGGCAGCAAAAACAACTAGCGCGGCAATCGGCGCCTGGCGCTGTGTTTTCCTCTACGGTGTGAACTGCAGGCGTTAAGCTGGCCGGCCGGTGGCAATAACCGTTAATGCGCGCTCGGCAAAAACTGTCCCGCGGGGGCAACTTGCCCTAACAGAGTCATTAGCGGAGACTAGGCGTCATGTGTATCGAGGCAAAGGGCTCCTCCACAACGTGCGGGACTACAGTAAACTCCACAGAGAAAAGCGATTAATTGGAAAACGCCACTGATGCCACCCAGATAATAGTTTCTGTTGCAAGTAAGTAAAATTATATGCAACAGAAGCAACAAACTTCAAGAAACTGCTTTCAGACTTAGTATGGCAATTATTTCCTAAAAAGATCGATTCTTGAATTGATTCGAATCGAAATCTGATAAATCGATTCACAAAAAGATTGAAGTCTACAAGATCGATTTTTTAATAATAGATATTTTTTCGATTTGATTTTCGAGTTCGTATTTTCTATATAAATCGAATCATGGAAAACTAAAAGGACACCAATCAATCTTTTATCATTTTTAAACTAATTAAAGTTTTTTTTACAACTAAATCAAAGCATCAGGTATACAAAAAGACATTTATTTCACAGATTTGTTGGTTACATAAAACACTTTTGAAATGATATAGTTTACAGTTCCCAGTGCTTAATGTCCATGGTTTTAAGAAACATCAGTGTGTCCAGTCTACTAGGATCCAAGCGGTTCCGCTCATCACTTGCGATGTTGCCGGCAATCGAAAACGAAGGCGCTCCCAAGGTACTGATGATCCTACTATACATAAACACTTCATGGCTGTTGAGTAAACGTGATGATAAATTGATTTTTTTTTTTGGTTCTTGTCAGTAAAGTATAGGCTGTTACTTCAGGTGCACAACTCTTTGCGATAAATAGTGTTTAAATTCTTCGTTTAAGTGTCTGCAATTAATTATAATGTGGAATCTTTACGAGGTTTGATCTTTGTACTTCACGGTCTTTGATTAAGCTTTGGGAAACGTGGAGTCGTCATTTCTATCAAGAGTAGGGGTGACTGTGTGGTGACTGAAAATTTTTGGTCTGGATGAAAAGTAAGTTATGGTTGATAAAATAGAAATGAGTTTGGATGACATAATGAAATCTTCGAAGATATCATCTACAGGCGGTGGTCGTCGAGGAAGAGGTGTCGAACCTCGATTTTCGAGGGTGAAATATCGATTCACTGGATCGATTCAGTACTACATGTCGATTTAAAAAATCGATATTTTTGGTCCAAATACGAATTCTTCGATTAATCGATCTATGATCGCCATGCCTATTTCAGACCACATACCGAACACGTACGATTTAAAGAGATAAGTAGGAGGACAAGGGGGAACCAAGCCAGAAACCGGGAAAACCCGTGACGTCACAAGATGGCCGCCCCGTTAGTTCTTTGGCCGGCCAAGATGGCGGACCGGCCGACCAAGATGGCGGGGCCGTTAGTTCCTCGACTGGCCGCACAGATGGCGGCATCTCCTGGGAGCGCTGGACCGTTAGTTCTTTGGGCGACTGGTAGATGGCGCTGGACCGTTAGTTCTTTGGGCGACTGGTAGATGGCGTTCGGTGAAAGTATTTCCGGCGCGCTCTGCGAAATGTGTACACTGTTTCAACGACTGTTATCTATGTTTGCTTATCCATTAAGCGTGACGAAATGTGTACTCTTCGCGTCGGCTGACTCTTTCTGTTCTGGCAAGATGCAAATATTTCAGCACAGTAAAATATTTTCTTCGTTTCTGTGTCGTGAAAAATACTTAAGCGTGAACCATTGCGATTTTTTTACTAAAAAATAAAAAAGTCCATATCAACGGATATTACGTGAACAGACATCGGCAGTGTTGGGGCTAGAGTGCCGAAGGTCGCCGGTTCGAGTCAGGCCGCGGTGTTTTTATTGAAAAAGCCGTTCCAACTCGTCAATTTCAAAACGAAAATCAAAATTTTAGTTTCCACACCTAGAGAGTATGGCGCCAGCTTGTTATAATTGAATAAATTTTTCCTTTTAACGTTTGATATGGAAAAAAAACCGTCATAAACTCCAGATATAAAACCGAGGAAGAATTCTATGTATACCTGTTTTCATGAAATTATTTAGTGTTCTGGCCTTGCATTCGGGAGGACGGCGGTTCGAATCCCCCGTCCGGGCATCCATGGTTTCCCCCAAATCACTCCAGGTGAATGCCGGGATGCTTCCTTCAAAAAGACATGGCAGAACTCCTTCCCATTCCTTGCCCCCCCATCCTTTCCCCGTCTCTAAAGACCACGTTGTTAGAGAGCCGTTAAAAAGTTAAAAAAAAATGAAATTATTGTGATAAAGTATAGCAATACCACACATACGTTATTCCTTTCAAAATTCGTAGCCTCAAAAACCCATCAATGGGTGAAATCCTTTCATTGAAACCGACAGATATTCACCGACGAAGGTAGGGAAAACTGTAAAAAAATTCCGTTCATCGAAGCAGGCAGACATTAAAAATTAATTCACCGACGAAGAGACTGGAAACAAATTCAGTTTTATACATCATGATGGATTCATTATGAACAATATAATATAACTCACGAGTGTCACCTACAGTCCGTGTATTTTAAAGGATGTATTAAATTAGGGGTAATGAAACACAGACACATTTTGAACTCAAAGAGGCATTGAATAGGTTTACTGATGTATGTAAGTATGACCTCGATGAATTGAGAGCCGCTAAAATAAAGCAAAGTTGTCGATTTGAAAACCAGTTTCTTTCGCTACAGACATTTCTGAAGTGAATACATGATGTCAAACCAATCAGCATGTAATTTTTTCAAGCCTATTTCTCAAACCTACCATACGATATTCCTTTCAAAATTCGTAGCCTCAAAAACCCATCAATGGTGAAATCCTTTCATTGAAACCGACAGATATTCACCGACGAAGGTAGGGAAAACTGTAAAAAAATTCCGTTCATCGAAGCAGGCAGACATTAAAAATTAATTCACCGACGAAGAGACTGGAAACAAATTCACTTTTCCACATCATGATGGATTCATTATGAACAATATAATATAACTCACGAGTGTCACCTATAGTCCGTGTATTTTAAAGGATGTATTAAATTATGTGTAATGAAACACAGACACTTTTTGAACTCAAAGAGGCATTGAAGGGGTTTACTGATGGATGTAAGTATAACCTCGATTGGTTGAGAGCCTCTAAACTAAAGCAAAGTTGTCGATTTGAAAACCAGTTTCTTTTCCTATAGACATATCTGAAGTGAATACATGTTAATCTCTCCACTGATATCAAACCAATCAGCCTGTAATTATTTCAAGCCTATTTCTCAACCATGTCTTTGGACAAGAGGCCACTTGAAAATATTTGTGACAAAGCCTTTCCCACACCAAAACTAGAAAAAATTAAAGTTTCCAGTTTGACCATGGCAAAGCTCATGGAATGCAGTGAGGGAAGAAAGAATTCATATTAGCATCAGTACGACGCCTTATTTCTTTAACTTATCTCTGCTGCCAGTGGTATAAAATATTAAATCACACTCGTAATTGTTGCCATCAAGGTCAAACCGTTGTAGTCTGTCTATCCAGACCAATCTATGTATCAATTCTGTTATGCTTTCGTAAGCAATCACAAAACGAGTGTCTAAAATTCCAATCAATCCCTTGTGACACATCAGTGATTGACACCTTTAACTGTATTTTACAGCACAGCACTTATGTTCCAGGAACGAAATACCGTCTGTTAATCTTACTAATTTTACCCCTGTCGAATCGAAGTACGCCAGTCCTATGTGATAAAAATCGAGTCACGCTAAGCACAGAACATGCCTGATACCATCGCCTGTGACCAAGGTGGAGATATAGAAAATTTACACACTTCCTTATAGAAGAAATCCAGTGCACTATTCCTAATTCTTTCACCAAGATCCACCCCTAGCCTCATCGCCAACATACGCCCAGCACTTCGTCAAACCACCTTCTGTTTTCCAATGATTCCCATTCAAACCCCTGATCAGTTACAGGGTTACCTTCTGTTCGTGCGTTAAAGTAAACCAAAAATTCAAAATTCGCAAAGTCTTCTCCTAATCAGTGGCCAGGTACCAAAATGTTCACTTAAGGTGCTTCTACTGCAGTTTTCCAGGAAATTATTTTTCAATAAATCAGGACCCAGGAGAGTTCTCCATTCGGTTTAAAATGTTCCCATCTAACGCCAACCTTCGGATTCAGGGCCAAATGTGACATTTGTTTGTAATTGCATGCTTCGTTCAAGTAACCACGATAAAGTTACCATAATGCTCTTAGCTAACTGATAGTTTCTTGGTCATCAAACAGACATCATAACCCACATTTTCATAGAAGATCCCCACACGTCGACAAGTATCCATAGGTGCAGACACTAGTTCTATTACGCCTAAGATAGTGCTCACACCTGAACTGTCATAAATTGTTAGGTCAAAGTGGGTGTTTAGATATTTTATCCACTCAGGCCTCATCACCTAAAGTCTAGTGCGAGATTGTGGTCATGGTCAACTTAGGCTCCATACACCACTCAGAATTATTCCACCAATATCCATTCTAACAGCATTATACGCCACCTACAGCCCCTCAACTATCTTCCAATGACATACCAGCTCCAGCTCCTTTATTATGTCACTTACTGAATATTTTCCACAGATAAATCTAGCTGCATTCCTTTGCACCTTGCATTTGATGTACAAAAATGTGGACTCCATACTACACCACACAAGTCCTTCGCTTCTCTGGTACATCACCCCTCTCTGTAAATGATTTTTATGTAGTGAGAATCACAATTCGTATGCCAATACAAACGGTAGTAAACTGTAAAGAGCACATCAAAATGGGAGATTGCCTAAGCCCTGAAACAATGGTTAGAAGCACACGTTGATGGTTAGCATAATTCTATAGCCATATATTTTATACTCAAATCCACATAGGAATGACACGCGCACACACTTGTACATGCATACAGCGAGGTTGACAGAACTAACAGCAAGCATCACGGAAACGATGAAGTGGGGGGCAGAATTGTCGTTACAACTGATTAACTGGACAGAACTATCGTTACAAAAATCATCAGACAGACGAGTTGCTTACATGCACAAAGAGAGACGCAGATACACATGTCCGAGACTACACAAACTACCGGTACCAATCATGGAAACAAAAAAGTGGTGCAGTACTCTCTTGCCTCATGACTGGCTGAAAAACAGAAGTCTCCTTACATATCATCAGCCTGGCGAGATAGAAGATGTGCAAAAGATGACATGTTTTCACCATAAACCTAAGTTTTATACCATAAATAGTGTTCATCGCGCCCCAGTTGATTATATTTACCATCAACCACGTCTCTCCCACACCGCAACCCTTTCTACCATTCAGTAAAAAAGTGACGCAGGTACCATGAGTTGCAATAGACACTTGGCTATCAGATCTCACCCACAAATCCATACATCTCAATACACTAGCACAAACAAACATAAGTGGAGGGGACAGCAAAATCATTCGTCCAGACAGACGTGTTTATAGAAGGTATCACCATATTTACACATACAGACACAGAGAGAGACGCACAAACACTCACATTTCCATGCCTTCAACGAGCTAGACACAACAACCAGCCCCAATCATGGCGACTGAAAAAGTGGGGTAGAACCCCCATGGCTCATAACTGACCAAAAAATCATCAGTAACATATGTTCCAGGCACCATACTGTTCACATCAACATCATCTCATTTATTTCACACTACAGACCTCACTACCATCCAGTATCATGTGTGCTAGGTAGAAAACTGTTCACATCAGCACCAACACGTCTATCCCACACCTAAGCTTTTTCTGCCATTCAGTAACATGTGCTCCCCATGTACCACGAGTAGCAGTAGACACTTGGTCATCAGACAGATATCATAACTCCCATATTAATACTAGGTCTCACCCACAAATGCATATGTCACCTCACACAAGCATCAGTGCAGGAACAGTACATCATACATCCAGACAAACGAGATAAAGGAAGGTATCACCACATTTACGCAAAAAAAAAACAAAACAAAAACACAGTGATAGAGACGCATACACACGTACATTTCCATGCCTACAGCGATCTCGACTCAACAACTAGCCCAATCGTGGCAGCGAAAAAGTGGTACAGAACACCCATGACTGGCCACAAATCATAGAAAGACACACACACACATGTCAATGCATTCACACAGTTCCATTCATCACCACACATAACTGGAGGAAAGAGACTGAACATGCTAGATCCAACTAAAGAGATACAGGATGTGTGAAGTTTGAAATCACAGCCACATCTCTCCCACACCGCAGCCCTTTCTGTCATTTAGTAACATGTGACCCAGGTACCATGAGTTACAATGGAAACTTGTCTATCAGACGGATATCATAACCTCCATATTCATACTAGGTCTCACCCACAAACCCATACGTCTCCACACACAAGCACAAACATATGGGAGGAACAGCAATTCATACGTCCAGATAAATGAGTTTAAGGAAGGTATCACCATACTTACGCATACAGACACAGAGAAAGACGCACACAGACACATATATCCATGCCTACAGCGAGCTCAACACAACAACCAGCCCAATCATGGCAAAGAAAAAGTGGGACAGAACCCCCATGGCTCAAGACTGACAAAAAAAATCATCATTAACATGTGTTCCAAGTAACAAACTCCTCACATCAAAATCATATCATTTAACTTACACTACAGACCTCTCTGCCATTCAGTATCGTTGGTAATATGTACAAAGCTGTTCACATGATCAGCACCACCTCTATCCCACGCCACAAGCCTTTTCTGCTGTTCAGTAATATTTGTCCGACGTACCACGAGTATCAGTACGCACATGGTCATCAGACAAATATCATAACTCCCATACTCATACTAGGTCTCACACACAAACATAACTGACCAAAAAACCATCAGACAGACGTTAGAGTGTGTGCAATGGATGACATGTTTTTGCCATACACCTCAGTACTTATCACATTATCAATTAATTACATCAACACATAGGTAGCCAGTCATTGTGAAATCTCAAAGTCGAGTAGAATCCTATCGGGATAGACACACAACCACATAGAAAGACACACACTCACATGTCCATGCATACACACAGTTACCATACATCACCACACACACATACATGTAACTGGAGGAAAAGGACTGAACACCCTAGGTCCAGACTGAATAGCTACAGGATGTGCGAAATATTTCATTTCTTTGCCACAAACCTCGGTGCTCATCATACCCAAATGATTACATCTACATAGGTGTCCACTAATGGAAAAATCTCAAGTAGACTCCTACCACCATAATTACACACATAACCACACAGGAACACGTACACACACATATGTCCATGCATATACCACAATTTCATAAGTTACCTCATACATACAAGTAACTGCAGGAAAGGGACCTGACACACGACGTCCACACTAAGGTGTTACATGATAGGCAGATGATAGCATGTCTTTACAATACACCTCAGTGCTCACCACACATACTTGATTTTTAATGTGCCATCAGTAAAGCTGGTGGCTGGAACTAAGCTCTTGGCAATGTTTGGCCAAAAGTCATTTGTTAATAGCAGCTCATCAAAGACAAATTTTGGGTGAACCTGCCCAGGCGGGCGCGGCGGGAGGTGGCCACCCTTCCCCACTGCGGACAGAAATACCGTAATACACCGGTCTAAAAGCGCGGACCGCGATGGTTTACCGGAGTTTTCCGACCGGGACCTATTACCGGTAACCGCATTTTTAGGACCGCACTGAAGACCGAAATTTCATTGCGTTCGAGGCGGTAATATGCGCCGGTATACCGACATACTAAAACACGATGTACGCGTCCGCTGTGAGGAAGGGTGGCCACCTCCGGCCGCGCCCGCCTGGGCAGGTTCACCCAAAATTTGTCTTTGATGAGCTGCTATTAACAAATGACTTTTGGCCAAACATTGCCAAGAGCTTAGTTTCAGCTACCAGCTTTACTGATGGCAACATTAAAAATCAAGTATGTGTGGTGAGCACTGAGGTGTATTGTAAATACATGCTATCATCTGCCTATCATGTAACACCTTAGTGTGGACGTCGTGTGTCGGGTCCCTTTCCTGCAGTTCATCTACATCTACATCTACATCCATACTCTGCGAATCACAAACATTGTGGGTGGCAGAGGGTGCTAAGCACCAATCCTAAACCCGCCCATTCCAATCCCGAATAGTGCGAGGAAAGAAGGAATACATATAAGTATCAGTACGGCATCTTATTTCTCTAATCTTATCCCTCCGGTCATAGCGACCTAAATAGGTTGGCGGAAGAAGTATTTCATTGCACTCGAAATTTAAATTTTTTCGCATATTCTCCAATAAATTAGAACGCAAGCTACGTCGTCTGTCTTCAAACTATCCCAGCCCAATCTATGTATCAATTCTGTGACGCTTTCATAAGGGCTGTAACAACAAGTCCGAATCTAGCGGCTCTCCTCTGCACCCTCTCAACTGAGTCAATCAGAACCTTGCGATACGATCCCAAACCCCACAACAGTAATCCAGATGCGGACGCACTAGTGTTTTATACGCTATCTCCTTTGTTTGAGCATTACAATTCCTCAAAATACGACCTATGAATCGTAATTTAGAATTGGCCTTGCCTACGACGAAGTTATGTGCATGTCCCATTTCATGTTGCTTTGTACTATCACCCCCAGATACTTCACGGAATCAACCGTGTCAACAGGTGAATTGTTTATTTTGTACTCGTGAACAACCTGATTCTTCTTGTTACTTATCCGCATTGCCTTGCACTTTTGCAATTAAGTGTAAGCTGCCATTTACGGCACCAATCGAAATAGCATCCAAATCACGCTGA
>JARYHS010011408.1:293514731-293583685 GCA_031002005.1 Vandiemenella viatica | reverse complement strand
CTTCCTTTCTTTTGACGCTAGCGTTTCTTCAAAATTAACTTTAAAAAAAAAAAATGTTAACTTTTAATGTTCTGTATGGACACGTAATTTCTCTTGAATGTTTTAAAAAACTAAAATGAAGTGCTTTCAATGTCTGCACAACTCTTTTATTAACGAAATACAATCCATATTTTAGTTTCTATAACGAATATATTAAAATATGTTACTTTTTTTGTGAGGTGGGTGAGTCTCAATTTTGGATATTAATATGAATGTACCACCTACCGGGTATAGTACTGTCTTGGTAGATGTGTATAATGGGTTGAATAAGTCCCAGGATGAAATGTAGCGATGTGCAATTCAGGTCGTTCGGATTAATATGAGCATGGTAGTACAATGGCGACCAGGGTGACTGATCTCTCAGCCTCACATTCCTGTCATAATGGCTGCCACTGTCGCGTCCCAAAATTTCTAAATCAGTACACTGCAGAACTCACTGTCGCTACGGCAGCTTGAGATACTTAATTATATTTCTTATTAACTATTTAACCTGTAGCGTATCGCTACGCTACATAGTGTATTCGCGGTATGCTGGGCTACCGGCTCAGGCAGTTGGACCAGTGAGACAAAGGGTGACAGGGCTGCTCTGGAATGTGGCCTTGAGCAGGTAGCGAGGAGCCGTTAGGTGTGTATGTGGAGGACGGTACGCTGCAGGCAGTGGGGTGCGTGGCAGCCGAGAGATGAGTGAATGTGATGTGCAGCGGCTAAGGTTAGCACGCGCTGCTGTGGTGCTCTGTGTTGTATGTCGCCTGCGGAGCGGATGAGGCAACCAACGAACGCACAGATGGGTCGTCGCCGATAGAAGACCACTGGAAGCCGACCTGGCGCCTTCCAAATATGGTAACCACAGAGTGATCTTGGTATAAAAAAAACCGAAGTGTCGTATTGATTACCAAACCTGCACCCTAGAGATCCTCATTGACCCGTTGTGCTTAGTCGAAGGAAACTTAACAACACCTGCGGACTGATATGTCTAAACAATTATATTATACGTGGATTGATGCAGTATATTTGAAAAGGAATTTTTATAGTAATATCAGTGTTAGTGGTACGTGAAATGGTGTTACCGACCTGTACAGCACAATATCAATTCCACTTTTCATTTATTTCATATAATAACAATGGTTTCATTGTTGATCAATTAATTAAAATAAAAGTAATTAAAATTAAAAAGGGGGAGTACAAGTTGTACGCTTCAAACCCTATACCTCAGAGTCCGTAATTATAATTATTTACACTTTTATCAGCTTTATATGTCTCGTATCACCACATCATCTACGCATAGAATGATTTCGTTTAAGAACTAAACTATAAATTGACGTTAACTATTAGGAGAATAATGCTGACTTCCCACGATATTTGCTTGTGAAACTCCTGGTTCAAATGTTTTAGGAGACTTCGTTTGCGTGAACGGAGTTTTCCATGCTGGATGACTTTTATACAGCGACATGGGAGATAGACGCTTAAAAGGAAGGACACAATTCATTTGTTTTGTATTACAATGTTCATTAATTAATATTTATCTCTCCCCGGTATTGCAATTTTTTAGATTGTAGAAGTCTAAATCTGGTAGTTTATGGATAGAACGAGTTGAATTTTTATGCTTTGCTATTTCGAATCGCTATTAAGTAAATTACCAACTTTTCCTGCCAATTCAGAAGTCCTCATTAGAGAGCAGTACAGCATCGTTCAATAATGGGCTGTTGCGTAATTTAGAACTTAAAAGCTCATCCAATTTCAGGATAGTCCTCGCGTTTGACATTATTGGATTTACCTTATCAGCGGCGGAACTTCTGAAAATACACTCGTTTGTGAATACTGTTGGTGGTTTCTGTTTGGTTTTTATTATTTTCCGTATCGCGTGATGGCACTCGATAACCGTCCTTTTCTGCGGGTATGCAGCTGTCACAGTTTCTCGTATAGCTGATCCGTAAATACCGAAGCCAACAGGCTGACGCGGAGCGCAGTATGCGGATTGCAGATTAGATCGCTGGGGACAGATGCTCGTCCGCTTATCACATCGCGCCAGCGGCCGCCGCTATCGCCACAGCTTCAGGCTCCGGCTCAGCCAGAATAAATTTTTAACAGCCGCACCACTAAACACTGTGCCGTATCATACGGACCACGTCAGAAGTAAGTCACTAGTCGCCATTATCTGCTACCATCAAATAAAGTCTGCGCTGTGGTCCGCTGATTAAATAGCCGAGGAAAGGGACTGCTAAAGTGTTTCGTGTGAACTTACACTACCTGTATACCCAAATACTTCATTTGACAAAGGGAGTTGAATGAAGCGTGGAAGTATTATTAATATTCAAATCGAGAAAAATGGGTGCAAACAAATGGGAGAATTTTGGTTTCATTGCGAGGCTACCAAAAAATGAGTTTCTTGAAAGTATAGTTGTAGCTAGATTAAGAATAGAAAAATGAATAACATTTGGCATAGTATAAGAAGAGAATGTTTGCTAAAAGCAGAAATAGAAGAGAGGTATAAGATAGACGAGGAGAAAGGAATGTTACATAATAAAAATAAACAAAACATAGAAACAATTACAGAGAATAGGAGAAGACTCAGCTAACATGAGTTAACGTGTAGTAAGGCAGAACAACTAACATACAGAATTTGGTGTTAACTATAACAGAAAAGAGCGACGAATTCTTTCAAGTTTTTTTTGCAATATCAAGGTACTTAGAACAATGTGAAATGATTCAGTATCGAACAGTCGAAAACGGTACTATAGGGATATTCATCATCATTTGAAAGCTGTTTAAAATGTTGAAGTTAATATGACCCGATTTGGTGCATCAGTAGCTGTTTAAAAATTTGTTGAAGATGAATTTTGCAATTATTTTTCAGTTCCTGTGTCTGTTGAGAAAAATTCCACAGTAATTTTGTTGCTTAGGGAATCGATAAGCCAAATGTCTCATATCAGAAAATTCGCTTGCTCGACAATTCTGTTCTGACACACACACGTCGCGCTCTTTCACCGACGCAATAGCGAATTTTAAAGTCAAATCCATAACACACACTCCAAACTTTTTTTTTTGTATTGCGTCCTCCAGTCTTAATTCTTCCAGAGTTTGAAGAGGACAATAGGGGAATAATTGATTTCAAGACAATAGGACGCCTCCCGATAGCTTGCTATCGAAACATGACTCGACGGAAATTGGCATGTCACTTGCTATGTACAACAAGACACTATCATAGCAATTTTAACCATTAATATCTCCTGACCGACAATTCAAAAACGAAGTTTTAATTTCACCACAATGGCGGGGTTAGGCTGGTAATTGGGTGACACCTACTGTAGGTATGTAATGTGCCTATTTACAGAATGTCTCCACACGAAAAGTGAACATCTACATACAGATAATACAGAGTGATGGCAGTCTCCGTGTGAAATTGGTTATAGGAAATTGGATACGTTGGACGGGTAGTAAAATTGGAATATTAGTCCAGCCCAGCATCGTTCCGAAATACTGTTAGGTGCTATAATAATTTTGTGTGGTCTCAAAGACTTGGTGATAGGGTTTCTATGGTTGCGCAATGTGCCTAACCTTACCTGGCAATTCAACCATGGACAGGGGACCTACAACATAACGTGCAATCACGGTTGCTGATTCGAGTCTTTACTGTCATGTGGGCGTTTCCAATTTGGCTGCCCCATATTATATACTTTGTGGTAAGTCAACTTATACTTCGTTTGCGAAGCAACTCACGGACTTTCTCTCCTCTGCTTATATCGAGTACTTGTAGACATCTGTCGAAGTTATTGTACTATTGATAATGGTGGGTCGCCGCTTTGATCGACTTTTAGAAGCCTGCCAACAGCGTAGGCTGTCGTGGTAATGGCGTCGTTTTATGCAGAATTTAGTGACCAGTGGAGACGTGTCATTGGTACCAAAAGACTAACTGACCCTTTTAAACATTTTAGAATATTGGTTGATAGAATAATTTTTTTTTTTTTTTGTTTTTTTGTTTTTTTTTTTTACGGCCTATGGAACTGTCCCTAATACATTTAGCAGCATTTTCAAAACCTTTTATGGAATATTACAAACCGAAATAAACTTTAGAGATGAAAGTATTATCATTGTTCCAGTGTAGAAGCAAAAATAGTTATTCCGAATTCATTTTTCGCAGAACAGGTCTATCGGGGCCACTACAGTCGATAATAAAGTCGAAATTTTACGTTGCTGTATACATTACAAGCTGGCACTGGATTTCAGGCACAAGGGTGTGGGAAGATTCTCTTTTTTAGGTAAGGGTGTCAGGGATGGGAATAAGTTACCCAGGGAAATAATGAATAGTTTACCAAAAACGTTGAAAGAATTTAAAGTTAAAATTTGTAGAGGGCAAAGGTAGGTAAGTGCAGGAAAAGGGGAAGATGGGCGTTAGGGAAATTGACACCGGAGCGTGTGCTCCATTGCATCTAAATTAAATTTAAAAAAAAATTACTTTTAACATTCCAACATTTAAGGACTAATGGGGCCGATTTATGCCATCAGAAGGGAGAGTGGGCATATAAATGTTTTCTGTATCATGACCAGTATCACATCCTTGAGGGTCCTGGAGGAATAATGCAGATAAAACGATCTTGTTATTAACTATAACTTAAACATTTTCTTTCAGACTAAACTTACAATAAAATTTTTAAAATTTAAAAATCTAGTTTAAAACTTGCTTTATATCCGCTATATGAAATATTTTAAACTTGACACTGTACATTAGAAAAATATTTAAATCCCTGAATTTATTTCAGTTTGCATTTGAATATCATTTACTATAATATTATTATGAAACTCCAATAGTTCATACATCCAGATTTTTGTGAACTTCTATTTAATGTTGTATGGACAAATAACGTGAAGTGTAAAAAATAAAAAGTCCACGTGTTAAGTTGAAATGGCAGTATTTTCATCCTTGCTTATAGATGTTCCTTTATTGTATAATAGGTCTGAACACTCTTTGGTGGTAGATAAAACCGATATATTGCGTAACTTTACCTGACTTATTTTCAGTAAACTAACAGTGGGAACCTGTACGAAATTTCTTGCATTATAATTATAAAGATCACAGGAAAAGTCAATAACAGTTACCAAAAGAAACCTAAAAGGATATTATTTGTGTGGAGAGTGACGAAAATAATGAAGGTTTGGAACTAAGTATTGAGAAGTAGAGAAAAGGAAATGTATTTGTTAAACTGAAAGTGAATTACACACATTATGCACACATAAACATGGGATCTAGCATGTATTCCATTCAAACAAAGTACACACAGACCAACTGAAAATTGTTTAAACCTCTACTGGTAATATTAATGATACCAAGGAATGGAATGTTGGAAGCAGTGATCTGTGTATTTAAATAATGTATGTACAAACACCTGGTCCACATACAAACTATTACACATCATATGCTTTTGTGTTTGCCCTTCACTGTTCTTAACATCGTAGCATTAAGTATTTACCACAATATTCAATGTATTATTTTTATGCCTAGTTCGAGCTATTAAAGATGAATTTATCATTGGTAAATTAAAAAATTTCTGTGTCTATTGCTTAAATATTAGGAAAACTGAACATGACTGATCGACCTATGTAGATGTGTGCCAATCTGGTTTGTATTTTTTTTTCTAATGTTTCTAATTGTTGCCTTTTCCTGTTATGCAAATATTTTATATTTATCTCGCATCAGTAAATTTTTTGGTTGATTTATAGTTTTTATAGATTTATAGTTTCGTAGTAGTTACTCACAAAGATTAATACAACTTTAAGCTTGAATAATCAACAAGAGTAGCACCAATTTTTACATTTTCCTGACAGTTGACAGTGGACCTTGAAAGGCAGTAGTTTGGAAGTACCTTGAACTGGGAGTGAATCAAGGTTACAAAATGACATTGAAATGATGTATGAGTTGCTTCAGTTCTCAGCAGACATCACTGTACGAAGCAGTGATCACTTTTTAAGCTCCAGACGGGTAGAGTAAATAACAGGAAGCTGCAATGTATCTTCCTTGCGGTAGATAAGGAGTGTTATATTTGTCAGCGATAGTCACTGTCAGCTAAGGTGCAGTCGAACTGGGTCAACTAAGCAGCAAAATCGTTGGCTTTGAAGGTGGAAAATTTTCCAATGCTGTTTTTTATTTATACATAAACAAACGTCTGTGGACTTCAACTTGTCTCTTACCAAAGAAAAAACACAACATCATTTGGAGATAACGTAAACTCTTATAGGTTTTTCAGATTATTCCCACGAAGGAAGAAAATACAGATAGTTTCAACTTCTGAAATAAACAACTTGAATTTCTCCCTATCAAGTGATTCCATCATGTATTTACGTTCTATGATGTTCTGTGTCCACAGATGTCAGAAACAAAGTCCAATAATGAAATCATTGATAACACTAAAATCATTGTTGGCATAAATGTTTACAGATCTAGTAATATTAATGTCATCATTCTTATTTTCATATACTTGTAATTATGCTAATAGAGGCATCATTCAGACGGCCAATGAATTATGTGTGTTGTTTAATTCTGTTTGGGAAACGCGTAATTTTGGACAGGAGGGGAGTGAGACAATTTGTCTTGCTGACTGAGGGAAACTATTTAAAAATCTTAACGAAGTTGGGATGCTGGCATATATGTTTATTGTCAGTTTGGCGGTACAGTAGTCAGCAGCTGAGTCATGACTATCTCGTGAAGCACAGAATACGGAGTGAACACAGCTAGGAATAATAAATAGCGTCTTGTTAAAAATTTACAGCAGAGATTCTGAAGGCGCGAGCGGTTAAAGACCAGAAATGGCATTCGGAAAGAACGTGGGTTCGAATTCCGGTCCAGTAAACAATATTTCAGTTTCAAAAAATTTCCAGAAATTACTCCAAGTGTAGATTTTTCGTGGGTGAAAACGTCTTGATAAAATCAGAAAAGACTTGTTTGTAAATAGTTGGAAAATAGATTATAGGATAAAAGAATATGTCGTATACTGATGATTAGGCATTGATAAATATGCAGAGGAGATTTAGAAACAGCATGTGGAAGGGAAGAGAGGACTACGATACTAAATTATCATTTAATTTGAAGCATAAGTCATTTATGTATGTAACATGTTACGTAAGGTAGTGATGATTGGTGTACTTCCGACTGTAAAGGATTTTAATGGAAAAATGTGTATGAATGTATGAATTGTAAGTAGATACGTATGGAAATTGTCACAAGGCATGAGAGTGATCACAATTAATTAATTATTATAATAATAGAAAGGATTTAAATTAAAAAAATTAACATGATTCATAAACTAGAATGTGTGGTATAAGTCCAACGGGTAGAGAATGTCTGAACGAGTTCGTCGTGCAGCATTTGTTTTGACTGTGACGTCACCAATCTGGTGTTGGATTCTCTTGTCGACACTGTAGTAGCTCTCGCATTTGTTCGGCTATAGATTTTTTGGTTTCATGGGTTCCTTTTGACGTGAGCTTTCTTCTAATTTGCGTTTTCTATCATTCCGAGCGTATTTACGACTCATATGAGACCACCTTTTTTTTGTAATTTTCTAATTAATATCGATGTTTAGTTATATTCCAATTAAAATTTTTATTATCTCACTTTGAATCGTAGTAGAGTTTTGCGAGCTCTTTATAATGACACTTGAATTCTAGCAGAATGCGTTTTCAAGCGACACTTTGCACAGTGGTAATTCGGAACAATGCATTGACAACTGTCCGATGACATCACAGTCGAAACAAATGCTGCCCGACGGACTCGTACAGACATACTCTACCTGTTATGGCTCAACCGTTATTGACATATTATTAGTCATGTTCTTATTAGCGATTCATTCCTGAAGGTATTTTGTAACACAAGAAAGTTGGACTGGCTGTTACCATAGTTAACGAGCGAATAGACATTATCACGACACATGGTCGGAAACGAAGACTACTAGACCAATCACTGCAGTAGTCACTTTAGATTTTATTTTCTTATACATTAAAAAAATCACAACAGTAGTTATTTGTATTTCGTTGCTGCAAGCACTGTCTGATACAACAACACTCTTCCAAAAATAATTTTGGTACTTGATTTGCGAAAATATTATTAATTATTTAATTAAAATGAAGTGTGAATTGTAATATTTGCAATTCTTAATAGCATTATATCAAAACAAAGAAACTTCAATTAATAACAGATAAATAATTAAAACAACTGATGATGTGACGTGATTAAAGCTAGCTAGATTGACCAGTCGGTTCATTACCTTATTCGTAGGCAATAGAGAAATCTGATTTATCGCATAATCCAAAGATATCCTAAAACAATAAAAATAAAATACTTGAGTCACATCAGAATTTACAGAAACGACGGATATAATAACTGTAACATGGAAGGATCAACGCCGAAACTGAATGTGGGAATATTCGGAGGAGCCCAAGAAAGATAATGGTTGAAGTAAGTGGTCCATAGCCGATCACACAAGCACACACACACACACACACACACACACAACAGAAATACACACATTAGACTTAACTCGGTTGGTGAGATGGTGAAAGAATAACGTAGTTGTATCTACATATATACTCTGCAATTCACAAAATTGTGGGTGGCAGAGGGTGCTCAGCACCAAAGCTAATCTCTTTGTTGTGCATTCCAATCATTAATGGTATGAGGGAAAAAAGAATTCATATAAGAATCATTGTGGCACCTTATTTCTCTAATCTTATCTTTCCTTTCATTCCGGCTGGACGAAGTATTTCACTACACTCATAAGTGAAAATGGGAGTACACATGTTTATCAATAAGTTTAAACGAAAGTGTGGTGGTAAACACCCGCGGTTACTTCGACTAGTCTCGGAAATTGCTGAGAAGCAAAATGCAACTGTCCAGTACGTTTGCGGAAACGTGTTAAGCAAACATCATAAAAAAGCTAACAGTTTCCCTAAGTTTACTGCCGGCGCGGTTTGGTTCGCTCGACGTATGTGCTCCTCAACTTTGCGCAGCGGGACGAAGAATGGCCAGAGTCAGCCCAGCCCTGTGCGGCGTTTCATTAACGCGTCTTCTCGCTAGTTGCTCCCGCCTTCCAAACTTGGCGGCACCGCGCACAAACTTCCAGCCCTGTTTCCTCTTTGCAGCTCTCGCGTGTGTGCATTGTCGTCAGCTACCGCATGCTGGAGACACACCATAAACAACAAATCCCACTACATGTTATGCTGGCGTTGAATATTGTTATTACTTTTCTCGTACATACTGTATATAAGAATCCTACATTCATTAAATTATAGGTAATAATTGGTTTTTATAGTCCTATTACAGAACTCACCAAATAAGGAGTTAATCGAAAAATTGTTTCTCTGATGATCGGTTGAGGTAACAGTTGGCTAACCATCTTCATCTTCCAATGTCATCTTATTGTGAAATCTCCTGATTCTATAGTTCGAATCCAAATTAAAGGTTTACGTAGTCACTCGGATATTCATTAATAAACCAGTTCCCTTTGGTTTACCATTTTTTTAAAATTTATTGTCACTTAGTAAACAGAACCGAACTCCAATATAGTCTTCACGGGTGTACCGCCGGATTGTGTTGTGGAAACACGATATTTCGACGGCTAGCTCCGCCGTCTTCTTCTGCACTGATCGGCTAACCCACAGATACTGAGATGGTTCGGGTGCCGCTCTTCCTTATAGACATACCTGAAGAAGACAGCTGAACTAGCCGTCGAAATATCGTGTTTCCACAACACTATCCGGCGGTACACCCGTGAAGACTACACTGCAGTCATACGCCGGAAAAGTCTTCGTTCTTACAGAACCGAACTCACTTACTTATCATCCTAAAATTTAAGACGACTCAGAAATAACATTTCCATTAAAAAATTTTCACGTCAGCGATACTAAGTTGTCTTTTCGAAAGTGCTGGCTCTGCTGTATCTTTACGACACATTGACTATATTCGAAAGACTCCTCCGGCAATTATCATAACCATTGCGCAAATCACATAACAAAAACTGTTCCAAGACTGAACTGCGAATCCCCTGCGTGACTTTTGACTGACTACACTGTTCAACTGCTGATTTTTTTCCATGTATTATCGGGCTAAATTACAGGACTCGACGTACCCACCATAAATCTGGTACTTTGCTCTAAAATAATTCCGTGTGGTCGTAATCACCTGGAGACAGGGTTACTACTGGCTGTGCAATCTGTCCCCGTCGTAGCCGCCTTAATCTAACCCGGCAATCCTACCAGGTACAGGGGACCTACAGTTTAACGTGGAATCCGAACCACGGAAGCTATCTGGCGTGCTACACATTACACAACAAGCTGTGCCAGAGGTGAAGGCCGGGTTAAATGCCTTTGTAAATCCCCGCCGAGACAGGGATTCGAACCGAGGACCTTTCGATCTCCAGTCAGACCCGTTAACCACTGAGCAACCAGGTCGCTACTACTGTGCTCTGATGACACATCTTTCTTATACAAAAGTTGAATGACTGTAAAAGTTCTTTCTACTCCACATCAGACTAAAAGGTTTCAAAGTTCTGCACTTGTTGGAGAGAGTGATGAGGGGATGTACGAGAGAAGTCAAGGAATTGGGTTACAAAACTTTGGTCAGACCATTGCTCGAATATGGTAGTGTAGTATGGGACTCTCATTTTACGTATCAAATACAGGAGTTGGAGAGGATGCAAAAAAGGGCTGCTAGATTTGTTTTTGGAAATTATCGCAGAATGCAATCAGTGACGGATATCATAAAGGAGCTGGAATGGGATTCATTGCAAGACAGGAGGAGGATGAGGAGGGTCATGGGAGTGTACAGGGCATATACTGGCGATGAGGCATGGAAAGATATTGCAACAGGTATGAAAAGTAGTGCATGGAAGGGAAAAGATGACCATGATCACAAGCTGGCACTCGATTTCAGGCACAAGGGTGTGGGAAGATTCTCTTTTTTAGGTAAGGGTGTCAGGGATTGGAATGAGTTACCAAGAGAAATGATGAATAATTTGCCGAAAACTTTGAAAGAATTTAAAGATAAAATTTATAGAGGGCAAATGTAGGTAGGTGCAGGATAGGGGGAAGATGGGTGTGTAGGGAAATTGCCACCGGAGCCTGTGCTCCATTGCAATTAAATTAAATTAAATGAACACTTCGTCCGCTTTCAGCACCGGTAAAAAACTACCGGCTACTAGCTGGATATTGTAAATGTGGACGATAGTGTACAGAAGATTAATTGTATGTAATTTTCACAATATTGCAAGACCATGTCTACAAAATTATGGGCTGTCTGTCGTAATGAAATGCCACTGAAATCAATTGTATAAAGATTTCTAAAGCAAGATAACTTTTTTTTTTATGGGTAATCTTACTGCAAGATATTGTCAGCTCTGCTGGGGATAAAAATTTAATTTCTTACATCTAAGATTGTTGCTTTACTGTATCTTTGTTTGAGAGGTGTACGCACGGCTGTGTTAGTATCTCTGATCCCTCTTGGACGCAGCGTGGCTGCCCACTGAGGTGCACAGTGTTCAGGCTACTCTGCATTGACGAGCGCCGCAGAGAGGACAGGATCCCCGCAAGCCGTCCCCCCGCCAGCTCGGCTTCAACACACGCCGCGCAGCAGAGCTTTATTTTTAAAACGCTGAAACGTACTTAAGCTTATTAGCCGCGTCCATACGCACGCATACGGGCGTGTAACTGTGTTTGCAGCCTCATTCGTATGCGACGTGTATGTGCGGTTATTTTTATGTGTCGGTTTTGTTTTCTGCGGTTCTGTTGCGTCCCGGCGGCCAGAATAGAAAGCCTGTTTGCTCGTTTTGTGTGGTTATTATAATCGCCACCCCCCTCCCTTCCCTACTGTAGGATGAGGGGGAGAGAATAAAATTAATCTTTGAGTTCGTTGTATGCCGCTGACAAGGTTTCCCCTTCGTTAATAAAAACGTTTTAAAAGCTTGTTACGCTGAATGCATAATGAAATAACGAGTCGATGAAATCTGGCCTCTAACTCTCTATTAACCGCGTAATTTCACTTTTAATTTCTGTGGCCTAGCTATAGCGCCAGTACAAAGAACAATTCTGGAAACTTTTCGTTCCGCATTTTCTCTGCATGCTCACAGTAGCGTTGTTAATAGTTATTCCTGCTTTATTTTACACATACAGCGGCTGAATGAATGCTTTCATTTCGCTCTATCTTCACAAGACATCCTCATTAATACAGACAAATTATAAAAGGCGTAGGCAGTTGTATGTTTTTAATACCTAAATCTTTACCTTCCTCTGTTTTTCTTCTTTTTAATCGTACGACACGGGAAAACACGAAGGCATTCTGTAAGAAACAAAAAGGGAGTCCCCTTCTTGTCTCTTGTGCTCCGTCCATTACCCTCGTCACCTTGATTCATTGCTTGCTCTAGATCGAAACTTAAAATCAGTGATACTGTGCTCTGCATTTCCTTTCTAAACTGCACTCAGCATCCTATACTTGTATGGTGCTTAATTTCAGTGTTTCCGATCTAAATTTATTCATATTTTAAACTACTTATTAAAAAATTTTCCCACATACTCAAACATCGTTTACTAACTGGCAATGATGATAGTGAGTACACAATTGTTGCTCTATTAGCTCGAGCTTTTTAAACACCAAATTTGCTTTTGACATTTCCTAAATTTAGAATTAAAGACGTAGGTACGTTGCGTTATGTAGTTGTACTGCATAATAGTCAATGAAGATTATACAGGGTGGCGCAGAAAGAATGCATGGATTTGATTTGAGCAGTATAAGTGGTGGGAGAGGAATGTAGGGGTGGGGGATCTGTTGTTTTGTGGGTTAGAGCGTCCAGTTTCAGTAGCATTGGCACAGTGCTCCATGCAGCATCTCGTTTTCGCTGTTGAACATTTTTTCAAAAGTAATGAATCTGTTATGACAGTTCAACGTCTTTTCCGAACACAGTTCAATGTTCCGTGAAATGGCTTGGTTCCTGATCGCAACACAATAATTCGTTGGGTTAACTCTTTTCTGAAAACTGGAAATGTCATGAAGCAGAAGTCGTCTGGTAGTCCTCGTACGGTCCGAACCCCAGAAAATGTCGCCAGAGTAAGAGCGTCTGTTCTTCAAAGTCCTCGCCGCTCCAACTCTGGGTTTGTCTCGTCGGTCGCTGCAGCGCATCCTGAAGGATGAGTTACAATTTCATCCTTACAAAATTATGATCGTGCAGAAGATTCACGAAGGTGATCATGAGCAAAGGAGACTGTTTTGTGAGAGAATGCTTGATGTTTGCTAATGATGATGTTTTGTTTATGATGAGCGATGAAGCTCACTTCCATTTAGACGGTTATGTAAACAAACAAAACTGTCGGTATTGGGAAGCAGATAATCCACAAGAACTGCATCAAACACCACTTTACAGTTCAAAAGTGACCATTTGGTGTGGAGTTTCAAAAGTGGGAATCGTTGGGCCTTATTTTTTCGAAGAGGGTGGTGTTGGTGTAACAGTGAATTCTGTACGTTATGTTGCAGTGCTATGCAATTTTTTGCAGCCACAACATGACACTTTAGGGATAAACATGGCAGAGATGTGGTTCCAACAAGATGGAGCCACCGCCTACATGGCGAATGATTCCATGGCAGTTGTCCGAGAAATGTTTCCACAACACGTGAAATCACGTTTCGGAGATGTACACTGGACTGCACGCTCGCCAGATTTGTCGCTTTGTGACTTCTTTTGTGAGGTTACTTAAAAAGTAAAGTTTACTGCAACAAACCTCGTACACTCAATGATCTGAAAGTTGTACTGTAATAGGTGAAGAAATCGTTGCTGTTCCACATGACACTTAGAGGAAAGCAATGGATAACTTCGAAGAAAGACTTTTAATGTGTATACACGAACAAGACCGTCATCTGTCTGAAATTATCTTTAAGTGTTAAGTGCAATTCATAAACTGGATAAATTCTTAAACTCACTGACCAGTGTATTATTTAAACTACTTTCAGAAGATTACTTACACGATAATTTTTCACCATGTAATAACTTTTCCCTTTCAGAAAAATCGAAACACCGTTCTGTAACGGTCTCCAATAATTTCTTATGATTTTTTAATACTATGCGCTAACACTTCTTTCAATAACACAGAAATTGTTCAGCATTGGAAGTTAGATATTTCCAATAACTTAAGTTCCCTGCAGTGCCTATCAATTACTCGCAAAAAAATAGATTTTTTTTTTTCTCCTTCCTTATTGCTGTACACCTCGTCGATGGCTAAGGTCTTTAGAGGCGGGATGGGACTGGGGACAAGGAACGGGAAGCAATTCGGGCATGGGCTTTTTGAAGGAAGCATCTCGGCATTCGCATGGAGTGATTTCGGGGAAACCATGGAAATCCAATTCTGGATGCCCGGACGGGGATTCGACCTCGCGTCTTCCAGGCTGACAGCTTCTAAACTGGAGCTTCATGAAGCCGACTCTCCTTTGAGGCACATGAGTGATCTTGTCATACTGTCATGCAGGCTCCTGTTTGCAATCCACGGCACATGCAAATTCCGAGTGATTCCCAACGCAACCTGCAGCCCGACTTAGATCAGTGCAGTCTTCGTATCCTACGAGATTCTGTCTGCTTATGCGATGCTTCAGAACCCAGTAATGCATTGATATTATGCGTACCTGAAATTTTTCCTTCTTCTTCTACGGGGTGATTATAAAACTGACAATACTGAACACTTTGTTATATATAATTGTTAATCATACCGTTGTTTCTTACATACAGTTTGCCATATACGGAAGATGTCATACCTGCCTTTCTGCCTACTGTTGCAGTCATTATTTTCTTGGCTCTATGGGTGAAGAACTTTCGATTTACTGACAAGTGATGGTTCAGTCATTTTGCTGTGGCTTTTGTGAGAGGACAGCTATGAATAAGGCTATTGTCATTGTATATATGTAACTACCACATCACAGTGGCGTAAGCACCATTAGCCGTCGGATTGTGGGTGAAGGAGGATAAAAGGGGGGGGGGGAAGCAGCGCATTTCACGTTTTGTAAGAAGAGATGAGCACACTGCAATATATTGGTATGAAATACTGAGGTTGTATGAGATATGATCCTTTATAAGAACTTTCACAGACGTTTACGATTTTAAAATAACGTCAAGAAATTTACATATTTACATTAATAAATAACTGTGAAATGCAAATAATACACTGTAATTAATCACAATCAAATAAAACAAACAGAAGGATGTAAATGGACGTCACAAATGACATCAGAAGGTATCAACGATACTATGAAAACTCATTCATCCCGTATTGTAATGTTCCACATATTGGTGCTGGTGCGTGCCTGCAACATTTGTACCCCGCAATACAAGTACCGTTTAATCAATAGTTTTTATTTCCCGTTTCTGTAAACGCGCTGCTGCCGGTGACTTTAAAGCAATGTATCAGACTGTGATAGCAAAAATGTTTTGTGATAACCGAGACGTTCTCACTCAGACATTGCAAACGGTATTGTCGACAATCTAATTGTGTGGGGTCTCTAATACAGTATTTATTATTTTCAACTTCCCTAGAGTCGGCAGACGATAAAGAGGAAACAAAATCTTCTGCACGAAATAAGGGATTACGTGTGTGTTTGTCGACGATTGTATTTTATTCCCTATTAAGTATGCAATAAATAACGCGGAAAAAGTAGCGGGAGAGGAATTAGAAGTGAATATAAACAAAAGAAAACCAAGATCATCAAGCAATTAGAAACACATTATTGACAGTAGATGTATCCTAATAGGTGGAATGGGTGGAATGGAGAAAGTAAGAAAATTTTGTTATAGGACTTAAGTCAAAATTAGCACATAAAGCACATTAGCAAAAAGAGACGTCTTAAAACGAAGAAATCTTCGATCATCAAACACTATTGTAGGATAGTTGAAGCGCTATGAAGATCTTATTTCTGATATTAAAAGAGCGCATAGTTTCGATGCTCTGTCCGTAGAGCTGCTATTGATAACGACCTGGCGTACTGCAGAAGAGGATGGAACTGCTCCTCAAGCAAACTCAGGAGAGAACTAGAAATGAAAGAGGAATAAAGCGGCCGGAGTTTACTGCTGTTTTGAGATCGTCAAGGATAATAGGGATTCTATTTCTAAAAGGCTCGGCGACATGAATGGGTGTGGGATGAGGATAGTATTTAGCGTTTCCTGATTCCAATGAACAGCACTTCTAGTTTCGAGCATCCACTTAAGTCTCAGAAATAAATTCTTAAAGTTGTTCTCTTGGAACAAATTACCTTTTGCAATGATGCTTGAGCCGTGGAGATCCCCGGAAGGAGGAGTGTTCAAAGATTTTAAAAAACTGTATTCAGATCGAAGAGGACTTTTTGGCCACAGTAATGAAACAGAAGAAAATATTCTCGGTGTTTCTTGGTACTACTAACTTGAATCCTGGATTCTGTTCAACGAATTATACGAAATACTCAGACGGAGTATCGAAAACTGTATGTGAACCCTGTCACTTCGTGTCCTGGAGAAAATAATGTTTGGAATAATACTGCAAAAACCAGAAGCGCAATGACAAGTTTTTACACATACGGGATTCATGCATTCGTTAATAATGACTCAAATGAAATGTGAAAACTATGTGTGAAGTTGGTATTTGGAGATTCAAGTTATGAGATGTGTTGGGGTAGCATGTAAAGAAGATAACTACTTTATTTCAGTCGGAATTGTAACAAAACAGAAGGAAATATTATCGGTGTTTCTTTAATCCGACATATTTTTCAATGAGTTATGCGAAAGACTCAGACGGTGTATCAGAATCTATTTGTGAAATGTGTCGCTTCATGTCATGCATGTCAGACGTTATTTGTAAAAAGGTTTTCTGCAAGCGGAATTTGAGAACCATCTGTCTATTCGTCTACATGATTACGGAAACCTGCCTAGGAACCATAATCAAGACGGTCGATAAGCAAAACCTTACACGGTAAGAAGGCACTATAATTGATACGGACAAACTGGAGAGTATTGAATTAACACTTTGATCACTATCCACAGTAAAAAGTACTACTCAAATCTGTTTTGCACACAGGCTTCTTCATTTTTCTCTCTAGCTGGTATTGTCGTTTCCTCTTTTCAGTACGTATTCTTACAATTCTCTCAGCCACATGATCGTCCTCTGTAGCATCTTTGGCCACAGGGAGTAAACAGAGCCCAGTAGACCAGACGTCCCCGTATGCTGGGGACAGTCTCCGTATTAAGCTCTCTGTCCCCGGACAGATTTCGTCCTCGAAATCTCCCCGGATTTTTACTGTTCTCCTCAGATTTTTTTTTTTTTAATCAAGCGAGAGTTCTTTGAAATCCCCGATTTGCTAATGAATTTGTTTAAAGCAAGAGATATGAAGCGCACTTCTTTCCTTGTACGTTCCTAGGAATAAAAGAAAGTTACAAGGATGCTGCGTCTTGGACACAATAGCTTTGGAAAATCAAGTCTCCTTGCTGTGTGTAATTTAAAATACAAAATATAAACAATATGTGGCTTTTAAGTTAAAACAACCTTTAATCATATAACTTGTAAAAGTACAACGCGTAATTAGGACAAATGCCGAAAGCGTCCCCGGATTTTGGTGAAAAAGTTGTGAAGCGTCCCCGGATTTGGGGAAAAAATTCTAGTAACCTTACAGTAGACCCGGCACCAAAGAGAAGATGATGGACAACAATGGAGACACAAGTTACAATTAACGGTTCTCTTGAGATAAGAGAGCAAAAAGTGAGGCAAGGTAGAGTATACGTTTTCTTTTAAGAAATAAAAAGAAAGGATCGAAGATATTTGTAATTATAACCGGATGGTTGACATTAAAGGTCAGCTAAGCCTAAAAGATGACACACAATATTCTCATCCTGGCAGGAAGCAACTAGAGGAGATGTAAAAAGCTTAAAGTGCTGTAATTTAAAATTGTTGGAGACAGTCAACGATGCTGAGCAATCAGTAGTTAGATACAAAACTAACGATATATCTTACGAGTAGAAGGATATATCGTTCTGCGAAATTATATCTCGCTTCTTCACTGTCCAGGTTTCTTCATCATACTTGAGAACAGAAACATAATGAATCGATAAACTAATTCTTCACTTCTCTGTAGCACGTCATTGTTCAAAATCAGATATCTGACTTTTCTTACAATTGAACTAGTATGTGATCCTGAAATGTTGCTTGTAGAATTAATATACTCGCAACTGCTTACAACGTTGTTTCCAGAGATAAAAAGTATATAGATTTAAATTTTTCTGTAATATTGCGAGCAACACTCTCTCACCAGTAAGGAACCTAATGACCAAAAGTCTTTTTAGGCATATTATTTTCTTTATCCTTACGTTTCATTCATGACAAACTGATGTAGATATGAAATTCTGAAAGGATAAGAAATAACTGTGGTCTGTTCAAACTATGAAACATTCTCTTTTCTTTGTCACTGGATTAATTGTTTGTAAACTTAGTATCTCTTTAGATGAGAGAAATTGGGAGTAGCCTGATATTTGCATAGAAGCATTTCTAAATTAGTTAAAAATTACAAATAATTTCCATCATGTTTGATTTTCATTTGCATTTATGCTGGAAAGGGCAATTTACATTTAAGAAAATGAAGAATACATTTAAACTGTATTCTGTAACATCCGTTTTGTTCTGTTTTACACAGCATCTTTTAATATCGGTATAACATCTCGAATCTGTGATTCTGTTTTACCTCCCTGGATGGCAAATTATAGTGTGATCTAAAGTGTGAGAAAGGGAAGCGCGCGTTTAACTTGTTCTTGCACGCTGGTATCTCGCCTGACGACTCGCACAGTGGCGGTACTTGTTAGTGTTGTCGATGTGGGCCGCCTGATAGGCCGAGCAAACAGTGGCTCGCCGCTCAGACAGTGCTCGGCAACGCTTCGAGATGGGTATCCCGGCGACTGTCGCCGCCACTTGCTGCGTGGTCTGTTTGATCGCGCTCACTTGCTGCCCGCCTGCAGGTTAGGCATCCTTACCTTACCATATAACAGTTTCACTGGATTCCTCTGTATGGTTTGATGTCATACTGGCCAACCATGTCCATGTTTATATTTAGATTTGGACACTTAAAGACCGCGTGGAACCCCGGACTACGTGCATTAGTGGCATTTAATTTTCTCTCTTCCCAGAACTTCTTTATGTGTACCAGACCTGACTCTGTTCATATAACACCACTCTTTTGGATTGTAATTTAGGTTTGACGACAGAAAATTTTGCAGCGTCAACCAATATTCTGACGTCTTCTGCGATTTTGATTCATTCCAAATTCCTTTTACTTTTTTAGTCATCCGGTGGTATTTATTTACTATATAAATGAAAAGAATATTTTCTTGATTAACCTGTCTTCCTTTTCTTACTGCGTTCGTAAAGTTTTATTATGTTGTTTCATAAATCTGTATTTTTAATTTTTTCTCCAAAAGTTATCTTTGATCTTTTTTGGCTCTAAATCTTTCTTGAGTATTTTCAATTTTTCCCCCTCTTTATTCATTGACAGGCACTTTCATCCAGATGGTGCCTTCGATTTAATTACTGTTTCATAGTATCTGCTCTTTGCTTGCAATGATATCGCTTTTTGGTTGAGTTAATTAGTAAGTTCCATATTTTTCGATCTTACTCTGCTGATTATATTATCCTGTCTTTTTGATTATATTCTCTCTCCAAAATATTCAAGTTTTTCAGCTCGCCCGATTTTTCCCTGTTGTGTTTATCTGTTGTGTATATGGGCACTGCATTTCTTTTTATCATATGAAAATTTAATCTGATTTCAGCTGCAACTGCTTAGAGCGTTCCTGTCATTATTTTAGCATGTCTGTAATTTAAACTTATTACTTTTTGTTTTTAATCTTTTAATAACACTCTGGGAGAAAATACTGATGTTTAAATTTTTATGATGCGGTTTATATAGCGAAACGAAGACACACGTAAAAGATCAAGGAAAAAAAAATGAAAAATATTTAGAGTAATGTATTTTAGCGTTTATTATATTGGCATAGGTGAACTTATTACGAGTCACTAGAACGAAGTCTTTATTCATAGCAAGTCCACCGTTTAATTGTTACGCACGCAGTTAATAATTCAGTCGGGCTGAAGCAGCCTGAAATATAGACGAGATAGATTTTAAACAAAGAACCTGTTATCTCGTTGGATTTAAAGTAAATAATATCTCAGACATGTGTGAAAGAATGTTTACTTTTATTGTTGTTATAGATCAGAAAAGAGGAAAGATCTAAACACTTTAGTTGCTGTTGCATTAACAATCAGTTTCCATTCATCTGAAATAATCTTAGCACAAATTACAAAATGAAGTGGGTAATTTAGCAGCTTATTATGCTAGCAAAGTGAGTTTAACATTACTTATTTCGCTTCCGTCTATATACGAGCTGAAAATGAGGTACGGATATTCTACCATCTCAAAATATATTCAAGATCCATACGATATGCCGAAATTCTAAGTTATTAGCAAATTATTGAATAAAAATCAATTGTTTTTTATTTTATGTTGGAAAGTAAGTCAATTTTTTCTTGACCACAATACATTATAAAATAGAAATTTCAGTTTACTGTCATTCAAGTATTGTTTCTTCAAACGATTATGACCGATCTTCGTATGAAATTAAAAAAGTTAGGTTATAATAATTATTATTATATTTAAAAAAAAAAGGAAAATCATGGTTTCATCGAAATTTAGTTAAATATGAATTGAAGCGTGCCCAGTCTTCATCCGTCAAAACGATTGTTTGACAATATCTTTCAGCAGATGAAACGAAAATATGTAAATTTAATTCCGGTACTTTAACTATCAGTCATATTTGGACATTTTCAGAAATGTTATTACAAGACTTAAACTGTTTTTACGAGGACCATTCGCTCTCAGATGGTTTGAATGTTTTGCTCACTGCCAAATCAACTTCAATTTTTTTTAAAAATCTCTAGTCCCTTATTTTGTTCTTTCGTTCACGCCTTGTTTTCTGAATCGTTATTTCAGAGAAATGTTGTGGAAACAGACCAGAGAAATTAGACATTTTCAATGAAGCTTCTGAAAGAACCCGCACGTTATATGTTGCCAAATTATAATATAACAATCACTCACTTTATGGTCTGTGCAGTTACCAAAAAATAAAGTATCTTGTTCTCGTGGCGTTTACTTGTGCCTACCTGGAAAACATCAAGTAATTACCAACATACAATGTTCTCTCTCTTCGGCGGTGGTCACTTCAAACCTTCTCCGAAATATATAAAAGGTTAGAAGGGTATCTCAAAACTACTAAATCATAGATTAAATGATTTTCTTTCAAGTCTTTAATGCACAGCTTTCCTTAAATTTTGTTAGACCGACCGACTGGTATATTATTTAAATCTCTATCAGAAGATTCCTTACACAACAGATATTTTTCACCAGGTAATAATTTCTTCTTCTCCAAAAAAATCAGAAGACAGTTCTGCTACGCCGACAAATAATCCCTTGAAATTTCTTAATACTTTCTGCTAACAATCCCTAACAACTTTGAACATCACACAAATTGCGCAACATTGGAAATTTACGATTTCAAATTTCTAAAGTTCCTATCAATTTCTTGCACACTTGTTGCATAATTATAAATTATAAAATCAATACTTGATGGCTGATATAAAACTTCTAAACTGGAACAGAATTTAAACAGTGGAATAGACGTTACAAGTTTTAAACAATTGCGCAACCGCTAAGTGTCGACTAATAAGAAATTTCGCTGGTATTATTATTGCTTCCCTAACCTGACACACTTTATGTAAACTTAGCTCTTTCTAGTTCGACGAAAAAACCTAATTTGAGTGATTATACTAAAATCCTCACTTTCGATGAATAACAAAAATAAAATACCAGACGACTCACTTACTCCCCGAACAAAACAAAAGACCAACTCAGGCGGTTACCGCAATCACCTAGAAGTCACCCACTGCCACACAAATTTAAACTCTGCTCTGGACCGAAGGTCCGACTGCGATGAAGACTGGTGACGAAAAAGCGCCACGCTCGGTGGTGTCTCGTCCTTTTATACTGACGCTTGTTTTTGATGCAACACTTACCAAGACGCCAGGATTGTGTCGCAATGCTTGCCGCTACGCGTGGATCCTAATATTACACCACGCTCGCAATTCATAATTTTTATAATAAAACTCAGACAAATGTCTTAGAATACACTCTGTAAATCTCTAGAACCGTCGCAAGCTGCATGATAAGAGTGGAATGAAAGATGAAATAATGACGTAGGTTGTTCTAGAATGTTATGGAATCGATTATGATTAAGCATCTTTTATAATATTCAGATTGTATTCAGATTGAGTCAGAAACTTTGGTGTCCTGTTTGTGGAGTGACATTAATGTCAGAACCTTACAGTCAACCCAAAATTATTTATCACATTCTTTCGTTATTTTCACAGTCTGTTGTGGAATTGACAGAAATAGAGCACTGATATAATATAATGCGAAACTGATTGACAATAATGCTGTACTCTTCGTATATGTTTTAGGATAATCTCACTTGTAATTTTCCGAAGCTGTCAAATGTGAAGAGGAGAATCTGAGCTTTTATTTCAGAAAAATACTAAAAAGTAAAGAAAGATGAGATGTTTGCTTGAGGCAGTTGGTTGAACTCATTTAATTCCTTCGTGGGGTACTGTTTAAATTGGGGTTAAGTTTATAATGACGAAAAGATACTTAGTTCTTGGAGAGGTGTAGTGTTGGAAGTGGAGAAATTGGTTTGTAGTGAACGCAGTTGTTCGCTTGGCTGATAAGTTACATATTTGTTAATTATGAAATAAGGACAGCAAGTTTCATGTTAAGAAACCAGACAGAGGCATCGACAGGGGATTTGGAGCGCTGACAGTAGGGAAAAAGTGCGCAATGGATGAGCTAAGGAGGACAGATGACGGCATGGATCGGCCTCATCATTGGTCTACCATTAGGACCGTAGTGGGAGGTTGTGTAAAAATCTCTGTACGGGCATCGGAGAGTGTCTTGTCTTGTCTTCATCAATCAGTCGCAGCCAGCAACAGTCGGAGCAGAGAGAACGCAGACGTCGAGCCGCCCTCCGACGGCCGTGGCCGCGGAGTGGCGTCACATACGAAGAAGATGGACAGCGCATAACAGGTTGGCTCTGCTGTAGGGTATGGTTGGACGTGGAAAGCCATCGTTGAATTATAGATAGGGAGCTAGGGTCCTCCACAATGCCTAGAGCTGGGGTTACTGGTATAGATAACCGCCCGCAGTCGAAGAAGCTCTTGCTTTCCTCAAAGTAAATGTCACACTCATGCAGTTATAATAATCAACCTATTTTCAGGATTCAGTTGCGTCATAGCGTGATGTTGGAAGGAACAACAATAGCACCTTACATTGTTATCAGTAGTCTCAATGCATACCATTTGTATATTTCGTACAGTCGTGATAGTAAATAGTGTACATAGTACATGTTTATGAAATCATTCATCCTGATGATCCTACTACTCTCACGCCGATCCCATATCGACTCCTATGATCGATCCTTACCCATTCGCTCATTCCTCTCATCGAATCTGGCCAAGTCTCCGCTCGGCCTGCTGCCAGGTTCGCCATAGGTCCCCATAGGTTTACCGGTGTCCAGGTGGGGGCACTACAGGTTGACAAAGTTTCTACGGTTCTGCGGTGGATTTAGGTGAACACTAACATGTACAGAACCTACCTTACTGAGCACGGAACGCTGACCTGTTGGTTACAGGATATGGCTGGATTTAATCACGTCCACTGGAGGGAAATGGAGGGACTGGTATCCTGGGTGGAGGATTCTGATGTTCGTTAATATTTTTTTGTTTCAAGCAGGACTTCAGGTAGATTAATCACTGCTGTATGCTACATATGTTTCTCACCCATTTCCCCTTATCCAAGACCGAGCATACTCTGAATCTCGTATGCAAAGTTGGTATGATCAATTAGTTATTTGTAAATGTTATAAGTACGTTACATACGTACGGTAAATTTAAAATATGTAGATTATTTGAGACTCCAATATAACAATAAGGCAATACCAATGGTCAGATTCAACTGTCACATTCTAAACCATCGATGTGGATTACTGGCGCACGGTAAATTTTCAATTCGCGCGGCGAGAGTATAATAATTATTATAGATATTGCAAAATAGTATATATTATTATAAGCCAGATGAATTTCTAACATTTTACTGAATTTTTAAATCCAAAATAATGGCCACATTATGGTATTTTATGGACGTTATTCGAGGTTATTTAAATGTTTTGTTCAAAGAAAAGGTAGAGACAGGAGGGCCAGATCTTTTGGAGCCTACAGTTTAACTTGGAATCCTAGTCACTGAGTGTCTTGGCGTAGCTTATGTGAACAGGACAATGCCCTTACAACTTTCTCGCCCCTTTGGGATTCGACCCTTTAACCTTGAACATCGACGGCTCATCACATACGACCCTTTCTCATAAACTCACCATTAACTTGTTAAATTTAACTGAATCACATTGTTGCTGAAAGTAAATAATGCGCTTAATACTTTTGATAGCGTTTTCATATAGTCATTTCTTAGCTCTTACCACAATTACAATATTAAGTAATTAATGCAAAAATAAGTAATTATTAGTAAAAAAATTTAATTGATAACGGAAAAGATAGTTAATTATGTAAATTAAATGATATTACCGTTCTGTTACCAGTTTTATACAGGGTGTTACAAAAAGGTACGGCCAAACTTTCAGGAAACATTCCTCACACACAAACAAAGAAAATATGTTATGTGGACATGTGTCCGGAAGCGCTTACTTTCCATGTTAGAGCTCATATTGTGGACGGCTGTGATACAATACGCCATTCTCCAGGGCTGCATCAGCGCATCAGCGATTCCATGCGACGGAGGGTGGATGCATGTATCCTCGCTAACGGAGGACATTTTGAACATTTCCTGTAACAAAGTGTTTGAAGTCACGCTGGTACGTTCTGTTGCTGTGTGTTTCCATTCCATGTTTAATGTGATTTGAAGAGAATTAATAAAATGAGCTCTGACATGGAAAGTAAGCGTTTCCGGACACATGTCCACATAACATATTTTCTTTGTTTGTGTGTCAGGAATGTTTTCTGAAAGTTTGGCCGTACCTTTTTATAACACCCTGTATAACATTCATTGTTCCAATGTCAATAAAAAAGAAACAGGTACGAATGAGTTTAGTTCTACCAGGCAAATACAAACTGACTAAAAAATGAAGAAAAATATTTCTGTGTACCTAGCCTGGGAGCCTATGAGCCAGGAGAACGGGGAATCGAATCTCATCTGCATCTACATCTACATATATACTCTGCAATTCACAAAATTGTGGGTGGCAGAGGGTGCTCAGCACCAAAGCTAATCTCTTTGCTGTGCATTCCAATCCCTAATGGTACGAGGGAAAAAAGAATTCATACAAGAATCAGTCCAGCACCTTATTTCTCTAATTTTATCTTTCCTGTCCTTCCGACTCAAATAGATTGGTGGAAGAAGTATTTCACTACACTCAAAAGTGAAAGTGGGAGTACGCATGTTTTCCAATAAGTTTAAACGAAACGTGCGTCGTCTATCTACCAGAGACGGTATGTCGAGATTTCTGTTTTCCACTATGTCATATTCCACTGGAATATCGGGTTTGTTCATTCAGAAGGCAACGAAGATCTTCCTTCCTAATTTTTATCACATTCCTGTCACACCTTTATAAACCGCCTTGTTGACTACCTAAGAAGTAGGAATATCATTCTTTTTTAAAAATTCTTCCAGAGTCACAAACATTAGGTACATTGACAGAATGTTTTCCCATCACGAGATGGTAACAGTTGTTGTTGTTGTTGTTTTTGGTGTTTTAGGGCGCGTCGACGTCGGGGTCATTAGCGCCCTAGAGATGGTAACAGATATATATATTTCGAGCTTGGGAAAATGGAATGAGGAAGAGAATGCAATGTGATAAGCTGCATCATGCATCGCTGTATCTTTTTCTGTTCTTGCTACAATGTACTTCAAAATTATTTGTTTCTTTTCATACATAAAGAAAAACCTACAAAGTTTCTAGGAATGCCTCCAATACACGATTGACTGTAAATTATATTAACAGGTCTTGTACGACATCAGAAGGCATATAACAGGTGTAATAATAATAATTTCGTGTGGTCGAATTACCTGGTGACAGGGTTTCCATTGGTCCCTGTCATAGCCACCTTAACCTAACCCCTCAATACTGCCTGGAACAGGGGACCTACAGTTTAACGTGGAAGTCGAACCACGGAAGCGTTCTGGCGTACTTCACATTAAACAGCAATCTGTGTCAGAAGAGAAGGTCGGGTGAAGAGCCTATGAAAATCAACGCCGTGACAGGGATTCGAACCGGGGACCCTTCACTGAGTCAACAGACCTCTATATAACATATTAATATCCTAAAATTGTTCAAAATCATTTCTTCTATTTTTTTTTTTTACTTATGGCTTTACGCCTCGTCGACGTCGAGGTCATTAGAGGTGGTATGGGACTGGGGACAAGAAACGAGAAGGAATTCGGCCATGGAATTTTGAATGAAGCATCCCGGAATTCGTCTGGAGTGATTTTGGGAATCCGTGGAAAATGCAATTCTGGATTCCCGGACGGGGATTCGATCCGGCGTCCTTCAAAATGCGAGGCCAGAACGTTAACCGCTCACCCACCACGCTCGGTCTTCTGTTTTCATGTAAATCAACCTCTTTGGGCTATTTGAAAGGAGGTCCTAAATCATTTACATTATTTTAATACATATATATGATCTATTAGAGAGACCTCTGAAGGAAAAAGTCATAAGTTATATACACCCGACTTTTATTTCCAGCATCACCGAGATATTAGAACAGTGCAGTGATACGTAGCAACCTACCTGGCCGACCTATTCAATCTGTGAACTCTGCAGTGGTTCCAAGAAAACACCGTAATTCCGTAGATGGGCAGAGATAATTGCTTACACGTAGCGGCGCGCGCGATGGATGCTGGGAACGTGCGCCAAGATGGCTGCGTGCTCGCCCCGGGCAGCGAAAGAGAGCGAACGTTAATAAATGCAAATGGCGGCCTCAGAGGCCATAGGCAATGTTTTAGTTCCCCCTAGACGACTTATTGATTCTGCAGATCGCAAGAAGTGCCTCACAAATCATGACCGAGTTTTATTCCTCAGGATACAAATGTGGGCCATTACGGTCTGAGAACCTCCCATTTTCTCGTCTTTCCACGGGAGTTTCTACATCCAGTTTCTCAAGAAATGTGCCTTGGTATTTATGGGGTTGCTAATTATTTGTTATTTATTTTGGAATTTGCAGTTATTATTCTTGGTGATTGTGGAGACTGTTTGGAATTACAGTGGATCCATGTGATTTTACCGGTAAATGCATGTGGTATTACGGCATGGTTTTAGAGTTTCGACTTGCCACCCATTTCTCCCTGGACCTACGGTTTAACATCTAATAGGATCCACGAAACGTGCTAGCATTCTAATGGTCAAATGTGACGCCAAAAAATTACTCCCTTCACTGTCACCTGAATCTGGGAAGTTAAATTTTCCAGGAAAACCCCTTAATCGCTGTTCCACCAGACCTCTCTTTAGAAAGCGTGTGTAGAAATACATACTTCGATTAAAATGCTTTTGTGTCAATTAATTTTTTTTATATTTTAAAATATGAAAATTATTTTTTATTACTCACTATTTTTCGTTTTGATTAATAGGACATTTTTACAGATCTCAAAAAATTACATGTTAGTAATAAAATGAACACACAATGTTTATCGTATTTAATAAAACTTTTCCTTCATAGTTACTTATATTAATTTATTGATACATTTACTTCAGTTTTGGTACATACATTTAAAATTAATTTTGGACAGCATTTTTATTGCCTTTTGAGATGCGAGACGCGGCTATGTAAGCTGAAAAGAAAAAATACAGCCAAGCTTGACGAAATAATAATGGAGCCTATGTAAATGAATAATTCTTTACCTATTTTAAGACTCATGGTTTGTTAGGAGTAAATAAAATTTATCTATGAATTAAAAGTTTTTAAATACTATTGTTTTTATTTTTGGGGAGATAAGCTCTAATTTTTAACTCAAAATGTTATTTAAACATTTAACTAATTATCTTTATACCAGATAGTTCCGAATATGTTTTAAGCTGTAACTAAAAGAGTAAATAAATTCTAATATAATTAAATTATTAATTTTGATGAAACTAATAATTTATATCAAGTGCTGTGACTATTATTAATAATTATTTCTTTATAAAACTTAGTTAGACATTAATTTAATAATTTAAAGCACTAATACTGATCACAATGCTGATAAAATTATATCACATATTAATTTAACATAATAAAACATAAATATTGTCAAAATGTTATTAGATCATATGAATTAATAGTGTCAACAGAATTAGAAATCTAAATATTTTGTAAGATGCTGAGCGAATGAGGAGTGAGGAGTGAGTTTGTGAGCATTTATTGTGTGGTGTGGATTCTCAAGTGTAGGAATAATTTTCTGGAATATTACTAGCTCTTCTAATGTCTTGAATATCTTCTGTCTCGCGTCTTCCGATCTTGGGTTTCGATAAATCTTGATACCTTCCGTCTTGTGGGCTAAACATGAATGACGTTACTAAGCCAGAATTTGACATCAGTCCGTTAGTACATTGGAGAACGAGGATAGAAAAGGTTGTATTTGGGTAGGACGCTAGCAGAGATGATACTATCAGAAGAAAATGATATAGACAGCTAACAGGTAAAGAATTCTATTTATTGAAAACGGGGCTAATACAGTCGGCAACGTGATATGCGTCTATAGAATGAAACAATACTAAATTATTGTATCAGAGGTAAAACGAGCACTTCATTTCCTCTTGGACCTACAGTTTAACGTCGAATCCGAACCTCAGAATGACCTGGCGTATGATCAAACACAGCTATGCCACCGCATCCGATAAATTGAATAAATATACTAAACTAGCTGTTACCCGCGAGGTCGTACGCGTGGACTTAGACTTTCATTGCCAAAATTGGATACAGAAAGCTTTTAGTAACGTAAGATATATCCCAAACAACACAGAATCGGCATAATATGACAGCAAAGCCATCACTGTATCATTCTACCGTCGAACCTATGTCATGAAGAGAATCAATATCCAATATATTTAAAAACATAAAAACAAACGAAAGTGTGGGGAAATGGGGGAAGGAGGGGGGGGGGAGGTTTAGCTGAGTGCAGCTTTATTTTAGCTTGGTCGTTTCTTCTTTCTTCAACATGAGCATCAAATTCTTGGGTTTTAATAACTTAGTTGCTCGTGATCTTCTAGATCTACACCTTAGGCCAAGTATACGGCCACAAGGCTTGTTAGAAAAGTAGACTAAACTGGTTATCAGAATCTTTAAGGCATACTCAGAGTAATAGTACAGTGTAGAGCAAATCGACATCAATACTAAATAATAAGTTTTGTGTCTAAGCGAAATCTATTAACAAATCATACACTAATAGACTACGCGAGAAGCACAGCTTGACATAACATTACAGACTAACACACGCATCCGTCTGTATGTCACCATTCGATTAGTTCTCAGAACTTCGTCACTAAAACTGTTATTCATCCAGAAAAAAAAAAAAAAAAAAAAAATGTCCTGTGTCTTTCCTACAGATACAATCTATTTCCTTGTCAAATTCTATCGGTATAGCCATTTAGTCGACAAAACGTAACAAAAAGACAGAGATTTACCTCCGCATTTATAACATTATTAGTGCAGATCACGTGCACACTAACTGCGAGAGAAATAACGGTTGAGTGATTAATATAGCGCAAAAAAAACGTATACTTACAGCATTGTTAGACCGCGTACGTTAGCCAAGCATTGCACCCCTAAATTTGTGGTATCTACATATTAATATGGAATCCAAAAAACTGACCTTCCAGGCGTGGCTCATACGATCAAAAACAATTCCTAAAAATCATTACTTCCATCGGAATTTGAACCGGAGACCACGTTCCAAACATTACTTAGCAACCGCGGTAACCACCGAGCTACCATCCCGCTATATGGTAACGGACTGCCGAACTTACACATCCTAAGCGTCTGTCTATCGGCGTTTCAATAATTTTTCAAAATTACATGACATCATGTATTATTTATACAGAAAATGTATCCTATGTCCATCCTAATGTCAAATCGCATCTCCTTGTCAAATTTTCATCACGACCGCATTAGCCGTTTAGCCCAAGAAACGTAACAAACAGACAGTGAGACAGATAGACAGAGTTATAATATTAGTATGCACGATTCACTGATTGAATGTTGTGACTGGCTGAACGTCAAGTATAGCTGGCCAGACAAAGCGGCTATAGCCGGTCTGAGCTGCTAGTTCCGCGTATTGATGCTTTACAATCGATGGACGAAATGGGACAGTGTATCGGCCGCGAGGCCCCCTCGTCGTCTCTGTTGACGTCACTGACGGTCAGATTGATCCAGCTGGAGGTGACATTAGGAGTCGCCATGTAACCACATTGACGCTACGAACAAGCTACGCGGCTGTGTCCACCAACCAGACTAGAAACATCTAAACATCGTAAAACATTATATTTACCTAAAAAAATCATAATATCTGTCGGTAAAACGTTGAGGTTCAGTACGACCCTGACAGCATAAAATTAATGAATAATTTGATTTAATGAAGCAGATGGTAAAATTTTTGCCATGTTTAGAGAATTTTTTAAAATAATTTTTAAACTCAAATTCATTAGCTATCAGAGGTATAAATGCCTCCATTTAAATCATTAATAACAATTTATTCATACTATCAATATTATTCACTGCCCTCTGGTTTATACTTTCAAGTACGAAACAAACTCAATTTTACAGTCATCCCATCAAGATTGAGAACGTCTGCATGGTCTTTCTGTAACCCTCATTATGGAACAACTGCCAACCGAAGATCATATTTGTCCCAAGGCTTGATGTTCTTTGCCCTTTAAAAATAAAATACCAGTATTAGTTTAAATATTAATTCTATTTAATAACTTCTAATATGATTATGATATTAAATTTCATATACAGTGAGATCATGTACCCTACAACTTCAATAGCAGTTACATCCTGCTCGTATTATTTTAATACTTCCAAATCTGTATCTTGCTCTGTCTCGCCGAAAGGCTAAACCAATATGTTTCAGAAAGTGAATACACGTTGTAAAGCGTTGTAAAGCGTAGACTTGGATCCAAACAAGATCTCATTACTTTTTGCCATTGTATGCGCGAGACTTTGCCTATTTTTACAAGAATTGTTTTCGTGGGATTACATTGTCAGTAATAACAGAAAAATAGTTTAACAGTCATATGTTGTTAGACTATATTTTAGCTTTAAGTTGAATGAGTTATATATGATATATTTAATCATTCTTCCTCATTCGTCCCGCAACCCGTTTGTAACCATCGATTGAAACTGATTTTGTAAATTTTGACTTCAACTACTAGCATTTTTTTTTTACTTATGGTTTTACGCCTTATCGGTGTCGAGGTCATTAGAGGCGGGATGGGACTGGGGTCAAGGAACGGGAAGGAAATCGATCATGAAATTTTGAAAGAAGCATCCTGGCATTTGCCTGGAATGATTTTGGGAAAATTTGGAAAACCCAAATCTGGATACCCGTACGCGAATGCGATGTCAGAACGTTAACCGCTCACCCACAAAGCTCGGTAATAACTAATGGCAGATACTGTCGCAGGGTTTGACTTCAAAGTTGTGCGCACACAGTTTGACATTGTTATGCAACGGTCTGCGCTGGTATTGGGACAAGATACCAAGAGAAATGATGAATAATGTACCAGAAACGATGAAAAAATTTAAAGTTGAAATACTTGGATCAAAAAGTAAGATGAAATTGTCATTTAAAACTCCCGGGCATTAGGGAGGCAGGCAATTTTTTTTCCTATGTTGGTAGGACTGTCTGTAACATTTACCAAGCGTCTGTTTGTCAAAGGGTTTAATTATCTCTGAGTTACACGTGCTTTTGTATACAGCCAAAAGTGAATTTTTCGATTTTCACAATGGGTGATTTTGTTGAGCAAAGAACTTGCATCAAATTTTGTTTTCGGAACGAATATTCTTGTGCGGACACGTTGAAAATGTTGCGGAAGGCCTTTGGTGATCAAACAATGGCGCAAAAAAAGTTTACAAGTGGTACAACGAGTTCAAAGCGAGCCGAGAACGTGTTGAAGACGAACCGCGCTCTGGGCGACCATTAACGTCTACCGACGAGGGCCACGTTCAAAAAATCAGAGATTTTGTGCTTGAAAATCGTCGATTGGCAATTAGAAAACTCGCTGATAGTGTTGGAATATCATTTGGCTCAGCCCAAACCATTTTGAAGAATATTTTGTCTCAAACGTGTCAAGTCCCGATTGGTGCCAAAATCGCTCAATTTTTTGAAAAAAAAGCATCGCGTTAATGTGTGTGAAACTTTGCTGTCTGACTATCAGGACCACTTGAAATGCATCATTACTGGAGACGAGACTTGGATTTACGCATACGACCCTGAAACCACCGACCAATCCGGCGAATATCGTGCAAAAGGTGAAGCAAGACCGAAAAGACCACGGCAAAGTCGATCGAAAATCAAAGTCATGTTGACAGTTTTCTTTGATTATCGTGGTGTAGTGCACTATGAATTTCTTCCGCCGGGCCAAACTGTCAACAAAGAATGTTATTTGAGCGTTATGCGTCGTTTGCGTGAAGCTATTCGTCTGAAATGGCCGGAATTAAGGGCGAACAACTCTTGGTTCCTTCATCACGATAATGCACCATGTCATACTGCATTGATTCTTCACGACTTTTTTGCCAAAAACTCGACTCATATCGTTCCGCAATCACCGTATTCGCCTGATTTGGCTCCGTGCGACTTCTGGCTATTCAGTAAACTCAAAAGCCCAATGTGGGGACGCCGTTTTGACACAATTGAAGAGATAAAAACCGAATCGAAGAAGGTCTTGAAGGCTATACAGGAAAAAGACTATTCCGACTGTTTCGAGGACTGGAAAAAGCGTTGGAAAAAGTGCGTTTTATCGGACGGGGATTACTTTGAAGGGGATGAAATTGATTTGGAAGAACAAATAAAGAATTTACATTTTATAAACAATTTCACCTTACTTTTTGATCGGCGTATTACATAGAGGCAAAATAGGGGGGTACAGGAAAGGGGAAAAAAGAGTGTGTTGGGAAGTTGCCACATGAGCGCGCGCTCCATCGCAATTAAATTAAATGAACGATACTCTGATGTAAGAAGCTGAGATAGTGCACGACGTCACTTAAGCTGATACTAAATAGTGAATACTCGCTGCATCATTATGTGTTAGTTCGTATTATCATAGAAGTGTAGTCTTCTACCTTTACCCTACTATCTATCAGTAGATTACTCGTGGGAATAATAATGATATATAAAACTGCAAAATCAAGAAAAAGTAGATTGGTGAAGGATAAAAGATTGTTAAAAACAAGTTTTTTTAGCAATGTGAACTAAAAAGTTAAATATAAAATTATAGTTTTTAAAAACTAAAAAAACAAGCTTTTGAATAATGTAAACTAAAAAGTTAAATATAAAATTACAGTTTTATAAAGCAAAAAAAACAAAAAAAATAAAAACAAATTGTTTGTTGGGATGTTAACTAAAAAGTTAAAAATAAAATATAGTTTTAAATAACACTAAAAACACGCTTTTGATACAATATGAATTAAAAATTTAAAAATAATCTTTAAATACAAAATTTTGTTCAAAAGGAAATTTCGATATAACTTATAGTTTTGAATAAACTGAAAATAGCAATTGCCCAAAAAATTATCCTTAATGTAAAAAAGCGTGGGGTGCTCTCTAGGTAATTTTCATAACGACTCTACCTTATTGAATAGCTAGCGATAAAAAATTGAATCCTGCACGTTTTTGTACATGAAGTTAATTTTTCGGTCAGCAAATTTTTCTTATTTAAAGCTTATTATAAAATTTAAGTTATACTGAATCGTAGGACACCCTATCAGTATTGAACAAAATTTTTTACATTTTAAGATTATTTTTAACTTATGTTGTTATTGTTCCGCGATTCACTAAAAGTGGATGGCGGTGAGGTGCGGTGCACCTGTCCTGATGTGTAACCATTTGTGCATAGGAAAGGAAATAGAGGATATGGTAGGAAGCGCCCATGGTCTATTTTGAGGAAACATCCTGCCATTCGCCTGGAGCGATCTTGGAAAACTATGGAAAACCCAGATCAGGATGGCTGGAGGGGTTTATATATACCTACTCCTTTCTAAGTTCTTTCGCTCGATAACTCCTTAATAAATCTTCAAAAAAAAAAAAAAAAAAAAAAAAAAAAGAGAGAGTGTAGAAATGAATCGGTTTTGGCCCTGATTTCTCTTATCTTAGTTTCTCGGTCATTCCTAGATATGAATGTGGCTGGCAGTAATATTTGTTTGCTGTCTTCTTGAAATAGGTCAGTCGTGAATTTTTCAATCAGCTTGTGCCTAGAGCAACGCCTTCGGTGCTTCAGGTCTTCGCAACCTAATTCATTTAGTTTAAATTGCTACAACAATGTATTTTTTTAAACAATGCTTTTTATATTGGTTAACTTAAGAAAAATGTTTTTGAATGTGGAACAATGCACAAATAAAACAACAGCATTTTGTATTTGGGTAGGATTGAATTCTGCGGCTGGATTACCGGCCATCGTGATTAAGAATTTTAGGCACAAAGCTGATACAGTTAGTAAGCTTGGACTTCTGTTCCTGAGTTTACATCTCTTCACCTCTAAACGGCTCTAATACAAATATAATCAGAAGTGTTTCGGAGAATGTCGCAAATAAATGGTTGTTTTAATGTCTTCAGTATCGGGTGCCGCTCTGTGGCCATGGGATCTTCCGAAAACGTCGACCAGCGATGCTGCTGCTGATGTGAAACCTGTATCTACGTCAACAGAGAAGCCCAAAGCGGAGGTGATCTCCGCTTCGGAACTTGTAGCCGCAGCGCCTTCTGCTGCCTTGCAGGCGCCAAAGAGCCGCTCAGGCAAGGGAGCAGGCAAGGGCGGGACTCACAGGTGAGAGCGCGCAGTGACAGTATACAAAACATTCAGATAATAGCTGAGCGTTACGGGACTAGTTGTAGTAGCTTATTCCATGGAGTCAATAACGTAACTCAGTGGCTGAAGCCGATACCACTCGTGCAAAACCATAAGCGCAGATATATTGAAGCTAAGTTCGGAAAATAATAGGTTGTGACAAAAGGAAGCAGTCTGATTATTACCACCATAGCATTCCATGTGTAGTGGCCCTAATAAGCTGAACAAGAGCGTACAGGGTAAGTCGAGAGTAGAAGTCGACCACGGTTCTGATGTGAATATTCGTCATAGGTCCCTACTACAACACAATGGCTCAGTACATTCAGATTTTATTATAGTCATGGCTGAGAAGGCTAGGACAAATTACTGTAAACGGAAATTACATATTTACACCTTTGATTCTTGGCTTTACACCTTTATTTGTCGCGTGGGTGTGATCGGCCGAGCGGAAACCTTTCAATTTCCCACTTAATACGACAGATTGGAGAGAGGGAAGCTGTGGTTGTTCGCCTTGGGCACCTGCCTACACCTTAGAGTGTAGTCTGCAGGCATATTGCCAAGGAAGTAACTGAGCCTTAGCTACTGAGAAACTATAGACACGGCGTAATCTCACTGATTAGCATTAAACATTTACATAAATATTATCATAACTACGGAGAGGTGACTTATCTCTTAGGAATGACAACAGGACATGTTAATGACTACTGGTTTATTACACTTGAAGACAGATCGGCGTACATTTACAGTATTGGCTACATTGATCAAAGGCATGATTTGTCACTAGAAATACCTTATGCTGATTGGTTAATATTCATTGATCTTCCATTGGTGAACTATTACTGACGTTGCGCTATACTGATTGGTTGACAGAATAACAATATTACATTGGTAGACTGATTACAGGGCAAGGCACATTAAACCCTATCGAAATGAGTGACTGTCGGCGAATGCATTACATTCCTATCTAGCGGTGGACATACTGTTATGAAGACGAACACGCAAGCAGTGGATCAAGCAAGCTTTAAGTACCTGTTAGGTGATGGTGTTGAACGGTGCGTCCATGGATGGATGATCTTGGATGTAATCGAGTCCTGAGATGGAGATGGACTCCGAGTCCGTGGTGTAAGTTGGACTGCCTGGGGCCGTGTGCTCCCAGTTTACAGGAAAACTCATTAAGGATTCTGGTGGGGATAAAAGATGATGTTAATTGGCTCACTAGGACTAAGTGGAGATGGTCAGGGCGGAGTTATAGTGCAGGTAGTGGGGACTGCATAGTGTGGTGGTTTCCAGGCTGACATAAGCTTAGCAAAGCTATTCTATATGCCGTGGGTTCCCTTTAGTAAGCACTCCCACACACTCGGAAAACTGCTGCGGTGTATAGGCTGCTGAAATTTCAGTGAGGCGCAGCCTGCGATAAGAAAGTAGCATAACGCAGTCGTAAGCCATGTACCGAGTTACAGGCGTGTGTATCAGAGGCTTGCTACGTGCTCAACCTGAGACCTTCGTGCTTCGTTACAAAAGATAACATTGGCGCAGCGTGAGATCTGGCTCGCTGGTCCAACTGGATGTGAATCGGAACTACGATGAGTTTGAATAAAGGCTTCAAATCAATACCCTAGACCTTAGAATACGCGAACCCGCAACATATTTACATTAGCAGTGATATGATGGCATATACAATGTTTATTTGGATTTATAACAAAATCGTCATGCGTTTAACTGCATCATTACAGATAGAGCCAAAACTAGAGGAGATATTGATAATATCTCTGCAAAACTATGCCCACATGACGGTGACCAAATGATTGATCCTCTGACTGTCGACACCCAGCTATCACAGTAGAGCTAGACGGCTCGTCTGCGACCGCCGCCTCCCAACGCCCGCGTCGGTGTGGTACATTCAAGACTTCCGAAGAGAGACAGACAGACCCAGCTGTTGCTGCCCCAGGGCTTAAATAGAATCTCCCCTCTCCTATTACCACTGTGTGGAGCAGGCAATACATCTCGCTGTCCTGCTGTGCGAAGTCATTTTACCAGCGTGCAGTGGCGCTTGGAACTGGCGACTTACGACTTGCTGATTGGGGTGCTACTTCTCCAGGTCATAGTACTCTACTATTGCTTAACTATTTGATGCTCGCCCGCCCTGAATACTAACGTGAGAAATACCAGGGTTTTAGGCAAGTGATCGACCTCCATCACTGCATATGTAACTTAATTTAATAGTAATTTTTCGTTCATCTGCGACCTCCACCAAAGATTTCTTATTTCGCGGCAGAAACATACATAGTTACACAATACCAAACGTCAAACTATACTAGACTAAAACTTGGCCACATCCAGTGCATTTTACGAGGCCTAATATAAGTCACCTTCCGAGCTAGAGGTTGGCCACAGTCGACACTGGAGCGTGTTTTGAACGGTTTGATCCTCTACGCAGTCGTAGTTTATGTTATCAGCATAGCCCCATCTTGCTATGTTAACCTTGGATCTGCCCACTCCTGATATCAGTCTATTCACAGACTTCCTTATCAGCCATCCCTTGTCATGGCTAAGTGGTAAGGTTTAAGACGATCTTCCTCAGCCGGGGGAATGGGAGTCTTAGGTTCCCATAATTGTAATATTATTTTCTCAGTTTTAGTCGTCAGTTCTTTTGAAGTTCTTAGGAAACTTTTCCTGAGCTTCAGTCACTGCCTATGCGATAATTGCCCAGGTAATGGATGAGTTATTTTCACTTGTTCGCTGCTATTTGTCTTTAAACTGAATTTCTACCAGGCGATGTAGCCATTCGACTGGAGAAGATTTTAAAAAGCGTGTTTTGATTCTGCAGGTGTGGTTGGGAGCTACGTCCACCTGTTTGACATACCATACAGGACAAGCATATTCTGCAGCCGAATAATACATAAGGCAAATGTTCGGATGGTTTTAAGTTGGCTACCCCGCTGTGTTCCAGCCAGTTTTCTTAGGAGATAGGTCCTGGTGGAAACTTTCAATTTGGAATTCATGCAATGTTTTCTGAATATAAGAGATCTATTAAGGCTCTCACCTAAATATTTTGGAGTGTCGCAGTGTTGTAATTTGATCCCTAACCTCCACGTGGCTTCTCTGTTCCTTACAGTACTTGCGTCTTCGAAGGATTTGGTTCAAGTTGGTTTGACAAACGTTTGAGAGCATTTATAAGGGTACTCTCCACTGAATAAAATTGTGTGGTCAGTGATCATCAGCATACAGAAAACTCCAGCTATTGCACGATACAGGCTGACCATTGGTATATATATAAAAGGCTAGTACACTTCTTTGGAGTAGAGCAGCCTTCCCCAATCTTTTCCTACGGCGGACCCCTTAGATATTAGACCATGATCGTCGCGGACCCCTTAATAATAATAATAATAATTAGAGTTAGAAATTGACTGCGTTAGCACTTGATAGCTCGACTCGCAGAGTTTGCCTGTTCCCTCTTCTCCAGTCATGGTTTCGTAATTACCTGTATTATTTGTATTATCCACGGGGGTCCGCGTACCTATCGTAAGGGGTTCGTGGATCCCAGGTTGGAAAACTCTAGTGTAACCATTCCTCTGGAACCTACGACGACTACGCTGTCCTTGGAAGTCAAGGAAAAATCTGCGATTCTGCAGAAGAGTAGCGATGATCTTACTACGACTGAAATTAATGGTGGGTTGTAGAACTTAACTAGTAGTAGCTGATGGTTGACGGTGTTTGGTTGTATATAATATGATCAAAACTGGAGAGGACAGTGAATAGATGATGGCTGAACTGCACAAAGTATCTAGCTGGGTAGGTACACAATTAAAAAATTGAAAACTGATTATGAGAGTAGACAGGTGAAGGAATTGCTTGAAGGCTTGAAGTGTAAATACCTTGTCATAAAATTTAATAGTAAACTCAACTGGGTGGAAAAAGTTTTAAAAATTCTTCATTTACTTGAGAGAGTATGAGAGTATGTGTCAGAGAAGTAAGGGAATTGGGTTACAAAAGTTTGGTCAGACTATTGCTTGAATATGGAGGTGTAGTTTGGCACACACATTTTGGGTATCAAATACAGGAGTTGGAAGTGGTGAAAAGAAGATTTGTCTCTGGAAATTACCGCTAAACACAATGAATAACTGATATAATAAAGGAGCTGGAATGGAATTCATTGGAATACAAGAGGAGGGTAAAGAAAGTGCAGGGACCGTACAAGGCGTATATTGTAATCGAAGGCTTCCGCGGCCAGAGTCAGTTGATCGTTGGTTGTCGGGGTGACACCGCGTCGTGATTCGTGTAGCCTACGTTTCGAGCATCCTTCTGTGTTCTTCTTCCAGGGCATAACTGCGTCTTCAATCGGTGTGTGGTGCTGTTATATAGCCGAGGCCCGCGACCAGTCTACCTTCTGATTGGCCGGGTAACCGAACTCACTAGACAGGTAACGGGTCACGAACCTCGGCTATGTAACAGCACCACACACCGACTGAAGGCTCAGTTCTGCCCTGAAAGAAGACCACAGAAGGATGGTCGAAACGTCGATTCCACAAATCATGACGCGGCGTCATCCGGACGGCCAACAATTAAAGCGTGTATTGATTATAAGGCTTGGAAAGATATTAATACAGAGACGGGAGAAAATGATGAGCATCATTTCATCTATAAGGGTGTGAGAAAATTTTCTTTGGTTGGTAAAGAAGTCAGGGATTGGAACAAAATTACTTACGGATATGTTGAATAATCTAAAAAAAAAAAAAAAAAAAAAACCTGAAAGAATTTAAAATTCGAAGAATGCAAAAATAGAAGGGTAAAAGAAAGGGGAGAAATGGGTGTGTAGGGTAATAGCCACCGGATCGCGCACTCCTAGGCAATTAAATTCAATTAATTAATCAAATGTATGATTGCAGATCTGGTGGTACCAAGAAGTTGGCGGTCAGCACGACACCAGCAGCTCAAGCGGAGCCTTCGGAAACTACACCTGTTGCTACGGTGACGACTACAACCACACCGACACCAACAACGAAGCTTGCGCCTTCACCGCAAGGCTCTCTGGACGATCTACCAACAATTGTTCTGTACGAGCCCGACCCTTACAGCAGCTACTACAACCCGCTCCCTCAGGTTGCGCAATACCCAGCACTGCCCTACAACAACTGGTACATAGCTCCCCAGCACTTCCCTACAGCAGCATACAACCCATATGCGTGGGGCCCATACTATCCGCCAGAACCTCAATACCAGAGACCTTACAGATCAAGTACGCCATTCGTAGTGACCCCTTTTGGTTACCCCTACGGAGGGTACCAATCACTACCCTGGTGGCAGCCCCAGCAGGTATCAAACCAGGCTACAGAAGCCTCCGTCACCGAAAAGCCAAATGATTGCAAAGTGGAAGTTAAGGAGGTAGAGAACAAGCGCGAAGAACTGTCTCCTACTGTGGTGCAGGCTGACCAACCTTCCGCTGCTGAACCTAGACCCACACAGTTTAGCTTGCTGCCCGCAGTGGGGACAAAGTCACTCCAGCAAGACTTAAAACAAAAGCAAGAAGACAAGGTACTCCGCAACAATTACTACCAAGGGTACCAGGACTTGTACCAGGGATACCAGTACGATGGAAGTGCTGCATACTCTCAGCCGGGCAGTGTTGTCGGGCAGTACTATGACGCCAGCAGTGCTGGAGTGTGGCCTTATGGGTACTACCTCGGGTACCAGCAACCAGCCAGTTCCCCCGATCAGTACCAACAGGTAGTTAGTGGATACCCCCAGTACCAGCAACCCTCTACAAACTACGTGCAGTACCAGCAACCTGCTAGTATTTACGGACAATACCAGGAACCCTATGGCTACCCCATACAGCCACTTGCTGCACAACCACAACCCCAGGCAATGGTCACAAACACGCAAAGAATCAAGCCGCAACGCCACATTCACAGATTCCGCAGCTTGTGAAGGAGTGATGAGCGGAGTAGCAATGCCTAACATTGGAGCTCCATTACAGGGTCTTTTTGCTCCCTAATACCTCCGCACAGTAGCAAGTAGTCGATAGTTATAACAAATTGACATCTAGAATATGAAAGAAGTGTTCTGATTATTGTAGAAATATTTTCACTTTTTTAAATAAATATTTTAACAAAAGGTATCAGGTTTATAGGATTTAGGGATTTTTTTATGATTATTATTATTATTTTACGAACCTAGATTTCATTTCATTTTTCACAATACTTGATGGCAAGAACTACAAGTGCTTCATAAGTGATTAGTTTTCGTTATCAATATTTGGAAGCAAAATGTATCTGTTGGAAAATTTTGTTACTTTGTTTTAGATTGTAGAGTAATATTACGGAATAGCATGTAATGCCGTTTCATACAATTGACAGAAGAAGACAATAAAGAATAATCTCTATAAAACGAAAACCGGATGAATATTAGAAAAACTCAGAAGCTACTGAGCAGATTTTTAGGGGGTTTTCACTGTTTTAAAGTTTAGAATATCAATTGATTGGTTTGGTATGTTTTATGTTTCAACGTTACATAACTCCGGAACTTTAAAGAAATTATGAACGTATGATGACAAATACCAAAGGTTGAACTACTGGATGTTGCAGACTCCGCAGTGTGCATTAAAGGCACAACTACAATGTCTCTTGCCATAGCCTTTAAAGAAAGCAATAACAGCAGATAACAATAATAACTATTTTGCATACTCCACACTAAACAAACCTTGAAATATTTTTTCCTTTAACTCGGGATGTTCAGTTTTTAAACGCCCTAGATGGCCGTATTAAATGCGAGAAACTAATAACAAAAAAAAGAGGTTATCTTTGGTCATTATCTATGTTAGCACAACTAAAAGGTATCTGGCTATCATATACGGTTTAGAAAAACTGAACGTTTTCGTATTACATTCTTCAGTGTATACGTAAGTTTCTGACAGTCTAGCTTTTAATCTATTGTTATCTATTTAAGTTCTCGAGATATCGAATGTCAGCCAAAATATCTGGCGTTTTCAGCGGAAAGTAGATTCATTCTGGATGTTGTGTATAATTTTTTTCTCAATTGCTGATAATATTAATAAATAAATTACTCCAAAGCAATTGACTTTTTTGTATTTATTAGTCTCCCGTACGCGTTGAATTGGTTGTATAGATCCACGGGGAATGCCTCGCACGGCTGGTTTAATATCTGGATGTTGTGGATCATTTTTTTTCTCAATTCATGATAATATTTATAAATAAATTACGCCAAAGCAATTGAATTTTTTGTATTTATTGGTCTATACAACCAATTCAACGCGTACGGGAGACCAATAAATACAAAAAAAGTCAATTGCTTTGGCGTAATTTATTTATTAATAAAAATAGATTCACTCTGTTCAAAATAATTAATGCTTAGGCTGATGGTTTTTATATTAAAAAGTAATTTACATTGTGGCTTTAGTGTTGCAAATAAATACAGTTTACGACAAAAAAACATCTTTCTTTCATTTTATAATTTATTGCGTTGTTTAGTAATGCAGTTTCTATGATAACCATAGCACTAAATTGGTAACTCCCTGAAACAAATCGAAAGTAACGAATTTCTTTTTTTTCATATCGCGCTTAGTTCTGAATACTTGATATACAACTCTGAATACCTGATATGGAATAGATTTTAATTATGAGCTCCAGTGCCAGATGAAACAGCATAATAAGAATTTTTTTTAGTTTCACCGGCAGGCGAGTCAGCATAATGACACAGTCTAATATTTGGATCTATGAAAACTCGATCAAAACCGATTCAGCAGTTTTTCATGTAACGTTTGAGCATTGTAAAATATATGTGTCGTAACGTCTCAAGACATACGTTAAATTTTAATTTTGATCCAAGGCTTTCAAATTCTGAAAAAAGAAACTGGTATAGGCATGCATATGCAAACACATAGATATGTAAACACTCAGAGTACGGCACTGCGGTCGGCAACGTCTATATAAGACAACCGGTCTCTGGCGCAGGCGTTAGATCGGTTACTGCTGCTACAATGGCAGGTTATCAGGATTTAAGTGAGTTTGAACGTGGTGTTATAGTCGGCGCACGAGATATGGGACTCAGCATCTCCAAGGTAGTGATGAGTTGGGGATTTTGCCGTACGACAATTTCACGAGTGCACCGTGAATATCGGGATTCCAGTAAAATATCAAATCTCCGATATCGCTGCGACCGGAAAAAAGATCCTGCAAGAACGGGACCAACGACGACTGAAGAGAATCGTTCAACGTGACAGAAGTGCAACCCTTCCGCAAATTGCTGCGTATTTCAATGCTGGACCATCAACAAGTGTCAGCGTGCGAACCATTCAACGAAACATCATCGATATAGGCTTTCTGAACCGAAGGTACCCTTCCTGAGTGCACGACACAAGGCTTTACGCCTCGCCTGGGCCCGTCAACACCGACATTGGACTGTTGATGATTGGAAACATGTTCAATGGTCTGACGAGTCTCGTTTCCAATTGTATCATGCGGATGGACGTGTATGGGTATGGAGACCACCTTATCAATTCGTGGACCCTGCATGTCAGCTGGGGACTGTTCAAGCTGGTGAAGGCTCTGTAATGGTGTGGGGCGTGTGCAGTTGGAGTGACATGGGACCCCTGATAGGTCTAGATACGACTCTGACAGGTGACACATATGAACGCATCCTGGCTGATCACCTGCGTCCATTCATGTCCATTGTGCATTCCGATGGACTCGAATTCCAGCAGGACAACACGACACCCACACGTCCAGAATTGCTACAGAGTGGCTCCAGAAACACTCTTCTGAGTTTAAACACCTCCGCTGGACACCAAACTCCCCAGACATGAACATTATTGAGCATATCTGGGATGCTTTGCAACGTGCCGTTCAGAAGAAATCTCCGCCCCCTGGTACTCTTACGGAGTTATGGACAGCCCTGCAGGATGCATGGTGTCAATTCCCTCCAACACTACTTCAGACATTAGTCGAGTACATGCGACATCGTGTTGCGGCACTTCTGCGTTCTCGCGGGGGCCCTACACGGTATTTAGGCAGATGTACCAGTTTCTTTGGCTCTTCAGTGTATGTATTAATGCGCGTAATGTTTCAGTTTTCAGCAGCAACATTAGCAATTAATGTAACTAGGTTGAAATGTAACCTGGACTAAAATGAAAACAGACATTCCGTATCAAAGCATTCAAACCACCCTGTTCTTAGAACTTTGCAGCTTAATCACCGTTTAGTTTAGGACCGGAAATGCCCGGTACGAAATCAATGAAGCGTGGTAGCCATTAATCATTATGGACGAATAAAATAGTGTACGTGTAAGTCAACTTAAATTTACACCTTTCTTGGTAGGGTGCGGGTGAATCTAGGTTTGTTTAATTCCTGAAATGGATGGCGCGAACTGTATGAAACTTTGCACACGTTTCTCATTGTGTGAATAAAAACTGTGTATGGGTAAATCAACGCCAACTAGACCAGGCAACGCCGGGAATTCCGCTAGCTTTTAATAAAATAAAACGATTAACCATCAGGGATATGTGTTTTTAAAATTAACCTACTGATTGTAGGAAATGACATTTAGCTAAATAAAAAGTATTCCACGTTACTGAAGGGTTGTTATTCAAAGTCTGTTGAAATTTATAATCTTATTATATGCTTGAGAACTTAGTCTTGTTCCTCTTTTGTGATGTTCCTACGCGTTGTTATCTTTGAATTACTTTGGCCGGGCTAACACTCTTACTGATGCGTTTTTTCACCACTTGCTTCTTAAACCAAGCAGAATCATAATACGAACGCCTGCTTGGAACATCCGCCGGACGGCAGAAGACTGTCTCTTGACAAGTTGCTGTACAACTTAGAGAGAAAGCGATGATTCCAGTGCTGTGTCGAAATCTTCAAAGCCGGTCTCTTTTCACAAACCTGTCAGTCACCGGCCACAAAAGACTAAAACCTCAATAATGTTGACTGTAACGGGTTCAAGTATTTTCCGCATTCTGGTAGTTAGCACACTCGTTTTATTGTTCTGTTATTGTATGGATTAGCACAACCTGCATTATGAGAGCACTGAAAACAATGGCGGATCAAGTACTTTGGATTTAGGGGGGGAGGGGCTTAACTTGGGTAAGGGGAGGTTTTAGGAGGGGGTAGACGACAGAAAATTTCTTGTCAACATTGCCGCCCTTATAATTACAGTAGAGCCAAAAAAAGTTTTCATATCTATACAACAATACACAAACAGACCGTCAGATAATAATAAAATACGAGAAATGAGGTGGAGCGCGCTCCATTGGATATTTCCCTTCAAAGCCATTTTTCTCCTTTCCTCTTCCAATCTACTTTTGCCCTCTACTATTATGAACTTAAAATTCTTTCAGTGTTTTTGGTAAATTATTCTTTATTTGTCTAAGTAATTTATTCCAATCCCTGAAACCTTTCCCTACGAAAGAAATTTTCCCACAACCTTATGCCACGGAATCGGGTGCAAGTTAGTGGTCATGATCATCTTTACCCTTCCACGCACCTCTCTTAATTCCCCCCCCCTTCCCCCAATATACACCTTGTCCACTCCCGTGACTATCTACACCCTCCTTCTGTCTTCCAATGAATCCCGTTCCAGCTCCTTTTATCATATTGGTTACTGATTGGTTTCTGCGGTGATTTCTAAAGGCAAATCTGGCAGCCCTGTGTACCCTTTCCAACTCCTGTATTTGATACTCAAATTGCGGATCCCTACTATACCACGATGTTCAAGCAATGGTCTGACCAAAGTTTTGCAACCTTATTTCCGTACCTCTCTCGTACATTCTCTCATCACTCTCTTCCTTCTACCTGTCCAATGTGCATAAAAAATTTTACGAAAAAGAAGTAAAATCGGCTTGTATAGAAGATCAGAAGGCTTGCTGTGCATCCCATGAAAGGAAACCGAAAAAAGGAGGCTAAGTCTACACATTATACAAAACCATAACGAAAGGTTTTCAAAAATATATTTTAGGATAAGAAAGTATGAGTTTAAAACCATTTTAGGCAGAATCGCACGAGTGATAAATAAGTGAGATACGAAGTTGAAAGTATTCATATCATTAAGAGAAAAAGTAGCCTTTTGTTTAAGCTAAAAGTTTTTTTATATTTTTCTAATTAATATAAAAATTCTGCGTGACGTTACAAATTTTTAATTTGGGCAAAAAAAAATTGGTTTGGGTGCTCTTGTTAGTATCTATATAACAAATTTAGCTTCATTGTGAAATTTTTTTTTGCTGCCGTCGGTCTTTCGACTGGTTTGATGCAATCTTCGATCCCTTCCTATCCTGTGCTAACATCTTCATTTCTACATACCCCTTACAATCCCCGTCCTGAATTATCTGTTTCATATATTCTAATCTCTGTCTTCCTCTACAGTTCTTACCTTCGACTGTTCTCTCCACCAACAAATTAACCAATCCCGCATTTCTCAAAATATGACCTACGAGCCTGTTTCTTCTTTCTGTAAGCTTCTTCCACAAACTTCTTTCCTCAAAATTCTTCTGTAGCATCACATTTCAAATGCTTCTATTTTCTTTCTTTTCGGTTATCCTACAGCCCATGTTTCGCTACCATAAATTTCTGTGCTACACACATGGAGTTTTAAAAAAGTTCTTTCTAATTCCTAAATCAATATTTGAAACTAAAAGGTTTCTCTTTTTCATGAAGGCTCTTTTTGCTAGTGCTATTCTGCTTTTAATATCATTCCTTCTTCAGCCATGCATCGGTTGTAATTTTTACCAGTGACTCCATTGACAGCTACAGCTTGTGCGCTAATTATCGCCAGACCAGAAATCCTGTGCCGCGCATGGGCGTATCCAGCGAGGGGCAGAGGGGGGCTGCTGCCCCCCCCCCCAGAAGAAAAATTAAGTTGCCTTCAGTACGCTTCGACGAGTGAAGAAACTAGTTCAGGAGCGCTTTGGGAGAGAAAGATTGACAGGATTATGTCTGACGAGTGTGCATCGAAATTTCGTGAAAGAACACCATGAGATATTGACAAACGAAATTATTGAAATTGAAAATCCGAGACAATTAATGTTTACGTAAAAAACTAACTGACTTACGATCTTAATTAACTGCATAGTAGGTCCTTAGATTAAGTAGTTGGGTTACTATATTAATCAATGATAAAAATAGTTTCCTGAATAGGTTTGAGTTTGATTTTGTAATGTCATGTTTCAGTCCCCCACCCCACTTCCTCGAAACCAAAATGAGTTGCCCCCCCTAGTTCAAATCCTGCCCCCCTCTAGTTCTGATCCTGGATACGCCCTTGGCGCCCTTCCATTTAGTCTCACTAAACCCACTAACATCTAACTTAAGTTGTTCCATCTCCGTTTTTAAGTTTTCTAACCTACCTGCCGTATTCGGACTTCTAACATTTCACGCTCCGACTCGTAGAATGTTTCTATCCATTCTGATGACTCCTCCCTGAGTAGTCCCCATCCGGTGATTTGATTGGGGGACTATTTTACCTCCGGAATATTTTACCCAGGAAGAAGCCACCATGATATATGTAATTTGAGAGGATTACATGTCCTCGGGATACCCTTTGGGTCTTTAATGAGGCCGTTGGCAAGCAGTGGGTGACTCATTATACCGGGAATCTTTCAGTCGCCAGAGCCTCGTCCGTGCAAACAGGGTGCACCACGTGAAGGAGAGGTTAACATTTGGTTTGAAAAACCCTTACACCCCTGTGAGACATATGTCATAATGTAATGTAAATTTTTACTGTCTAACGCTCAGACTCAAAACCCCTTGTTCTTGAATGTCGTTGAATCCTTGTAGTCTTGATTCTTTATCTTTATAGTTCTTGTTCAATTAAAGTAATTCTGATGATGGTGCGCTATGATAACCGTGTCTTGATTCTGTTCTTTGCGATTCGTACCACTCAGATGAACCTAATTAATGTTAACAGGGGCTCGAATCACTATACCTTCTCATAAAAAAGGTTTATTTTCTACTAATTAGATTCATTTTTGGTTACTCTTCTTTTTATAATATGAGGTTGTGTGCTTTCTGTACGATAACCGCAGTAGATGTGAATACGCCAGTGGATAATGTATTCAGTCATACTTTTCTGTCTGTGCTGATGCTTGTCTGACACGTACGGCGTCTGTTAATTGGAAATTATCACCTTGCTGAACATAGAGCTTCCCCTGTTGACCCTAAGGCCGGTCGTCCACTCGCACCGAATTCGTCCGACCGACTTTTGGTCGAATATAGCCGAACATGACCGACTAATGACCCGAGACAGGTAAAGGCATTGCCACGCGTCCACTGGACACGACCTGCTCGGCCGAATACAGCCGAATCTGGCCGAGTGACGGACCGATCCCATTGATATTGGATTAGTCTGATTTATTCGGCCGAATGACAAACGCACGTTGCGTTCCTCATAAACAAGTCGTCCTTTTTTATCTTTTATTTGATCTTGATTTGTTATTTTTCGAACTCTATCATACACTGTGGTGGTACGCAGTCTCTATAAATATTTTAATAAAAATATCTACGGGAAGGACAATTATTGCAAGGGCGTCTACGCAATTACAATAATTATATTCATGATTAATAGACTTTCGGGTTTTGCCGCGTTGTTTATTTCATTACCTAAGCTTTCGGCTGGTATCCTCCAGCCTTCGTCAGAGATACTGTTTATGTTGACATAGCAACGAGCGCCAAGCATCGCAGAGTAAGAGGCCGCTATCGAAGGCTGGAGGATACCAGCCGAAAGCTTAGGTAATGAAATAAACAACGCGGCAAAACCTGAAAGTCAATTAATCATGAACAAAGATGGCCGTGGAAGTCTGAGGAATCATTTAATAGTTATATTTTTACAAATTTGTACAGTAAAGTCAATTATTTGAATTTCGTCATGGAATATTCTCAAACGATTGTGAGATATCACTCTTGTCGGGTCCGCTTATAGGGATGGGTTATGAAGGCTACATCCTATGAGCCCGCATCACAAAAACAAAATTTGCTTGTTTTTTAAAATTCTTCTTTTTGTATCTTGTTTTTTTTTTTTTTTCCTGTATGTTCATTTATTTTTTAAATTGAAATATTGACTTTTGCGAAATTGATAAAATGGACATAACTCTGAATTTCGCATTATTTTTCTTCTCTATAATTGTTCAGAGCGATGTTAATAAATTATATTGAATATCTTAATGATTTTCAGTTGTTTTCATCTTATCTCAACAAATCTATATTCTTCTAGATACGATGTAATAAAGTATTCTACAATTAAAAAATAAATTTCAAATGTTAATTTAAGAATTTTGGTTAGAAAATAACTATGCCAGGTTGAATTTCAAAATATTTGGAGACGGGGCGCGCATCACAGGTTCAGCGCAAGGGTCTACACATCGTAAATACTTCCCTGATTCTTTTAATATTTCGCGAGGCCAAGTTAAGGTCTGTTTTCACGAAATGTAAGTCATTATACATTTTACAAAAACACCCCTTTCGCTTGGTGTTTAAGCAACAACGACGGGTCGGCAATATGCGTCGGACGTTATTCCGCTGCAGTGGACGAGGTTAATCGGACGATCTGGTCGGCCATCAATGCGGTCGTAACTGGGACGAAAGCGGTTTGGACGAAATTCGGTTCCAGTGGACGACCAGCCTTAGACATCGTCAGTTAATATTGTAGTAGGAACGAGATCATAGATATTAGATCGTGGAACAGTGAAAACGTGTCACTTGATCGGAGGAACACTGTTTCTTGTTATACCAGGTTAACGGTCGAGTCCGGATATGTCGTCATCCAGGCGATCAGCTGCTCGAAACGTATACCACACCTCGGTTACAGGACAGTAGGGAAATATTATGCTATAGGAGGCATTCACCTCGGCTTCCATGAGACCTATGGATGTCATCAAATGTACCGCGACACCTGTGGGACCACCTGCATCCCTTCATGCTTCATGTCATCCACGACGGCAATGACACCTCCATGTCACAAGGTCAGAATCGTGCTACACTGGTTTGAGAAGCTTGATACTGAATTCACGCTGGCGACCTGATCTCTACCCGATAGAACACTTCTGGCGGCAGCTCCGCGCCCACAAAACACAGACCCATAATTTAAGGAAATTGTGTGACGTGTGAGAATATGTCCGGTGCCAGATACATCTGCAAACTTACCAAGGACTTGTAGAATCCATAGTACGCCGAAACACTGTTGTTTTGCTTTCGGGAATTGGATCAACATGCTATAAGCATATGGTCATAACGTTTTGCCTCATCAGTGCAAGTTCATAATGAAACCGAATACCTAATTACGTATATACATGGGAAACATAACACACACACCGTTCCAGGTTGGCTTGAGGCATTACAATTCCGTATGTACTATTGGGCGTGTGGTGTGTAGGATTCTGATCAAACTGCAAAACCTTGATAGCAATGTTTTTTTTTTTATTTTTGCTTAGGTCATTAAAGTCATTAGACTCAGGGTAAGGAACGGGAAGGAATTCGATAAAGGCATTTTTGAAGGAACCATCCAGGCATTCGCCTGGAATGATTTAGGGAGTCTATGGAAAATCCAAATCTGAATGGTCGGACGAGGATTCGAACACATGTCCTCCGGAATGCGAGGCCAAGGCATTACCACTCACCCACCACGATAGGTAAATGAGCCCAGTAAAGAAAGTTTTTTTATTTTAATTTGTTCATCAACAGATTTTTAGCTCTTGATGTTAAACATTTGTGCACTTTCCATTACATTTTCCATCAATTTAATAATTATTTGTTGGAATGACAAGGGTTTTTAATAAATATGAATGAAAAATAAAAATAACATATATTTTCTTGGACTATCTCATAGTTATAACAAGAAATTAATTTATTTTTCCACCACGCGGCAACGCTAGAGCTTGTCATTAGTGAGGAAGCAAGTTCAGATCTGGAATGGTTCCTCCAAAAGGCCAGACATAAAATTCTAGTTCTTTTGCTCTATTTTCACCCGCTTTTAATGGCCTCAACGTCAATGTAAAAATCGAAGTCATAACAAAAAACTGAACTGTGTAGCTGTTGATTCTGCGCTGGATTAAGCGCGTAATATGTGTAGTGTACGCACAGGTGGTAAACGGTGTTATTAATGACGCCCTCACCGATAAATTTTTCCTGTAGGTCCTCCTCACTGTGGTCATTTTTTGAACTGGTTTCCTTGCAATCGTGAGCCACGTTGTGAATGTTACCACAACCAGTCCCCTCAAAAACTCCTTTTCCGGTAATGTATCTGACACCTCTGTACTGTTCTAACGAGCTCTTTTTGCACGATCTGGCTGAGCACTACTTTTTGCCTCTTTTTAGATATTACAAGTGCATTACTTATATTAGTAAATAACAAACAAACTCAAAAATAATAAAAAGGAAAATAAATGGCGTACGCAATCAAATAACTAAATAAAGTTATTCTAATTACGCTGGTCAGTAAACTGTCAAACATAAGTAATACCACTGACAACGAGGCCATGCGTCCTTTACGAAAGCGAAAATCAGTACCACGCTTCGTTACGATCTGGTAAGCATCCATTATTATTAGGTTTAGAGTTGTTCTAAATTGTGCGATTGACAAGGATGATATTAACAAGCACGTATAAAGTCGGATGAAAGAATGTTCAACTACAATGTCAGTTTCTTCTGTAAATGCAAGGCTTCATGCGGCCAACACAATCACGGAAATCGTGCAGAAATTCGAGTGGGAGGTTCTTGGTCATCCTCCATACTATCCAGATATCTCTCCCTGCGACTCCGCCATTTTTGGTCCCCTCGAAATGACTCTCATGGGCAAATGATTCACCACGGACTACGACCCAGGAATTTTACGAGACAGTCATTCGCCGCCTTGTGTCGCAGTGTGACAAGTGCCTCAACAACCAGGGACAATACTTCTGAAATACAGGAACTGGTCTCCGTTCCTAGGCCTCCGATCCGTTACGTTTTGAACCAGCCTTATATTTATCGCCTGGCATAGACAATAAAAAATTAATACTAATGAACAATTAATTTCGCGAACAATTTTCTGTTTAATTTCTCATGTTCCTGACACCACATCAAAACGAGACGTATCTTTGCGTATTTTACCAATAGGACGACGTAGCATAAATTGTTTGAAACACGATGAAAATCCATCCAGTAGTTTTAGAGCGAATCGACTTCAATGAGATACTTAAAAAGTTCAAGATTACTTCTGTGTAATTTACTAACAGTGTCCCATATTGATTTTTTCAAGAATATATTGAACTTACAAAACCTATCCCAGGCTATAGATTTATAATATTTAAAAATTACTTTTTATGAGTATATCAAATGCTTCTGCACACAAATACAAGTAACGCTTGCTCAGTGGACATGGTGTGGGTAACCCAACAAATGAATCAAACACTAATGAATTAAATCGCTTTCCTCGTTCACCAAACGTTTGAAGAAGGAAATTCCCTTGCTTTTTTTTTGCTTAAATCACAAAAAGTTATACAGTGTCTATTACATATACAGCTTCTTTAAGAAAAGAGCACACCTCCGCTTTCTATTGGAAGTTGGCGCGGATTATGAACCCACTGCCGCATACCTTTCTGTTTACTGTTTACCATGTCGAAATTACCTCCAATGTTGGTTGGTTTTATGCTGTCCTCAACGTATGTCTAACAATTTCCGCATACACAATGCATTACAAGTACGCTATCAGTCTTTTGTATTCCTTTACATCTTCTCACTGATTACTTTAAATATCATAGCTAAATCGATAATATTTTCTCAAAGACAGAGCAAACCGTACATGAATAATATAACCTCCTAACATCTGTTTTACGTAGTCGCATAGTATCCATTCGATACATCTAATAGGAAACAGAATTGTTGAGGAATCCATGTGAACTTTCTCGTACAATTTTCGACCATGTGTGCTACGGTGTCGTGTCAACATGTTGGTTTACCCAGCCACTACAGTGTAAGTGGAAGACTCGATATTTTGGCGTAACTTCAAGAACAGCGTGTTATTATCAACAAAACGTAACCATACATACAGAAAGTAAACTTGTTAGCTCCCAGTGCGGTACCGAACCTGCATCCCGCTGATTGCAAGTTGTTTCTGTGGTTGGAATTAACGCGCTCTGGTAGATAATTGAAACGCCGGATGATAAACCTGGCAGCAAAAACAACTGGCGCGGCAATCGGCGCCTGGCGCTGTGTTTTCCCCTACGGTGTGAACTGCAGGCGTTAAGCTGGCCGGCCGCGGCCGGTGGCAATAACCGTTAATGCGCGCTCGGCAAAAACTGTCCCGCGGGGGCAACTTGCCCTAACAGAGTCATTAGCGGAGACTAGGCGTCATGTGTATCGAGGCAAAAGGCTCCTCCACAACGTGCAGGACTACGGTAAACTCCACAGAGAAAAGCGATTAATTGGAAAACGCCACTGATGCCACTCAGATAATGGTTTCTGTTACAAGTAAGTAAAATTATATGCAACAGAAGCAACAAACTTCAAGAATCTGCTTTCAGACTTAGTATGGCAATTATTTCCTAAAAAGATCGATTCTTGAATCGATTCGAATCGAAATCTGATAAATCGATTCACAAAAAGATTGAAGTCTACAAGATCGATTTTTTAATAATAGATATTTTTTCGATTTGATTTTCGAGTTCGTATTTTCAATATAAATCCAATTATGGAAAACTAAAGGGACACCATAATAATCGATCTTTTATCATTTTTAAACTAATTAAAGTTTTTTTTTTTACAACTAAATCAAAGTATCAGGTATACAAAAAGACATTTATTTCACAGATTTATTGGTTACATAAAACAGTTTTGAAATGATATAGTTTACAGTTCCAAGTGCTTAATGTCCAAGCATTTCAGGAACAACAGTCTGTCCAATCTACTAGGATACAAGCGGTTCCGCTCATCACTTGCGATACTGCCGGCAATAAAAATAAGGCGTTCGCAAAGTTACTGATAATCCCACTATACAGATATACTTCCTGGCTGTTGAGGAAACTTGATGAAAAACTGAATTCTTTTATTCTTGCCAGTAAAATATAGGATCATACTTCAGGTGCACAACTGCTTGCGATATATAGTGTTTAAATTCTTCGTTTAAGTGTCTGAAATTAATTGTAATGTGGAATCTTTTCGAGGTTTGATCTTTGTACTTCACGGTCTTTGGGAAACGTGGAGTCGTCATTTCTATCAAGAGTAGGAGTAGGGGTTGACTGTGTGGTGACTGAAAATTTTTGGTCTGGATGAAAAGTAAGTTATGATTGATAAAATAGAAACGAGTTTGGATGACATAATGAAATCATCGAAGTTATCATCTACAGGCAGTGGTCGTCGTGGAAGAGGTGGCGAACCTCGATTTTCGAGGGTGAAATATCGATTCACTGGATCGATTTAGTACTATAAGTCGATTTAAAAAATCGATATTTTTGGTCCAAATACGAATTCTTCGATTAATCGATCTCTGATCGCCATGCCCATTTCAGACCACATACCGAACACGTACGATTTAAAGAGATAAGTTCCAAAATTAAGTAAAGCGCGTTCGTCGAAATTATAAGAGACAGGGATTGGCGAAGATGATACCAGTATTGTGGTTCATCCTAACAGTTGCCCTCAAAAACTACTGGATCTGTTCAGACTGTGGATTCGTCCCATCATACACCTAAAAGGTAAGTTTTATATGTAAATACAAAATGAGAAGAAATAATCAAACTTTTCTCTATCTATTTCTACAAAAAGTGCTTGAGGAAGAGTTGAGATAATTCTCCGAGATGAAGAAAGCTTCTAGATTTATTGATATTTCATAGAACTGACGCATAGGAAACTAGCAGAAACAGGTTACGATACTTACAGCAACGGTCTTAGAAACTGATACGTTTGCTAATGAATATTCTTTGAATGAAGTATTTTGCGGCCGCAAAAAACAAAATAATCCTAATTTCCATCCGAATCGTAATCCAAGATGGCTCGTATGTCGACCATACATACAGGGTGTCCAGAAATGAAAGGATAATCCTGCAGCCGTAGATAGGTCACTCCATGTCCGACAATTTGAAAAAAAAAATATTTGAGTAAAAGTCTCACCATTTTCGAAATATTGATTTTTCAAATTTTTTCTCGAAATATGTGTCTTTGTTCAGTTTATTCCATGTCATAGCCACAAATTAAGACTTTTTTAACCCTGTTTTTTTCTTTTTTTTTTTTTTACTCAAGTGTGTTTGAATCATATAAACAATGATTAATTGACTTTCGGGTTTTGCCGCGTTGTTTATTTCATTACCTAAGCTTTCGGCTGGTATCCTCCAGCCTTCATCAGAGATACTGTTTATGTTGACATAGCAACGAGCTTCAAGCATCGCAGAGTAAGAGGCCGCTATCTTCGTTGATCTTGTTGGTGTTTTTTAAAATTTCTGCTGCCTCTTTCACCCGTCTGGGCCACCACTAAGGATTGCAATCCCGCAGTGTTTTCAATCCTGCGGGATCCGCGCGGGATTGGCACGGATCCCGCGGGATTGGCACAAACAGTTTTTTAACGCATATATTTAAAACATAGTTACTTAAAACGTTAATTAATTAAATAATAATTAAATTAATAATTCATTTTTAATGTTAAATGATAAAAATTAACAGTTATGATTGGCAAAATGACATTAAAACTTTTAGAATGTCTTAAGTATTTCGAGGTTTTACATTATTGTTTTTTAATATATATAAATTTTGAAATAAATAATAAAAATGGAAAATATTGTGTCTTAGGTCATATTATGTGCCTTACAATACATCATATAAGTTTAAAAATATGGTTTGCTTAATGGCCAAATTACCAGATTTTTTTTTTATTCTAAATAAACGTTCCATAACACCGAGAGAAAGCATTCCATTTCACAAAGTGAAGTGAATATACTCTGTAAAGTGTGGACTTGGCTCAGAACAAGATCTCATAACTTTTTGTCACTGCACAAGCACGAGACTTGGCCTTTTTTTTGCGTGATTCCTTATTGAATCTCCTGATTCCTTGACTGATATTACAGTTGATTCAATGTTATTAAAAGAAACTACTCACCAACACGTAAACTGTCAAGTATTTCGCATTTACTTATGTGGCGTAACGACGTTTTTAGAGTGGAAATTATTATTTTATAGTAAGAAAGGAGACTTTCTCGTCGAATGATAGCAGTGAAGTCCTCATAGGTTGTATCTCCGGATTTCATTGCAAACACACGAAATTACACACGATAGGAAGACGGCGGAGGCAGCCGTCGAAGTATGGTGTTCCTACAACACAATTCGTCGATACACCAGTGAAAACTTCATTATAACTTTAGTAGAAATAATAACAAGGAGAAGAGGTATTAATCGATAGCCTGAGCGGCACATGTAAGCAGGTGGCTTTCGTCAAAGAAACGCATTGAAGCAGCGGCCAAAACACCAAGAAGTCAAAGGATATACAATTTCCTTTTGATAGCTGTTAAATAAATAGGTAGCCTACTCGATCGTTAAAATTACGATAACATTAGTTTCATATCAACGAATAATCAAATTTTCAGCCACAAATTAGGAAATTGTCACAATTACTTTATCTGCAAATACAGAAAATGGGAATAATGAAACCGTGAATAAAAAGCTGTAACCGTGTAGTTCAGATAACGTCTACGACACTTAAAAAATAATTATATAGTTAGAAAATCATACTAAATACGCACCATAACTCAAATTACAGAAATGTGTACTCGAAACAAACGTAAGTTTTGATGAATACGTAAAAGTGTATTTATTTACTTAGGAATGAAGAAGGTTGACAGAAACAAACGTTTGTTCACATGAGTGAAATGCCAACTGCTCTGGTACAGCAAACAGTGCAATACATCCGACAGAGACCGAGTGGGGCAGCGAGTCACGCACTGACACGCGTTTCCACCGGATTTTGCGGATTGCGGATTCGCTTAATTTTGTGAGGGATCCGCCAGACTGTCTAATGATGCGGGATCCCGCGGGATTGCGGGATCCCGCTTTGCTGGATTGCAATCCCTAGCCACCACTGGTCTTCTCTCCACAGTAGCCTCGTTTCTTGAAATTTTACTTCATGCTCAGTATTAATAGCATGGCGGACTACGGCGGATTTGTCGCTGTTGTTATATTTGTAGTTTATATGTTCTTTAACGAAGAGAGGCGTATTGTAATCACTCAACTTAAGAGCTAAGACAGTATGTGACTCGGAAAGTCTGAATGAAGAAATGGAGACACTTACAAAAATATTCCAAGCCAACGGCTATAGTGAATCTGACATCAGGAGGGTTTTAAGACTCAAAAAACCTATGGGAGACGTCAACTTATCCCATGATATTAATGTGCTAACAAAATTCGCCTGTCTCCCATACATACAGGGTATCACAGACCGGATTGGGAAATTGTTAAAGCAGGTGGAGGTGCGAATAGTATATAAGGCTAAGTGCAAACTTGGTCAGTCACTGACAAAGGTAAAAGACAAATTACACCCACACCAGCATATGGGTGTTTACGAAATCCCCTGCAGTTGTGGCAGTGTTTATATCGGCGAGACAGGTCGCACTGTGGCGGAGAGACTTAAAGAACATATCCGCCACTACAAATATAACAACAGCGACGAATCCGCCGTAGTCCGCCATGCTATTAATACCGGGCATGAAGTAAAATTTCAAGAAACGAGGCTACTGTGCAGAGAAGACCAGTAGTGGCCCCGACGGGTGAAAGAGGCAGCAGAAATTTTAAAAAACACCAACAACATCAACGAAGATAGCGGCCTCTTACTCTGCGATGCTTGGCGCTCGTTGCTATGTCAACATAAACAGTATCTCTGACGAAGGCTGGAGGATACCAGCCGAAAGCTTAGGTAATGAAATAAACAACGCGGCAAAACTCGAAAGTCAATTAATCATGAACAAAGATGGCCGTGGAAGTCTGAGGAATCATATAAACAATGATTTTTCTTTCTTAAAACGTTTAAATTTTTAGAAAAATTATATTTTTTTACTGTATTTTTAAAAATGTACAATGGTTTCTTTAGCAGATAGAACTACCATAAAACAATCATTTTAAAAGAAGTATAAAATAATTATATCATTTAAGATTTTATAAGGGTTTTTTAACTTTAATATTTTTTTTTTAAAGACATTGTTTTAGATGACTCAAATATTCTTGAGTAAATTTTAAAAAAAACCTATGTTCAAAAAGTCTTAATTTCTAGAAATGGCATGGAATAAGCTAAAAAAAGTCACATGTTTCAAAAAAATATAAAAAAATCAGTATCTCCGAAAATGGTGAAACTTTTATTAAAATTAAATTTTTTCATATAGTAAAACATGTTGTGACGTATCTGCGCTTGCAGGATTATCCTTTCATTCCAGGACTCCCTATTTTTCTAAAAAGTTTTCTCGTATGCCGTTCGGATTTGTGTAGCTGTTCATAGATTATGGATTTTAAGATTTAAGGCTGATAAGGTGGACTCCGACGCTGCAGTGTGGCTGTACACGTGAAGACGTCGCCACACTGGATCGGAGAGGTGAGAGGCGCACTCTCCTCGGTGAATATGCTCGGCTGTCTCCAAGTTACGCCTCATAAACCAGACATTTCACGAATAAAATAAGTCCTATCACAGAAAACAAAAGTTACACGAATAATAGACATATGGTAAAACTTAAACTCCCTTCATTTGAGTTGGTTCCTAGGACATGCTGAAGGGTCGGCAATCCACCACTGAAGCAGGCGTGCTGAATACGCTTCATATCTTTAGAAGCTAATGATGATCAGTACTTAAGACTCTAACAGGCATCCTCATATAACGGTTGAAAATGGCTGATAAATAATGAAGGATAATATATTTACAACGAGCACTGACAACATTTTTTTATGTTTATTTCCTGAATTTACATAGCCTGCTACCTTGTTACCTAAAGTAGGCAATTAGTTTCTACAGTTTTTATTTAAAACATTTTACTTTTTTTAAAAAAAATAGATCTTGATAATTATTCTAAAGGATTTAACGGATCTAAAGTATTCTACTAATTTTGTTTATATATACAACTGCTTAACGTCTCTTAACAGCGAGGTCTTTAAAGACGGGAGAGGATGGGGGAATTGGAAGGAATTCGGCCATGGCCTTTTGAAGGAAGCATCCCGGCATTTGCCTGGAGTGATTTGGGTTCTACTAATTAATGTCCTAGTTATTCTACTAATTAATCTAACAATTAATGCACTAATTAATATGCAATGTAATATAATTCACACCACAAAATCAGCAGATGTATATGTACTTTCGTACTACAAATCAATTAACTCCTGCACCACTGCTGGCTGCCTGCTGATGCTGCCAGGCACCTTCTGACATGCTGACCACGTGCACTGACAACAATGAGGTTGTATGTAAAATTTCAGAGGGCTTCAAGTGATCACATACAATAACGTACATGCGAAAAATAGACAAACATTTCAACAGCCGAAGTAATTTGAAACACTGAAACTGATTTTTGTTTGTAAATACGGTATTTTTTCCGTACTGTCCTTTATTGTTTAATTGCCTCATCAAAAATTAGCGAGTTTCGCCACGGGACACGTAGTCTGGTATACGCTGTAACTGCTTGTGTCTCGCTGCATTCTTCGCGTTCGTAATGTTGTCCCTGTGCATTCCCGCCCACAACTATGCGCCGCAGAGCAATCACTGAGCTAGCCGGAGCTTTCACAGAGTCGGGCAGCTCAGGCGAGCAACTTCAGGAGCCGAGGTCTCGACTACATATACACCGTCCCTCCCAGCTGAAACATGACTAGCTTTCCTGCAAGCGGTACGTCGCATTACCATTTGTCTTAGGTAGAAAGCATTTTAGTAATCTGTCAGCACAAAGTTTAAGAGAAATAAGGTGCCGCACTGATGCATATATGAATTAATTTTTCCTTCGTGTCATTAGCAATTGGAATGCGCAGAGTAGAGGCCAATTTTGGTGCAGTGAATATAGAAATACAATTCTTTAACAATTTTGGATGACGTTAGGAACTGCTAAAAGTAATTATCACAAGAAGAATATTTCCAAGAACCAGCAGAAATAAAATAAGTAACCCCTTGTGCTTTATTTGATATAGTACAGCTTGGCTAGGACCCACTGTAAATGCAACAAAACTAAATCATCGTTAGAATACAGCTGTTTTTTTTGACAACTTCACTGCTTGAATTCAAAGTAATCTTGCATGAAGACTTTGAATAATAGCATAAATCCTTCCAATTACTCTGCATCCTGAATATATCCAGTTGAAATGATAAATGTAGTTGTCAGTTTTCATTCTGTTAATCTGTTATAAGCGATATTACTGATTTCTCTTTGATTATAATGTAAATCATAATTACCTCTGATAGATCTATTTTATTGTGTACCAAGTTGCATCACTTGACCGAACCAGGTCTCCCACATTGAATATTTTTAACCATCTCATTCCCTCCTTAGCAATTTTCCTGTAGTAAATGTCTACAGTAGTATTGTATTTGTTAATCCACCACGATTGTTACATATAAACAAGTAAGTCACAGCCATGCACGCCCTATGGTTGAGTTGACCCGTATAATAATAATCATTTCGGAGTTGACTGCATTCCGCCAAGGAGTGGAGACCATGTGTGACTATACAGGGTGCTCAGAAATTCACTGATCGGTGGGTAAGGGCAGTGTTTGGGACGTTGCACTAACGAAATCTTATCTTATATATATATAAAAAATAGACGTGTGTTTTCATATATTTCACTTTTCAGCCACCACTACCTAGCACAGATCACTGGTGATTGTGTGTGGTAGTAGCATGGAGTTTTCTGTCGTGCACAACGTTGGCCGAATGCCGATAGCTGTGGGGATGTGGGAGATATGATGATTTAAGTTGGTTAATGGAGAGCGATTTCACATTTCAACCAAAAATTTGTGTCTCCTTATACTTCACTTTCTTCCCACAACTACATAGTATAGACCATTGGTGTTTGTGTGTGGTAGTAGAATCGAGTCTCCTGTCGTGCACTATGGTTGTTAGATGTTGATAGTTATGGGGGTGTGGGAGATATGGGGGTTAAAAGTGGTCGACCTGTGGCAATTTCATATTTCTGCCAAAGACGGATCTATCGCAGAATACTGGCGTTTTTGTGTGGTAGTAACACAGAGTCACCTTTTGATCACAACTTTGGCCTAATTTCAGTAACTGTCGTATTGTGGGAGATATGGTGGTTGAAAGTGGCCGATCAAGGATGTTTTCGTATTTCGACGAAAGACATGTGTCTTCGCATATGTCACTTTTCTGCCCCAACTACATAGCATATACCATTGGTATTTGTGTGTGGTAGTAGAATCGAGTCTCCTGTCGTGCACTATGGTTGTTAGATGTTGATAGTTATGGGGGTGTGGGAGATATGGGGGTTAAAAGTGGTCGACCTGTGGCAATTTCATATTTCTGCCAAAGACGGATCTATCGCAGAATACTGGCGTTTTTGTGTGGTAGTAACACAGAGTCACCTTTTGATCACAACTTTGGCCTAATTTCAGTAACTGTCGTATTGTGGGAGATATGGTGGTTGAAAGTGGCCGATCAAGGATGTTTTCGTATTTCGACGAAAGACATGTGTCTTCGCATATGTCACTTTTCTGCCCCAACTACATAGCATATACCATTGGTATTTGTGTGTGGTAGTAGAATCGAGTCTCCTGTCGTGCTCTATGGTTGTTAGATGTCGGTAGCTGTGGGGGTGTGAGAGATATGGGGATTGAAACTGATCGACCTGCGACACTTTCAAATCTTTACCAAAAAGTATGTGTCCCTTTGTATCAGTTTTCAGCAAAAACTATGAAGCGCATATCACTGGTCTTAGTGTGTGGTAGTAACACGGAGTCATCCATCGATCACAACGCTGGCCGAATTTCGGTAACTGCGGTAGTGTGGGAGATATGGTGGTTGAGAGTGGTCGATCAAGGATATTTTCGTATTTCCTTCAAAGACATGTGTGTCCGTAAATTTTAATTTGCTGCCTGACCTACATAGTGCTGATGACTGGCATTTGTGTGTGGTAATAGCATCGAGTCTCCCATTGTGCACTATGGTTGTTAGATGTCGGTAGCTATGGGGGTGTGGGACATATAGGGGTTGAAAGTGGTCGACCTGTATTTTTCAATCCAAATTCTTTACAAATACGAACATAGTCGTGGGTACCAGCTAGTAAATACAAAAAAATCTAGTAAAAGTCGTACCGTTTCTGAATTATCCGCAGCTAATGTTGGCCTACAAAAGCGCTGCGCAAGCGTTTTCAAACAGCCTTCCACAGGCGGTGTTGCCAAGCGTACTCGAGGCATGGGACCGCCAAAGAAAGCGAAAAGAAAAACTCTCTTCGGAAGCGGGGATCGAACCCGCAACCTTCAATTTGAGAGTTTGGCGTTTTACCGACTATGCTGCCAAGGCGCTATAATTTCTTTGTTTTTAGAAGCCACTAGGGTGGACTGTTTGTTAGTTATGGGAATTAATCGGTAATTCGAGACTTTTTTCGGGAAGTCGGTGGTGGAGCGAAAGGACCATGACAGAAGAAGACTCGCAGTCGAACGCATCTTATCGATAAAGACAGTGTCACCATGCAACGTCATCAATTTTCGTTTGAGGAGTTCGCCGAAATGCATTTACCGTATGGCGCTGCTGGACAAAACAGGGCTGAAGCAGTTAGGATTTACACGGCTCGATTTCCTAAACGTGTGATTCCATCGGCGAGCACTTTTGTGTTGGTTGACAGAAGATTGAGAGAGACGGGAAGTGTTGCTGTACACAGGATTTTTCAGCGATTATTTATTTTACGGTTACTGTCGCGGGTTGACTCTTATTGTAAGTAAATCCGTGTTGGGTTTCAATGTTGCGACAGATAACATCAAGTTGAAAATGAAATTACAGCTCAGTAATTTTGTTTTGTATCATTGACAAAAGAGCTTTCAATGAGTAATAGCTTGTTTACCTTTTGCGGCTTGCCGCGCGTTAGCGAGTTGATGCACGTTACCAAAATGTTTACAACTTGTTTGAATAACAACAGGCTTTTTGCAGCAGAGAAGGTTACATTACAAACGGTGGTAATGGGTTTATTGTTTTTTTTTCCCAAAAGTTAATTGTTTTTTGTTTTATTGCTGCAAAATAGTAGCGAGGATATTAACGTTAATCAATAAAAATGTTGTGATTGAAATCTAGTGAAATACGATTACATCGAATAAAAGTAGCTTCTTTGCAACGAATAAATTAAGATTGCAGACAATTTTATTTTTTTCTGTGCCAGTAACTAAACCATTTTTGTATATAAAATTAAATATTAATCTAGCAAGCAGATCAACTAATTCAAACCCAATTCTCATAAAAAAATTTGTAGCCACACCATGTCGCGGATTACCGATTAATTCCGATTGCTAACAAACAGTCCGCCCTACTGGGCTCTAAAAACAAATAAATTGTAGTGCCTTGGCAGCGTAGTCGGTAAGACGCCAAACTCTCAAACCAACGGTTGCGGGTTCGATCGCCGCTTCCGAAGAGAGTTTTTCTTTTCGCTTTCTTTGGTGATCCCATGCCTCGAGTACGCTTGGCAACACCGCATGTGAAAAGTTGTTTGAATTCGCCCGCGCAGCTCTCGTATTGGCCAACTTTAGCTGCGGATGATTCAGAAACGGTACGACTTTTACTAGATTTTTTTTTTGTATTTATTTCGTTATTGCAACGTCCCCAACACTGTCATTACCGTCGATCAGTGAATTTCTGACCACCCTGTACGTACCGAGATATTTTCATTTTCACTATTCTAATTCCACTTGCCTTCTAGTAATTGACATTTCCGCCCCATTTATCCTATTACAGTTCCAAATGGTTTGAATGCGTGTAGAATCTAGTCGTTAGATACCTTGAAGGGAGATCCAGTGCCTTGCGCCGATCCCAGCACTTGATACTGTCACATCAAAATGTTGGAATTTTAGATTCTTGTGTTCAACTCAACCAATTCCCTACAAAATTTTACATATTTTTTTATTTTTTACCTTTTTTATTATTTTTTTATGCAAAAACATTGTTATGAAATGAGGCTAAATAAATCTGCAAAAATTCTTCATCATTGAGTTTATCACATAGTCACTCGTGGATTTCAGATGCGCATAGTCTTACGAAAAACCGATCAAAAGTAAATTTCATGGTATTGTTCCTGGAAATTGTCGGATATGCCACTGCCTACCTCCAGCTTTATCTTCAGCCAATAAACAGCCTGGTTTTTATGGCTCTTAAACTTCTCACGGAGGCACAATACACTCCTATTTAATTGTTAGAGAACACTGCAACTTTATTCTTCGCGTAAGTTACCCGTTGCAGCTCTGGAAACTATTGCTTTTGAGATTGCGCAATACAGATTAAACTGGACCTTCATCAAGCGAATGATTCACTGTCGTTATTAACAGTATAGTTGAAATGCTTCGTGTTTGTATGTATATGGGGTCTCGTTGTATTGGCCTATCATTTGTAACAAGAAGTGTCGGATGGAGAGATGCGGTACACTGGACAGATTACTTGAAACCCAGCGTGAAATAGCAGCATACGATGATCACCATCACGCGACGGATCGGTTGCGTTACGAATCGTCGGTATTGTCACGTCCATCACCTGATCGGGGCGTTGTATTTTGGTGTACTAGTGCCCAGGCAGATTATCACGTAATCTCCTTAATAACTCCCCTATGCTTCTCATTCTTGTTGATAATTTGTCACGCATAGCTGTCACTGTCCTCTCTTTATCCATTCAGTGAATATCCTCATTCCACTCAGTTTTTCTACTTTGTACCGACTCGTTAACACTTTCCTGAATTTTTCTACGTCTCATTGCTCAGTAGCGATTACTCAGCAACTCTGCAAGATTCTTTCGTCTCAAATAATCTTTTGGTTTTGATGTGGTGGTTATATATTTGCAGAATTTGTAATTATTGGCTTTGTAATTCTTGACGTGTCAGTCTCAATACTATTTTGCTTTTTCCCTATATTATCATTAAGACATGATGACCTTTCTTTAAAAGCTTTCGTGATTTTCCTGTGCTACCTCTGTTTCAGTATTACCATATACGGAGATTTATATGTCTACGTATTTAAATGTAAATTTCCTGTTATATTATTTTTTTGTCAACAACTAGTTTTCACCATGTGGCTGTTTTAGAAAATAACGCTATGTTTAACAATTTAGTTGCACTGTTAAACAGACACAGTGAGTTTTTGTGATCACGTTTATTTCGTACCACTGTCGACACATCATTAGAATTGCAATTTTTTTTAACTGTGTTGCTCTGATTACATATCATCTCTCTATTATGTCATCTAAGATTTCATATCACAAAAATGTACTAGAAGAATCGTTCCGTAGTAGATCATATTATTAAGTTACATTGGTCTCCACGATGCAAAAAGTATTATTTGTCCTTAGTTCGTTGAGCGGGAATAAGTTTAACATCAATTCCCCTTCACCATTTATCACAACTCCGTTAACTACTGTTGTGAGTTCTGCTCGCTAACTGGTTTAAAAGCCAGGAATATGCGTTCCTGCGAACCACACGGAAATATTTATTAAGTGTTCGGTGAATGAGTGGTAGCATGGCCAGGAAATGCGTCTGTTTTCTAATGGCGGACGAAACATTGTGTACGATGAAGTTTAAGTTGGAGCACCATGTATGGTGGATACTTGTACTTGGATCGCTACTTTAACCACCACCTTTTCTGCTGAACTGGATCTTACCGATTTTCACCTGTCCCTAACCGGATCTGGCCTCGCATTCGGGAGGACGGTAGTTCGATTCCCCGTCCGGGCATCCAGATTTGGGTTTTCCATGGTTTCCCAAATCACTCCAGGCAAATGCCGGTATGCTTCCTTAAAAGGCCATGGCCGAATTCCTTCCCATTCCTTGCCCCCATCCTTTCCCGTCTCTAAAGACCTCGCTGCTGAGAGACGTAAAGCAGGGTTTTTTTTTTTTTTTTTTTTTTTTTTTTTTTTTTAGAAAAAAACCTAACCGGAAGAAGTTTTCCTATTGCCAGAGTTTTGACGCAAACGATGAAATGCACAATAAAATTAGGATACTAAATAGCTCATGGCACAGAAGGTAAACAAACTATAAGTGTCTAAACAAGGGCGTGGATTATGTTGGAAATAACACAAGTTCTATAAAAAATTTTGATTGTTCAGTGAATTTCATGCTTATTTTATTTACCCTGTGGAAATTACTTTGCGCAAAGTCGCCATGTTCTCTGAAATACTTGTACATTTTTGTGATGGGAAACTGATAAATTTAAAAGTATTGTTCTCTGTTCGGGTACCTTTCAAGTTGAGTTGAAACAACAACAAACAAGAAATAAAAAAGCCGGAATGAATACAATAGAAACATATTGGTTGGTTACCTACTACACTCAATAACAATTCAAAAAAATGCAGCTTACTGTCAAAAATTCATCCCAAAAACATAGTAATGTTTAAAAAACTAAAACAACTTTTTGCTAAAATTGCATTAATTAGAATATTACACATATTTACGTTGGAAGCAGTAGCCGTCAATACAATATGACAAAACATTAAGGTTAAGCGAAATGGGATATCACAAGCAATACATGTACGGGGTAGCCGGCTGAAAGGAGTAGCGCAAAAAGAAAAAGCTGAGCTAAATATTTCTTTGTGACGAAAACTTCCTTAGCACAGTGTCGAATTGAGCAGTGCTGAATTACTTTGTAACAGAAAAATTCTAGTGACAAATTCCTCTGCGCGATATCTCTAGCGATAAGATTAAGGAAGAATGGGAGAGGAGTGGCTTGTCCTCCATCCGTATCTGTGGACTGCCTTGAACTGTGCGTGTCCAAACATTATACCTCGTAGCTGTTAACTGCGAGCTCAATCAGGGGGGGAAAAAAAAAAATTCAATCATTTCCATTATAGAAATAAAGCTGTCGTCAAAGGTGCCCCCTGCACTTGCGTTTGTTCGTTGCCTTTTCCTTTCTGATAAGTTTATCGCAGGACATCTTCCTCTATTTTTATTTAACCATCTGGTAATTTGAGAAAAACTGAGTATTTTCACGAACCCTCTAGAGTCATGACATTGTATAACCATATAGTCAAATCGAATTGTGTAACGTACAGTTGCTTTTTGTTACTCCGTTTTTTTTGTCAAATTGAGAGCCGTGGACGCAGGTATTTCTTTTGATGGGCGTAGTTTTAATTCTCATAAAAAATGTTCTATACCTTCTGTGAAATATTTCCCTCAATCCTACCAACCGTCTCTTAGCAAGCTATCCATTCATAGATTCCAAAATTGACTCCCATGGTATATCTTCACCTTTTTTGGGGTTCGCCTGTCATATTTTCAGAATAAGATTACTTTGCACTTAACTGGTTTACTGCAATTTCAAACGTATTTCTAAGCACCATATCTGAAACGTTTTCAGCTTTTCTTTCCACATTTCACTCTTCAGAGGGCATTGTATTTCTAAAATTATCTTTTTGTAAAATAAATGTCAATTTTTGATACTAAAAATCTTTTCTTTTTTAAGACGACCAGTGCTCACAATAAATTCCTTTTTTCAAACTATTCGAACGTTATTATATATTTTCCTTACATCTTCACTTTTTTACTGATTATTTCTCCTTCACTTTTTATTGCAATGCATAAGTTTTATTTCACTTCTTCTTAGTAACATTACGAATATATACGGAACCTGGTGGATGAGTGTTAAAGCTCTGGCATCGCATTCGGAGGACACGGATTCAATTCCCATCTGGCAATTCAAATTTATGTTTCCCGAAATCAGTAAAATGCTGCGATGGTTCCTCCGAAAAGCCACGACCTGATTCCTTATCGTTTCTTGTCCCCCCCCCCTCCTTCCCTCCAGTCCTTTCAGGGCTTTAATGACCTTGATGTCGATGTGACGTAAAACCATAAATTCATCATTTTTTCCCTGATGGTAGCCATGTTTCATTATAATGACTGTCGTGTCTTTTATTACTCTTCAGATACGTTACAGTCATGTAATTTATTCCAGTAATTTAGAACAGATATTTCTAATATTCTATACATATTAAAAACAATCATAAATGAATATTTATTCTTTCTGAATCGTTGTTTATAGTATTAACTACCAAGCCAGAATCACAATGGTATTTCCTGAATGAAAATTTATTTCCATCCAATATCTCTTACACTACGCTTCTATATTTCCATATGTTATCAGCATTAATTATTTTTACGCTCGCACGTGCTTTACACATTCGTCTGACTGCGATTAATTAAAAAAATGTCAGGCAGGCTGATTATGAGAATCTCTCACAATCTCTTCTCCCTCACAAACTTTCATATCAATTTTAATAATACTCTGATTTATTATATTTCTGATTTTATGGGAAACATCATCTTATTGGTTTTTACGAGTCTAAATTTTTCCTAAGATCTGTTATCAAGCATCAGAATTCATAATTCTCTCTGTTGCGGTGTTAATTTTGTGTAGATAAGACCATAATAATGTTTATCTACGTATTAGAAATATTTGAAAGTGGGCATGCCAACAACTGATAATAAACCTTATTTATTCTAATTGTGGACGGTTTAGTTTTTTAACAAAGAAGTGGGGAGCATTAACACAGATCATTGCGGAGATCTGCCTAAAATCGGTAATCAGTGTGTGTAGTATGCCACGAGAGAGATCTAAACCCGGGCTGTGATAAGAAGATATTAGTTGCCT
>JARYHS010011408.1:293460379-293513731 GCA_031002005.1 Vandiemenella viatica | reverse complement strand
CATTGTTTACATTTTTACGTCGTATCTTTGTATGAAGTACGATGTCTTTGATAAAAATATAAACAAACTTGAAAGTGATTCTTCTTTGAGATACCTATCAAAGTCCTTTACTTGCCTCAACATCTTCTGTAAAAGACAATGGACTTTGAAACTTCTCCTTCCACATTACCAATAATTGCTGCATAACAAAGATTATTGATCATACGTCGATTCATGCCAAATTAAATATGCATCATGCGTCCACTGCTATTACTTGCTAAGGGGATGGTAGCCACTGACTATAGCCTTTTCAATTAACAGGAGCGGCTCAAAGTATTTCTGCTCTATCCCCACTCCACTGCCGTTACTCCTATAAGCGAAGGGGAAATTTGCCACCCGTCTACTTGGACTCAGTGGTCAGCTCGGAGATGTAGGAACAGAAAAAATGTGGTGGAGGGGATGAGGTGAGGAGTGGGGCAGAGAACGTAATCTCGAGCCACCAGGTCGTAGGGTAAGAAATCCACAAATGCCTACGAAACAGTTTTGTAATTCTCTGTAAGTAGACGGCTTCTGTACTTCATTTGTTTCAGTGCGAAAAACTAATGACAGTAGTTTGTTGAAAAAACCTGCACCACTGCAAACTGCAACAGAGAAAATTCTATTCACCTTAGATTATTATAAGATTACTGCAACTTAAAGAAAGTAAAGCACAAGCAAATAGTCATGAAAAAACATATAACAATAGAAGAGCTATCTTTATTTTGAATTAAAAATGTTACTGACAGAAAATCATTATTTTTCAGGTTACGTCTGTTAACACGTAAGGGTAACAAGAAATCCGCATAGTTAGCTATTCGTAATTGTTAAGCACCTTGGGTATTAATACACTTTATAAAACCTGGATACTGTTCAATGCAATAATTAAGTAAGTGACATGTAACATAATTCCAGAAACAAAGTACGTAAAAACTCGACAGCAGTTTGGCCACGAACCAAATTTAATATTAATTTTAGTAGTAATCACATTAACAGACACCTGACCAAGATATGTTGATTAAAAACGATTATCACTATTTCAAATTATGACGAAATGTATGGACATTTGCCAATTCCAGCCTTAAGGAACGGAAGTGAATGTGAGAAGTCAGTAAATTCCAAAAGAAAATGTTAAATGATAATAATACTATCTATGTTTTCCTAGTAATGCTGCGTATTTATTTATTTGACTAAGATCTTGGACCGAGCGTGGTGGTGTAACGGATAGCGTTCTGGCCTCGCATTCGGGAGGACGGCGGTTCGAATCCCCGTCCGGGCATCCAGATTTGGGTTTTCCATGGTTTCCCCAAATCACTCCAGGTGAATGCCGGGATGCTTCCTTCAAAAGGCCATGGCCGAATTCCTTCCCATTCCTTGCCCCCATCCTTTCCCGTCTCTAAAGACCACGTTGTTAAAAAGGGACGTTAAAACTGTTAAAAAAAAAAAAAAAAAAAAAAAAACTAAGATCTTGGCTGTCATTCTGCTGTCTTCGCTGGTGTAATTATGATTTTTTTACTTCTATGAGCAAAGAGCGCCAAGCGTCATGGAGGAGTAGCCCACAATCTTCGTTGAAATTGTTGTTGTTCTTTGAAATTTCTAATGTGTGATTCACTGTGTGTCGCTGTTTTTTCTTTCTTTTTTCCAGTGGTGGATAAGTTCTTCAGTCTATCTGCCAGAGTGCTGCCCATCACAGCGATATAAACACCACCACAGCTGCAAAGAGTTTCGAGACAACCGTCAGTTGGTGCAGATGTGAACGTTTTTTCAGGCCATTCAGTGACTGCCCAAGCTTATACCTCCACCCACTCAGCAAGTTTCCAATTCCGTCTGGGAATTTCTGAATACAAGTTGCGGCAACTTGTTAAAGTCCATCAAGAGAGACGTGAGAAGAGATGAGGAATGTTCACACTAGTGAACTGGGAGTTTATGATGTAGAATGAAACAATCAAATTGTGGAAACATAATGAAGAAGGAGAGATTACCTAGACAAATAACGAAAGTGTTTCGATATAGCATCACTCATATGTAGATAGACGAACGATGTGTGAACATTCACTATAGTCGGCGTCATGAAATTAGACCTGCCAAGGTCACGTAGACTCCACTGCCTCCCCTGCCCGCACCAACCCTCTGTCCCTTGGTTGGGCCGGCGACATTGCCACATTAGCTTTTGTCGGTCGTCCATGCGCATCTTTGCACGCGGTCGCTTTATTTCCTTAGTTTAAGGCCTATTCGAGTAATGTTAACGGTGGTGATGTTGAGGAACATAATCATGCAATTAGTGTATTAACAGACATGAGTAATATTCGTGAACCTGCAGGCCACCTGCGCATTGAAAACCTAATTAAAATCATTGTAGCAGATATTTTAAAGTATTTTTAAGTAATATTACCAATAACTAATACGCAAAAAAAAATATTTCGATAAATTACAAACACTGACATGGAGGTATTTGTGGCAGTCATTTCTATGTATAATCAATCCCTTATATTTGATAAATTAATTTCGTTTTGTCTTTGCTTTTGAAGGTTTCTCGCGAAATTTGTCATGTATGGTCCATTGTGTACAATTACAGTAATAATTCTTACAGAAGCTGAAAACAGCTTTTCTGTGGAGGACAGGAAATATGTTTCTCAGTCGTAAATGAACCGACCGACCAGCCGGCACTGGAGCATGCGCTGCGCGCAATCATTCGCGCAAATATAAACTGTGAAACAATCCAAAAGGGGAAGCGGTTTTGCCTGCTACCTGAATTAATTTCAGTATTTTCTTAGAAACTTTCTCGTTGGAAGTTTTTACGTAAACAAATAAAACGGAAGTTAGTCAGCAACAACATTTTACATTACACAGCCGAAACAACTAAGCGCTTCGTGTAACATTTTTTTTTTATTCACATGCTTCCCTATTTAATGAATCGAATGTATTCGGTATGAGTCTGTTAACTTTCAGGAAGGCGCATAATTTTTTTTTTTAGTTATTTCTTATTATTTTTATTGCTTTCTCTGTCGGTTGAAGTGAAAAATCATTTTGATTTCTAATTTTCATGGAAACAAATTACTATTTTTTTAAAAACAGCCACACAAATATTTTTTTAAATAAAAATCCGTCTTTTAACAACTGGTTTTATTTTTAACTTTTTTATTTAAAAAAATATTTATGCAACAACTGCGGAACATGGCCTACAACAAAGTTAATAAAGCCACACAAATGTTTGGAATTATAAAAGCACATCACCTTGTTCCGTATGTTAAGTATTATGTTTTAGAAATTTTTTTCGCACTCATTACTGAAAGTTGAGTTTTTTGCTGATTTGCAACACTGTTCGGATACTCCGTGACCTTCACAGGACTAATTTCGTGACTGCCACTATAGTATTGTTGCGACAATTATATGGAGAAATGTATAAAGATACCAGTGCATATTCGTACGGTTCGCAACCAGAAAACTTACAGCGACACCTCGGCAGTCGCCGAAAGGCTGCTAGCCTTGAATGTAGCATAGTATGCTCTTTCTGCTTAGGTAAAAAATAAAACATCCTCGCATCCATCTACGTATTTCTAAACTTGAACCTCCCCATCCTACTGACGAATCATCGCCACATGTGTCATAGTCATTTGGTACGTATGCTATGCGAAGAGTATCCTGATTGAAGGATTGAATCTGTTACATATTCTCTACTCTGTTGGCCAAGCTAGGATTAATGGAAATTTGTTCGCTACTTGGCTTCGAAATTTATCGACTATGTCGAGAAAATTAGATATCTCTATAGTAGATATGTGGAGGGGCTAATTTAGACCTAGTATAATAAATGTTTTTACTAGACAGATATCACTACTTCCAATAAACACCGTGAATATTAGTGTATGAAGGAGACGTCGTATTTGGCACCTTGGTGAGACGATCCTCGTCTCCAAGGCGCCCCTTGCGGCTCCAATAAGGCAGCGGCGGCGGCATTAATCGCTCCCCCCCCCCCCTTCCTGCCCTGTGCGAATATTGTGTTGTTCCCTGCCCGCGAGTCGTGTTTGTCTTGCCGTGTTTGCCGCATGCAAAGTGACTCCTGCCAGTCAGACCGCCCGCCGCGCGCCCTCTCTGACGCCCTGTTTGCACTCCCAGAAGTACTCTGCTCCACATCCAACCCGACCCCTTCCCACTATGAGATCTACTGTTCCTACTACACACAGCAATCACAAACATTCTCTTCCCGTATATTTCTAGAAATCGAGTTAAATTACGTTTCCAGAGCTGGTTCCACGGTACAAAAACGAAAAAATGGTTATTCATTTCTAGCAGTCCATCAACTAGTAATACCCGGTATATTGGTTCCAGAGAAACTAAAAAATTACTGCGCAAATTTCGATGGGATTTTCACTGTTTTAAAGATTAGAATCTCAACTGAATTATTATTACTTTTGTCTTATTCTTCAACGTAACATAACCCTGAGCAGTAAGTGAAAATCTGAATTTATTGCGTGAAACACCAAAGGTAAAATACCAACTAGATGCATACGTCATACTTCGTAATAAATAATAAACGTATCGTTGCATGTAACGTTGCCTTCTTTAAATTTTTGTTCTTAGTCTTTAAACCCCACAAATGGCCGTATAGAAAGCGAAGAGGAAACTACGTATAGTGGTTGAAAAAAACCATTCGGTATCTTCATTGCTTCTAGGAGCTACTATCTCAGGCCGCAAGGCTACAATCTCTGATGATTGGAAATGGAATTATATATGCTGTTTATTGAATATCTGATGGGTTTGGATATCAAAGTGAACTTTTTAATACTTTTAGTGTTAGCATTTCCGATATTTTTATAATTTATTGTTGAACGATTATTACTTTATCAGATTTTCTTAAAAAAAAAAAAAAAAAAAAAAAAAAAAAAAAAAAAAAAAAAAGTTTCATGGCAGCTATATACAAGGTGTCCCAGAATTATCTTTACAACCTTGACATTGAATAAATTATCTTTGGAACGAGATATCACAATGCAGTTTTTTGCATTTTGAAGAGTATCTCTCAAAGTTTTGTTTCTGTCTCTAGAACACTCCTTTGGAGCATCCCTTGATCAATTGTAGTAATTGCTGCAGAAATCCTCTGCCTGAGATCTGCCAAATTTCTAACCGGGGTTTGATTCACGATGTCTTTTACATATCCCAAAAGAAAGAAATCGAAGGGGGTTATCTCAGGTGAACGAGGCGGCCAGTCAATTGGACCCCGACCAGGAAATAGTTTATCTAGAAAATCACGTACATCATGAGCCCAATGCGGAGGTGCACTATCCTGTTGGAAGATGACTGTTGGTTGAAGGACTTCCAGTTGGGGAACAACAAATTTTATTAGCATATCCAAGTAAACTGGGCCTTTGATTGTCTTCTCAGCAAAGAAGAAGGGGCCAATGATTTGGTTGTGCATAACACCGCACCACACATTAACCTTTGGGCTGTCGCGCTCTCTCTCTCTCTCTAAATGCGTGCGGAGGTTCAGAACCCCAAATTTGAATGTCGTGCCTGTTAAGTAACCCGTGTCTCTATAAACCAGAAAACACACTGAGCTTTTTCCTGTGGGGTGTACATTTTCATTAAATGTGATGTAACTACCTACTTTTCACCAAACTGCACCTGAAATTAAACAGAAAAAAACTTTGAGAGATACTCTGAAACATGCAAAAAAACTGCATTGTGATATCGCGTTCCCAACATAACTTATTCAATGTTCAAGTTGTAAAGATAATTCTGGGACACCCTGTATAGTTGGAGGGAAAGCGTAAGTTTGATGTTGAAGGAGCTATGTTGGGAAGACCTGGAACACCGAAGGCGTTGCTCTCAACAGAAGCTAATTTAAAAATTCTCGACTGACGTATTTCGGAATGACAGCAAACAAATATTGCTACCAGCAACATTCATATCTCGGAATCACCTTGAAAATAAGATAAGAGAAATCAGGGCCAGAACCGATTCATTTCTGTACTCATTTTTTCCACGAGCGATTAGGGAGTGGAATAGAAAGGATTTACCGGGCGAGTAAACTTAAAATCCGACAGGAGTAGCTTCCGATAAAACACTCCGGCCATCCTGATCTGGGTTTTCCCAGATCACTCCAGGCGAATGCTGGGATGGTTCCTCACAATAGCCCATGGGCGCCTCCTGCCATATCCCGAATATCCCTTCTATACCATTTTCCTTTCGGATAGGTGCAATACACCCTCCGCCACACACTTTTAGTGAATTGCTGAGTAATAATAATAATAATAATAATAATAATAAATGTCCGTTCCTCTATTGCAGGTTATCCCATGTGTCGGCAGAAGTTGCGTTGTCTAAGTCAAATTCAGGTTTTTGTGGAGTTCATGGTAATAGTCTCATGGATATTTTATACGAGACAAAGCGAAAAGGTTTGGTTATGAATATATTATGGATATTCAACCGAAGACTTTTACAGACAATGAAATGACACTTTTTATGATTTTTATGGGTGCGTTGTATTTCATGGGTATGCTGTTGGGTTTTTCTGTGAAGGGTTATTTATATTTCTTGTAAAAATTTAGATAATTGAATTTTCGATTAATCAGTCCTAACTGACTCAATTGGTTTGTAACTTTAGCGACGCATATGGCTGTTAACATGCTTCATTGCAAGTTTAAGCTAGAAGTGTTGTGATCCATTTTTGCTTATTAATTGCAGCGGAGCTATGACTAGGTAAGATATTTTAAAATGGCGCAGTAAAAAAGAGAATTTCGTTTTTACCGACCAATCATTTATATTATGTTAAAAAACGTTAAAAGTAAGATTTATTTTCACTCCCTGCGTCTATATTTCACGTGATTTTTTGTCATTTCCAGTTTTATAAATGTGTTATCATTATCATCATTCAGTCTACGTGTGTTTCAAATTTTGTTTTCATATCAGTATATCGTTGAAAACATACCTGCTAGATCGAATAAAGCTGTGTGATATTATTTAACTGGAGGCCAAATAAATTAAAAGTATTAGTGTAGTTTTTATTAAAATCTGTGTTTATTTTCCTCCTGTTGAGATTCTAACCTCTCGTGGAGATTTCCTTAGAACTTTTTATAACATCTCTGCTGTTTTCCTTTTTTCCATCTCCATTACAGGGAAAGAGCGGCCGGAGCCATTTTCTGGGTCGTTTGGTGCTACAAAACAGTTATGCGCTGCTTACTTAGATTCAACCGGAAACTTCCAAGATCTCGTTTTCTATGTAGCCTCCGCTGTAGCTATGACCTTTCATTTTATCTCTCCCACATCTATTTTAATAATTCTTCAAGCATAAATTATTAATGAAAAAAGTTCATTATTTCCCAAAGAGTGTCGTTAGTTCATCCACTTTCTCTGCTTTTCTGCGCGAGAACCATTTGTTATGTTCGTGTGCACAGAGTATCAATAAAAAATCACATTAAACATTGCCAGAATCTGTAGTAAGGGATACATATGTCTACACGTTGCTAAGAGTTTCAGTGCATGACTGGATGTATTTAACGTGCGTCGTACTTCCATTTGCTGCGATAGAAAATAATTATTCACACAGCAATATTCCATCAGTTTCTGGAAAACCATTTCGGTAACGCATTCGCCATTATTTCTATCTGAATTACATGTTTTAATCTAAAAACATTTCAGATTGCTCGAAATACAGTTGTTCCCCAAGATTGTAATGCCGCTCATCAACTTGGAACGTGATGGCCGATACGATGTATCACCAGAGAGTAAGATTCCTGAAACACTAGAGATAATGACTGGGTATAGTAGGTTCAGTCCTAGGGTATCAAGTACCACTCCACCATCTACAATGCTAATTTCTCTTTTCCATGTAAAGTATCTTATACTATTTTAATGTGACTAAAATATATTCTGACAACAGAATAAATGTGGTATTCACTGTCCTACAAAATACCTATATTACGAAGGTATGAACGAACTAATAACTTTTAATCACATTAATAGATTACAGCTTAGATACTACATATGAATACTCTTATCCTATGTCATTATATATATATATATAACATAAGTTTCATTTCTCTTGGTAGTTGGTTTAAGTTTATTTTATTTATTTATTTTATGCAAATAGACCTATAAGTTTATTATTACTATTGGTGAATTCTCCCAATAAATGGAAGACGTTAAGCAAATGACCCAATCAAGTTTTTTTTTTTGGTTCTTCTTGTTGTTCCAGTAGGATTTCATTCTTTCCGAGAAAGAATTATTATTATTATTTACACCTCGCCGATGTCGAGATCACTAGAGGCGGGAAGGGACTGAGGCGAAGGATCGGGAAGGAATTCAGCCATGGCCTTTTTATGGAAGCATCCCGGCATTCGCCTGGAGTGATTTGGGGAAACCATGGAAAACCAAAATCTAGATGCCCGGACGGGTATTTCAACCGGCGTCCTCCCGAATGCAAGGCCAAAGCGTAAACCGCTCACCAACCACGCTCGGTAAAAAAAAAAATTCACGACCTCCATCATAGATTACTCCATACCTTATAGCAGTGTAGTTGGCTTAAGGATATGAAGCATATTCACTAGGTCTTTGCTAACGTATCTAACTTCCCGCTGGGTTTTTTAATTGCTTTCGGCATCTTTGGCCTTACAGCCTGCCTGATGAATTGTTTCAGCTACTTAGACACACCAAAGGACGTACATGGCATTCACAGACATAACACTTAAACACCCATGCCCGCGGCCGGACTCGAACCGGCGACCTTCGGCACGCGGAGCTAGCACTCTAGCCCATACGATAACGAGGCCTGCACCCGATGGGGTTGAAAGACAGAACATTGCACTGGCATGCTAAGGGTTGACAGGGGTCCTTCTCGCAGGTAACGTTCCTTGTTTGAGAAACTACAGAACTCAGACTTGCTGACTGCTTAGGTTATTGTCGTTACGTGACTGCAGATATACATGCGTCACCCATTACAATACATATTCGCTTGTAGAAGACTGTGTGTGATGAAACGGCAGATTTCTGTCCGGTCATACATTAATCCGTAATCACACTTTTGAAGATTAGGAAAATATTTTACTGTGTGACAAAGAATTCTTTAAGCATAGTGGGAGTCAGACGTTAGCCGGTAATCCGATTAACCGGCTAAGCACGTCGGAACAGACTGCGTGTATTATACAAAGGCCGGCCTCCACCTGACCAGCGCCTGGATAGCAGAAAGAAGGTCACACAGCCATGCGGGAGACATGACACCGAGATCTGCGACTGACTATTAAATGGGTTTTTTTTTTTTTTTTTTTTTTTTGTTCTGTCATCAGTCTTTTGACTAGTATGATGCAATCCTCCATCTCTTCCACTCTTGTGCATACCTCTTCATCTCTACATATCCCTTACAACCCACGTCCTCAATTATCTGCTTCATATATTCTAATCTCTGTCTACCTCTACAGTTCTTACCTCCGACTGTTCCCTCCACAAACAAATTAACCAATCCAGCTTGACTCAAAACATGACCTACCAGCCTGTCTCTTCTTTCTGTAAGCTTCTTCCTCAAACTTCTTTTCCCATCCATCATTTCCAAAACTCGTTCATTTCGTACTTTGTCTGTCCGCTTAATTTTCAGCATTCTTCTGTAGCACCACATTTCAAATGCTTCAATATTCCTTCTTTCCGGTATTCCTAAAGTACATGTTTCGCTACCATAAACCGTTGTGCTCCACACATAAAGCTTTTAAAATGTTCTTTCTAATTCCTAGATCAATATTTGAAACTAAAAGGTTTCTCTTTTACATGAAGGCTCTTTTTACTTGTGCTATTCTGCTATTAACATCATTCCTGCTTCGGCCATCAGTTGTAATTTTTCTTCCCAAGTAACAGAACTCACCCACTTCTCCTATTGCATCCGATGTTATTTTTATATTTAATCTACTGTGATTGCTATCATTTCTCCTACATTTCATCACTTTTGTCTTGCTTTGATTAATATTCAGTCCAAAATCTTCCTTCAGTATTTTATTCATGCCATTCGGTAACTTGTCAATATCCTCAGCCCGTTCTGCTAATAAGACAATGTCATCAGCAAATCGTAGCACACTGATTTTTCTCCGTGAAAACCTATGCCACACGGAAATTTTTCTTTTACTTCATTTACAAGTTGAATTAAATGATAGGTTTGAATATAGTACCTCCATTGGGAGCAAGTGCGAGTGTCCTCGTTATGATAAAACAGTATCTGAAATCCCTACACGCTCTGAACTCGTATGAAGAATCCGACTTCTCGTGTTAGCTTGTCTTCGAGTGCTGAACAGCTCGACTCTTGCTGGACTGCTCGACTACACGTCAGAGGATCTACTGTCGGTGATTCTGGACAGACGTGATCGCGCCCTGCTGTGACCTGGTTCCCAATCTTCATCACACGTCGGACGCCGCGATGGCTCCCACGTAGCGTGTTCACTTCCGAGTGACACATTGCTGTCAAAGCCACCACATGGCAACAACTCCAATCGACTAATAATGTGAACTAGTGATCGCCCAGTGGTCGAAGTTCGACCGCAATTTATTAAGTTAATTAGCTTTTTTGTAAAAGTAATAATTATTGCAAATATATATTTTTTTAAATATGTTCTGCTGTGTTTGCTGCAAGAATAGATAAATACTGCATGCACGACGTTGTTGACGGCAAGGGTGTAACAGTAGGTCATTAGCTTGTGTTGTTTGTCTTAATTATAAAATAATAAAATTAAAAATTTAATGTAACTGTTAAACAAGCACAATTAACAGCTATTATTTACAATTATTTTTTTTTTTATACAATTCTTTGTCAGTTTTATTTTTTTAACATTATTATTGGATCAAATAAAAACTAACAAAAAAATAAATCTTTTTCATTGAACATCAAATAATTGAAATTTAATGATTCAAACTTACTGTGTAATCGATATTTTTTGCGTAAACTCTTTCATCGTTTGCTAAATGCCCTTGACCATTATATTCTGAAATATAAAATCTCAAATAATCAAATGATCGAACTTTACTTGCTGCGACATGCAATTGACCATGTGTAAAGACTGTATTAGGGTCTTCGGTGGTTTAATTTATATATATATGGATTAATTAAAATGTCCACCAAAATGTGATGTTGAAGATTTGTTTATTTGCTCAAAACGAAGTCAGCGATATTCACAAGCATAGATACAATACAGAGGTGCACTTCTGAGCCGCCGCAAATAAAATCTCTGTGAACTCAACTTGAAAAGCTAACTGGATGAATCTCTCTGTAAAACTGAATACTGAATGAATGAATGACTCTGTCCAGCCGATCTGTTTATATAGTCTTTATCGAAATTACGAGAATTCATCAAAGGCATCCACCCAATATTTCTCGAACATTAACAATCACTCAAACAATCAAACATATTAAAAACAATCGGAATTAATACAAAATTACATAACAACATTACAAAATGATCAGAAATGGTAATTAGAGATACTTAAATACAAAATTATTTGCAGAAATCATCTCAAACTGTAGAAAATTGTCCTGTAGACATCATAACATGCATTCATACATGCAAATACAAACATTTAAGAAATTCTCTTGCACCATTCGGTTCTTAAACATATTAAATGGACTTTAAATAATTTTCTTTCATAAAAGCAAAGTCTATATACAATGATTTACAAGAAATTACAAACAAACATACCAGATCATATTCAAGCAAACTTTAGCTTACTACAAATACTTCATACAGAACAATACTATTCAAAATTCAGGTATGAGGGCTGTTACAACCCCTCCCCAGGATTCACTTAATTTTACACAGTTAAAATTGATTGAATCCGTCACGAATCTAAGCAGGTTGAATGTATACATAATGCCAACACAAAAAGATTACAATCAATCACCCGTAATGAATTTTACAATGAACAAGTACAGTTCTTCATTACATACAACATCTGCACATAGTCCATGACACTGATTTAGGTTACAATAATTGTCTTTTTTCAGATCCATTCATTTTTTCAGTTACTGTTTTATCCAACAAACATTCAATGCCATTACCTTAAGTTACAGTTAATTTTTCACTTAGACTTACACACTTGATGTCTGCTTGTTAATGACAACAGTCTGTTTACATTTTACAGCTGATAATTTGTCACCACAATATAGAATGTCACAACATCATTAAAACACCAAAAGTTTCTACACAAAACTGTCACAAATTGCTTTATACAGTGAAATGCTTACATCTTAAACATTCAATATTATTACATCTGCATCTGAACTTAAGTACTCACACAAACTATTGACATGCATCAATTGACAAACTTATTTACAAAATTAGATATTTACAGGTTGTTGACCCCTCCCCAAACCATGCATTCCAAAAAACTAATTCTATAAGTGGGTTCCAAGATATCTCTGGAAACCCAAAACCATGTAAGTTATTTTTTTCTAACTTTCTAGTTTTCTTCTACTTCCTGGAAGACATGTACTCCTAAACCGTAGTCAGAACTATCCGCGGCAAGGCAAAAATCTAGATCCCAATCTGGTTAATAGAGGATATTGGCATTACACAATTCATCTTTGATTTTTTTAAAATCTCTTTCACATTCTGAGGACCACACCCACTTGACACTTGTTTTAACCAAATCTCTTAAGGCTGGACTATTTAAAGGTTGTCCCTGAAGAAATATCCTATAATATTCAAACAATCCAAAGAAACTCTTTAGTTGTTTCTTATCTCTAGGTCGGGGAAAATTCTTAATGGCATTTATTTTATCATTACTAGGCAAGATCCCCTGTGGTGTAATACGATGGCCCAAAAATTCAACCTCTTTTTGCAAAAATGTACATTTCTTTAACTTAATAGTCATGCTTCTAAAACTTTTCTAAGTAGCACCCAATGTTCCTCAAGTGTTTCTGACATTATAAGAATATCATCTACGTATATCTCTACTTGTTCAAGCAATTCCTTTCCTAACACACTATCCAAAGCACGAATAAAGGTAGCCACTGAAATATTTAACCCAAATGGTAAAACTCGAAAATTATAACAACGGCCATCAAATAGAAAGGCAGTGTATTTCCGGGATTCTTCTGAAAGCGAAACTTGCCAATAGGACGCAGTCAGATCGATAAACGAAATATATCTTTTACCTTTAAACCTGTGCAACAACTCACTGATAGGTGGAGGATGATCCCGTTCTGTTACTAAATGCTTGTTTAATATGCGAGCATCCAGCACTAGTAGCACAGAATTGTCCAGTTTTATTACAACAACCAAGGGATTATTTTATGGACTCCTTGACCTCTCTTTTACTCCCCACTCCAACATTCGATTTATCTCCTTATTCACTTTATCTCTTTTGGTCAAAGGGATTGGATATGGCTTAATAAAGAAAGGCTCTTCAGACTTTACAGTAAGCTTTCACTCATAATTTTTGATCAGACCTGGTTTGTCAGAAAATACGTCCTTATATTCTTCAATTAGACATTTCAGCGTTTCTTGTTGGTCTGACGGTAATAGTTTCATACTGTTCGGGTAATTAATAATGTTTCCTTCGCTTATCTCCTGACCTTCAATCAGACTATTAATCTCATTACTCTGCCTTAACACATTTACACAAATCTGTGGTAATAGTTCGTCACAAACTCTAGCTACACCAGCATTCTTATACATAGCCCTCACTTGATCTACTTCTTTATGCCTTTCCAAACAGTCGTCTCAAAATCAACCCAGTATTCGCCACTGTGTAATTTAATCCGTAAGTTACCTTCTCCACAGTCTACCAAAGCCTTTACTTTTGTAAGCCAATCCATGCGTAAAATGCAATTAACATTCAACTTAGGGACTACATACATGGGTATTTTTACATTTACAGTCCCCATACACCCTTCCATCAACATTTCCTGCTTAATTCTGTTACTTCGAGAACCAGTAGCAGTAATAACTGTCTACTATTAACGAGTAACACTTCAATTTCATTGGTGCTTTCAATTTCATTAAATAATCCCTAAGCAAGGCAAGAAACCTGTGACCCAGTATCAATAAAAGCATCTATTTGTTTATTAAAAGCATTAATTTGCACTATGGGAACTTTATCTAAAACTTCATCCTTATCCTCCACCTCTTCCAATAAATCTTGTCGGGGATTATTCATAAAAATGGTATTAACTCTATAGCAGTTGGTATCTGGACCCACATTCTTGTCCACCACTGCGGGGCCCATCACAGGGGTGGTCTTTAGTTTGCCTGCCCCCCATGCTGCCTTTCCCTTTCAGATTGAGGGTTCTGTTCTCTCACTACCCCATTATCATTCCACCTTGAGTAATTATCACGACCCCATCCCCTAGATCTACCATCTCTTGACCCATTACCCCTTCTAGGGGGACTCCTGCTGCCCCTCCTATGGTGTTGATGGTAGTAATGTTGTTCATTGAATGACTCCTGGGCATCCAAGCGTCTCAACAATTCAGAAACCCTATCCACATTTATTACATCCAAAGTGGCAATTAAATTTCTTGTTTGCTGAGGTAGCCTAGCTCCTATCAAATCAATGAATTCCTCCTCTCCATAAGGATGGTCTAAATACTTACAACGAATCCAACATTTATGAAAAAAATCATGTTGAGTTTCCCTAACAGGTTTATAGGGCCTACCAGTCATCAACTCCCTCTTTCCCTGAATCTGCCTGCTTGTCGACCAAAAAGTTTTCTTTAAACAGCTTGTAGTTAGTCACTTTCCTAGCTTGTCTATCACCCCATGTCCTAGCATAAGACTTTAGATGTTTACCCACAAGTGCAATTTTCTTATTGTCGGGTAACAAATTAAAATAGTCTGATCTTTCAAAATTATCTATAAACTTAATAGGGTGAAGTCTTCCACTGTCATCATAGAATTCAAATTCTTCCTTAATATCAGCACTGATAACTGGATTACCTGTTAAGGGAATCTGACTTAACTGAACCTGTAACCCAGTAACCCTTTTTTCTAACTGATTTACATTACTTTCTAATCCATGCGCTAACTGTTCCTGTTGCTGCACCAATGGATTAACATTTTTCCCTAAACCAAACACTTCCTGTCTCAATTCATTAGCTTTAACCTCACTAGCTTAGAATAAAGTGACATATTCCTCCCTCATCTTTTTCACTGACTTCTTTATACATCGAATTTATACATTCAGTCTTATTCTGTTCACAAATTTCTGTAACCATTTCAAATTTCTCCTGACATTCAGTTACTACCTTCCCCAATTTAGAATCTAAATTGTTAATATCCTCCTTGAATTGAGAGCTAAAACCCTGAAATTGCTCTGCGATTTTAATATCAGAACATTTAGTCAAATCAGAGAATGTTTTATCATTGTTTTGTTGCAGTTGAGAAAACTTATCATTCATTTAAGCAAATTTTCTGTCATTATCATTCCTTAACTCACTTCTAAATTCAAAAAATTGAGAATTGATCTCAGAAAATTAGCCATCGAGATTTAACTAATTTTTAAATTCCGAAAACTTGTTATCAAATTTGGAAAACTTACTAATTTCAATTTCAGAAAACTTACTGTCAAACTTACTATCAATTTCGGAAAACTGAGACTTAATTTTAGAAAATTTGCTGTCAAATTTGGCTACAAAAGATTCTAGAAATTCTTGTAGATTCTGCCTATCAGCCATTTTCAGTAATTAGCAAAATCAACATGAAAACAAAGTTAAGAAGAATTAAAAAAATTTTAACCTGCCACAAAATAACATGCAAAAACAAAATTTGAATATTCAGTACTTACTTTTGTATCCCTTAAATACTTTTCGTCACATTAAATTTCAGCTAGCAGCACTTTTCACCACTGAACACCACTTTTTTCACTGATTAAAACACGTAATAACACTTTCCACACTCAAAACACTGTACTGCTGGAAGACTTGATCTTGAGGTCGCAGAAAATCCGCTTGCCTTCGGAAAATTATTGCCGATTGCAGACGTCGAAGGAAAATCTCCGATGAGTGCTGTCTACTCGTCTTCAGATTGAAGTCGACGCCGTCCAACCCGTGTCGCCGTTATAAATGTCGCGTCGCAGTCCGCCGATACCTCGTCGCAATTTGCTGCAGATTCTTTTAGAAGATTAACATCTCACAGATGTTAATAACTTCTCGTCACTGTCAACTGTGGCCATATTGGGGTCTTCGGTGGTTTAATTTATATATATTGATTAATTAAAAAGTCTACCAAAAGGTTATGTTGAAGATTTGTTTATTTGCTCAAAACGAAGTCAGCGATATTCACAAGCATAGATACAATACAGAGATGCACTTCTGAGCCGTCGCAAATAAAATCTCTGTGAACTCAACTTGAAAAGCTAACTGGATGAATCTCTCTGTAAAACTGAATACTGAATGAATGAATGACTCTGTCCAGCCGATCTGTTTATATAGTCTCTATCGAAATTGCGAGAATTCTTCAAAGGCATCCACCCAATATTTCTCGAACATTAACAACCACTCAAACAATCAAACATATTAAAAACAATCGGAATTAATACAAAATTACTTAACAACATTACAAAATGATCAGAAATGGTAATTAGAGATACTTAAATACAAAATTATTTGCAGAAATCATCTCAAACTGTAGAAAATTGTCCTGCAGACATCATAACTTGCATTCATACATGGAATTACAAACATTTAAGAAATTCTCTTGCACCATTCGGTTCTTAAACATATTAAATGGACTTTAAATAATTTTCTTTCATAAAACAAAGTCTATATACAATGATTTACAAGAAATTACAAACAAACATACCAGATCATATTCAAGCAAACTTTAGCTTACTACAAATACTTCATACAGTACAATGCTATTCAAAATTCAGGTATGAGGGCTGGTACAACTGGCTACCTCAATAAAATTCCAACTTTTTCGAAGTTTTGTCCTTTGAGACTTATTTATTGTCATCGCAAATGCAGGTATGATTGGAAATTGAGTTCTTTGAAACTTAAATGGTAAAATAGTACCGGAAAAAGTTAAATTTATGTGTGGAATCAAAATTCTCTTATTGCGAGCGGTTCCAGTTAAAACTTCGCAATCAATAGCATTACGATGCATACATTTGACGCGCATTCTTGTTCTATTGACTAATGCTTCCTTTGTATCTAAGTTTCTGATCAGTAAAACGATGCAATTAAACTTCAATACTAACTTATGTGGTGGCAAACCACTAATAGTTAATGAATTCAAAAACTCTACGGGATAATTATTTTTTTCATTGCCACCTTCACAAATTATTTTATCGTAGCTACGATATGTTTTCTGTCCACCTGGTACTTGATTAATTATTTCTTTATTAATAAAGTGCATTCATCATTTTTAGGTGCTAAAATAAATTACTTCAATATTTTACTTGAGAGTATGTTTTCGGAAATATTTACATTCACCTCTTTAATAATATTATGTTCATCTCCTATTAATTTCTGGGGTATTTCAATAATATTTTCACCAAACTGATGGAATTTTGATGCCTCATCATTACCAATTTTTTTCAAGGATTCGATAAATTCTATTTCACTTGGCAAGGCTCTCATGTTTTGAGCAAAGGTTACTTTATGGAATTAAACAGATGTATGCCAACTTGTGACGGTTTTCAACGTGATCCATGTTGGACAACTAGTAAAATTTGCCTAAAATTACCGCACAGAAGTATCGTTTTTCCTCCAAATGGTTTATGTTTATCATTTTCATCGCATAGATCCTGCAATAATCTATGATTTTCAACACTTGCAGTGGGCACATAGAAATTTCATCAATGATGATGAATTTATGTAACGTCCATAGTTACTATTTACGGTAGTATTCGCTATAGAATTTTCTAAAATGGGTATAGGCAATTTAAAAACATTGTGTAAGGTTCTACCTCCAAGAAATAGAGTTGAAGCTATGCCACTGAGCGCTTTTGGAATGCAACGAAGATTAAGCTAATTTAGTTTGTGAATGATTCCCGTTTGTGTGAATGTTTTTCCACAACCTGCTTGAGCGGTTAAACAAAATATATTAGATCTAGTATCATGACGCAAAACTTCACGAATCACACGATGAATTAGACTACGCTGTTCAATATTTGCAATTTGGTAATGCTCACAAAACATAAAATCTTGTTCTATTTGATCCATCAAAACTTCGTTTGTTCTCTGCGAACTGTACTTTGTGCGAACTGGCAAAACACGTTCTTGTCATGACAATTTAAGAAACACTCAAAATATCTTCAACTTCTAATAGAGCTCTCTTAAAGTATACTTCACGGTTGTAATCACCAAAACACCTCATATAGTTGGCTCCGATCCGATTTCACGCAAACACACGCGCAATTAATGTATTTGTAACACATAGTATTTATAAATTTTAGCTTTCTGCACTTCTTCACTATATAAACTTTAAGTATGCTTGTAATACCGTTTGACCAAAGATTACAGAGTATCACATAAACTTGACACTGGCAGAATCGCTGAGCGTCGTTGTCTTTAAGAAACAATTTAACGAAAACAATGAAGTTTTCGTTTTATTTAATTTAATGAGCAGGCTGCAAGATTTCTACGCCCATCTGTTATTTGATTGAAATTCAATTTTTATGTATAATTAATAAGTACAAGTGGCCGCAAGTTGGGTTTACCAGCTGTTAAAGATAAATAAAGCGATAGAGACTTAGCGCTCCACAGCTGCCACCCCCTCCTTGCGGCCACTTTTACATAGGGAACCCAAACTTTTTATGTTCTTTACATGTCTATCTTTGAAATGAATCATAATTTATTTAAAAACAAAAAAAAAACAAGTGAACTAAATTTATATTAAAAAAATGAAAATTTAATTAAAAATACTTGCGGTCAATTTTGATAGTCAACCCGGCAGAATTGTATTCTGCTTGTAATGATTCTGCATAAAAATTGCATTTCAATCAACAAAAAAAAAACAGATGGGCGTAGAAATCATACCGCCAGATCTTACGCTATAACGACTTTGAAATAGGCGTAATAGAGAGATTATTTAATTTTCAAAATGGATATTCTTCTGTAACCTTAATTTCAATGCTTGATTTTTTTACCCAAATGGCTTTTATTTTTAAATACCATTTGTTGGATAAAATTTAAGTGCTTCGGAAAATTAACGAAAAAAAAAAACTGGACTCTTTTTTTACTGCTAAAAATGTAAAAAACATTATTGCTATATAGTCGAAATCTTATTCAAATATTCCGTCAGAAGTTCATGGAATAATTTCCATGCAGTATCTAGTCTATTATTGTTATGCACGATTTGTTGCGATATTCCATTAGCACTTCAACAACGTGTAAAATGTCTTTAATTATATAATATGTAATTAGAGTCACAAACGATACTGCATAACGTTGAAAATGAGAATATACATCTTCACTCTTTGCTTCACGCGTTTTCTTCTTTTCCCTTCATATTTAGACTATTACCGACATTCCAAACCTTCACCTAAATCAGGATGTTTTAATATCAGAACTCTATAATTTTATGATGTACAGTTAATCGTAGATATTTCTAAGTGGTGGCTGTTGTTTTCAAGAAGCTTGTGTAACGGGTTAATCGCATCTCCCCATTACTTTGGAAGATAATTTGAGAAGTTTAAAAGTTTCAAATACTGGCGGTTGAAATTGGTCGTCGTCTAGTGACGTCAGCATCCGCCGAGTCTGTGGGCTCGAGGGTGTAAACCCCAAATTCGGGAGCATGGTGCACTAGGAAGCAAATGCACCTAGGCTTCCGGGTTATCAGTCTGCCGTTATATTGTCTCTGCCGTTGGTCGTTGAGTCGGCGAGCTCAGTCTTTATGATGAAGTATTATCTCGTAGAAGGTATTTTCTTTGGTGATATGGAGGAACTTTAGTAACGAAGAAAGTATTGTCAGAATTTTTATTAATTGTTTTCGTGATGGGCCAAATATACGGTCTAAGAACTAGTATGATGTATGAATGAGAAGAGTGTGTGATTTCTGCCTAAATTTATCGGAGATAACCTGTAATCTTAAAGAATCGAAGTACCGATAGGTTGGGAGTTGCAGCGAGATTGTTTTTATGAATTTATTATCCCTTCAGCAAATATTGCAATACAGGATAATGATGAATATTACAAAAAATACATAACTTACATATTGTCATGGTTGAGGTCAGCCCACAGGGCCCCTCAGTGACTACAATACAGTGATACAATAAAAAAAATTATAACAATGTTAGCAGGAACATCAGTAGTAAAGTAATAAAAACAGTTATCAGAATTCGAAGAGTAATCAAAACAGTTAAAATGAAATTGGTTTAAAATGATTACACTTTTTATATATACATCTGGTTTCGAGGGTTCACAAAAATCTGATCTATACTTAACAAACGAGATGTCAAATAGAAGATGACAGGCCACACGGTATTTAATTTATTTGCTGGTTCACTTCTTCTTCGGAATCACTGTACTGTAAAATGTATGGTTTGTAGTTTTTAAAATTCATAAATGTAAGCGAGATTATACTGTTAACTAGTAAATGCATGTGTTTCAAATAAGAAAGTGCCTTTTTATTTCAGTTACCAACTTAACGGTGGCTGGCGGCCGTCAGAGAAAGAATCAGAAACATGTAAGTGCGCATAAACTTTAAAGGTTCACAGTAAGTATTGTAACCGAACCACGAGCATAACCGCGACACTTGGTCCAGTCCAAATAAGCAGCTAGGATCTGCATCTAAGTTAAAGGCCTGTACAACGTTAACAAATGTCTCATTACTACGTCAACGGAGATAATTAGCGCACGGCAACCTCAGCAACATCGAAATAAATTAGAATTTGCCCAGCAGCGAGCGGTTCCGCAGAGTTATGTTCGCGACTATTGAATTCCAATAAATCACGATTACAGTAAGAATTGTGTTTTCCTATGATAAGGAGTTATGAAAGACTGCCACTTTAAAGGCTATTTCGCAGAATATCGGCTTGATAGGAGATTCTATCAGCCAGTGGAGATATTAGAGATTGTGTGATTGGCACAGAGAATAACGAAAGGTTATTGTTAATTTGTTTGTATAAACTGTAAACCACATCTGACGGAGTTGGTTGCAGGAACCTGATTGGCCGGAATATTACGCGGTATAATATGAACGTAAATTTGACGTTTTGGTTCGTCGGTGGAAACAATAACTTAGTGGACCAAGTCTGGTGAACAAAAAAATTTGGTATCAGAAGTCGATATAAGTCGAACAATTGTACACGAAATGTAGTATGATTGCTAGACCTGAGCTTCAACTCGACGTACGGGTATCATGCGGAGTCTTTATGTCACTTTACGACCGCTATACCTTGTTCTGGACACCGATTGTGCTTCGTATGCCTTCCTCATCGTTGATGCTGTGTGTGTGCTTTAAATGAACCGATAGAACATCGACAACCGAACTGTTCTCTGCATCCATATTTTTTCTTCTCAAGCGCGCGACCCGAAGCGACCCAAAAAAATGTTCTCAATTTGGTGAGAAGTCCCTTCTTATTCACTTGTTTTCATTGCTGATTGTAACTTCAGTTTTCAATTAAGTGACTTGCGTTTCAGTTTGAGCTCATATTTTATGCATAATTATCTCATAGTCAATTTTACTTCTGCAGGCGTGATTTTAAATTTCATTTTTGTCGTTTTTTATATCTGATACGCCGTAGTCAAGTTTCCTTTAATTTTGCGAATAAAGCCAAAGATTATGTTTCCATTGAACATTATTCCTCACAGTTTCTTGTCATTATTATCCTGTCAACCACTGATTTTCATTAATCAATATCAATAACGCTACTAATAGTAAATACCTAAAAACATTACAACCCGATGACAAATTTTGAAATATTTTAAACAGGCAATACTGGATGTAATTGGTACATTGACGTGAGAAGATAAGGTGAAGATAAGAAGAACCGAGAGTGATGGGTGAGCTGTAACTCTCTGGCCTCGCATTCGGGAGGACGTGAGTTCGAATCTCCGTGCGGCCATCCAGATTTGGATTTTCCATAGTTTCCCGAAATCACTCTAGGTAAATTCCGGGATGGTTAAAAAAAATAAAGAAGAATGATGACAGGATTTTTTTTTAATACTATATTTTCAATTACGTCAAGGGCTCAGTACTCTTTTGCTCTACCCTCATATAGACAATTCATACATAATTGAAAGTAAGTGGAACTTTTAATGAATCGTTAAAGTCTGGTACTAAATAACTAACCCTTCTTATATAACATGGCAACTTAAATCTTTCTTTGTGGCATACTAATCAGTGACTAAAGATGTGTTGAAGTTTTTGTAACATATGTAATTGTAAATAATAGTTCGATTAAAACTTTGGAGTAAAATACCTTTGTCTTTTCGTTTCACGGTTGTTTTTCACTATATGAATGCAGCATTTAAGGACTCTACCTCTAGCAGGCACATACTAACTCCTGCATACTGACTCCTGCCTGCACTTCGGTTCTATGTTTTGTTGCAGAGTTTATCTAAGCGATGCCTTAATGAGTAGTAGTTACATTCCGCTTTTCATTTTTGTAGTTTAACATTTTAGTATATTTGTTTTTATTATGGTGGATATAAGCTAAGGGAGGATAACATAACTTGAAAGCACAATCCTTCAGGTATTTCCAAACCATAATGACATCACATCCATGGAGAGGTTCTCTTATTTAAATATTTACAGAACACAATGAATTCATTTTCCATAAATCCCAATAAGAGATTGGCTCTATGAGATGTGGAAAGTTAATTAGTTCCTTGACACTGCGATCACTCATTACAGAAATTGTACGAATTGTAAATGTGGCTGTAACCAATCGCTTTAGTAAGTGAGAGAAATACACTCTCTAATTTAAGCTATGTTTAATATAAAAACCAGGAAATCCCACACTCTCTACCTCTCGATTTGACTAGTCTGCAAATTTTATGTGTATTTGTGGTCTTAATGTATATGATGTACTGAACTGAATATACTAATTTTATTAGAGTTTAAAGAGAAGGAATCAGATATGAACCAATTAATCTGGTCAAAGATGTAATCTGAAATTTTTTTGTAGAGAAATGTGGAATATTTTTAATTTCCATGTTTTTTTAATCGCAAACCGCACAAATTTTCAGCTTTCAGCGGGGTAGATCATACATACATATATATATGTATATATATATATTTTAAATTCTTCCCGAAAATGGAGCGGATGAGATTTTAGCTAAATACCTTGTTTTCACTTCAAATGCATCTACTTGGTGATCACGACAAGATGCGACTTTCGATTAGAGACTCTTACCTCCTGGACCATATATTATACCCTGTGGCAGGATCGAGGAGGCGACGTCGGCTGAATATATTTTCACGAGGGTACAGCGCTGTCACTAGAGCCGAGAAAGAAGACTGGGGTCGACGAACAGGAAGGAATTCAGCAGTGGCGCTATTATGAAACCATCCGGCATTCAACGGTAGAGAATTTGGAAAACCATGAAAACATGATCTCAATGGTCGGATCGCGAATCGATCTCACGTTTTACAGTACAACGGTACAAAAGGTTGATGCTTTCGGTAAAGTAGAGATGCTCAATTTGCAAAATTTAAATTATAAGTATGACTTTAAAAATGTTGTGGACATTACTTTAAAAAAAAACATTTTTCATACATTTTACAACATATTCTGGTGATCAGAGAAATATAATTCGTAAGGTATTTATACTACGTTGATAAAATATAGCCAATACTATTCCAATCTGATTATTTGAAAACGAGTTACCAAGCCTTTGTATTGTTTCCACATCTGCCTGTGAAACATCTACATCTACATCTATGCTCTGCAGTTCACAAATATTGTGGATGGCAGAGAGTGCTAAGCACCAATCTTAATTCTGTACATTCCAATCCCGAACAGAACGAGGAAAGAAATAATACATAAAAGTATCAGTACTGCATCTTATTTCTCTAGTCTTTTCCCTCCTTTTATAGGTTGGGGGAAGAATTATTTCATTGTAGTCGTAACAAAGATTTTCGTATATTCTCCAACAAATTTAAACGCAAACGACGTCATCTGTCCGCCAAACAATCCCAGCCCAACCCATGTATCAACTCCGTGACACTTTCCTAAGGACTGTAACTAGCAGTCACAAATCGAGCGGCTCTTCTCTGTACTTTCTCTAATGTGTCAATCAATCCCTTGCGATACGGATCCCACACTCCACAACAGTAATCCAAATGCGGACGAACTAGTATTTTGTACGCTATTTCCTTTGTATGAGCATTACAACTTCTCAAAATACGACCTATAGATGGTAGTTTAGAATTAGCTTTGCCTAGGACAGAAGTTATGTGCAAGTCCCATTTCATGTTGCTTTGTACTGTTACCCCTAATTCGGGAGGACGGCGGTTCGAATCCCCGTCCGGGCATCTAGATTTGGGTTTTCCATGGTTTCCCTAATCACTCCGGGCAAATGCTGGGATGCTTCCTTGAAAAGGCCATGGTCAAATTCCTTCCCATTCCTTGTCCCCCATCGTTTCCCGTCTCTAAAGACCTCGCTGTTAAGAGACGTTAAGCAGTTAAAAAGAAAATGTTACGCCTAGACACTTCAGGGAATCCACCGTGTCAACAACTGAATTGTTATCTTTGTAATCATGAGCAAACGGGGTCTTTATATTACTTATTTGCATTGCCTTGCACTTTTTGCAGTTAAGTGTAAGCCGCCATTTATGCCACCATCCCGAAATAAGATCCAGATCGTGGTGAATTCCTAAGCAATCGTCAGAACGCCTTACTTCCCTATAGATAAGTGCATAAACAGCAAAAAATCGGTTCCTGCAATTAACGTTGTCACCGAGATCGTTTATAAAAATTAGGAAAAGAAGTGGTGCTATCACAGTTCCTTGAGGAACGCCCGAAGTAACATCTAGCTTAGAAGAGGCTTCCCCGTCAACAACGACATACTGTGACCGACCAGTTAGAAAATCGCGTACCCTTTCACAAATCTGATCCGATATACCGTATGCTCGAATCTTTGTTAAAAGTCGGTTGTGTGGTACAGAGTCAAAAGGTTTCTAAAAATCCAAGACGTATAACATGTTTTGATGATTCTAGCGTAGTTATACCTATAGAAAGAATATTTATTTGTCGTTATCTCGATACCATCACAACGTTTATCTACACGATTCTGAATCCTAGCAGACGTTATGTTGCGTCTACATCTCGGTCATTCTGTTGCTACGCTTAAAGACCATCTCATGTCGTCTAGTATAACCAAGGAAAACTGCAGTTACTGTTAATGCGCTGCTGTAATCGCAGTGAGAGCCCAACCCAACAGCCCCGTTGTCAACTTCGCGCCGTGTTCCCCCTTGGAACTCTGGTCACGCTCCCCCTGGAACCAGTAACCCGAATGGGGGGCGGCGATTTTCGGCGTCCTGGGCGGCCTCATTTTTACGGACCCGTGGCTGGGCGATCGATGAGTCGCTCTGCCCAATTTTCTTGCCGTGTGCGTTGGGCTAATTAGGTACTCAACGTAATTGGATCGAGAGCTGGTGATCAGGACAAATATCAGAGGCCCTCAGCTCCCCGGAATGGAGTGACCGTTTTCCGGTGGTACTTGCTGCCGATGGCCAATCACGACGATCGTTCATAACTAACTGCTCCGTGAACGGAAGGCACGTGGTTCGCAGAGCGATTACGGTTATGAGGCCACACTGAGAGCACCAGAACCGATATGGCGTCATCATACCAACTGCATCATAAAACAGCATCAGGAAAACCGTTTTATTTCCTAAATTGATTTGGAATAACATCTTTCGGAAATTCCTCACAAAAAATTAATAAACAGCAAGAAAATGATTTTCAGGACAAAACGTATAGCTTTTCACAAATATTATGCTGATATATATTTTTAAAGATTTTTCTTCTTTCATGTGTTTTCTCCCACTTCTGTATCACACATTTATAAACATCTTAAAATTATGGTGGAGTAAGGAAACAGGAATATGCTTTGGATCCACAATGAATATACTCCATAACAATTGATAGTTAATTTGAGAACAATAAAGGTTTAAATATTTTTCGCAGTTACACTCCCCACAAAAAAGTAATTACTGCATTTTACATCATTGTTATCAAAACTGTGAAAAAAAACGGCACTGGTTTAATCGCAGACCCAATAAAAGAATGTATACGTTGTTCTGTTAATAAGTGAGATAATCTGGTGAAGAATATATTATATACGAATTTTTTTATATGTAGAATTTATTTTTTATTACTTTTCTTCAATTTCGACATTTCCTGAGAACATTGTAAAAAATGAGAACCTAATTTTATTATGTGGTTTATTCAACACTGTATTTTGCCTCTGATTCTTGAATGCTACTAAAAATCATCTCCGGTTAGAAGACGACACATGAATTTGGAGTAATAAATACAAAGTTTTGGTTTTTATTTTTTGCAATAAAAGCAAGGATAGATTTTCTTTTAATTTTAAGATAATTTTCTCAGAAGAAATGAGATAGAGGATGCCGCAGTATTAAGCACTACCATCGCAGTCAAAGTCTCTAAATATTTGTATGCCTGACCCTTAACGCTGGAAGGTAAGGAAATATTAACGAATATGCTTTTTTTCTTTTTTACACATAAACACAAGTATCTTCATATCTCAAACAGTGAAAATTATTGGAAATGTATAATGTTTAATGTATCAGTGCTGTTAAAAGAATAATTATTGTGTATACAAATAATTCCTAACATTTTTAAAAAAGTTTATGTATTAACATGTGAACTAGTGAGTAGTTACAGATATTTCTTTCAATGCTTGATCTTAGTCTGTACCCCTCAACCATGGTTGCTTAGACTTAGTTAAAGCATAACTGTTAAAAAAACTGTTCGAAATTCCACAAATCAACCTTTTTCCTTTTTACCCATAGGGCTGGCTCCTTATTTAGGGGTTCCTGGATGGATTATTAAGAGCAGAAGTAGCCATCCACGATTTTTTAAATGTCTATAGATCTATCATTGGTATGAGAGCACTCAGAGCGAATCTATTGAAGGACGCCACTAGATCGTAGAAGACAAACTTGATATCTCTGCAAGTTAAAAATAAAATCACAACCAAACAAGTATTCTTTACGTATGAGTTATAGTTAAAAATTTCTTGGAGTAAACAGATTCAGTAAATTTGCTTACAACTGAAATTTTAGATTACGGACAAGTATTTTTATCCGAATACGTGAATTTATTTCTTCATTCAAGTAAAACACAAAAAAAAATTAACTAAAAATAGGAATATTTCAACTTTATGATTCTACAGCTACTGACGTCCTCTCTTTGGTCAAACGTTGCGATGGCTTTAAACGTATTGAGAAATGAACATTTTAAGAAATTGAATGGATCTTCTTATTGTAATAGACCTCTGGTCTAGAAAGGTTATTTTCATACATTTAATTAATTAAGAAAGGATGCTGCATTTTCATACTGTGTCTTCCTTGTTTTCGGTGAAATGTTTTTTTATTATTATTATTCATTGTCAATATGCGGCGTTGATAATAAGACACTAGAGTGGTAAATGTAAATGTAGATGATGCAAGACATAATGAGGAAACAAATGGAAAGCGAGGTGAATTGTATAAGAACCTTAACTATCTCCCGAAGGTATCCCCACCTCGCCTCCTACTTTATAGTAAGGTGGGAAGATAGTGAATAAGGAACGCCTATTTTATGAATGCCTGTATTTGGAAGTTAGTTACCAGGTGGTGTCGTGAGTTTATCTATGCCTGATAATGTTACGCTATGCGCAGAAGGCTCCTAATTTGATCTAAACTTGCAGCACTAGTCAAACCTTAATGAACCATTTATATCACTGATTAGTTTTTAAATAATGATAATTTGGTATATGCGTGACAAATAAATAAACGTTAGTACTCAATGCCCGACAAAGTTTGAGAGAATATTATTATTGTATAAAAATACTTTTTGTCCCTGACTTGTAGAGTCTCGAATAATGCTTGGTTAGAATTATGCCTGTACAGTTTTTGTGATGTAGTAGACTCTGTTGAGATTAAGCTGAAATATTAGCACATGATATATTGCATCGTATGATCCACGCGCTGACTTTCCGTTGTTCGGATTCCACGTAAAAGGTGTAGCTTCCAGTGAAATGGAATCGACCGCCCTATCTCTAGCATAATGGCTCGGAAAGGAGGCAATATGCCCCCTTTCCGGGGATCCAACCAACCTTCATGTTGAAGACTAAGTTAGTTTAGTTTATCCAATTAAACGGAGAGGTATAAAACCAGTAGTTCTTCTAGCACAGCGCTCCAAAGTTCATTCTGTAATGTAATTTTCATCGCCATTCTTTACAACATTTAGACATCAATAATAAGTTAATCTAACATTCAATGATCCGAAAACAAGTTCTTTTTAAATCACTCGCTGTAACCACAAACCATCGTAAACTGATTTTAAGGATCGAAATCACTCTCTGAGGGCAAGCCGATTTTCTCTGAAAGAACCGACGGCAAATTATAGAATCAACTAGTGCCACATCTGTCACTGTGAGTTATTGTGTTAGGAACGGTGCTGAGAGGGCTTCACTGATAAGACTAAGAAGTGTGTTATCAGCGGTATAGTCTTATTTCATGCTGCATTGAGGAATTTCGATAACTCTCATTTTCTTTCGCTATCATTATGACCGAGCTTCACCACTACTGAGTATTGTCCTCGACAATACTGTGGCAGTATCGCAATCTTCCTTCACATAGATGATTCATGCGTACACATTCAGACTTGTCTGCTCGATGGTATTAAGTCTGTCGTGTCAGACGAGGTACTGCGAATGCAGCTCCTTGTGTCGCCGCTAAACCAACGCTTTGTTAAAATCCTCACTCCAGTAGTTACCACAACACTTCTGAGTCCTGAGCTACTATGCAGTTGCAGTTACTTGGCTTTTACGTCCTCCCAATTCATGTGACTACCAAAAATTTAGTAGCGTATATTTTCAGAACACATGAGTTTAATAACAGTCACGTGGTGTTGTTGCAGTTGACTAGGTATGATGTAATTAATTAAACTGTTGCTTTCAATTCTATGCGACATGAAACCCAGTATCGATGATTGATCTTTTTTGCGTGGTTACAATATACAGAGAAATATCAGAACAGAGTTCGTTAGATAGTAAATATACGTTCTCGCTCTTACAACCTGATTGACCAAATGTGGTGGGAGAGCGGTTAACGGTCTGGCGTCGTATTCGGGAGGAGGCTGGTTCCAGTCCCCGTCCTGGCATCCAGATTTAGGTCTTTCGTGGATACCCCAAATCACTCCAGGCGAAAGCCGGAATGCTTCCTTCAAAAGGCCAACACCGAATTCGTTCACATTTCTTCTCCCCAGTCTTATTCCGCCTTTAATGACCTAGACGTCGAAGAGGCGTAAAGACATAAGTTAAAAAAAAACTGATTATAGACTTTCGATTTGACGTACATTCCGATTTTTTCAAGTCAGGACCTACAGATTAATGTGGAATGGAAATCACAGACCGAAATCATATGAACATTAAAAAGAAAGTAAAAATTCGTTGCCACTCCGGGGTTCGAACTGAAGTCCCCGAATTTTCTGTGCCATTAAAAATGCTTTTTAGCCGTCTACATATCTACATAACCTAAATGCCACATTATTAAAAGGATTTAAATAACAGTATATTGTTAGTTCTACCATTAGTCAACTTAGTATGTAACCAAGTAATTCTTCTACTACACACGGTGAAGAGTTTCTGCTATTATTCCCTCTTGCAAAGCTTTTTCTATCATAAGATCCTCGACTAATTTTATTCTACTCTGTCCTAATCTCTTGTTTTCTGTGTATTTATTATAACGTGCTTTAAATACCATATTAATACTGAGCTATATTTATCTACAGCATTTTCTTTGAATCACTCCCTTTACGAGTATTAACAAACTATCCAATACTGTGTGACCCGAAATATAATCTAGTATCGCAGATTATTACTTATGTCAATGGATATACGTATCAGGAAGTGATGTCAAAATTTTATAATTATAATAACATTTCACTATTGTTGCTGAGTCTCTAACTTAAAAAATATTTTTTTCTTTTTCTCCTAGGACGTTTCTGCTATTGCTGGATATTAATTTAACAAACATAAGTGAAAATTGTCAGTGGAATATGGTTCAAAATACTGAATATTGGTAATACGTTCCTTATTAATCACATTGCCGGTAACTACACTCTGAGGATTTCCTGAACTGCAACTAGTGGTAATCCATTATTCGAGCCCTCTTCAAAATGCATCGCACTTTGGTTCGGAGAAGTCTAATTAGTTGCCTCATAAATATGTTTGAATCTATATAAACAAATTGGTTAATTTATTGGTGAATCGGGACAAATACAAAGATTAGAATATATGCAACAGGTAACTGAGAATATAGTTTGTAATTGGCAAGTTGATATGAAGAGAATAGCTCAAGAGAGGATGAGATGGTGGATTGTATCAAACCACTCTCCATATATTTCGAGTAAAAGAAAATCAAATGGAAAATGCTAAAAAAAATGTCGTGAGACTACTGTGGATGTTATTTCTTTAAGACAAAAAAGTGTTTATTAGGGCGACAAAAAATAACAGGTGGTTGTATTGTTGAGTAAGAGCTGTCATTTTCCCGTTGTCAGCAAGTTTGTTTTGTTGCACAGACTCGGGAAAGACACTACAAGCTGGCACTATCCAGTAATGTCTACAACCTGTGATCTGACAACTTCCACCACGTCGCTGGATAAAACGTCGTCTCAAAAACTTTTAAGTTCGAGTTTTAAGATGATGGAACAAAGATCAGTAACAGGAACTGTACTTACAGAGAGTGGAAAATGACAAACCGAATTAATATCTTCCCTTGGCACGAAAACTAGTCTGAAATGCTACATTACTTCATTACGACCATACCCAAAATATTCTAAGGACGACTAAATACAATAACCATCACATTAAGACAGACGCAGTAAACAAGTCTGACAAAATTTCCTCACCATTAATTCAATCACAAATTATAAGTAAAATTTTATTATACAGGGTGATTCAAAATGATTGTCGGGGTTTCATGAATTTTTTACCGGCTGTGTACTAAACATACAAGTATTATCTTTACATGGATGAATAGACAAACTCTCAAAGTTTTGTTTTGTAGCAGCCGCTATCTTGTAGTTACGTTTTGTTCCGCCAGACGTCAGTGTTTGAAATATGGCAGCTAACGCTATAGAGAAGGCTTTCTGCACTCTAGATTTTCACGTGTGTCAGTCAGTTACCGTTGTGCAACGGCACTTCGGAAAAAAATTTATGAAGGATGCACCTTCAGACAATTCCATTCGGAGGTGGTATGCGCAGTTCGTGGAGAAGGGCTGCTTATGCAAAGGGAAAAGCAATGGGCGTCCTTCTGTGTCGGAAGTCGACGTGAACCGCGTCAGAGAAGTTTATCAAAGTAGCCCGCGGAAATCAACAAGAAGAAGCAGCAGAGAACTGAAAATTCCGCAAACCACAGTTTGGCGAGTGCTACGAAAACGCCTAAAAATGAAAGCCTATCGCCTAGGGCTGCTTCAGGCTTTAACACCTGACTACCATCGCAAACATCTCACGTTTTGCAACATTATGCAAGAAAAAATGGAAGAAGATGGGTTTTGTAAAAAAAACTCATTTTTAGTGATGAATCGAACTTTCACTTGTGCGGGAAAGTTAACAAGCATAATGTGCGGATTTTGGGGACAGAAAAGCCCAGTGCTTTTATTGAACACCAGCGTGATCCTCCAAAAGTGTGTGTGTCGCTGCTGTTTCCAAGGCGAAAGTGTACGGCCCGTTCTTCTTCAATGAACAGACAGTAACAGGACTAACTTACCTCGATATGGTCTCTGAGTTGTTGCTGCCTCAGCTGAAAGAGGTGGATGATTTCATATTCCAACAAGATGGTGCTCCACCTCATTTGCATCGGGAGGTCAGAACATTTCTCAACGAACAATTGCCGCAGCGATGGATAGGACGCGGAGCCGACAGTGACCAAATGCTAATGACTTGGCCACCTCGTTCACAAGATTTAACCCCACGTGATTTTTTTCTGTGGGGTTACGTCAAGGATCAAGTTTATCTTCCTCCTCCACTTGCGACTATCCCGCAACTGAGAGAACGGATTAGGGCCGCCTTTCTAATCATTTCTGATGACATGCTGCGTCGCGTGTGGGATTAAATGGACTATCGCATAGATGTGTGCAGAGTGACACAGAGCGCACATATCTAACATTTGTAATGGATGTAAAAAAAAAAAAAAAAAAAAAAAAAAAAAAAAAAAAAAAAAAAAAAAACTTGATGAGTTTCTTTACACATCAAAATAAGATTCAAATTCGTATCTCAATTGTGCTAAGTGTAGGAATTTTTTTAAACCCAGACAATCATTTTGAATCACCCTGTATAAGAGTGGAGTCACTTGACAATGGCGGCAGAGGAGATGACCGCCGAAACGTCGTGTGTTACAAACGTTCTCACTCGGCTAGTTTACATTGAACATTTCATCTATAATCTTTTATTATTTTTTACGTGGGAGGATAGGCCTGCGATGAATCCTTAACCTATACATCTTCGGTTCACTCTCACTGTCTTTTCATACATCTCTTGAGCACTACCACCGTCACTGGAAGCTGTAGCTCACAAAACTTTTTTTTTTTTTAGCAACTAGGTGTGATTCGTACATACCACTATCTCAACAAACAGATACTTCAAGTATGGGTACAACCTTGCCTGATACAAGAATGATTCAGTATTGTGTCTTCAAAACATTTGTACTAAGTGAAAATATGCGAAGAAAAGATAATAACTATTGATAATAACCTCTGTGTCGTGCAGCAATGCCTATTAGCAATGAGTGTCTGGTGGATAAAATTAGACTCGACTCTGCTTTTCATGAAAAAGTCGAGTCTTATTTCGTCGAGTGTGAGTTTCGCACTGTATTCACCTGAAAGATTTCTATCGGAGTCAAGCCTCTCTCGGGGTTCGAACATATCCCGATCGTCTTTTTGCCTCGTATACATCGATCCGATCAGTCTCTCCTCTTCTCCATTTATTGAAGAATACTTATTTCTTTACCATCTGATCAAACGTTGGCAGAGCTTCTAATAAAAAAGTATGAACAGTTGTTTAGGAAAAAAAAAGCTAGACTCACAGATTTTCGGAACTAAAATTTGCAATCCAAGACACGCGTCACTTCACACCATTACAATTGGAAATTCCGCTTTTATCGTTGGGTAGGTAAACGTAAAACAGCGTACTTTCTGCAAGAGAGCCAGTCGGTTGGCTCATCGCTCAATCGTTAAGCAACGTTTCGAGATGAAAGCTGCCAAATATGCCACCTCACCAGGCATCTTCCCGCCATATCATTTAAGCTTCTCTGAGCATTTCTACAATTAATTATGATCTAATATTCCAAGCGTGTGAGTAGATTGGATGGGTAATCTGTTATAGCAGGGCCTGATTCAGTTTTGAGAACATGGCATGACAGTTAAAAAAAAAAAAATTGAGAGTCCCAGAAAATTTTTCAGGCATCCTTGGGACAAAACAAAAATTATTGTAGGTAGTTGGTCGGCTTTGTAACAGTCGCATGGGTTCAATACGTTGAAAAACATTGACCACATATTCTCAATGGCAATTACTTCACCCGGTTAACAAGTGGATATAACACTGGGAATCAGTTCTCTGTTGTAGCAATTATTGTTTCAGCTAATACTCTGCAGTAACGACTTCAGTGTAGGTCGCACGGCGCATAAAAACAACGACGAGGAGTGTCAGTCGATGTTAATCAGATGTATCGACAAGCTCAACATTCGATACTCGTTGCGCGTGACACGGTTCTCTTCGTAACACGAGCACAAAACACAGTCCTGGCTAAAAAAAAAATCTTTTTGTGAAAGGGATGTGGTTTGAATGTTTATAGATTAATAACATTACAGCACGCTTTCAACGTTCTGGTGGGCCAAAAGCTACTAAAGACCACATGACCAACTCTATCTCTTTAAAAAAAAAAAAAAAATTTTTTTTGAATATGTTAGATGATTAAAAACATCGTCGTGCAGCGTTACAAATAAAAATTATGGGAAACCGTCTTGTAACGTGAATATCTGAAGTGTAAATAATTCCTATATATTTGTTCAAGTGTCACTCATTAGTGTATTAATTTGTATGTTAAAAGTCAGGAATTCTCCAGCTAAGTATAGGTGCTAAGTATAAATCTTTTATCACATCTTTATTCTATACTAAGTGTAAGTGAGTGATAGCTGTCGCGTGTGGCCACGGATCTAAAATTGTCATAGTTTTAAGCTCAACGATTATGATAGGCTGACCTGATCTCGCTAAAATATGAACTTAAATTTTCACATGCGCTTCAGTGAAATAATAACATCACCCACGTTTTCTTTTCCATTTTAATAGCCTTAACCCCAAGCCTAAGGTCAAATATCTTATATCTTTAAACGAGCAATTCCTTTATGTATATATTGTATCTCAAAAATGGATCTAACGATTTGGATGAAATTTCATATTTATTTAACGTTTTGTTTCTCAAGTTTATCTAAATAGGTGTCTTGCCAGCAAAAACGCAATATAACAGAAAAATTAGCAATTCTTGTATTTGGTATCTCGGAAACGGAAAAGGGGCTACCGCCATCTCGTAGACGTTACAGGTACAAGTAAGTTGGGATGACGTTAGTTAAGTTCTCTTTGGTGACAGTAACGAACTCTTATAACTTTAAACGAACAATTTTTGGTCACTAGCTGACCAGTGCGGTTAGTATCGTGGTCAGTAACCGAATGGTAATACAATAATGTGGAAACACATAAATTCAATTATTTATTAATTAAAAGTATTTTATTTTGAAGTGTACCGTAGTAACAAATATTACTTTTACTTTAAAAAGTCGTCATCATTAAATACTATATGTGTAATTGTAAAACATTTAAAAGTAAATGTTTAAAAATGTTAGTTTTGTCAGTTGTCTTTTTTTTTTATCGCCTTTACTTTGCAAAACTTCTTTGAAAACAATATTAGCAGTTATAATGTGATCATCGTTGACTTTTTGACCGTAGGTGTCTTTAAGTGAACCAAAAAACTCGTTTAAAAGTCGCGTACGGTTTCTGATAAATACAATTCTGCCTTATGAAACGTCTGACCTTGTGCATTACTAACGTTCATAACGAAGGTTACTTCTTTTGGGAATTGTTTTCTTATCATCTGGAAAGGCATGATTGATCAGAAGATGTGAGGTTACTGAGAGGTATGAGCATAGTTTTAACGGAGTGAATGAATTTAGCACTGATGATGATTCGTCTAAGGGAATTACCACAACTCTTGCACCATTAATTAATCTCTAATTAGCGTTAGATTTGTAATAGTAATATCATTTTTTTAAATGTAAACAATTTATGAGATGGTGAACCGGATGATCTCGGAAAAAGCTCTAGCAATTTGGATGAAATTTCATATGTGGATTAAATTTCATATGTGGATTAAATTTTACTTTTCAAGTTTGTAGCACGATTTTACAAAAACTAAAAAAAGAGCATTCTCTAACCTCATTTGGTAGAAGTTAAAAGTACTAATAAGCCTACTGATGTCAGGTACTGTGCACCTCATAATGCCTAGTAAGCCTTCAAGCCTTTTACTTTAATCAAACTTAACTCAAAATCTTGTATATTGAACAGAAATCGGAAGATACCAAGCGAAGATCGCCCGAGATACAAAGTACCTGAATACTTAAAGATGGCCAGGCAGCGTGACAGTAGTGATTGTAAAAAGGCAACAACGCGACGGACTTCATTCGTAAAGTAAAACTTTATATCACGGTTTTAGAGCCGTAAATTTTTTGACCAAATGAACGTATTTAATTTAATATCAAATGCTATGAAAACCAAAAGTAATGAAGGTATTCTGGCAGTTCATTTCCACATAACCATTATTTTTTTGTAACATGTCTTTCCAGTGCTATATTCCCGTTATCAGATCAAACAAATTTAAGAACTCGAACTGCTTTCTTCGCACCAGGTTAGCAAAGCCAAATTTGAAGACTTTCTGTTTAGTTTATAGTGAACTATCGTGTATAAAGCCACATGCCGCTGTCATAATATGAGAGATTTTGCAAAAAAGATAAGGTTCTTTACAAAATCCTGTCAGAGTTAATTCAAAATGTAGTAAGTATTTCCTTCAAAAATAATTTTACTTTTTGAATTCGTAATAATTTTTTAATTTTTAAAATAAATGGCTCAAACATATTAAAATAAGTTTTCGAAAAAGAAATGGAAGGTTATTAGTCGCAATCAAGGTGATTTTTTTTCTATTTTTTGGGGAGAAACTATACGGATTTGTCAATTTTCATATTTCTTTGAAGGCTATGTTCAAATATTTATTTGAACAACTTATTAGGCAAATACAACCTGAAAACTTTATTTAAAATATTTTTAATTTTAAGAGTGTCCCTTGTCGTCTGCGGTCGGTAACATCCAATGATGAGGTAATGCTATACTTGGGACGTCGTTTATGACTTGCAAAAACTGTCATCCATCAAGTGTGCGTCAAAGTTTATACGCATGAGCACGCGGAAAGAAGAGTTCAAAAAACGTTAATGTAATTGGTGTGACACGTCTACGGCAAAGCCTCCTACGTCTAAGGGACTGAAGCAAAGCAGCGACTATTCAAGTGAACACAGCCATATTGTGCCATTTCAATAAATTTAAGAAAATAGCAAAAATGTTAAATTCAAAGAAAAAGTATTTTCTTGAATGAAAGCAAGTAAAGTGTAAAAAGTAAAGCTATAGAACCCGCCAGTGTGGGACAATGTGTTGCTCGGGTAGGCACTGCAAGGCAGGATACAGTCCTGATCCAGCCTCCCTGACTGGTGGTGAATTCAGGGTCGCTCCTCAATCTCAGCCTCATAAACTACACATTACACAAACAAAATACACTTAGCGCACGCAGGACATACTTACGCGTAACACAGACATACGGCAACACAACGTCAGACTCAGCGACAGTCAAGCCACATTCTGAAAAACGCTGTTCCTGCGTTAGCGGGAAGAAAAGTTCAAGGAAAAACAATATTAAATTTAAAATTTACGACGCAAAAACAATATAAGTTAGGACTAGATGACCCGTGCGAAAATTTCGCGAATACGGTGAATACTTAGGTTGGCGGTTTGTAATAGGACGAAAAAACCGCCTCATTTGTATGAATTGTTTATTGGTTCGTATAATAGGAACGTAACAAAAGTCGACGGCAGTGAAGCAGTTTATTAATATCTAAGTGATATGTGTTACTACTATCTGAATCGGAACTGTCTCATACGCGTGACTCTCACTGTTATTACTTTTGTCCTTTAAGGGTAAATTCCGAAAAATTTCGTTCTTAATTTATAATGATGCCTGATTGGAGACATAATCATTTAAATGATACCTCATTTGTCTGAATGGCTTGTGACAAAAAATATACTATGGAAATAACGATACTTTTAAACTTTAAGGGTCAAATTCCGAAAAATTCCTTTCTTAAAATGTGATGTGACCAAAGCGGAGACCTTAATCCCTAAAATGATTCCTCATTTATCGATATCAGTTAAAATTAATTAAATTAACAAAGGAAACGATACAAAAATGGCCAGGGTATAAATGCAGGCTATGCTGAAGTGGGGAAAGGGTTGTGTACAGTCAACATCGAAATACATACTGAGCAAATGCTCTTGGCCCTTGACACCCGTGCATTGCCCGAAAATTTAACATCAAAAATCAAAAGAATTGCGTCAACTTGTTGTTTATTCCAGCTGTCCATAACTGTTCTGCAGCATAATCAGCAAGTGCTGAATTATTAGGTGGACCTAAACCTTTAATTACTTTGTTTATTGGATCTAAACTCTAAGCGTTAACTTATGGGTCAAAAAAGGATTAGTGAATGAAGCTTTAGGTTATGTTGAAGATATTATTTATGAAGAAAATCTATGTGCACCTAATCAAATGCCACGAGTGATAATGGTTCGTTTTGAAAATTATTTTCATTCCACTTATGGAAATAATGGTTGTCTTCCGATTTCATCGACAACTAAATTTTGTAAAATTGATAATACCACTAGTTCAAGAAAACAATTTCCATTACAATAAACTTTCGCAATCACAATTCATAAAGCTCAAGGTTTAACATTGGAAAAAGTTATTGTAGATATTGGAGAAAAAGACATTTAAATTTACTCCTGAGGAACTCAAGACTTTTAAAGATATATGAAATTTAATTTATCTCTTTTTTAGTTATTCAGTAAAGTAAATACTTCCACCTCATCTCAAAGTAGACGACCTGAGCTACATGTGGAGCACCTAACAAATTCGATTTCTTTATTTTGTAATGGGTACCGAGATCATCAACTTGGCGTAGTGCATAGTCTAAAAATAGGCTGATATTCGTGTTCCAAAAACAGGCTAGTCGTTGACAAGTAAACATCAAGATATGAGAAACCTTGATTAACGACCAGCTCCTCAAGCTTCAAAGTCCAATGGTTTAGTCTATATGATGTAGCTCCGATCACCACCATTGCAAGGGAAAAGAGAAATCGTGGTTTCTGTAGTGCCAAGACTTCATCACTGGATCCCTTTACAAAGAAAAACTGAAGAAATGTCTGGCGCATACAACCTTGATCGTGTAAACAGAGAACCCAGCAAAGATAAAGAATCCAAAATCGCCAAGCCAGTCCAAATAGGGAAGGAGGAAACCTCAGCAAGAACGGAGGACCGTTGGGTCCTTCCTATTGACCGTAGCAACGACGATGACGATAACGAGTTCGAGATTCCACTGGGGGTAAACGTGGTGACGAAAATGCAGCATGCATTTTCTGTGATTGACTGCGATGTTAGAGTGAAATTGTGGATTTAGTGATGGTTTGGCACATTCCGAATGTGGTGGTATAGAAAATGAGGTGACTTCTGCATGTAAAAATATGAAAAAAAATTTCATAAAGTTTTTTTGAAAAAAAGTGCTTACTTATTAGGAGATAAATTTCCTTTTTTATATACCGGGTGGTTTTAATTAAACTTTCCCGATTTAACACGTTATAACACGGAAACTAATTACCATAAGAGTACCTAACTTGGTAGCATTAATGTCGAGAGTATGGGGTGCATGATTTCCATGCGTCAGCGCCACCGTCCAGTTCCAACTATGGCCACCAGGTGGCATGATCAGTCAACGTTCAACTGCTTCACCGAAACACATTTGGAAACGATCGAATTATCAGCCGATCGTTTCTCAACCTTATATTCATAATTGTTAATTAATGTTTCATGTATAATACTGTTCTTGAACATATTTAACAGTACGTACATAGTTTCTCTCTATAAAAAATGTTCATTTACACAAATTACACGGAAAATACTCAAAAGCATAATTAATCAACTCCCAAATTGCTACACACAATTCTTAAAATACAATTTCATAAAATGGGATTGGGTCCGAGTATTATTATTATTAACTGCTAGCAAAAAATACAATATAAAAAATCATTGTATCACCGACAAAACCTAACATACAGAGGACAGAAAGAAAATAAGCAATGTTAGCGTAATGTGCCTACAAGAAGCGTTCGCTGAAGGAACCGCAGTGGTGTCGGTTTTCGACATATAATTGGTTTGGTGCTCGATGGCGCAATCCCTCCTGGTAATGAATTCAACACAAATGAACAGAGCGTGAAATGAAATTCCTGTGCGAACAACTAAACTGTGCCTCCACCGCAACAACCTGTTATTCACAACCACACAATCACTTCCTGCAAACTAGATCAATACGAGAGACTATTAATGGTAAGGGATGTTTTCCTTAGTCTTTACGCCTTGTCGAGGTCATTGGAGGAGGGAAGCGGTTGGGTAAAAGGAACGGAATGAATTCTACCATGTCTTTTTACACGAACCATCCCCACATTCACCTGAGCCGGTTTCGGGAAACCATGGAAAGCCGAAATCTGGTTGAAGTCCTCTCTAATGCGAGGCCACAGCGTTATCGTTCAACCAGCATGCACGGTCCACAAATCGAATCGAAGAAAATTGCATAGAATTTCAGAAATACGAGGGTGAGTCAAATGAAAACCTTAAATATGTCTTTAAATATTATTTATTGTGCAGAAGTGGTACAAAGCTGTATCACTTTTCAACATAATCTCCCCCACGTTCATTGCAAGTCCTCCATTGTGCATAAATTCCTTTAGAAAAAAATTCTTTTGGTAGTCCGCGCAACCACTCATGCACCGCGTGGCGTACCTCTTCATCAGAACGGAACTTCTTTCCTCCCATTGCTTCTTTGAGTGGTCCAAACATATGGAAATCACTTGGGGCAAGGATCTGGTGAGTTTGGTGGATGAGGAAGACACTCAAAATGCAGGTCTGTGATTGTTGCAACTGTTGTACGGGCAGTGTGGGGCCTTGCATTGTCATGTTGCAAAAGGACGCCTGATGACAGCAATCCACGTCGCTTTGATTTGATTGCAGGCCGAAGATGAGTTTTTAGGAGATCTGTGTATGATGCACTGGTTACAGTGGTCCCTCTACTCATGTAATGATCCAAAATGACGCCTTTTTCGTCCCAAAAGAGAGTCAGCATAACCTTCCCTGCTGATGGTTCTGTTCGAAACTTCTTTGGTTTTGGTGATGAGGAATGGCGCCATTCCTTGCTCGCTCTCTTCGTTTACGGTTGGTGGAAGTGAACCCAGGTTTCGTCCCCAGTAACGATTATTGCAAGGAAGCCATCACCTTCTCGTTCAAAGCGCCGAAGAAGTTCTTCACAAGCATCAACACGTCGTTCTCTCATTTCATTAGTCAGCTGCCGTGGCACCCATCTTGCAGACACTTTGTGAAACTGGAGCACATCATGCACAATGTGGTGTGATGAACCATGACTAATCTTTAAACATGCTGCAAAGTCATTCAGTGTCACTCGGCGGTTTTCCATCACTATGGCTTCAACTGCTGCAATGTTCTGTGGAGTCACAACTCGTTGTGCCTGACCTGGACGAGGAGCATCTTCCACTGGAGTCACACCATTTGCGAAGTTCCTACTCATTTGTAGACTTGCTGCTGTGACAAACATGCATCAACATACTGAACCTTCATTCTTCGATGAATTTCAATAGGTTTCACACCTTCACTACTCAAATGCCGAATAACAGAACGTTGTTCTTCCCTGGTGCAAGTCTCAAGTGGGCAGCCATCTTTATACTGATACAGCGACGGTATTTGTGCATCTGCACTATGCTGCCACCTACAGGCCATTCTGCACGCTGCTTGTAGCACGCTTACCAACTTACAGGATAACGGCGCGAAATTTCTATTTTTTATTACAAATTTAAGGTTTTCATTTGACTCATCCTCGATATATACGCTGTAGAATACGCCAGTGGAAATACACTTGTTCTTTGTTCCATACCATCACTCTGAGCCCATATTGAAGCATTTGTTTTCGGGATCGTAGGTAATCGCTGCAATTCACACTTGTAACCAGTGCTCTGTGAATGGTGCTGCGATAAATTCTCGAGGCAGCTTTTCATTTTGCTCTCATTGATTTTATAAATGAGCTAAAGCTTGCGATTGCGCTGAATGAGTGGTCATTTAGATATTTATTTATTTTATTTATCTGTCGTATGGCTAAGCAACTAATATGGTACATCAAAAAATATACAATATATACAACGATACGAACGTTGGTAGCATTCACAAACTGATGTTCAGTGTTGCAGCCATTCTATAAAGGAAGCTGTAGCACTGAAAACATCTTTAAGTGGTCCATCATACTTCTTTACAGGGCATTCCTTGATGACATGCTCCACACTCTGGAAATGAGCTCCGCAGTCACAGGCAGGAGAATCCTGAATACTCCACTTATACAGCAAGCCGTTTCATTTGGCGTGGCCTGTTCTTAGGCGATTTAGTTTGACCCACTGGTCTCTATTTAAGTGAAATCCCGGATGTCCAGCTGTGGGATCTTTAATATCTGGATGTTTCACAGATGCAGATTTTTAGCTTTTTCGCCATTTTTCCTTCACATAGAAGTCAAATACGTCTTGGAATACTGTATTTCTTGATAGACATATGAAAGTGCTTGTCTACCCAAATTATAGTTAAATTTGATGCATATGATTTTGATTTCTTTACTAAAGCTCGTATGTCACTGTATGGTCATGAACGTCGTCGATGGAAATTTTTGCTTCAATATGACTGTTTAATGTTCCTGGATCAGACTGAATACTTCGTCATAGACGATTCAGTCAGTTTTGGAGATAATTTTGTAACTGACGATACGAGAGATATTGTTTCTTTGTCCTTTTACGTCTGATCGATTCCAAGAAGTTGTTCTGGTGTTTGGAGACAACCCTTTAAGTGTTTCCTATGCATAACCGACTGGTCTGGAGGTCAAAGAGCGACCACCCAGCCCATGGAGTGAACCCGATCCCCGCTTGTGGCTTACAGATAATTAGACGCCTGCCCACGGGGTTTACCCGCAAACTTCGACCGGCGCTGGGCGTCATCCTGGAATCAGCCACACGGCAGACAAGAGACAAGTAACCGTATACCTTGTTCCTTCGTCAAGACAGACAATGTACGATACTTGAGAAAAACTACGGTTTAGAAAATTTGTTTCATTACATACACTTTAAAGAAGCAATACTCATCTTCAAGCCATATTAAATCTTCTAACGAAAAAGTGGAAAATTGAATATAAATCATTCCCAAAAGGAAGAGCAGAGACCTTGCTACATTCTACAGCTATGAATGATCGCATGGTTGCGTGCAATTACTGCGTTACCTGCAATACTTGTAAGTACATCACAATTTCCTTTTATCCGATTATCGTGAGTGATAAGTGAACATTACAGTTTTAATTTGTCCAGATTCTTTAGTTACGGCCACTACAGGTGCTACCTGACTTCCAGACATTTCTACATGATTACAAATTACACACGCAACTTGGTGGATGAGTGGGAACGTTCAGTTGTGACATTGGGCAAGACGCGAATTAGACTCTTTCTTTGACCGTATAGTCTTCACCCGGGAGCTCGGGAATTGCTCTTTACAAATGCCATACCTCATATCCTGAACGTTAAATACACTATGCTAAATGTATGGTTTTTAATTGTTAGTCACTACCATATTATGTTGACGTTTTCTCGACGCAATAAATAACTTTGCCTATGTTAGTCTTCTATGAAATTTCAAATTCAAGAGAGCTGATATATTTTTTTAAGGATAAGAAATGAACAAATCTTCTCGGGTTTGCAGCCAGATTTTATTAAGAAGCGACAAGCCTACACTCACATATAAGAAATGAAATCTCATGTTTATTTTCATAGCTTTAAGTCAAGACCAAATGCTCCACAAAAATTCATGCACCTTCTGGTAATTAATCTAAGTATTTTTTTAAAGACGTTTTCGTCGGAATATGGAATGATGAACCGAACGACAGAGACTGGAATCCCGATAAATAAATATTTTTCCTCGAATATAAATATTCGATTCTCCACCAGGCATCATTATCCTGCTGTCAGGAAATAATTGAATATTCTCTATGGGCATAGCCTAAGGAACAACGTTAGTGAAATGTAGAGAACGGAAATGTAGAGATGCACATACGGCAGTAACAGCCTTTGGACCACGGAACATACCGCAAATTTCTACGGATGCTGAAACCTCTGTTAACATTAATAGTTTACTCGGAAGATCCTTTGGTTCTGGCGCTAGTAACCACGTCACTGACCTGACAAATTGTCGAAGTTCCCCGTGTATGGTGTCGGCGAGCCATGAGGAGGAACATCTGATTCATTTATTTACTTGTCGTATGGCTAAGAAACTAATATAATACATATAAATATATACATGACAAGAGCGTTGGTAGCGTTCACAAACTGATGTCCAGTTCTTCCAGCCATTCTATGAAGAAACTTGTAGCTCCAAAAACATCTTCAAATGGTCCATCATACTTGCTTAGAGGGCATTCCCTGATGATATGCTCCACACTCTGGGAAGGAGCTCCGCAGTCACATGCAGGAGAATCCTCAAGACCCCACTTATACGACTTATACAACATGGCGTTGCATTTCGCATGGCCTGTTCTTAGGCGATTTAGTTTGACCCACTGGTCTCTATTTAGATGGAATCCCGGAAGTCCAGTTGTGGGATCTTTAATATCTGGATGTTTTACAGATGCGGAGTTCCAGCTTTGTCGCTATTTTTTCGTAACATCAAAGTCAAATACATCTTGCCATACCGGATTTCTGGATTTAAGACGAGTGGGGGGTAAGTCATTTAGAACCTCGTGGATTGGGAGATCCTGTGGATGATCAGGATGGTGTAGTTTTATCCACTCACGTGCAGTTGCTTCTTGGCGTCTAATCTCTGGAGGTGGTATTTTGCTGATCAGGTGGAACCAGGGGACTGGGGTGGATTTTAGGGTGCCAGTTGTTACTCTCATACACTCATTCAGGTGTACGTCGATTTTTCTAGTGTGAGCACTACGTTGCCACACTGGAGCACAGTACTCAGCAACAGGGTAAACCATGGTGAGAGCGGTTGTTCGTAGTGTGTCAGCATCAGCTCCCCACGAAGTACCAGCTAGCTTCTTCATGATGTTGTTTCGTGTTTTGAGTTTCTGACTTGTGTTTTCCAGGTGTTTTTTGAATGTTAAGGAGCGGTCTAAGATGATGCAAAGATATTTAGGATAGTAATTATGTTTCACTCTCTGGTGGCAGAAGTTCACTTTGAGCTGCTGATGTGCTATTATATTGCTCAAGTGGAATACGTATACTTCTGTTTTCATCGGGTTGGGTCAAAGTCTCCACTTCCTACAATAAACCGTGGTAAACATCACTCTCTCCAAATATGTTTCTTACAAAATTGTGTACATTTCTAATAAAAACACAGAACATTATGTACAACCTACCACACAGGGTAAAAATCCTAATTTGGAACCACGATAGTCTTTCTGACTCGTAATATGATACAAGAAAGAAATGAGACTGTAAGTGACAAGACTTCGTGTGGCACAGCAGTTTGTATCTGGTCAGCGTACAGTCACTAGAGACTAGACAGGATCTGATATAGCTGTCACTTCGGCCGGCTTCGTTAACTGTGTCGCAGATACCGTCCGTTCCACTGACCTGCAGAGGCTTACGTCGCCGATGGTTGTACAGCAATCTATCAAACAGAGTCTGGTCATTAATCGTAGCTGCTTCTCGTTTAACGTCTGCGCTTTATCTTGTATAACGATTGAAGATTGAACAGTCCATTCGCCGTCATTGTTTCTCGAAAATATTTCGTCCCCAACTTCTCAGTCTGTCCCTTCATTACATCCGTTTTACAGCATATTACGTAGTTGCGTTCCATAATTTGTTCTATCTCTCTCTTTTACAGGGGACTTTATGTTCAAAGTATAAACTGAACGTTCAGCAACTACAGTTTATAGGCATATGTTTGATAGATATTACTTAAGAAGAAGTGCAGCATTCTTAATTTGTTACAAAAGAAAACGTTGCTTTGAAGTGTTATTAAACTTTATAAAAAATTGAAAATGTAGAATCTTCAAACATTTGTGAAAGAATTAAATGGCGGTTAGGTGAGGTAACACATACATCCAAACACCTATAACAAAAGTAATTCTCTCCGATGTAGGCCAAACCTTATCGAAGGCAGCTTAATGGATTTTATTTCGTCGAGAAAAAGGTGAATTAATTGGTACATGTAACTAGTTCACTGAATAGGGGAGAGAGTATATTAAAAAAATCGCCATCGCTTCGCAAGCGTGGGCGTTGGTGTGTTTGCCTTTTGTTTTACTTCTAGTTGCAAATAGTGATGTGCCGGATATCCGTATCCGTATCCGCGGATATCCGAGGGGGAAAAAATAACTGTATCCGTATTCGTATCCGTTACTTTTTTTAGCGGATCTTTTGTAAAGAATTTCACTAAGCACGTATATAAAATTTTAAAGATATCTAGCAATGAAATACTATTAACTTCAATTCCAATTACTTCATATTTCTTAAAATCTCATATCTGGCACATTTGTATTGCAAAAATTAATTATTTAAACATATATTTTACTACAATGAAGTCTTCACGGGTGTACCGCCGGATTGTGTTGTGAAAACACGATATTTCGACGAGTAGCTTCGCCGTCTTCTTCAGGTGTCGAGACGTCTGCACAGGTCGGCAGACCATAGATACCCTATCTGTGAAGATGGCGGAGCTAGTCCCCGAAATATCGTGTTTTCACAACACAATCCGGTGGTACACCCGTGAAGACTTCATTGCAGTCGTACGCCGGAAAAGTCTTCGTTCTTACATTTATTTTACTAGTTTACCAAAGGTAACTGGTAACTTACCATTGTAGTATGTTTTAAGGTATTATTTTAACTATCTTTATAGTGAGATCAGGTCTCTAATCTTTGTGATTTGCTAGCTAAAATTATGTTTAAGGTACTTCCGAAGTGTTTACATCAGATAAAATAATCATTTTTACAGAAACTTAAAAAATAAATGTTATATTTAACATTAAGTTTGGCAAATTGTACTTCAAAAAGAGTAAATTGGAAGTTTTGTTACGATGAGCATCATAAATTATTCCTGCTGCACTGAAAAACTGCTCACTTGGAACTCTTGTTACAGGTGATGATAAATATGTGCGACCCATGTGTCATAGACCTACAAAAAATTTTACTATTATTGTTAACAGCTTTTTTAACAATCAGGTGCACAATCAATATTAGCTTCGCCATATAAAGTGCAGGAACTCTTCATGTTGGATCCCCATCTCTTACCATCCAGTGCACATTCTGTTTGGGATTCCCCACCCTTCAAACATATTTTGAAATATTTCCGCAATGTAATCTCCCGTTTGGTGTTCTTCAAGTATCTCCGCTTTTAAAACGATATTTTCCCTTATAAAATCTTCTGTAATGTTCTGGATACCAATGAAACACCTTACCAAAAAACCTACCTGATATAGGATGTGAAGGAAACTCTCTCAAAATCCTTCAACACGTCTTTATTTTCGATCTTAAAGTTCACTGAAGATAAATTACGTAAAATATTTCCTGCCTTTTAGAACTTAATTTGCAATAACATTATCTACCAATTGTCGGAACCCAAAATCTTCTACGTGTTGAAAAGGCAATCCAGATAAAGCTATCATTTCTGCAATTAAATAGTTTTAAATAATTTTTATTTTTTACTATCCCACATTTTGATTTTTTCTATGAATTCGTTAAAAAATGTTTTTTTTTTTTTTAATTCTCTTTTTACCGTTTTTAAAGACGTTCCCTGCTGAATGTGTTCGCCGGCATTCTTCTTAGCGGAGTCTTCTTTTAAGAATAACTCATATTTTGTGGGTGTTTCGTCTGAAGAAGAATTTTTAAGAAAGTTGTACATTCATGGGAATACATTCCTTCAGAGTTTGTATTTAGCAGATTCGTCATTTACTACCGTAAAATATTTCCATATTACACTACTATACTTTTTTTGTATAAATTGTTTTTATTTTAATTTAACTTACAACTTCCCAAAAAACAGAAACGTATATAATCTACGCAGTCCTATGTCATCCTAAAATATAAACATAAACACGCACGGTTCAAGGTCAGAACACGACGCGTAAGCTGGACGTTCGTCGATAATAGATCGCAGGTGACTTTTTCACTATCGGACCAAGATGAGATCCGTATCCGTATCCGTATTCGTGGATCTAGACACTAATGATCCGTATCTGTATCCGTATCCGCGGATATACATTTTTAACGATCCGGCACATCACTAGTTGCCAAGTATAAATGTTTAAATTAAATTTCACATTTTCGTTATGCTTATTACAGTGTTAACGTCTGACTAGATTACCCTTGTGAAAATTTCGCGAATACAATAAATAGTAAGGTTGGGGGTTTATAATAGGAAGAAAGAAGAACAGTCTCATTTGTTTCATTTGTTTATTGTAATAGGTACGTAACAAAAGTCGACGCCAGTGAAGCAGTTTACTAATATCTCTGTGGTATGTGCTGCTGCTATCTAGCGGCTATGCTGTGAACTGTGTCATACGCGCGGCATTCACAGTTAGTACTTTTGCCCTTTAAGGTTCAAATTCCGAAAAATTTCGTCCTCAGTTTATAATGTTTACGGAGTGGAGACCTTAATCTTTTAAATAATTCCTCATTTATCGATTTAGGTTAGGTATCAATGGAGATAAATGGCTCGTAACAAAAAAAAATATTATGGATATAATGATACTTTTATCATTGAAAGATCGAATTCCGAAAAATTCCTGTCTCAAGATATGATATGAGTAGGAAGATAATAAGAGTTCAAGCCTGATAAGCTCTTTGGACAACTGTAAAGAGACTCCACTCGTCCGCGTGACGTCACAAGATGGCCGCCCCCCGTTGGTGTGACCAAGATGGCCGCCGAGCGCACCGCCCGGTCGTATGACGTCACACGTTAGTTCTTCGACCTGTCGCACAGATGGCGGTAGCTGCCGGGCTTTGACGTCACACGTTAGTTCCCCGATCTGCGGATAGATGGCGCTGCACCGTTAGTTCACAGATCCGCTGGCAGATGGCACCATCTCCCAAGGGCTTAATTTCTAGTTCATTTGGTGGCGGCTAGATGGCGTTCGGTGGCATTATTTCCGGCGCGCTTTGCGAAATGTGTACACTGTTATCTCTGTTTACTAAGCGTGACGAAATATGTATTCCTAGCGTCCTGTTAAGCAAGCACTGGACATCTTGGCTACTATCGACACACAGTAAAATATTTTGTATCGTGAAAAATACTTAAGCGATTTTTTTTACGTGAACAGACATCGGTAGCGTAGGGGTTAGAGTGCCGAAGGTCGCCGGTTCGAGTCCGGCCGCGTTGCGACAGGTGTGAACTTGCTCATCCGAGACGTCGCGCGTTCGCCTTGCATAACTGTCGCTAGAGGTCAGCACACGGCAGAAGACATTTGCCGCTAGATGGAGCGGGTGTACCAATATGCGTGAAATATTTCGGGAGTCCGACATGTTACGAAATGGCTCCATTACAGGGCGATACAGCTAGGCCATCCACCATTGTGAAAGCATAGCTGGCGGACAAAGAAATTAGGGCGTTCAATTTCTTCGGTACTTAAGCATAAATCATTGCAATTTTACTAAAAACAAAAAAAAGTCCACATTAAAACGACCTCGGCAGTGTTGGGGCTAGGTCGCCGGTTCGAGTCCGGCCGCGGTGTTTAAGTGTTTTGTGAAAAAGCCGTAAAGTTACGTAATTTCCACGCCTCGAAAAGCATAAATGTTTCCTTTTAACGGGAAAAAAAGCGTCATAAACTCCAGATATAAATTCTATGTGTACCTGTTTTCATGAAATTATTTAGCGTTTTTGCCTCTCATTCGGGAGGACGGAGGTTCCAGGCATCCATGGTTTCCCAAAATCACTCCAAGTGAATGCCGGGGATGCTACCTTCAAAAGGCCATGGCCGAATTCCTTCCCGTCTCTAAAGACCTCGCTGTTAACATAAATTCCGTTCATCGAAGCAGGCAGACATTAAAAATTAATTCACCGACGAAGAGACGGGAAACAAACTCACTTTTTCATTATGAACAATATAATATAACTCACGAGTGTCACCTACAGTCCGTGTATTTTAAAGGATGTATTAAATTAGGGGTATTTATATTTTTATTTATATTTCTCGTGTCCAGGACATAACAAGTTGAAAAAACAAATAACATTAATTAATTAATATTAACTATAAACACAATTATATAGAATGTGACCAGAATTCCGCAATCTTGATGGCCTTCTCGTTTGCCCTGTAAAGGTCGTCGATATTGCAGGTTTCAGGGAGATTCCTGCATATCAGAAGATGTTGTGGGTTCTGAAGCTCACCACATTCACATAGATCGTTGTCATTAGTGTACCCCCATTTTTTAAATATTATATTTACATCGGGACACTTCAGTTCTTAGTCTGTTTAAAGCCTTCCATATAGCATATGGCTGATTACATCCCGCAGCCGGTGCCTCTTTGATGTTCCTCCACCAGGACAAATTTCAAAATTAGGGGTAATGAAATTGTGTGTCTCCAAGTGAATGCCGGGGATGCTACCTTCAAAAGGCCATGACCGAATTCATTCCCATTCCTTTCCCCGTCTCTAAAGACCACGTTGTTAGAGAGACGTTAAAAAAAAGTACCTGTTTTAGCGTTCTGACCTTGTATTCGAGAGGACGGCGTTTCCGAGGAGCATCCAGATTTGGGTTTTCCATGGTTTCCCCAAATCACTCCAGGTGAATGCCGGGATGCTTCCTTCAAAAGGACATGGCCGAATTCCTTCCCATTCCTTGCTCCCCATCCTTTCCCCATCTCAAAATGCCAGGTTGTTAGAGAGACGTTAAAAAGTTTAAAAAATGAAATTATTGTGATAAAGTATAGCAAAACCACACATACGTTATTCCTTTCAAAATTCGTAGCCTCAAAAACCCATCAATGGTGAAATCCTTTCATTGAAACCGAGAGACATTCACCGATGAAGGTAGGGAAAACCATAAAAAAATTCCGTTCATCGAAGCAGGCAGACATTAAAAATTAATACACCGACGAAGAGACGGGAAACAAACTCAATTAGTCACATCATGTTGGATTCGTTATAAACAATTTAATATAGCTCGCGAGTGTCACCTACATTCCGTGTATTTTAAAGGATGTATTAAATTATGTGTAATGAAACACAGACACTTTTTGGACTCAAAGAGGCATTGAAGGGGTTTACTGATGGATGTAAGTATAACCTCGATTGGTTGAGAGCCTCTAAACTAAAGCAAAGTTGTCGATTTGAAAACCAGGCTCGTAATTGTTGCCATCCAGGTCAAACCTTTGTCGTTTGTCTATCCAGGCCAATCTATGTATCAATTCTGTTATGCTTTCGTAAGCAATCACAAATTGAGTGTCCTTAGCTGTACTTTGTCTAAAATTCCAATAAATCCCTTGTGACACATCAGTGATTGACACCTTTAACTGTATTTTACAGTACAGCACTTATGTTCCAGGAACGAAATACGTCTGTTAATCTTACTAATTTCACACCTGGGGAATCTAAGTACGCCAGTCCTATGTGATAAAAATCGAGTCACGCTAAGGCAGTGCTTTCGCAAAGTCTTCTGCTAATCAGTAGCCAGGTACCAAAATGTTCATTTAAGGTGGTTCTACTGCAGTTTTCAGGGAAATTCTCCCCTTTTCCAGGAAATTATTTTTCAATAAATCAGGGGGACGAAATACGTCTGTTAATCTTACTAATTTCACCCCTGTCGAATCGAAGTACGCCAGTCCTATGTGATAAAAATCGAGTCACGCTAAGGCAGTGCTAAGCACTGAACATGCCTGAGACCATCGCCTGTGACCAAGGTGGAGATACTCCCTTATAGAAGAAATCCAGTGCCAGCTTCTACTGATATTCTATTCCTAATTCTTTCACCAAGATCCACCCCTAGCCTCATCACCAACATACCCACAGCACTTCCTCAAACCACCTTCTGTTTTCCAATGATTCCCAATCCAACCCCTGATCAGTTACAGACAGGGTTACCTTCTGTTCGTGCGTTAAAGTAAACCAAAAAATTCGCAAAGTCTTCTGCTAATCAGTAGACAGGTATCAAAATGTTCATTTAAGGTGGTTCTACTACAGTTTTCCAGGGAAATTCTCCCCTTTTCCAGGAAATTATTTTTCAATAAATCAGGACCCAGGGGAGTTCTCCATTCGGCTTTAAAATGTTCCCATCTAACGCCAACCTTCGGATTCAGGACCAAGTGTGACATTTGATTGTAATTTCATGCTTCATCCAACTAACCACGATAAAGTGACCATAATACCCTTAGCTAACTGATAGTTTCATGATCATCAAACAGACATCATAACCCACATTTTCATAGAAGACCCCCACACATCAACAAGTATCCAAAACGCTACTCCAGTCCAGTTCCTTTATTAAGGCACTTGTTGAATATTTTCCACTAATAAATCTAGCTGCTATATTTTGCACCTTGCATTTGATGTACAAAAAATGTGGTCTCCATACTACACTTATATATACAAGAAATGGTCTGACTGTGGGTTTGTACCCAAGTCCTTCGCTTCTCGGGTACATCCCCTCATCACCCCCTCTGTTAAATGATTTTTATGTAGTGAAAAACGTGAGAAACACAATTCGTATGCCAACACAAACGGCAGTAAACTGTAAAGAGTACAGTGAAATGGGAGATTGCCAAAGCCCTGAAGCAATGGTTAGAAGCACACGTTGATGGTGAGCATAATTCTATAACCATATATTTTAGACTCAAATTAACAGAGGAAGTAGACACACGCACACACTTGTACATGCATACAGCGAGGTCGACAGAACTAACAGCAAGCATCATGGAAACGATGAAGTGGGGCAGAATTGTCGTTACCACTGATTAACTGGGCAGAACTATCGTTAAAAAAATCATCAGACAGACGAGTTTAAGTCAGGTATCACAATACTTACACTTACATACACAAAGAGAGACGCAGATATACATGTACAAGTCTACAGAAGTTCAGGACAACTACCTGCACCAACCATGGAAACAAAAAAAGTGGTGTAGTACTTTCTTGCCCCCATGACTGGCTGAAAAACAGAACTCTCCTTACATATCATCTGCCTGGCGAGATAGAGGGTGTGCAAAAGATGGCATGTTTTCACCATACACCTAAGTATTTACATCATAAATAGTGTTCATCACACACAATTGATTACATTTACCATCAATACGTTTCCCCCACACTGCAACCCTATCTGCCATTCATTAGAGTGCCCAGGTACCATGAGTTACAATAGACATTTGACTATCAGCAGATACCAGAACCCCTCATATTCATACTAGGTCTCAACCACAAATCCATACGTATCCATGCACAAGCTCAAAGAAACAGGAACAGCAAATCATACATCCAGATAAATGAGTTTAAGGAAGGTATCACCATACTTACGCACACAGACACATATATCCATGCCTACAGCGAGATCAACACAACAACGAGCCCAATCATGGAAAATAAAAGTGGGACAGAACCCCATGGCTCAAGACTGACGAAAAAAATCATCATTAACATGTGTTCCAAGTAACAAACTCCTCACATCAAAATCATATCATTTAACTCACACAACAGACCTCACTACCATCCAGTATCATGTGTGCTAGGTACAAAACTGCTCACATTAGCACCACTACATCTATCCCACACCTTAACCCTTACTGCCATTCAGTAACATTTACCCCAGGTACCACG
>JARYHS010011408.1:293311418-293459379 GCA_031002005.1 Vandiemenella viatica | reverse complement strand
GGCTTTAGTCAAAGAAACGCATTGAGGCAGCGGCCAAAACAACAACAAGTCAAAGGATATACAATTTCCTTTTGATAGCTGCTAAATAAATAAGTATGCGATCTTTAAAATTACGATAAAATTAGTTTCCTATCAACGAATAATCAAATTTTCAGCCGCAAATAAGGAAATTGTCACAATAACTTTATCTGCAAATACAGAAAATAGGAATAATGAAACCGTGAATAAAAAGCTGTAACCGTGTAGTTCAAATAACGTTTGCGACACATAAAAAATGATTATATAGTTAGAAAACATTAATAAATACGCAAAATGACACAAATTACAGAAATGTGTACTCGAAAGTGAATACGTAAAAGTGTATTAATTTACTTACGAATGAAGAAGGTTGACAAAAACAAACGTTGTTCACACGCGTCAAATTCCAACTGCTCTGGTACAGGCAAACAGTGCAAAACATCCGATAGAGACCGAGTGGGGCAGCGAGTCGCGCAGACTGACACACGTTTCCGCCGGATTTTGCGGATTGCGGATCCGCTTAATTTTATTCGGCATCCGCCAGACTGTCTAATGATGCGGGATCCCTCTTTGCTGGATTGAAATCCCTAGTTATAAAACGGAAACTAATTACCGTACCAGTACCATACTTGGGAGTATTAATGTCAAGGACATGGGGAAAGGAAATAATGGTGAATCTATTCAATTGAAACACTTAATGTGCTGCTACGGTGCATGATACCATTACATACCGGTACCGTTACTGCTACAAAAGGGGCTCAATATGGCGCCCATCAGTGTCCAGAAGAGTCTGAAAGCGCAGGATTGCATTGTGGACAGCAGAACGAAGCATGTATGCTGGCTACCTCTCTTGATATGCTGCGCTTCAGATTAGCACATGTGTGAATGTTCCCCTGCTAAATCCTGTCCTTTAGCCCCAAAACCAGAAATCACAGGGAGTGAGGTCAGGTGCTCATGCCGGCCAAGCATTTGGAAAAGATCGGCTGATAATTCGATCGTTTCCAAATGTGTTTCGGAGAAGCAGTTGAACGATGACTGATCGCGGCACCTGGTGGCCATAGTTGTAACTGGATGTTGGCGCTGTGACGCACGGAAATTATGCAACAAAAACTTTATACATTAATGCTGCCAAGTTTGGTACTCTTATGATATTTAGTTTCCGTGTTATAACTTGTTAAATATGGAAAGTTTAATTATAACCACCGGTATATGACAAAGGTAATTTATCTCCTCATAAATAAGCACTTTGTTTTTTTTTTAAAAAAAGTTTATGAAAAAACATTTTTTTTCATATTTTTAGAAGTCACTTCATTTTCTATACCACCAAATTCGGAATGTGCCGAACCATCATACTTGTAGCACTAAATCCACAATTTCCCTCTAACATCGCAGTCAATCACAGAAAATACATGCTGCATTTTCGTCACCACGTTTACCCCCCCACTGGAACGTCCAACTCGTCATCGTAGTTGCTATAGTCAATAGGAGGGACCCAACGGTCCTCTATTCTCGCTGAGGTTTCCTCCTTTCCTATTTGGACTGGCTTGGCTTTGCTGGTTCATCTGTTTACAAGTTCAAGGCTGTATGCGCCAGACATTTCTTCAGTTTTTCTTTGTAAGGGGATCCAGTGATGAAGTCTTGACACTACAGCAACCACGATTGCACTTTTCCCTTGGAATGGTGGGGATTGGAGCTATATCATTTAGACTAAATCATCTGGACTTTGAAGCTTGAGGAGCTGGTCGTTAATCAGGGTTTCTGATAGATTGATGTTTACTTGTCAACGACTAGCCTGTTTTTGGAACACCATTATCAGCTCGTTTTTAGACTATGCACTACTCCAAGTTGATGATCTCTGTAGCCATTACAAAACAAAGAAATGGAATTTGTTAGGTGCTCCACATGTAGCTCAGGTCGTCTACTTTGAGATGAGGATGAAGTATTTACTTTACTGAATAACTAAAAAAGAGAGAAATTAAATTTCATATATCTTGAAAAGTTTTTAGTTCCTCAGAAGTAAATTTAAGTTTCTTTTTCTCCAATATCTACAACAACTTCATCCAATGTTAAACCTTGAGCTTAATGAATTATGATTTCGAAAGTTAATTGTAATGGAAATTGTTTTCTTGAACTAGTGGTATTACCTATTTTACAAAATTTAGCTGTCGATGGAATCTGAAAACAACCATTATTTTCATAAGTTGAATGAAAATAATTTTCAAAACGAATCATTATCACTCGTGGCATTTTATTAGGTGGACTTAGGTTTTCTTCATAAATAATATCTTCAACATAGCCTAAAGCTTCATTTACTAATCCTTTTTCGACCCATAAGTTAGAGCGTAATATAATTTTAGATCCAATAGACAAAGTAATAAATGGTTTAGTACTTGCTGATTATGCTGCAGAACAATTATGAACAAGTGGAATATAAACAACAGGTTGGCGCAATTCTTTTGATTTTTGATGTTAAATTTTCTGCCAAACAATTCGCATCAATGCACGTGTGTCAAGGGCCAAGAGCATTTGCTCAGTACTTATTTCGAGGTTGACTGTACACAGCCTTTTCCCCACTTCAGCATAGCCTACATTTATACCCTGGCCATTTTTGTACCAGTTCCTCTATTAATTTAATTATTTTTAACTGATATAGATAAATGAGGAATCATTTTAGAGATTAAGGTCTCCACTTTGGTCACATCACATATTAAGAAAGAAATTTATAGGAATTTGACCCTTAATGTTCAAAAGTATTACCATTTCCATAACGTATTTTTTGGTCACGTGCTATTTATCTCCATTGATACCTAACCGAAATCGAAAAATGAGGTATTCTTTTAGGTATTAAGGTCTCTGCGTTGGTCGCATCGTGTTTTAATAAAGAGATTATTCGGTATTCGACCTTTAAAGAGCAAAAGTATCATTATTTCGACAGTAATTTGTTTTTGTCACAAGCCATTTATCTTCTTTGGTACCTAACTGAAACAGATAATTGAGGTATCAGTTAAAAGATTACGTCTCCACTCAGGTAATATTTTAAATTAAGAACGAAATTTTTCGGAATTTGACCATTAAAGACAAAAGTAATAACTGTGAATGCCGCGCGTATGAGACAGTTCAAAGTCTAGCTGCTAGATAGCAGTAGCACATATCACAGAGATATTAATAAACTGCTTCACTGGCGTCGACTTTTGTTACGTACCTATTACACCAAACAAATAAATAATTGGTACAAACGAGGCGATTCTTGTTTCGTCCTATTACAAATCACCAACCTAAGTATTCACCGTATCTGCGAAATTTTCGCATGGGTCACCTAGTCCTAATTTATATTGTTTGTGCGTAGTATATTTTAAATTTAATATTTTTTTCCTTGAACTTTTCTTCCCGCTAACACAGGAACAGCGTTTTTCAGAATGTGACGTGATTGTCGCTGAGCCTGACGTTGTGTTGCCGTATGTCTGTGATACGCGTAAGTATGTCCTGCGTGCGCTAAGTGTATTTTGTTTGTGTAAAGTGTAGTTTATGAGGCTGAGATTAAGAACCGACCCTGAATTCACCACCAGTCAGGATGGCTGGATGAGGACTGTATCCTGCCCTGCAGTACCTACCCGAGCCGCGCATTGTCCCACACTGGCGGGTTCTATAGCTTTACTTTTTACACTTTACTTGCTTTCATTCACGAAAATACTTTTTCTTTAAATTTAACATTTTTACTATTTTCTTAAATTTATTGAAACGGCACAATATGGCTGTGTTCACTTGAATAGTCGCTGCTTTGCTTCAGTCCCTTAGACGTAGGAGGCTTTGCCGTAGACGTGTCACACCAATTACATTAACGTTTTTTGAACTCTTCTTTCCGCGCGCTCATGCGTATAAACTTTGAAGCACACTTGATGGATGACAGTTTGTGCAAGTCATAAACGACGTCCCAAGTATAGCATTACCTCATCATTGGATGTTACCGACCGCAGACGACAAGAGACACTCTTAACATTAAAAATATTTTAAATAAAGTTTTCAGGTTGTATTTGCCTAATAAGTTGTTCAAATAAATTTGAACATGGCCTTCAAAGAAATATGAAAATTGACAAATCCGTATAATTTCTCCCAACAAATAAAAATAAAACAAATCACCTTGTTGGCGACTAATAACCATCCATTTTTTTTTCGAAAGCTAATTTTAATATCTTTGTGCCATTTATTTTAAAAATTACAAAATTTTTATGATTTCAAAACGTAATTATTTTCTAAGGAAATACTCATTACTTTTTGAATTAAATCTGACTGGATTTTGTAAAGAACTTTATCTTTTGCAAAATATCTTGTATAATGACGGCGGCATGTGACTTTATACACGATAATTCCTTATAAACGAAACACAAAGTATGCTTTGCAACCTAGTGGATAGAATGCAGGTCGAGTTCTTAAATTTTCTTTATCTGATCACGGGCATATAACAGTGGCCAGACATGTTACAACGAAATAGTGGTTATGTGGAATTGAACTGCCAGAATACCTTCATTACTTTTGGTTTTATAGCATTTCAGTCCCCCAATCGGATCTCCGGGTGGGGACTGCTCAGGGAGGAGTAATCAGAATCGATAGAAACATTCTAGGAGTCGGAGCGTGGAATGTTAGAAGTCTGAATAGGGCAGGTAGGTTAGAAAACTTAAAAAGGGAGATGGAACAACTTAAGTTAGATGTTGTTGGGATTTGTGAGATTAAATGGAAGCACGCATAGGATTTCTGGACTGGGGAACACAGGATAATTAGCACACAAGCTGTCAATGGAGTCACTGGTGTAAGATTTGTAATGAACAAGAAAGTAGGGAATCGGGTGAGTTATTATGAACAGTTTAGTTACAGAATTATTTTGATGAGGTTAGAAACTAAGCCCAACCACATTAGTACAAGTGTATATGCCAACGTCACAGGAAGATGACGAAGAAATAGAAAAAATATACGCTGAAATTGAAGAATTAATCCAATATGTGAAGGGGGAGGAAAATCTAATAATCATGAGTGATTGGAATGCAATAGTGGGAGAAGGAAAAGAGGGGAATACTGTAGGAAGTTTTGGTCTAGGAGAAAGAAATGAGCGAGGAAGCAGGTTGCTATAATTCTGTGAAAGATATAAGCTAGTAGTGGAAAACACACTGTTTAAGAACCATGCAAGAAGAATATACACCTGGAAACGTCCTGGGGATACAGGCAGATATCAGCTAGATTATATCATGGTCAAACAGAGATTCAGAAATCAAGTTCTAGACTGTAATGCGTACCCAGGAGCAGACATAGACTCTGACCATAATTTGATAATAATGAAATGCAGGCTGAAATTTAAGAAGCAGTATAAGCAGAACAGACTGGAAGTGAATAAAGTGAAACAATCTAGCACGAGAGAAAAATTTGAAGAAATAGTAGACTTAGGTCTAAGAAGTAACTCAGAAAGGAGCTCAACCGAGGACGAATGGAGTGCATTAAAGACCCAAATAATGAAAGCTGGTAAAGAAATATTAGACTTTAGGGAACAAGCTGCCCGAAAACCTTGGATCACAGAAGAAATTTTGGAGCTGATGGATCAGAGGAGAAGGTAAAAAAATGCTTAGGATGAAAAAGTAATAGAGCAATACAGGCAATTTAGAAATCAAATAAATAGGAAATGCAAAATAGCAAAAGAAAAATGGCTACACGAAAAGTGTGAAGAAGTAGAATAGGAAATGGTCGTACGTAAAGTAGATGTTGCATATAGAAAGATCAAACAGAATTTTGGAGAAATGAAGAAAACAGGTATGAACAGTAAAGCTGCCGATGGGAAACCTCTTTTAAGCTCAGAAGATAGAGCTAACCGATGGAAGGAATACATCGAGAAACTGTATTCTGAGGACGACTTGAACAATAGTGTAATGGAAAAGGAAGGCAATGACGACATTGATGACTTAGGAGATCCTGTTTTGAGGACAGAATTTAATAAAGCTCTGAATGACTTGAAAGCAAATAAGGCAGTTGGAATTGATGAGATCCCTGCAGAACTTCTTGAATCCCTAGGAGAGGAAGGAATCGAAAGATTATTCAAGCTGATATCGAAAAGTTATGAAACAGGAGAAATTCCAACTGATTTTAATGAAAATATCATATTCACACTTCTAAAGAAAACACAAACCGACAAATGTGAGAATTATCGCACCATTAGTCTAACATCACATCCTTCAAAATTGATAACCAGAATAATGTACAGAAGGATGGAAATGGTAGTAGAAGAGATAGTGGATAAAGATCAGTTTGGGTTTAGGAAAATTTGCGGTACAAGGGAAGCAATTCTGTCTTTAAGATTAATACTTGAAGGGGGGATCAAGAAAAACAAAGATACATTTATGGCATTTGTTGATTTAGAAAAAGTTTTTGATAATGTTAGGTGGGACAAGATGTTCAAAATTTTAAAGAAGTCAGGTCTAAAGTATCGAGATAGAAGAATACTCTATAAAATATATAAGAATTATGTGGATATAATAAAAGTAGAGACTCACGAGAGACATGCATTAGTTAAAACGGATGTGAGGCAAGGTAGTAGTCTATCCCCGTTAATACGGCCTTTAGGAATACCGGAAGTAAAGAAAATTGAAGCATTTGAAATGTGGTGCTTCAGAAGAATGCTGAAAATTAAGTGGACTGACAAGTAAGAAATGAAAGAGTTTTGGAAATGATGGGTGAGAAAAGAAGTTTATGGAAGAAGCTTACAGAAAGAAGAGACAGGCTGGTAGATCATATTTTGAGACATGCTGGATTGGTTAATTTGTTAGTACAGGGAACAAGGGAACAGTCGAAGGTAAGAACTGTAGAGGAAGACAAAGATTAGAATATATGAAGCACATAATTGATAACGTGGGTTGTAAGGGGTATGTAGAAATGAAGAGGTTAGCACAGGATAGGAAGGGATGTATGCATCATACCAGTCGATAGACTGAAGACAAAAAAAAAAAAAAAATGTATATTTGGTCAAAAACTTTACGGCTCTAAAACTGTGAAACAACGTTTTAAGTTTTACTTTACGAATGAAGTCCGTCCCGTTGTTGCTTTTTTTCAATCACTACTGCCACGCTGCCTGGGCATCTTCAGGTATTGAGGTACTTTGTACCTCGGTGACCGGTCTTGGCTTGGTATTTTTCGATTTCTGTTGAATATACAAGATTTTGAGTTAAGTTTGATTAAAGTAATAGACTTACTAGGTATTATGAGGTGCACAGTACCTTGTTCTAACTAAAGCGAAGCTTAACTCACATCAGTGAGCTTACTGGAACCTTTAACTTCTACCAAATGAGGTCAGAGAATTGCTCCTTTTTTTTCGTTTTTGTAAAATCGTGTTACAAACTTGAAAAGTAAAATTTTATCTACATGTGAAATTTCATCCAATTCGCTAGGGCTGTTTCCGGAGATCATCCGGTTCCGAGATCATAAATTGTTTACCTTTTAAAAAATGATATTACTATTACAAATGTCAATGCTAATCAGGGATTAATTAATGGTGCAAGAGTTGAGGTAATTCACTTAGACGAGAACATCACCAGTGCTAAATTCATTCATTCCGATAAAACCATGCTCATACCTCTCAGTAACTTCACATCTTCTGATCAACCGCGCCTTTCAAAATGATAAGAAAACAATTCCCAAAAGAAGTAACCTTCGTTATGAACATTAATAAATTACAAGGTCAGACGTTTCAAAAGGCAGAATTGTATTTATCAGAAACCGTACGTTGCTTTTACACGAGTTTGTTGATTTATCAAAAAACACCTACGGTCAAAAAGTCAACGATGATCACATTATAACTGCTAATATACGATTGGAAAAAGACATCTGACAAAACTAACATTTTTTAAACATCTACTTTTAAATGTTTTACAATTAAATATATAGTATTTAATGATAACGACTTTTTAACGCAAAAGTAATATTTGTTACTACGGTACACTTCAAAATAAAATACTTTTCATTAATAAATACTTGAATTTATTTGTTTCCACATTATTGTATTACCATTCGGTTACTGACCACGATACTAATCGCACAGGTCAGCTAGTGTCCAAAAATTGTTCGTTTAAAGTTATACTGTCACCAAGGAGAACTTAACTAACGTCATCCCAACTAACTTGTACCTGTATCGTCTACGAGATGGCGGTAGCCCCTTTTCCGTTTCCGAGATACCAAATACAAGAATTGCTAATTTTTTTGTTATATTGCGTTTATGCTGGCAAGACACCTATTTAGATAAACTTGAGAAACAAAACGTTAAATAAATATGAAATTTGATCCAAATCGTTAGATACATATATATATATATATATATATATATAAATTGCTCGTTTATAGATATTTGACATTAGGCTTGGAGTTAAGGCTATTAAAATGGAAAAAAACCGTGGGTGATGTTTTTTTTTTTTTTCACTGAATCGTATGTGATAATTTAAGTTCATGTTTTAGCGAGATCAGGTCAGCCTATCATAATCGTTGAGCTTAAAACTATGACAATTTTAGATCCGTGGCCACACGCGACAGCTATCACTCACTTACACCTAGTATAGAATAAAGATGTGACAAAAGATTTATACTTAGCACTTATACTTAGTTGGGGGAATTCCTGACTTTTAACATACAAATTAATGCACTAATGAGTGACACTTGAACAAATATATAGGAATTATTTACACTTCAGATATTCACGTTACAAGACGATTTCCGCATAATTTTTATTTGTAACGCTGCACGACGATATTTTTAATCATCTAACATATTAAAAAAAAAATTTAAATTCTTTTTAGAGAGAGTTGGTTATGTGGTCTTTAGTAGCTTTTGGCCCACCAGAACGTTGAAAGCGTGCTGTAATGTTATTAATCTATAAACATTCAAACCACATCCCTTTCACAAAAAGATTTTTTGTTTAGCCAGGACTGTGTTTTGTGCTCGTGTTACGAAGAGAACCGTGTCACGCGCAACAAGTATCGAATGTTGAGCTTGTCGATACATCTGATTAACATCGACTGACACTCCTCGTCGTTGTTTTTATGCGCTGTGCTACCTACACTGAAGTCGTTACTGCAGAGTATTAGCTGAAACAATAATTGCTACAACAACGAACTGATTCCCAGTGCTATATCCACTTGTTAACTGGGTGAAGTAATTGCCATGGAGAATATGTGGTCAATGTTTTTCAACGTATTGAACCCATGCGACTGTTACAAAGCCGACCAACTACCTACAATAATTTTTGTTTTGTCCCAAGGATGCCTGAAAAATTTTCTGGGACTCTCAATTTTTTTTTTTTTTTAACTGTCATGCCATGTTCTCAAAACTGAATCAGTCCCTGCTATAACAAATTACCCATCCAATCTACTCACACGCTTGGAATATTAGATCATAATTAATTGTAGAATTGCTCAGAGAAGCTTAAATGATATGGCGGGAAGATGCCTGGTGAGGTGGCATATTTGGCAGCTTTCATTTCGAAACGTTACTTAACGATTGACCGATGAACCAACCGACTGGCTCTCTTGCAGAAAGTACGCTGTTTTACGTTTAGCTACCCAATGCTAAAAGCGGAATTTCCAATTGTAATGGTGTGAAGTGACGCGTGTCTTGGATTGCAAATTTTAGTTTCGAAAATCTGTGAGTCTAGCTTTTTTTTTTCCTAAACAACTGTTCATACTTTTTTATTAGAAGCTCTGCCAACGTTTGATCAGATGGTAAAGAAATAAGTATTCCTCAATAAATGGAAAAGTGGAGAGACTGATCGGATCGATGTATACGAGGCAAAAAGACGATCGGGATATGTTCGCAGCCCGGGAGAGGCTTGACTCCGATAGAAATCTTTCAGGTGAATACTGTGCGAAACTCACACTCGACGAAATAATCGAGTCTCATTTTATCCGTCAGACACTCATTGCTAATAGGCATTGCTGCACGCCACAGAGGTTATTATCAATAGTTATTGTCTTTTCTTGGCATATTTTCACTTAGTAAAACTGTTTTGAAGACACAACACTGCCTCATTCTTGCATCAGGTAAGGTTGTAGCCATACTTGAAGTATCTGTTTGTTGAGATAGTGGTATGTACGAAACACACCTAGTTGCTCAAAGAAAAACAAGTTTTGTGAGCTAAAGCTTCCAGTGACGGTGGTAGTGCTCAAGAGATGTAGGAAAAGACAGCGAAGGTGAACCGAAGATGTCTAGGTTAAGGATTCATCGTAGGTCTATCCTCCCACGTAAAAATATTAAAAGATTATAGATGAAATGTTCAATGTAAGCTAGCCGAGTGAGAACGTTTGTAACACACGACGTTTCGGCGGTCATGTTCTCTGCCACCATTGTCAAGTGACTCCACTCTTATACAGGGTGATTCAAAAAGATTGTCTTGGTTTCAAAAAATTCCTACACTTAGCACTATTGAGATACGAATTTGAATCTTATTTTGATGTCTAAAGAAACTCATCAAGTTTTTTTACATCCATTACAAATGTTCGATATGTGCGCTCTTTGTCAGTTTGCACACATCTATGCGATAGTCCATTTCATCCCACACGCGACGCAGGATGTCATCAGAAATGTTTAGAAAGGCGGGCCTGATCCGTTATCTCAGTTACAGGATAGTCGCAGGTAGAGGAGGAAGATAAACTTGGGGTTAAATGTGGTGAACGAGGTGGCCAAGCCATGAACATGTGGTCACTGTCGGCTCCGCGTCCTATCCATTGCTGCGGCAATTGTTCTTTGAGAAATTTTCTGACCTCCAGATGGAAATGAGGTGGAGCACCATCTTGTTGGAATATGAAATCATCCACCTCTTTCAGCTGAGGCAGCAACCACTCAGAGACCATATCGAGGTAAGTTAGTCCTGTTACTGTCTGTTCGTTGAAGAAGAACGGGGCGTACACTTTCGCCTTGTAAACAGCAGCGAACACACACACTTTTGGAGAATCACGCTGGTGCTCAATAAAAGCACTGGGATTTTCTGTCTCCCAAATTCGCACATTATGCTTGTTAACTTTCCCGCACAAGTGAAAGTTCGCTTCATCACTAAAAATGAGTTTTTTTACAAAACCCATCTTCTTCCATTTTTTTCTTACATAATGTTGCAAAACGTGAGAATTTGCGATGGTCGTCAGTTGTTAAAGCCTGAAGCAGCCCTAGGCGATAGGCTTTCATTTTTAGGCAATTTCGTAGCACGCGGGAAACTGGTTTGCGGAATGTTCAGTTCTCTGCTGCTTCTTCTTGTTGATTTCCGCGGGATACGTTGATAAGCTTCTACGACGCGGTTCACGTCGACTTCCGACACAGAAGGACGTCCACTGTCTTTCCCTTTGCCTATAAAGCAGCCCTTCTCCAGGAACTGCGCATACCACCTCCGATTGGAATTGTCTGAAGGTGCATCCTTCATACATTTTTTTCGAAAGTGCCGTTGAACAACGGTAACTGACTGACACACGTGAAAATCTAGAGTGCAAAAAGCCTTCTCTATAGCGTTAGCTGCCATATTGCAAACACTGACATCTGGCGGAACAAAACGTAACTACAAGATTAGCGGCTGCTACAAAACAAAACTTTGAGAGTTTGTCTACTTGTATTCATCCAAGTAAAGATAATACTTGTATGTTTAGTACACAGCCGGTAAAAAATTAATGAAACCCCGACAATCATTTTGAATCACCCTGTATAATAAAAGATTACTTATAATTTGTGATTGAATTAATGGTGAGGAATCAAACTTGTTTACTGCGTCTGTCTCAGTGTTATGGTTATTGTATTTAGTCGTTCTTAGGATTTTTGGCTATGGTCGTAGTGAAGGAAGGTAGCATTTCAGACTGGTTTTCGTGCCAAGGGAAGGCATTAATCCGGTTTGTCACTTTCCATTCTCTGTAAGTACAGTTCCTGTTACTGATCTTTGTTCCATCATCTTAAAACTCGAACTGAAAAGTTTTGGAGACGACGTTTTATCCAGCGCCGTGGTGGAAATTGTCAGATCACAGGTTGTAGACATTACTACGTAGTGTCTTTACTGAGTCTGTGCAACAAAACAAACTTGCTGACAACGGGAAAATGACAGCTCTTACTCATCAATACAACCACCTGTTATTTTTTGTCGCCCTAATAAACACTTTTTTGTCTTAAAGAAATAACATCCACAGTAGTCTCACGACATTTTTTTAGCATTTTCCTTTTGATTTTCTCTTACTCGAAATATGTGGAGACTGGTTTGATACAATCCACCATCTTATCCTCTCTTGAGCTCTTCTCTTCATATCAACTTGCCAATTACAAACTATATTCTCAGTTATATGTTGCATATACTCTAATCTTTGTCTTTGTTTCGATTCACCAATAAATTAACCAATTAGTTTATATAGATTCAAACGTATTTATGAGGCAACTAATTAGACTTCTCCGAACCAAAGTGCGATGCATTTTGAAGAGGGCTCGAATAATGGATTACCCCTAGTTACAGTTCAGGAAATTCTCAGTCTGTAGTTACCGGCAATGTGATTAATAAGAAACATATTACCAGTATTCAGTATTTTGAACCATATTCCACTGACAATTTTCACTTATGTTTGTTAAATTAATATCCAGTAATAGCAGAAACGTCCTAGGAGAAAAAGAAAAAAATATTTTTTAAGTTAGAGACTCAGCAACAATAGTGAAATGTTATTATAATTATAAAATTTAGACATCACTTCCTGATACGTATATTCATTGACATAAATAATAATCTGCGATACTAGATTATATTTCGGGTCACACAGTATTGGATAGTTTGTTAATAAAGGGAGTGATTCAAAGGAAATTCTGTAGATAAATATAGCTTAGTATTAATATGGTATTTAAAGCACGTTATAATAAATACACAGAAAACAAGAGATTAGGACAAAGTAGAATAAAATTAGTCGAGAATCTTATGATAGAAAAAGCTTTGCAAGAGGGAATAACAGCAGAAACTCTTCACCGTGCGTAGTAGAAGAATTACTTGGTTACATAATAAGTTGACTAATGGTAGAACTAACAATATACTGTTATATAAATCCTTTTAATAATGCGACATTTAGGTTATGAAGATATGTAGACGGCTAAAAAGCATTTTTAATGGCACAGAAAATTCGGGGACTTCAGTTCGAACCCCGGAGTGGCAACGAATTATTACTTTCTTTTTAATGTTCATATGAGTTCGGTCTGTGATTTCCATTCCACATTAATCTGTAGGTCCTGACATGAAAAAATCGGAATGTATGTCAAATCGAAACTCTATCATCAGGTCTTTTTTTTTTAACTTATGTATTTACGCCTCTTCGACGTCTGGGTCATTAAAGGCGGAATAAGACTGGGAAGAAGAAATGTGGAGGAATTCGGTCAGCCCTTGAAGGAAGCCTTACGGCGTTCGCACAGTGGTCTGAAATCCCGAAAAGCAGGCCAAAATAGAAATACTTGTCCAGTCTTCATGAAAATTTGTATACATGATCTGTCTAGGTCGCTGATAACGAATATCTACGTCAATTATAAAAAAATAAATAAAAAATAAACAAAATGTCGGTTCCAAAATGGCAGAAAATATTTAAAAGGCAGATTATCTAAAAAAATAGTATAAATATTGGGTGATTTAATATCTGTTATAAAAAATCTTGACATTATTTGTTGAAAAAAACAAAATGGCGGCTTCAAAATGGCGGATTCTAGTACAAAAAATTATGTTAAATGCATAAAATATCCTATAAGTATATGAAATCGATGATAATGAAAAAAATTAAAACAATATGTCATACGATATTGAATGTATCACGACTTTTGTTAATACTGATTTAAATTAGCGCTTATAATATAAAAATGGCAAAGCCATTGTGGTGGACATTTTTACAAACAGAAAAATAGTATCTTTTTCAACAAAAAAAAAAAAAAAAAATATTATGAAACGGGACTTAGGAGGACGTAAATCTATATTTCATTTTTAAAATAAAAAACAAAATTACTTATTGATAATATTTTATTAAAAATGTCTAAAATTGTATTGTTGAAGAAAAAAGAAAAATAGTTTTATGCAATTTTACTTATAAAACATTTTTTATTTGTACAAAAATGCGATTGCTTAGTAAGAAACAAGGTACATTTTATTCGCTATCGAAATCACAACAATCTGTCGTTGATTCATCCGTCACAGAATCAGTTACATCACAGCAATGTGTTGCGATATCTGGCGGATTGAGTAGCTCTAATGCCTCTATTGACAGCGATCTCAACTTTTTTTTGTGGCAATTTCCTGAGGCTCGTAATAAATGGGTTTGAGGAAACCAAAAGTCGCAAAAATACATCTTCCATCGTTTTTTGGCGACTGCATTTTCGCGAGAAATCTTCCCGAAACCATTTTATATATTTATTGCACGATTCTTGCGACTTTCAAACGAGTCTATGCCCTTCTGCATGAGTCACAAAGAGAAACCGACAGATGATTTACATCAAAGAAATACCGCTCTATAGCACTAGTAAAGTGAATGTTCCTAAATAGTTTCATCAGATTTATGAATTTCAATTGTTGCAACAATGTCTGCAACATCATTGTTTAGTTTTCCTTTTAGTAGTAAAATAATTTCTTTCCTAGAAATCTCTATACATGTAGTAGATGTACGTTCTGAAACATTTAAAATCCATTAAAAATGTATTTAAAAAATGCTGTAATTTATTATAATCTTTTAATTTTTTAATCGATTTATTAATGATTCTGTTAAATTTCATTCTGATAAATCAGTCTTCAAATACACTGGAACCTGAAAGTATTACCGAAATACGACGAAAAGTCAAGGCCGTATTCAAACCTTAAATTATTTACCTGATCAACAATTTTGTCGTTATGCATGTTAACACAAAAAATTATATTGTTAACAGAGTAGCAGCTAGTAGCAGCCAATTTTTTAAAATAAATATCAAATACAATATAGGCTATAAGGTGGCATAAGAGATTCGACCGAACACGACAGAACACACAAACTTTTTTCAACTTTAAAGTTATTTAATTTGTTTAATGTAGATTATTATTTTTCTTACATTGTGGGGGCGAATCCATTTTGCGAGTTCAAATGTTCGCAACACCACGTCGTTCTGTACACAATCACTTATTACATTTAAAAGAATTGTGAATTTTCGCCCGTTACTTTCCAACTAATCGCTTATTTTCGGTATGAGCTACAACTCGCCAGATGTTCTCGCCACGTCGCGTCGGCACTTTCAAACGAGTCTATGCCCTTCTGCATGAGTCACAAAGCGAAACCGACACGTGATTTACATCAAAGAAATACCGCTCTATGGAACTAGTAAAGTCAATGTTTCTAAATAGTAACTTTTTTTTTTACGTTTGGCCAGCTTTTCGGGATTTCAGACCACTGTGGTTCGCCTGGAGTGATTTGGGGTATCCACGAAAGACCTAAATCTGGATGCCCGGACGGGGACTGGAACCAGCCTCCTCCCGAATACGAGGCCAGACCGTTAGCCTCTCACCCGCCACATTTGGTCAATCATGTTGTAAGAGCGAGAACGTATATTTACTATCTAACGAACTCTGTTCTGATATTTCTCTGTATATTGTAGCCACGCAAAGAAGATCAATCATCGATACTGGGTTTCATGTCGCATAGAATTGAAAGCAGCAGTTTCATTAATTACACCATACCGAGCCAACTGCAGCAACAGCACGTGGCTGTTATTATACTCATGTGTTCTGAAAATATACGCTACTAAATTTTTGGTAGTCACATGAATTGGGAGGACGTAAAAGCCAAGTAACTGCAACTGCATAGTAGCTCAGGACTCAGAAGTGTTGTGGTAACTACTGGAGTGAGGATTTTAACAAAGCGTTGGTTTGGCGGTGACACAAGGAGCTGCATTCGCAGTACCTCGTCTGACACGACAGACTTAATACCACCGAGCAGACAAGTCTGAATGTGTACGCATGAATCATCTATGTGAAGGAAGATTGCGATACTGCCACAGTATTGTGGAGGACAATGCTCAGTGGTGGTGATGCTCGGTCATAATAATACCGAAAGAAAATGAGAGTTATCGAAATTCTTCAATGCAGCATGAAATAAGACTATACCACTGATAACACACTTCTTAGTCTTATCAGTGAAGTCCGCTCAGCACCGTTCCTAGTTTACTAACAGAATGACTCACAGTGACAGATGTGGCACTAGTTGATTCCATAATTTGCAGTCGGTTCTTTCAGAGAAAATCGGCTTGCCCTCAGAGAGAGCTTTAGATCCTTAATATCAGTTTACGATGGTTTGTGATTACAGTGAGTGATTTAAAAAGAACTTGTTTTCGGATCATTGAATGTTAGATTAATTTATTATTGATGTCTAAATGTTGTAAAGAATGGAGATGAAAATTACATTACAGAATGAACTTTAGAGCGCTGTGCTAGAAGAACTACTGGTTTTATACCTCTCCGTTTAATTGGATAAACTAAACTAACTTAGTCTTCAACATGAAGGTTGGTTGGATCCCCGGAAAGGGAGCATATTGCCTCCTTTCCGAGCCATTATGCTAGAGATAGGGCGGTCGATTCCATTTCACTGGAAGCTACACTATTTACGTGGAATCCGAACAACGGAAAGTCAGCGCGTGGATCATACGATGCAATATATCATGTGCTAATATTTCAGCTTAATCTCAACAGATTCTACTACATCACAAAAACTGTACAGGCATAATTCTAACCAAGCATTATTCGAGACTCTACAAGTCAGGGACAAAAAGTATTTTTATACAATAATAATATTCTCTCAAACTTTGTCGGGCATTGAGTACTAACGTTTATTTATTTGTCACGCATATACCAAATTATCATTATTTAAAATAAAAAAAAACTAATCAGTGATATAAATGGTTCATTAAGGTTTGACTAGTGCTGCAAGTTTAGATCAAATTAGGAGCCTTCTGCGCATAGCGTAACATTATCAGGCATAGATAAAGTCACGACACCACCTGGTAACTAACTTCCAAATACAGGCATTCATAAAATAGGCGTTCCTTATTCACTATCTTCCCACCTTACTATAAAGTAGGAGGCGAGGTGGCGATACCTTCGGGAGATAGTTAAGGTTCTTATACAATTCACCTCACTTTCCGTTTGTTTCCTCATTATGTCTCGCATCATCTACATTTACATTTACCACTCTAGTGTATTATTATCAACGCCGCACATTCACAATGAATAATAATAATAAAAAATATTTCCTCGAAAACAAGGAAGACACTAGGAAAATGTAGCATCCTTTCTTAATTAATTAAATGTATGAAAATAACCTTTCAAGACCAGAGGTCTATTACAATAAGAAGATCCATTCAATTTCTTAAAATGTTCATTTCTCAATACGTTTAAAGCCATCGCAACGTTTGACCAAAGAGAGGACATCAGTAGCTGTAGAATCATTAAGTTGAAATATTCCTATTTTAGTTGATTTTTTTTTGTGTTTTACTTGAATGAAGAAATAAATTCACGTATTCGGATAAAAATACTTGTCCGTAATCTAAAATTTCAGTTGTAAGCAAATTTACTGAATCTGTTTACTCCAAGAAATTTTTAACTATAACTCATACGTAAAGAATACTTGTTTGGTTGTGATTTTATTTTTAATATCAAGTTTGTCTTCTACGATCTAGTGGCGTCCTTCAATAGATTCGCTCTGAGTGCTCTCATACCAATGATAGATCTATAGACATTTAAAAAATCGTGGATGGCTACTTCTGCTCTTAATAATCCATCCAGGAACCCCTAAATAAGGAGCCAGCCCTATGGGTAAAAGGAAAAAGGTTGATTTGTGGAATTTCGAACAATTTTTTTAACAGTTATGCTTTAACTAAGTCTAAGCAACCACGGTTGAGCGGTACAGACTAAGATCAAGCATTGAAAGAAATATCTGTAACTACTCACTAGTTCACAAGTTAATACATAAACTTTTTAAAAATGTTAGGAATTATTTGTATACACAATAATTATTCTTTTAACAGCACTGATACACTAAACATTATACATTTCCAATAATTTTCACTGTTTGAGATATGAAGATACTTGTGTTTATGTGTAAAAAAGAAAAAAAGCATATTCGTTAATATTTCCTTAACTTCCATCGTTAACGGTCAGGCATACAAATATTTAGAGACTTTGACTGCGATGGTAGTGCTTAATACTGCGGCATACTCGATCTCATTTCTTCTGAGAAAATTATCTTAAAATTAAAAGAAAATCGATCCTTGCTTTTATTGAAAAAAATAAAAACCAAAACTTTGTATTTATTACTCCAAATTCATGTGTCGTCTTCTAACAGATGATTTTTAGTAGCATTCAAGAATCAGAGGCAAAATACAGTGTTGAATAAACCACATAATAAAATTAGGTTCTCATTTTTTACAATGTTCTCAGGAAATGTCGAAATTGAAGAAAAGTAATAAAAATAAATTCTACATATAAAAAAATTCGTATATAATATATTCTTCACCAGATTATCTCACTTATTAAGAGAACAACGTATACATTCTTTTATTGGGTATGCGATTAAACCAGTGTCGTTTTTTTCACAGTTGTGGTAACAATGATGTAAAATGCAGTAATTACTTTTTTGTGGGAAGTGTAACTGAGAAAAATACTTAAACTTTTATTGTTCTCAAATTAACTACCAATTGTTAATGAGTATATTCATTGTGGATCCAAAGCATATTCCTGTTTCCTTACCCCACAATAATTTTAAGATGTTTATCAATGTGCGATACAGAAGTGGGAGAAAACACACGAAAGAAGAAAAATCATTTAAAAATATATACCAGCATAATATTTGTGAAAAGCTATACATTTTGTCCTGAAAATCATTTTGTTGCTGTTTATTAATTTTTTGTGAGGTATTTCCGAAAGATGTGATTCCAAATCAATTTAGGAAATAAAACGGTTTTCCTGATGCTGTTTTATGATGCAGTTGGTATGATGACGCCATCTCGGTTCTGGTGCTCTCAGCGTGGCCTCATAACCGTAATCGCTCTGCGAACCACGTGCCTTCCGTTTGCGCTGCAGTTAGTTATGAACGATCGTCGTGATTGGCCATCGGCAGCAAGTACCACCGGAAAACGGTCACTCCATTTCCGGGGAACTGAGGGCCTCTGATATTTGTCCTGATCACCAGCTCTCGATCCAATTACGTCGAGTACCTAATTAGCCCAACGCACACGGCAAGAAAATTGGGCAGAGCGACTCATCGATCGCCCAGCCACGGGTCCGTAAAAATGAGGCCGCCCAGGACGCCGAAAATCGCCGCCCCCCATTCGGGTTACTGGTTCCAGGGGGAGCGTGACCAGAGTTCCAAGGGGGAACACGGCGCGAAGTTGACAACGGGGCTGTTGGGTTGAGCTCTCACTGCGATTACAGCTGCGCATTAACAGTAACTGCAGTTTTCCTTGGTTATACTAGACGACATGAGATGGTCTTTATGCCTAGCAACAGAATGACCGAGATGTAGACGCAACGTAACGTCTGCTAGGATTCAGAATCGTGTAGATAAACGTTGTGATTGTATCGAGATAACGACAAATAAATATTCTTTCGATAGGTATAACTACGCTAGAATCATCAAAACATGTTATACGTCTTGGATTTTCAGAAACCTTTTGACTCTGTACCACACAACCGACTTTTAACAAAAATTAGAGCATTCGGTATATCGGATCAGATTTGTGAAAGGGTATGCGATTTTCTAACTGATCGGTCACAGTATGTCGTTGTTGACGGGGAAGCCTCTTCTAAGCTAGATGTTACTTCGCGCGTTCCTCAAGGAACTGTGATAGGACCACTTCTTTTCCTAATTTTTATAAACGGTCTCGGTGACAACGTTAATTGCAGGAACCGATTTTTTGCTGTTGATGCACTTATCTATAGGGAAGTAAGGCGTTCTGACGATTGCTTAGGAATTCACCACGATCTGGATCTTATTTCGGGATGGTGGCATAAATGGCGGCTTACACTTAACTGCGAAAAGTGCAAGGCAATGCAAATAAGTAATAAAAAGACCCCGTTTGCTCATGATTACAAAGATAACAATTCAGTTGTTGACACTGTGGATTCCCTGAAATATCTAGGCGTAACATTTTCTTTTTAACTGCTTAACGTCTCTTAACAGCGAGGTCTTTAGAGACGGGAAAGGATGGGGGGCAAGGATTGGGAAGGAATTCGACCATGGCCTTTTGAAGGAAGCATCCCGGCATTTGCCCGAAGTGATTAGGGAAACCATGGAAAACCCAAATCTAGATGCCCAGACGGGGATTCGAACCGGCGTCCTCCCGAATTAGGCGTAACAGTACAAAGCAACATGAAATGGGACTTGAACATAACTTCTGTCCTAGGGAAAGCTAATTCTAAACTACCATTTATAGGTCGTATTTTGAGAAGTTGTAATGCTCATACAAAGGAAATAGCGTACAAAACTCTAGTTCGTCCGCATTTGGATTACTGTTGTGGAGTGTGGGATCCGTATCGCAAGGGATTGATTGACACGTTAAAGGAAGTACTGAAGAGAGCCGCTCGATTTGTGACTGCTAGTTACAGTCCTTAGGAAAGTGTCACGGAGTTGATGCGTGGGTTGGGCTGGGATTGTTTGGCGGACAGATGACGTCGTTTTCATTTAAATTTGTTGGAGAATATACGAAAATATCTTTGTTACAACAACAATGAAATAATTCTTCCCCCAACCTATAACAAGAGGGAAAAGACTAGAGAAATAAGATGCAGTACTGATACTTTTATGTATTATTTCTTTCCTCGTTCTGTTCGGGATTGGAATGTACAGAATTAAGATTGGTGCTTAGCACTCTCTGCCATCCACAATATTTGTGAACTGCAGAGCATAGATGTAGATGTAGATGTTTCACAGACAGATGTGGAAACAATACAAAGGCTTGGTAACTCGTTTTCAAATAATCAGATTCCATCTACATCTACATATATACTCTGCAAATCACAAAACTGTGGGTGGCAGAGGGTGCTCAGCACCAAACCTAATCTCTTTGTTGTGCATTCCAATCCCTAATGGTACGAGGAAAAAAGGAATTCATATAAGAATCAGTGCGGCACCTTATTTCTCTAATTTTATCTTTCCTGTCATGCCGACCCAAATAGGTTGGTGGACGAAGTATTTCACTACACTCGTAAGTGAAAGTGGGAGTACGCATGTTTACCAATAAGTTTATACGAAACGTGCGTCGTCTATCTACCAGAGACTCCCAGCCTAGTTTACTAATCAGTTCCGTAACGCTTTCATAAGGACTGTAGCAAGCGGTCACGAATCGAGCGGCTCTTCTCTGTACTTTCTCTGTACTCTCAATCAGCCCCTTACGAAACGGATCCCAAATGGCACAACAATAGTCCAAATGTGGACGTACAAGAGATTTGTACGCTATCTCCTTTGTTTGTTCATTACAATTTTTCAAAATTCGACCTAGGAACCGCAGCCTAGAATTAGCTCTACCTACCTACCAGATTGGAATAGTATTGGCTATATAAAATTATTTTATCAACGTAGTATAAATACCTTACGAATTATATTTCTCTGATCACCAGAATATGTTGTAAAATGTGTGAAAAAGGAAATTTTTTTCAGTAATGTCCACAACATTTTTAAGTCATACTTATTATTAAAATTTTGCAAATTGATCACTTCTACTTTACCGAAACTACGTATGTTGGCTTCCATTGCAAGCATCAATCCTTTTTACCGCTGTGCTGTAAAACGTGAGATCGATTCGCGATCCGACCATTGAGATCATGTTTTCATGGTTTTCCAAATTCTCTACCGTTGAATGCCGGATGGTTTCATAATAGCGCCACTGCTGAATTCCTTCCTGTTCCTTGAACTCAGTCTTCTTTCTCGGCTCTAGTGACAGCGCTGTACCCTCGTGAAAATATATTCAGCCGACGTCGCCTCCTCGATCCTGCCACAGGGTCCAGGAGGTAAGAGTCTCTAATCGAAAGTCGCATCTTGTCGTGATCACCAAGTAGATGCATTTGAGGTGAAAACAAGGTCTTTAGAAAAAATCTCATCCGCTCCATTTTCGGGAAGAATTTATAATATATATATATTATATATTTTATAGTATATATATTTGTGCGGTTTGCGATTAAAAAAACATGGAAATTAAAAATATTCCGCATTTCTCTACATAACAAATTTCAGATTATATCTTTGACCAGATTAATTGGTTCATATCTGATCGCTTCTCTTTAAACTCTGATAAAATTCAGTATATTCAGTTCAGTACATCATACACATTAAGACCACAAATATACATAAAATTTGCAGACTAGTCAAATCGAGAGGTAGAGAGTGTGGGATTTCCTGGTTTTTATTAAACATAGCTTAAATTAGAGGGTGTATTTCTCTCACTTACTAAAGCGATTGGTTACAGCCACATTTACAATTCGAACAATTTCTGTAATGAGTGATCGCAGTGTCAACAAACTAATTAAGTTTCCACATCTCATAGAGCCAGTCTCTTATTGATATTTATGGAAAATGAATGCATTGTGCTGTGTAAATATTTAAATAAGAGAACCTCTCCATGGATGTGAAGTCATTATGGTTTAAAAATACCTGAAGGATGGTGCTTCGAAGTTATGTTATCCTCCCTTAGCTTATATCCACCTTAATAACAACAAATATAAAAAATGTTAAACTACAAAAATGAAATGTGGAATGTAACTACTACTCATTAAGGCATCGCTTAGATAAACCCTGCAACAAAACATAGAACCGAAGTGCAGGCAGGAGTCAGTAGACTTAAATCCCGCGCTTAAAATTTATTCAACAGTTCGTTCCACTAATATGTGCCTGCATTCATATGCTGCATTCATATGGTGAAAAACAACTGTGAAACGAAAAGTCAAACATATTTTACTTCAAATGTTTATACGAACTATTATTTACAATTACATATATTAAAAAAAATTTCAAAACATCTTCAGTCACTGATTAATATACCACCAAGAGAGGTTTACGTTTCCATGTTATATGGGATGGGTTAGTTATTTAGTACTAGAATTTAACGCCTTATTAAAAGTTCCACTTATTTTAAATTATTTATATATTAATTGTCTATATGAGGGTAGAGCCCTTGACATAATTGAAACTGCAGTCTTAGAAAAGAAAAAAATCCTGTCATCAGTCTTCTCTATGTTTTTTTTAACCATCCCGGAATTTACCTAGAGTAATTTCGGGGAACTATGAAAAACCCAAATCTGGATGGCCAGACGGAAATTCAAACTCACGTCCTCCGAAATGCGAGGTCAAAGAGTTACAGCTCATTCATCACGTTCGGTTCTTCTTATCTTCTCACGTCAATATGCCAATTAAATCCAGTATTGCCCATTTAAAATTTGTCTCCTCATTGTAATGTTTTTACCTACGTATTATCAGTAGTGTTATTCTTATTGATTTTGGATAATCATTGATTGAATGGATAATATTGACAAGAAACTGAGAGGAATAATGTTTGGCTTTATTCACACAATTAAATAAAACTTTATTACGGCACATCAGATACAATATATATATGCGGAAGTACAAATGACTATGAGAGAATTATGCATGTACTATGAGCCCAAATCGAAACGCAACAGTCACATAATTGAAAACTGAAGTTATAATCAGCAATGAAAACCACTGAGCAAGGAGGGACTTCTTACCAAATTGAAGCTATGTCACAGGGTCGCTTCGGGTCGCGCGCAAGAGGAGAAAAAGCATGGATGCAGAGAACAGTTCGGTTGTCGATGAGCTATCAGTTCATTCAAAGCACACACATAGCATCCGCTATGAGGAAGGTATTCGAAGCACAATCGGAGTCCATAACACCGTCTGCCCGGATGGCTGAACAGTGGTCGTAAAGTTACATAAAGACTTCGCATGATGCCCGTATGTCGTGCTGAAGCACAGGTCTACCAATCATACTAGATTTAATGTCACAATCGACTTCTTATATCGAATTCTGATAGCAATTTTTTTATCCACCAGTCTTGGCTTAATAAGTTTGTTGTTTCCACCGACCAATCAAAACGTCAAATTTACGTACATCGTATTCCGCGTAGAGTCCCCTCCCGCTTCGGTGAAGAGATCTTATGTTCCTTGGCAACAAATGTCTGCACGCCAATCACGTTCTTGCAACCAACTCCGTCCGATTTGGTTGGCCGTAAATAGAAACAAATTAACCTTTCGTTATTCTCTGCGCCAATCACACAGTCTCTTAATCTCCACTGGCTGATATAATCTGGCATCAAGCCGATATTCTGCGAAATAGCCTCTAAAGTGGTAGCCTTTCATAACCTCTTATCATAGGAAAACACAATTCTTACTACAATCGTTATTTATTGGAATTCAATAGTCGCGAACATTGTGGAACCACTCACTGCTGGGCAAATTCAGATTTATTTCGTTGTTGATGAATGTTTGTGCGAGTTTTTCACTCGCCATTGCGCAGATCACACTTTCGTCCAGAGCCAATCCACAAGTACGAGAGGTTGTCGTCCGCTAATTATTTCCGTTGATCTTATCCCCTGTTCTCATTGTGAGTTGACGAACGAGACTGGATTCCCTTGCATAGTTGTCCTTACTTTCTCTCCGATTACCTTTAAAACTGCTCTTACGAGAAATCTGGCGTAGAAAGGCATATAAGGTTAATTTTCAAAAGACCAAATCATTCTATCTATCTAGAAAACGAAAACCGGATATATTTGTGCCAGAAAAACTCGAAATCTACTGCGAAGATTTCGATGGGGTTTTCACCGTTTTAAAGCTTATAATCTCAACTCAGATGTTTGGCATGTCATATGGTTCTACGTTACATAACGCCGGAATATTAATTGAAATTCTGAAAGTATGGTGAGGAATACCATAGATGGGAACACTAGATGCAGCATGCTTCGCACGAAAAAGACAATTACAATGTCTCTGACCATAGCCTTTAATGAAAGCAATAAGATAACTTTACAATAGTAACTATTTTGCACATTAAACAAACCTTGAAGTATTCATACCTTTAATTCGGGGTATTCAATGTTTAAACGCCGTGAATAGCCGTAAAAACAACAGAGATTTTCTTTAAGCACGATCGCTGGACAATGTCTTTGGCCATCAGCATTAGTCTTCTGTTTACAATAATATTATTCCGCATTCACTTTTGATATTTGTATAAAAGGCTGAATCTGCGGAGTTAAAATATCTGGCATTTCGAGGAAAAAGTATATCCATTACTTAATTGAATCAAATGTGAGTTTCTAACATAATCTAGTGTTGGTTAGTAATGTAGTAATGCAATTTATTAACCAAATTAATAAAGCTTCATACACACGAATCTTTTCGAAAATAGTGTACGTGAAAATAAACTTCAACCAACCCGTTTCTTGGTAGGGGGCGGGTGAATCTAGGTTTGATTTAATTCCGAAAAAAATTGGCGCGGATTTTATGAATCTTTGTACAAATGTTTTTTATTGCTGGAATAAAAATAGGGTACGGGTAAATCTACGCCAACTGTACCGTGCAATTCCGGGGACTCCACTAGTGCGTCAATAATTGGCACTCACAAGCGAGTGTAATTTTCCATCACCATATGATAAAATAATTACATTTCTGTCAAATGTGAAATAGCATCTTAAATCTTCTGTAACTGAGACAATTCATTAAACATTTTTCTTGAGAATATTACATATATAGTATTAGGATACCAATTTATGTTTAATGCAGTGGTTTCACATTTTCTTTTGAATTTATATGTCACTGATAATTATTCATTGATTCTTCTGTGGAGAAGAACTTTATGCTGGGTTATTTCAAGTTCTCTTTCAGGAGGCCGTTGGTAAATAAAGACAGTCTACTAGTGTCCGAAGTCATCCATCTCCAGATCTTTGACCGTACAAGTAGTGTGTACAGAGTGATGGATTGTTTGATATTCGGTTGGGATTATTGTCTCCAACAATTACTCATTACCATTTGGCTGTCATCGTTATTTATAAACAGATTTGTTGCATGCGATATTACATATTAAACAATACAATATAGAGTAATATATATTGAATAATATGTGCTCAAGGTCAAGAATTTCTCAGAACATCCTGGTATATCGTAAACATTTTACGCCAAAATCTAAGAAAACGAGGAAAAATTTCTAAAAAGCATTTTATTAGAGTTTTTACCTTTGTTAATTGCATCTGCGGCAGACTAGTAATGAATTAGAAATGAGACACTTGATAACGATTTACAAGCATTTAATTTAAATGCTGGCTGCTTATTTGGACTGGACCAAGCTTCTTGAAAATATCCACGGTTAATTCTTATTAGTAAAATTATGCAGCTCTCATAATAAAACATTTTGATTTAAGTGAAGGCTTGGAATGTCAGTTAGTAACAGTCTAAATATGAAGGGAAAAGAAGAAAACGCTTGAAGCAAAGAGTAAAGTTGTATACGAATTCTCATTTTCAACGTGATGCAGAATCTTTTGTGTGTCTAATTGCACATCGTATAGCCAAAAGACATTTTAGACGTTGTGGAAATGCGAATGTAATATCGCAGCTAATAGTATGTAACAATAATACAGTAGATAGTTTATGGAAATAAGGAAATTATTTCTTGAACTTATTTCAGAAATCTACTCTTGAAACAATATTTGAATAATATTACGACTATTTAGCAACTATGTTTTTACTTTTTTAGCAGCAAAGAAGAGTTAATTTTTTGTGTTAATTTTCCGAACCACATAATTTTATCCAACAAATCCGGTGAAAAGAGTTTAATATTTGAAATTAAGATTACAGAAAAACAGCAGTTTTGAATATTAAATAATCTCTGTGTATTACGCCTATTCCAAAGCCGTTATAGCGTACGATCCAGCTGCATGATTTCTGTGCCCATCTGTTCTTTGATTGAAATGCAATTTTTATGTATAATTATCAGGAGCAGAAACTGTTTCTGCCGGGTTACCTATCGAAATATGGCCGCAAGGATTTTTAATTAAATAAAGAAATTAAAAATATAATTCACTTGTTTTTTAATAAAATTATAATTCATTTTAAAGATAGACACGTAAAGAACATAAAAAGTTGGGATGGCTATGTAAAAGTGGCTGCCAGCTGTTAAAGTTAGTGCACAACACTGTCTGACAGAAGGAACGTTAACTCGTTCTAGTTCTTACATATCTTTAATAGCTAGCAAGCTAGCAATCCATACTTGCGGCATCTTTTAGACAGGTAACCCAAAATTTTTGCGTTCTTTGCATGTCTCCCTTTGAAATGAATTATAATTTATCTAAAAACGAGGGAATGAAATTTTTTGAAAAAAAAAATCCATTGAAAATTTAATTAAAAATACTTGAGATGATATTTAGACAAGCACAGTCGTATTCTACTCCTAATAATTATACATAAAATTGCATTTTAATCAAATAACAGATGAACGTTGAAATCTTGCAGCCTGATCATGGACTGTTACTTGCTGGATGGAATTATTTCCTGGTGATCCCGCAAATATTATTCAGATAAATAGTTGATTGAAGTTGTTGACATGAGGTGCGATGCTAGCGTGGACGGTGGCTTTGACAGCAATGTGTCACACGGAAGTGGACACGCTATGTGGGAGCCATCGCGGCGTCCGACGTGTGATGAAGATTGGGAACCAGGTCACAGCAGGGCGCGATCACGTCTGTCCATTATCACCGACAGTAGATCCAGAGAGTGACGCCTCTGACGTGTAGTCGAGCAGTCCAGGAGGAGGCGAGCTGCTCAGCGCCCGAACACAAGCTAACACGAGAAGTCGGGTTCTTCATATGAGTTCAGAGCGTGTAGGGATTTCAAATACTGTTTATCATTACGAGGAAACTTGCACTTTCTCCCAATGGAGGTACTGTATTTAAACCTATCATTTAATTCAACTTGTAAAGGAAGTAAATGAAAAATTTCCATGTGGCATAAGTATTCACTGTGAAAAATCAATATGCTACGATTTGCTGATGACATTGTCAGCAGAAAGGGCTGAGGATATTGAGAAGTTACTGAATGGCATGAACAAAACATTGAAGAAAGATTTTGGACTGAATATAAATCAAAGCAAGACAAAAGTGATGAAATGTAGCAGAAAAGATACCTATACTAGCAGATTAAATATAAAAATAGGATCGGATGCAATTGGAGAAGTAAGTGAATTCTGTTACTTGGGAAGCAAAATACAACTGATGGCCGAAGCAGGAATGATGTTAAAAGCAGAATAGCACTAGCAAAAAGAACCTTCATGAAAAAGAGACATCTATTAGTTTCAAATATTGATCTAGGAATTAGAAAGAACTTTTTTAATTCTATGTGTGGAGCGAAACATGGACTATAGGTATACCGGAAAGAAACAAAATTGAAGCATTTTTTTGAAATGTGGTGCTACAGAAGAATGCCGAAAATTAAGTGGTCAGACAAAGTAGGAAATGAAAGAGTTTTGGAAATGATGGGTGAAGAAAGAAGTTTGTGGAAGAAGCTTACACAAAGAAGAGACGGGCTGGTAGGTCATATTTTGAGTCATGGTGCATTGGTTAATTTGTTAGTGGACGGAACAGTGGAAGGTAAGAACTGTAAAGGAAAACAGAAATTATAATGTATTAAGCAGATAATTGAGGACGAGGGTTATAAGGGATATGTGGAGATGAAGAGATTAGCACAAGATAGGAAGGGATGGAGGATTGCATCAAACAAATCTAAAGACTGATGACAGCAAAAAAAAATAAAAAAAAAATTATTTAATAGTCAATCGCAGATCTCGGCGTAATGTCTCCCGCATTGTCTGCTCCGACGCGCTTAGTCGGTTAATCGGATTACCGGCTTACGTGTGTCTCCCACTATGCTTAAAGAATTCTTTACCACACAGTAACATATTTTCCTGAAGTGTACAAATCGTCACAAGTGTTCTGAAGTGAACATATAAAAATTTTTTTGCTGTCGTCAGTCTTTAGACTGGTTTGATGCAATCCTCCATCCCTTCCTATCCTGTGCTAACCTCTTCATTTCTACATACCTCTATACAACCCTACGTACTCCCCTCAGTTATCTGCTTCATATATTCTAATCTCTGTCTACCTCTACAGTTCTTACCTTCAACTGTTCCCTCCACTAACAAATTAACCAATCCAGCATGTCTCAAAATATGACCTACCAGCCTGTCTCTTCTTCCTGTAAGCTTCTTCCATAAACTTCTTTTCTCACCCATCATTTCCAAAACTCCTTCATTTCTTACTTTGTCTGTCCACCTAATTTTCAGCATTCTTCTGTAGCACCACATTTCAAATGCTTCAAGTTTCTTTCTTTCCGGTATTCCTAAAGTCCATGTTTCGCTACCGTAAAGTGCTGTGCTCCACACATAAAGTTTTAAGAAGTTCTTATACTCATCCGTAATCATACGGATTAAAGTATGATCGACAGAAATCTGTCGTTACGTAATACATAATCTTCTACAGGCGATTGTGTATTGTAATGGGTGACACATGTATATGTGCAGTCAGGTAACGACAATAACATAGTCAGTCAGCGAGTCTGAGTTCTCTAGCCTCTCACACAAGGAACGTTACCTGCGAGAAGGTCCCCTGCTAACCCCTAGCATGCCACTGCAAAGTTCTGCCTTTAAACCCCAGCTGGTCGTCGGTTCGAGTTCGGCCGCGGGCATGGGTGTTTAAGTGTTGTGTCTGTAAATGTCCGCCCTATGCTGTGTCTAATTAGCTGGAAAAAAATTAATCAGGCTGGCCGTAAAGCCTGAGATGCCGAAAGCTATAAAAAAAACCCAGCGGGAAGCTAAGCAGGTTAGCAAAGACCTAGTGAATAACCATACCGAGAGTGCTGGGCGAACGTTGAGGATATGGCCTCACATTCGGAAATGGGAGGACGCCGGTTCGAATCCCCGTCCAGGTTTTCCATGGTTTCCCCCAATCACTCCAGGCGAATGCTGGGATTCATCCTTCAAAAGCCATTGCCGAATTTCTTCCCGCTCCTTCGCCTCAGTCCCTTCTCGCTTCTAATGACCTCGACATCGGCGAGACGTAAACAAGAATAATAATAATAAAATTAAGCCAATCGCCAAGAGATATGAAACTTACGTTTACATATTATTATTATTATTTTTTTGAATGCCAGAGGTCAAGAGTATTCATATGTCGTATCTAAGCTGTAGTCTACTAATGTGAGTAAAAGTTTTTAGATCGTTCATACCTTTGTAGTATAGTTATTTTGTAGGACAGTGAATACCTCATTTATTCTGTTGTCAGAATATATTTAAGTCACATTAAAAAAAAGTAAAACAGTATAAGACACTTTACATGAAAAAGAACAATCAGCATTGTAGATGGGGGCGTGAGACTTGATACCCTAGGACTGAAGCTACTATTCCCAGTGAACCACTCATTAGTGCTTCAGCAATCTTACTCTCTGCAGATATCTCGGATCGGCCATCACATTCCAAGGTGATGTGCGGCATTATAATCTGGGGGATCAATTTTATTCATAATGATCGGTATCGAGCAATTTGAAGTCTAGATAAACTTTAAAATGTTTTTAGAGTAAAAAATGTAAATCAGATACAAATAATGGCGAATGCGTTGCCACGAGGAATGTTAAAATTTCCTATTCCTACGATTTTACAAAAAATTATATTGACTGTACGTGGGTAGTAATTTTTAGTAATATTTTAGCTATGGGGAAACTTACATCGTGAATCAAATATAACGACATGATCAGGAATTTGATGTCCGTAGAGAATGATAACTATTTATTATGACTATTATACCTGCAATATAATGCTCTCGGGTGTCCGGCCGTATGGTTTCATCGTTACTCTTAGTCTAAGAGGTGACAGGCAGCTTGCGACAGCTAGAAGAGATATAACACCTGATGAAGACGGAAGAGATATCTTTCATAACGTTGTGTTTATACAACACCATCCGGTTGGACACCCGAGAATATTGTGTTGCATCTGTACGCCTGGAAAGTCTCCCACACTATTGTTCCTGTCTTTAGGGGTTGAACTTCAATGGTCTGCCAAAATGGTTTGCCAGAAACTGATGGAATATTGCTGCGTAAATAATTATTTCGCAGCAAATGGAAGTAGGACGCGCGTTAAATGCATCCACTCATGTACCGAAACTCTTAGCAACGTGTATCGATATGTACCTCTTACTACCTAATATGGCAACGTTTAATGTGATTTTTCGTTGATACTCTGTGTACACAATAACGTTCAGAAAAGCAGAGAAAGTAGATGAACTAATGACACTCTTTGGGAAATAATGAATTTTTTCTTTAATAATTTATACTTCAAGAATTATTAAATTAGATGTGGGAGAGATAAAATGAAAGGTCATAGCTACAGTGGAGGCTACATAGAAAACGAGATCTTGGAAGTTTCCGGTTGAATCTAAGTAAGCAGCGCATAACTGTTTTGTAGCACCAAACGACCCAGAAAATGGCTCCGGCCGCTCTTTCCCTGTAATGGAGATGGAAAAAAGGAAAACAGCAGAGATGTTATAAAAATCTAAGGAAATCTCCACGAGAGGTCAGAATCTCAACAGGAGGAAAATAAACACAGATTTTAATAAAAACTTCACTAATAATTTTAATTTATTTGGCCTCCAGTTAAATAATATCACACAGCTTTATTTCGTCTCGCATGAATGTTTTCAACGATATACTGATATGAAAACAAAACTTGAAACACACGTAGATTGAATGATGATAACGATAACACATTTATAAAAGTGGTTTAAAAAGTGTAAATGACCATAAATCACGTGAAATATAGACGTGGAAATTGGGAGTGAAAATAAATCTTACGTTTAAAGTCTTTCAACATAATATAAACGATTGGTCGGTAAAAACGAAATTCTCTTGTTTACTGCGCCATTTTAAGATATCTTACCTAGTCATAGCTCCATTGGAAAAAATTTATACCGGTAATGCTAACACTAAAAGTTTTAAACAGTTCACTTTGATATCCAAACCCATCAGATATTCAATAAACAGCATATATAATTCCATTTCAAAGCATCAGAGATTGTAGCCGTGCAGCCTGAGATAGTAACTCCTAGAAGCAAAGAAGATACCGAATGGCTTTTTTCCCCACTATACGTAGTTTCCTTTTCACTTTCTATACGGCCATTTGTGAGGCTTAAATACTAAGAACAAAATTTTAAAGAAGGCAACGTTACATGCAATGATACATTTATTATTTATACGAAGTATGACGTATGCATTAGTTGGTATTTTATCTTTGGTTTTTCACGCAATACATTCAGATTTTCACTGCGCAGGGTTATGTTACGTTGATGAATAAGACAAACCAAATAATTCAGTTGAGATTCTAATCTTTAAAACTGTGAAAACCCCATCGAAATTTGCGCAGTAATTTTTTAGTTTCTCTGGAACCAATATACCCGGTATTACTAGTTGATGGACTGCTAGAAATGAATAACAATTTTTTCGTTTTTGTACCGTGGAACCAACTCTGGAAACGTAATTTAACTTGATTTCTAGAAATATACGGGAAGAGAATGTTTGTGATTGCTGTGTCTAGTAGGAACAGTAGATCTCATAGTGGGAAGGGGTCGGGTTGGATGAGGAGCAGAGTACTTCTGGGAGTGCAAACAGGGCGTCAGAGAGGGCGCGCGGCGGGCGGTCTGACTGGCAGGAGTCACTTTGCATGCGGCAAACACGGCAAGACAAACACCACTCGCGGGCCGGGAACAACACAATATTCGCACGGGGCAGGAAGGGGGGGAGGAGCGATTAATGCCGCCGCCACTGCCTTATTGGAGCCGCAAGGGGCGCCTTGGAGACGAGGATCGTCTCAGCAAGGTGGCAAATACGACGTCTCCTTCATACACTAATATTCACGGTGTTTATTGGAAGTAGTGATATCTGCCTAGTAAAAACATTTAATATACTAACAAGGGGAGGGCACGACCTTGGGATTTTATTTTGGGATGAGACTCTGCGTAATAATTGTACCCCTTTAGGATGTTTACCTCCTGCAATTGTAAGACGCAACCCTCAATAGATTCGGAGAAAACGACCTTTGAAAATTCAAGCCCAACTTATACAGGGTGTTACAAAAAGGTACGGCCAAACTTTCAGGAAACATTCCTCACACACAAACAAAGAAAATATGTTATGTGGACATGTGTCCGGAAACGCTTACTTTCCATGTTAGAGCTCATTTTATTACTTCTCTTCAAATCACATTAAACATGGAATGGAAACACACAGCAACAGAACGTACCAGCGTGACTTCAAACACTTTGTTACATGAAATGTTCAAAATATCCTCCGTTAGCGAGGATACATGCATCCACCCTACGTCGCATGGAATCCCTGATGCGCTGATGCAGCCCTGGAGAATGGCGTATTGTATCACAGCCGTCCACAATACGAGCTCTAACATGGAAAGTAAGCGTTTCCGGACACATGTCCACATAACATATTTTCTTTGTTTGTGTGTGAGGAATGTTTCCTGGAAGTTTGGCCGTACCTTTTTGTAACACCCTGTATACGGTACTAGTGACATTCCGGTCAGGCTAGCAGCGCAACAGCCCAGTCAGTAACGAACCTGCGTTATGCCTGGGCGCTCTGGGTTCGAATCTCGATTCCGTCTATTTTTTTTCATTTTATTTTCCGTTTTTACAATTAAATAAGTTTTTATTCAATGTTATTGATTATTTAATTTGAATTTCAAATTTTAAATCATAATTTGAGTATATTAACTACCTTATAACTAAATTACCTAAAATACTTTAAAACTATAATAGTTACAATATTCTTTAAATGTAATTAAATTTTAAGTTATTTTGTTAACAGTGTTATAAGTTTTATTACCGTTGTTCTAGTAAAAATTCCGCTTTCATTAATTGTGCTCGATGCTAAAAAAATTATTGTTTTAAATGTTTTTATGATGATTATCATCCAAGCTCACATTTGTAATAAAAATTAAATTAAATCAATAATAATAAAAACACAATGAAAGTTTTTTACTTATGAATAAATAATATTATTATAATCATTCGTAATAGTGTATTTAAACAATAAAATATTGTAACTGTTATAGTTTTATAGTATTTTAAGTTAAAGGGTAGTTGATATAAAAAAATTTAAAAAATTGAAAAAAAATATTAGATCAAACCCAGAGCACCCAGGCATGACGCAGGCTTGTTACTGGCTGGGCTGTTGCGCTGCTAGCCTAACCGGAATTTCACTAGTATATAAGCTGGGCTTGAATTTTTAATGGCCGTTTTCTCCAAATCAATTGAGCGTTGCATCTTACGTTTGCAGGCGGTAAACATCCTAAAGGGGTACAATTATTACGCCAAGTCTCATCCCAAAATAAAATCCCAAGTTCGTGCCCTCCCCTTGTAAGTCTAAATTAGCCCCTCCACATCTCTGTTACAGGGATCGCTAATGTTCTCGACATAGTCGATAAATTTCGAAGCCAGGTAGCGAATAAATTTCCATTAATATTAGCTTGGCCAACAGAGTAGAGAATATGAAACAGACTCCAGCCTTCAATCAGAATACTCTTCGCATATCAAAATAGGACACAGATGGTGGTGATTTGTCGGTACGATGGGGTCGTTGAAGTTAATGACCCCTTGTGGTGTCTTTCGAAAGAGTTGGCTGCATGGATTTCTTCCACACCATTGTTTTATTCTTTACCTAAGCAGAAAGAGCATAATATACTACATTCAAGGCTAGCAGGATTTCGGCGACTGCCGAGATGTTCCTCCAAGGTTTCTGACTTGTGAACCGCACGAATATGCACTCGTGTCTTTATTCATTTCTCCATATAATTGTCGCAATAATACTAGTGAATGTTCACACATCGTTCGTCTATCTACATATGAACGATGCCATATGAAACACTTTCGTTATTTTTCTAGGTAATCTCTCCTTCTTCATTATGTTTACGCAATTTGATTATTTCATTCTAAATTCATATATATATTTTTTAATATCATATGCTCCCAGTTCACTAGTGTGAACATTCCTCATCGCTTCTCATGACTCTCTTGATGGACTTTAACAAGTTGCCGCAACTTGTATCCGGAAATTCCCAGACGGAATTGGAAACTTGCTGAAGTGGGTGTAGGTGCTAGCAGTTTATAAGTCACAGTACAAGCTTGGCCAGTCAATGAATGGCCTGAAAAAACCTGCACTAACTGACGGTTGTTTCGAAATTCTTTGCAGCTGTAGTGGTGTTTATATCGCTGAGATGGTTAGCACTCTGGCGTATAGACCAAAGAACGTATCCACCGCTGGAAAAAGAAAGAAAAACCATCGACACATAGTGAATCAGGCATTAGAAATTTGAAAGAACCACAACAATTTCAGCGAAGATTGTACCATGACGCTTGGCGCTCTTAGCTCATAGAAGTAAAGAATTCATAATTACACCAGCAAAGACAGCAGAATGACAGCCGAGAACTTAGTCGAATAAATAAATACGCAGCATTACTAGGAAAACATAGATAGCATTATTATCATTTAACATTTTTTCTTGGGATTTACTGACTTCTCACATTCACTTCCGTTCATTATGCTTTGAATAGGTAAATATCCATACATTTAGTCATAATCTGAATTCGTGATAATCATTTTAATCAACATATCTCGTCAGGTGTCTGTTAGGGTGATTAATACTAAGATTAATATGAAATTTGGTTCGCTGTCGAGTCTTTAGGCCCTTTGTTTCTGGAATTTCGTTTCACGTCACTTACTTAATTATTGCACTGAAAAGTATTCAGTTTGTATAAAGTGTATTAATACCCAAGGTGCTTCACAATTACGAATAACTAACTATGCGGATTTGTTGTTGCCATATCGTTACGTGTTAACAGACGTAACCTGAAAAATAATGATTTACTGTCAAGGAAATTTTACATATTAGATATTAACTTAGTCTTAATAGTTACATGATTCAGAATAAAGACAGGTTTTCTATTGGTATATGTTTCTACTATAAGGAAGGCTCAGGTACAGTAGAGTCAAGGTGGGAAGAGTTCAAGGAGATAATAAAAAAAGGGGGAAGAAAAATTTATTCCAAAGCAAAAAATAAAGAGAAGTAGAGAACCTATGTACTATAATAGGGAAGTGAGGAGGTTAAAGAGGTAGGTAAGAAAAGAACATAACAGAGTTAAGAGACAGCAGGGTAGTAGGGAATATTTAAAACAACTAAACAAGGACTTAATAACAGCAAAGAAAATGGCTAAAGATGGGTTTATGAAGAGTATTGTCACTGCAGGGGGACCATTGAGTGATGCATCTAGAAATTTCTATGGCTATATCAGGAAACTGAGGGGAAGGGAGGATGTAAAGACACTTATAGATAAGGATGGAGAAGAAGTTACTGACGATTTGAAAAAGGCAGAGATTTTAAGTCAGTGGTTCAGTGAAAGCATTAGGGACAATGAATCAGAAACAGGAGGGTCTAATTCGGAGAACGAGCTTAACAACACAATTAGAACTGACGATAGTAAAAAATTTGATATCCATCCTGAGGAAATCATGAAGGAAATAAGAAAGCTGAAAAAACAAAAGGGGCTGGTGAAGATAATATTACTACAGATATCTTAAAGATAGCCGGATGTGACATTGTACCTTATCTTGAAATATTATTTAAATTGAGTCTAGACACTTGCTGCTAACCACAGGACTGGAAAAGTGCAATAGTAGTACCGGTACATAAGGGAGGGGTGAGAAATAGACTTGAGAATTACAGGCCAATCAGTTTGACATCAGTGGTAGGTAAATTAATGGAAAGATTGATATGCAGCCACATCAGAAATATATGTGAGGAACGTAATTGGTCTTCAAGCAGGCAACATGGTTTCAGGCAAGGATATTCATGCGAATCTCAGTTGGTGGGATATATGCAAGATATTTCAAACGAAATGGACATGGGAGGCCAAATTGATAGTGTAGCACGAGATCTGTCTAAGGCGTTTGACAGAGTAAGCTAAAAATGGTAGTAAATAAGGTAAAAACCATTGGAGTGGATAAGAAAGTCATTTGCTGGGTAGAAGCATTTTTAAAAGGTAGAAAACAGAAAGTTAGGGTAGGAAATGTAGTATCAAAAGAAGTGGAAGTAAAAATGGGTGTGCCACAGGGTAGAGTATTGGGACCATTGCTATTCATTATTCTAATGAATAATTGTGTTGATTGTTTACTATCTGAAATTAGATTGTTTGCAGATGATATAATGCTGTATAAAAGAATCAAAACGATAGAGGATTTTAAACAGTTGCAGGGTGATCTGGACAGGATATCTAATTGGGTTGGTAAACATGGAATGAAGATAAATGCAAAGAAGAGTCAGCTTATTAGATACACAAATAAAAAACAAAAGGTTAATTATGAATATAAGGTGGGGAAAGAATTGCTTGCTGAAGACTTGAAATGTAAATATCTTGGAATTACTTTTGATAACAAACTTAACTGGGCAGGACACATAGGGCAGGTGGTAGGAAAAGGTTTCAAAGTTCTGCACTTGTTGGAGAGAGTTATGAGGGGATGTACGAGAGAAGTCAAGGAATTGGGTTACAAAACTTTGGTCAGACCATTGCTCGAATATGGTAGTGTAGTATGGGACCCTCATTTTAAGTATCAAATACAGGAGTTGGAGAGGGTGCAAAGAAGGGCTGCTAGATTTGTTTCTGGAAATTATCGCAGAATGCAATCAGTGACGGATATGATAAAGGAGCTGGAATGGGATTCATTGCAAGACAGGAGGAGGATGAGGAGGGTCATGGGAGTGTACAGGGCATATACTGGGGATGAGGCATGGAAAGATATTGCAATAGGTATGAAAAGTAGTGCATGGAAGGGAAAAGATGACCATGACCACAAGCTGGCAGTCGATTTCAGGCACAAGGGTGGGGAAATTGCCACCGGAGGCTGTGCTCCATTGCAATTAAATTAAATTTAAAAAAAAATAACACTCACAAAGAATTATAACTGAGAACTTTGTTTTTAACTGAAATGTGTTTCATGACATTTTGATTGTGCTTTACCTTGTTTAAGTTGCAGTAATCTTATAATAATCTGTGGTGAATAGAATTTTCTCTGTTGCTTTTTTCAACAAACTATTGTTATTAGTTTCTATCATTGAAACAAATGAAGTACAGAAGCCGTCTACTTACAGAGAATTACAAAAATGTTTGGTAGGCATTTGAAGATTTCTTACCCTACGAACTAGTGGATCAAGATTAAGCCCACTCACCTCACCCCTTCCACCCCACTTTTTCCGTTCCTACATCTCCGAGTTGACCGCTGACTCCAAGTAGACGGATGGCAAATTTTCCCTTCGCTTATAGGAGTAACGGCAGTGGAGTGGGGATAGAGCAGAATTACTTTGAGCCGCTTCTGTTAACTGAACAACCTATAGTCAGTGGCAATCAGCCCCTCAGCAAGTAATAGCAGTGAACGCATGATGCATATTTCATTTGCCATGAATCGACGTATCATCAATAATCTTTGTTAGGCAGCAATTACTGACCATGTGGTAGTGAGAAGATTCTAAGTCCAACGTCTATTACAGACGATGTTGAGGCAAGTAATGCACTTTGATAGGTACGTACCTCATTTTAAAACAAATAAATAGTTCAAAAAGAATCCCTTTCAATTTTGTTTATATTTTTATCAAAGTCATTGGACTTCCTACAAAGATACGACGTAAAAATCTAAGCAAATGCTCCTGCGATTATAACTAAACTTTTCAAAACTAAAACTCAGCTAACTAACTAAATCGTCTCTGCCGTTTAAAGAAAATTCCAGAGTAATTCAAGACTTCCGCCCAATGTTTCTCGAATTTTAACAATAGGTAAACAATTAAAATCACGTTAAAACAATCAAAATTAATAGAAAATTATTCACAATCGTTATGAAATGCAGAACCATGACAATTAAAGATATTTACACAAAAATTATCCACATTAATCAGTCAAAACTGTCGCAAATTGTCCTCCAAACATCGTAGCTAACATAAGTACTTGGAACTAAAACCTTTTAATCAATATTTAGTATATAATGCTGTTTTCGAACATATCACATAGCAGTTACATAATTTATCTCCACAAAACAATGTTCGTTTACACAAAATCACAGTTAATTGCATGGAAAACCAACAAAACCATATTCACTCAGATCCCAGGTTGCTACAAATAATTCTTAAAATACAGTTTCCCTAAAGGTCTGCGTCTGAGGGCCGTTATAACTTGGTTACGTAACGTTAGGTCCTTGCTTGAGAGTACTGTGTTTGTATGGGACACACAACAGATGCAGGAGTTGGAAAGTGTGCAGCTAGAATGTTTGCTATAATTTACGTAGAATCAAGGAGTAGCTGATAAGATAATTGAGGTTGGTAGGGAGTAGAGTTGCCAGATGGCCGGGAAATCCGGGAATGTCCCGGAATTTTGTGTCTGGTCCCGTGTTCAGGAATTAAGCGTTACTGTCCCGGAATTCCCGTATACCAGTTTTTTTCTCAAACTTAAGATACCACGGTGCCCATGCCGCGCTCGCAGCGGGAGAAAGAGGAGCGCTCCACCTTACCAGAGACAAATATATATAGACTGTTCAACTATCACATAGTGATTTTCAACCAAAGTTGAATTAATAATCATATATATATTATGTAGCATAGTTTTTGTCTAAAATACAACTTTCTTAAAATTAATTTGAATATTTGCTTACTCCTTAAACATACCACTGAAATAACTTTTTAACTCGAAAATGTCCCGGAAATTATAATCCTATATCTGACAACCCTACTTGGAAGTCACTGCAAACCAGGATACGAATGTAGCGCAAAAATAAGTCACCATTTGATGTGAGATGGATAGATAGTGGGAAAAAATTGTGAGTAGTATGTGGAAGATATGAAACAACCTAGATTATTAATAGCAAAGTAACTTCAGGTATTAGGTGAAAAGAGGTTTTTCTTTTTTTCTGTGCATGTAGAGAGTCAGGGATTCTAATAAAATTCCTAACGTATCTTAAACAGTGAAAGAATTCAAAGTTAGAATTCGCCTACTGCAAAAGTGTTATAACCCACCCTTTTCGTGTATTCTTGGCATATGGAAAACTTTTACATACATATTTTTGACCTTTCTTATTTCACTTATAAAATATTCAAATTCTTTCAATGGTCGTTCAACAATGATTAAAAATACTTTTACAATATTGTCTTTTATCTTGTCGTGCTCTTTAAGACCATCCAGGAAGAAGGAAATAGGTTTTTTGTCGTTCTGTTTGCTAAACGGAGTTCAGCGCTCGTCATTCCGGTTATAATTCATTCGAAACAAACTTTTATACTACATCTGATGATTTCTTCCTTTAAATTAAATCAATTTGAAAACTTTCTACAACCCTTCACATATTACTCCGCTCTATACATCATTTTTCCACAGTATGAATAATAAACGTAACACAACCTCAACATCAATAATGTCCTCTTGAACCGCAGCCGTGCGTATTTTTCATAATTCAATATCTTTTCATATTCCGGTATCTCTCTATCGATGAAATTTACAATTTCATATCGTACAGTTCTACTCAATCCATTCCATTCCGTTCCTTCCATAATTCTTCTTTTTCCCCTTCTTATTATACAGGGCGTTCGCCGGGAAACGCAACCCACTGTTAGCGCTACAAGGAAGAAACTGCTCGCGGCGAGCGAGCGTTCAGCTCCCGGCATTGTTCGACCGTCGGCCGCGGACTATTTCATAAACTTGTATGTGCTAAGCATTTAAATGTGACGTAATTCATTAGCTTACCTTATAAAAGATGCTGGAAGTGTTGACCCTCTTGTGTAATGCACATTTCACATCTTCTGAACATATTTCGAGACACACGCTGCCCTAACTGACTTAATGATTTTTTGGGTGACTGTTCTAGTCGAAAAGCGATATCGTCAATTTTCTCCTCTGTGAGAAAACGGTTGACCGACAGTCTCTATTTGTTAAAAAATGAACCCGTTTCTCTTACTTTTTTAACCAGACGCAGAATTGTTGATTTAGCTGGCAGTAAAGCGCCAGGATATTCGCGACGAAATTTACTGCGACACTTTTTAAACGACTTCTTCTTCACATATGTATCGTAGAGAAATATTCTTTGTTGCAAACTGTAACGTACCATAATTTTACTCACACTCAAACACGGTACAGATTAGTAAGAGTATGAAGCCCCAAACCAGCCAAACCGCAAAGAAACGTTTATTCACAACACTGATTAATAAGAGACTGAAGTCACAAACTAGCTACAATGCAAAGAAACCGTTCTTAACAATGTAAGGGTCCCATAATACTGTGTCACTGCACTGTTGGGGCAGCGGAGGTGTTAAACAGTGCGGTGATTCACGGTGCCGCGTGGCGGAAACTGCTGGCACCGCTGTCCGAGCAAGTTGCCGACGGCAACAGACTGGGAGGGTTGCGTTTTCCGGCGAACGCCCTGTATAATCTCCATTACCAGCCCTCACATTTTCTCCTTGCTATCAGAGATTTCTCAAAACATCTGATTAATATTTTATATACGTTGCAGGTCTTTCCGAAGGCCTCATCATCTTGTTGAGACTGTTTTGTTGTGCCTCCTTTTCGAGTCCTATTGGACTAATAATTTCGTCTAAGTATTTAAACTCAGTCTATTCATTTTCCAATATTTTGTGTCCAGTGTTTTTTTTTTTTTTTTAACTTTTTTTCAAAGGAGATTGTTAGTCCAATTTTTTCTGCTAATTCTTTCAGGAATTCAATTTGTTTGATGGTTTGTTGTTCGCTTTCTGATAGAATAGCCAGATCATCTGCGAAGGCCAAGAATGAGATATTTAGTCGGTCTCTGCCTAGTTTTACTTGGTTGTTCGTTTTCTGCCATTCTCTAATGACTTTGTCGAGGGCTATGTTAAATAGGATTGGTGAGAGACCATCACCCTAACTCCAGTTTTTGTCTTGAATTCTCTGGATAGTTTTCCCATGAATTTTACTTTGTTTGTGGTGTTTGTGAGTGTCTGATTGATTAATTCTCTTTATGTCCAGTAGGCTTTTCCTGTTGACGGAGTCATACGCCTTCTTGAAGTCTACCAATGTGCATATGGTTTTCTTGTGCCTGACTGATCTGTATTTTAGGATGGTTTTTAGGGTAAAGATTTGCTCTGCGCAGGATCTGTTGGGTCTGAAGCCTGCTTGGTATTCACCAATTTTGTGTTTGACTTGTTATATTTATTTTACAAAAATAAATATTTTTCAATATTATTTTTTGACATTTTACAAAGCAAATAGATGTATGACCGTTACAGTAACGATGTAGTAAAATTGCTTCGGGCACATGAACAACATGGCCATTGATAATTAATAATCGTAATAATACCTTGGATGATATGATTTCCAGCTGAAGCGCTGTGGATTTTGATTACGTTCTGGAGGCGGCGTGAAGCGACAAGCTGCCCGTCAGCTGTGGACAGTAACCAGAGCCGTGTCTTCCGTGAGTCACGCCGCCAAAGCACATATTTGCTGTTGGTGGTCTTTTAGAAGGCACATTAGACTGCCCCAGGTGTCGCCTTGTTGACAGATCCCAGCCAGCTGCCTGGCTTCGTCAACAGTCGCTGTCCCAAATAAAACGGGCCTCATCGCACCCGCTTCATAGGGCGACATTAATACGCATTTCCTCCGAACTCAAACCTGAAAAAAACAGATGTGAGTGGAAGAAGTGCCTGATTTCTGAATAGTTGTTATTTAGCTTTACTCTTGGTTCGTTAATATGGGAGTTTATCAATGCTGTAACGGATGAAATTCTTATCCAACTTTAATTGTTAAGTGCTATAACTATTAGTAAACAATTTCACGCTATCAAGAATCATCTTAGTCTAAAACATGTTCAACTGATATCGTCAACTCGTCAGCTTATATTATATTGCAAACGGATGTTAAAAAGGGGAATTCACTCTGTTGTTACACGTATTGAGGATAAAGAAATTAAACATAATATTTACTAAATAAACGCTCTGGTTCGTAGAAAGCATAAATAAAAATATTTAGACAGGGTTTTAAAACCTGTGGACATGGAATTTAAAATGGATTACAAAAAATTTCTATGTATGGTGCTGTTTATCATCTACTCTCTGTGTACACGAAGAAGAAACTGAGCGGGGCGGTGTAACGGTTAGCGTTCTGGCCTCGCATTCGGGAGGACGGCGGTTCGAATCCCCGTCCGGGCATCCAGATTTGGGTTTTCCATGGTTTCCCCAAATCACTCCAGGCAAATGCCGGGATGCTTCCTTCAAAAGGCCATGGCCGAATTCCTTCCCATTCCTTGCCCCCATCCTTGCCCCCCATCCTTTCCCGTCTCTAAAGACCTTGATGTTAAAAAGAGACGTAAAGCAGTTACAAAAAAAAAAAAAAAAAAACGAAGAAGAAACAGAATTTAAATAGGTTCTTGATTGAGGATGTCGTTATTGCAGAATAAAACCGGGTTGGGTCATATGGTTTTTGTTTGTTGCGTTGGGGAAGAACCACTAAAACCTTAAACTCAATTACCAGTACACCAATTTACAAGCACTAAAGAGAAGCCAATCGAAATAAGATGTTAAGTTAATTTAAAAATGGAATTATGATGTATTAGGGTGGCAATTAATAAATACTATGTGCTAGTCAAATTTCTAACGCGAAAACATGTTTAGCTTTCGAGATTTTTTCGTTCGAAAATTTCGGATAAATGGGAACTTTATGGCTATATCTGAATTCAGATCGATTTCTTTTAAAGTAACCAAAAGTGGCCCTAATACCTTTCACCCGATTGATTTTCCGTGTCGTCTCAGCCAAATTACCCGGGGAAGGTTTTAAAGCAAGGATATTTTGTACAACCATTTCAGAAGTGAGAAATTCAGACCAATCTGTCTGAAACTGATGGTAATATATTAAACATTGTAATGACATTTTTGTTGGGAGTTTGATTTTAACTTCCTTAACATACTGTACTTGGTGCCATACTCATAATGAGGCGTCCATTTATTACGTGAGGTGAAATAGGGGGAGGGGGGGTGGTCCGGCGAAATCTCATCGAGGGTGGGAGTAGACGGAAATCTCACGTCTTATTTTTTAATTTCTTGAAGAACAATAGAGCTAAAAAAAAGGTAAACGACGCCGATACAAAAAATAAAAATAACTACAAGATCGTTCAGCAAGGGATAGAGGGTCCGGAATTCCGGAAAAACACCTCACGTAATTAATGGATGCCCTTAGACATTTGCATTAATTACAGATATTTATGATTTTTAATTTAATGTAATTGCGTTGGAGCGTCCGCTCCGGTGGCAATCTCCCTACACACCCGTCTTTCTCCTTTCCTCTACCCACCCACTTTTTCCCTCTACTAATTTGAAATTCTTTGTTTCTGGTAGATTGGTAATATATTCCAGTCTTCACTACAAAAGAAAATTTTCCCACTCCCTTATGCTTGAAATTAAGTGCCAGCTTGTGGTCATGGTGATGTTTACCCTTCCAAGCAGCTCTCTTAATTCTCCTACCAATATCTATTCAAGTTTCGTCACCTATATACGCCTCATACACTTCCATGAACCTCTTCACCCTCCTTCTGTCTTTCGACGAATCCCACTCCAGCTCCTTTACCGTATTGGGTACTAATTGTGTTCTGCGGTAATTTGTAAAGATAAATCTAGCAGCTCTTCTCTCCAACATTCCTGTTCATACGGCACTGCTTTGCTTCCACCAATCCTTGAGGCAGCGAATATGTCACGTACACCCCCGATGCCTGTTAATGTCTCAAAAACCGTATCCTGTGGGTCATACCGCTACGACATGTATTGCAATATCTTATGCAATAATTTTAGAAAATATCATACTAGGATGAAAACGGAATAGTTCTATTGAGTATCTATCTGTCACAAGCACCTTTCTCGTAAATATAACATGTCGCAGATTACAAATCTGGACTGATTGTCAGTTTCTTTGACCAGCGATTCTAAAGCAACGTGATGACATGTAAACTCAATTTCAATGATAAATCGGTGAGGTAGCATTTGTATTAATTTTGTTTATTTTGGTTCCTCAAACAATCGGTATTTTTAAATCTGTTTTGAGTAAATGGTCGAAAATATATATTGAACCTGAAGAATCTGACGCTACAGCCTAGCATTTTAAGCTCCCTGTTCTAATGAGAATGTCATTCAGGAAACATGGTCAGTACCAGCGGTCAGGCAGTTACAAAACTTTAATGGCTTCACATCCTAGGTGAAATTGCTATATGAGTTATAAAGCCATCGACAATGTGATGAGATATCAGAATATAGGCACGCACCTTGACATTTTGGAAAATTAGATGAAAATTAGATTTTTTTTTTTGGCAATCATTGGCGGTCTATCTTGGGGATTTGTTAAATATGAAATACTCGAGCATAATCAGGAAGAAAGTGATGTGTAACTGCTACCATCAAATATGTCATTTATTCAAATCTAAAAACTAATTAAATATGGAATTAAGGCATATGAGCCCATATTAATATGTTTAGTTTGTGCAAACAAATATTTTCATAACGAAAAATTAAGTAAAAATTTTGATGTGCCAATATTTATTGCAGATGAGCTTCAATAATTTTAAAAAATATTTTCAACAAAACGGGTTATAGTTTAATGCAATGTAGTATCATGTTTTGAAAAAGTAATACCACATTACACCGAAAGTGGTGCGTGACTGGCTCTGGCCTTGCATTTGGGGGAACGCGAGTTCGGATCACCATCCGGTCATTCAGATTTCGGTTATCCGTGGTTTCCAGAAATAACTCCGGGTGAAGTCTTAGATGGTTTTTCAAATTCCTTCCCGTTCTTTCCCTCAGTCCTTTCCCATCTCCAATTGCTACGACGTTGACGAAGGGGAAAGCCATAAGAAAAAATAGAGAAAACCTGTAAAGTACACGGGCGATAAATGAAAAGACCTTCCCTTAGTCAAATATCATAACCTGTGTAAGGTAAGACTTTGAGATAAAATAAAATATTGATTCAAATGCTTATAATACATAGAGAAACATAAAAATATCTACGAAATCCATACATTCGCTACAATGTAATTTCCTGTAAATATTCTTGGCTCTGCATATTGGAATATAACAAAACTTCAGTTAATCCTAATTTGATTAACTTTTAGCTACGTAAAAGTACTTCTGTTCACACCAGAACACAATAAGAAACAGTTGTGAAGATATTTGTTTATTAATTGATGTCTAGTTGCTAAAGCACTATTTTGCTGTATACTTCAGTGAATCTGACTGTCATCGCTCACCTGATAATATTAATCACAGTTTTAGATTGTCTCAAATTTAACAGAGCTGATTCATGCAATGAATCTAGTTTAAGTATGGATTGCAATATTTAATTACAAGTAGTATTCTCCATCATGACAACCATACTTCACGCAGGATCCACACAACGGTTTCACTAATCTGTCATTGGCCGCACCAGGCTTCCTGTAAGTGTAGTGATTACAGAATGTCCAATAGAATGAACGCAAATTCACCTCCTTCCTTCTTTCGACATTAAAAGGCTTCGCCGGTATTGGCGAATTAAAGTTAAGCGTACCCCTCAACCCAGAGGTTGGTTGGACCCTCCTGAATGAGGCATACTAAGCAAGGTATCAGTACAGTTCAATGTGGAATCCAGACCACGGAAGCGTTCTGACCTACTTCACATTACACAGCGAGCTGTGCCAGAGGTGAAGATCAGATTAAGTTCTATGAATATCCCCGCGGAGACTGCGATTTGTAACGGCATTTTCCGATGTCCCACCAGACACCTTAATACCTGAGCCTCTATACCCTCATTTAAGAGGTAGCAGAACTAAACGAACTTTTTTTAAATTTATTTGATGAAGCTAATGACTATAAAAAATAAACTTTACACTTAATTTGCCCTCTCTAATCTGAAAGAATTTATAAAATGCTGAAATATGAATTCGCTACAACATTTGGAAGCAATTCGCACTTTTTAGAACACAAAAATTGACTAATATTTTAGAGAGTTTGATGGTTTATCGTGATAAAAATACAACAAATTTATCCTCATTTTATCTTTTTCTTGTATGTAAGCATCCAAGTGTCACGGAAATTGGACTGTGCTTTTTACTTCCACCAATATATACTGATAAAAACCTTGAATCGTTAATTAATTTTTTACGTCATAATACCACAATGAGTCAGGTGCAAAATTTTGTAAAAAAGAACAAGATTATTTAGTAGCTGCGGTGGCAGTGAAAGGAATATTTTGTGTGTGCTTTGTGAGCAGGAGGTAGTCTTTACCTTTCTTGCGAATTCTCGGGACAATGAGAGAGGACAGCCTGATAACCGATCTGACTTAACAAACGCGACTTCGTACCAGGCTTTTAATAAGACAGGCCCGTTTACACGTACGCGCCAAACTGCCGGTTTGGAACGGCGCTCCGGACTGCCGCGCCGGTACGTGCGGTTGAAGTGTGTGACGAAAGATGATCAACGCTACAGTCGAGCGAGACAGGATTTTGGAGTGGGTTGCAGCGTTCGCGACAAAAGTGTCCGCAAATGCAGTTTCCAAGAGTTTTGGCGAGGCTCATGGACTTTCCGCCTGGTTGGAAAGTTCTGTAGACACTATGAGCTTTCACAGTTTTCACATCGTTGTTGTTTCTGGCGACGCAGATGTATTTATAAGTTCGAGTAACACGTTCGTAAATGATATTGGGAAAAAAATAGAGCAGTTCTGCTTTATACATTTTTTTCGGTGCAGAAGGGGCTGTGAAAACAAAATATAAAAATATTGCTTCAAAGTAGAGATCAGTATCAACAAATGCTTTGAGAGAGCTTCAGGAAAATGACCAAATAAAAAATAAAAAATTTGATATTTTATTATATTTTATAGCCTGTAGGTCGAAACGTAATATACAGAAGAAAAATACAAAATATACTGTTGTTAAGCAGAGCACAAGAGCAGGTGAACGTTTGGTCGATGGCATAGGCATGATTCTCACAAGATCTGAAATTTTAAACTGGTGTTTCTGCATTGTCTCCATAAAATTATACACGAAAAATATATGACGATTTATACTGCTTCCGTTGCTAGACCGCAAGCATCGCCCAAATCTTCAGACTCTATCATATTCATTTTATTCTGCATTTAATTAAATAAGAATTTCTATTGATTCTTCCTGATGCCTGGAAAATCTTGAAAGATCGGTATACCGCAGATTAGGCTAATTTTCTCTTCTTCTGCCGAACCAGTCTGTTGCTTATATATATATATATCTATCTGTTTTTTTCCGAAGGTTTCCCGTATTCCTAGAATATTGTAGTGACGTAACCATTTTTTTTTTGTACAAGCGTACAGAATTCTACTAATTTGTCATATTTGGTACTTTGGTGTTAACAGCAACTCACTTTCTTCTAACATTATTATTTCTTCTGGCCCTGTCCGCCTTTAACCTGACAACAACCGTAATAATTTTTAACAAACAGTTTAATCCTCGTGAAAGTGAGGTAATGTGCCAACGTATCGATCTATAGTGAACAAAAGTTCTACTTTGAGTTATAATTTTTGTTTATGTATTAAATAATATTTTATCTGAAATATAACTCTTTTAAGTCACCATGGAAAAATATAGAAATCAACAATGAGTCCCGACTACTACCAAAGTTCCCGACTTAACTTTCAACAAACTGAAAACTCTTGTGCAGTTTGTAAATTAACCTTCACCTTTGTCTGTAGAATTTCCCATATTCGCTTTGTTCTGGGTTTGCTTTGGGTGGTCATACTCACCTCCGAACCCAATGAAGCAATTTCTCAATCACTTACTTATTTCTGTAAAATAAAATAATTAGTATCTCTTTTTTAAATCAAATTAAACTAGGTTGTTAATGAGTTCACTTTTTAAAGGATATAAAATTACCAAAACATATTTTATTTCATTTTAAGAAGGGCAAGGCACCGCAAAAAACATTACTTTGCTCAGAAATTTTCTATTCCATTGTTTCACAAACAGAATAACTCTCTTTTGATCTTTCCCCCACTGGTACAGTTTATTCAACACTAGCACCGTTCAACGTTCTCTTTATTGTTCCACACTTGTTCTCACAACTAACATTCTCTTTCAGTATTTATCAAATACATTAAGAGTATTTCCGAACGTACAGTTCGTCCGCTATATTCCCGTCTTTTCTTGCCGGACTCCTTCTTCATACTCCACTGCCAAAGATACTCTTTCAACACACTACTCCAAGGCGCTCGCAAACTAAATATTATCTTTTCATTAAAAAAAAAAAAAAAAAAAAAAATAAACCAATGGAAACATTGAGCAAGAAACTTCTAACCTTCAAATATATATGTATATATATTTATAGATAGAGAAACAATAAAGCTGAAATAAAAAAAAATTCTTTTAAATTATCTCGTGACAACATTTTCAAGTTTTTTATTTGTACGTGTTAAGAAAATGAATTAGTATTGACGCAACAGACGTACAATGCACGCGTAAAAAGTGTGTATAATCGGACCTAATGTTTCGCCCAGCCGGAAGTATGGGGTGGCCAGGAGACAGCAGATTGTGAGGCTGGCGCGTGTCGGCACATTTTGAATGACAAGAAGAATGTATTAGCGTGTGAGATGGCGTACTCGGGAACTACGGAACACCAACAGCAAAGGACAGTTTCATAGAACAGAGAGTCCAACAACATCAGCGACTCGAGAAACGTCTTCAATAGTAAGGTGACACTTGACCATCTGATATTCCTTCGCTTGTTGCTTAAAGATTTAAAGTCATTCATTCAAGTCACTCATTTCAAAGGATAGTTCTTCTATATTATTATTATTATTATTATTTATTTGGCTTTAAGCGCCTAAGCACTATACAACCATCATCCAATTGTACATACATATATAAACATTTTACATATAGGTAAGAGAGCAAGACTTGACATTATTAGTAAAATATAAAGAATAGGACAAGCTAAACTGATTAATCAGAAAGGAACATTTTTGTTTATCCCCTAGAGGGGTTTGACACATTATGTTTAATTAAACTTACTCAGACATAAATTCTAACGATACAGTGAAATATACATTATTGTTAGTTCCTTATAGTTGTTTTTTTTTCCCGACATTACAATGAGTAAAATCCTTACAATTAACTGGTTTTAGAGAGATTATTCGGTTCTTTAATTTATTCCTGCTAGGTTGGTAAGAAGGTGACGAAATGGGTCGAGTTGGGAAGTATCAGATGGAGCTACTGGAAATTCTTGAATCATCTTCATAATCATTTGCAATGTCTTCTCTATGAGTGCTACTTTTTCGGGTGAGGGGGACTTTTCCTTATCCTTGGGTTGAGGAGGGTAGGAATTCTGTGTGATAGGTGTTATTGGTATATGATGGGGTACATACATTCTTTGATAAACAGGAGGGTATTGGGACTTTCGTTCTTTTGGAGTTGCTGGCCTTTGCTTGTTGCGGCCTACGGTAGTAGTAGTATATTTCGGTTGGTTTGGAGAGAGTGCTTTACTTTGGTGACGTGACTCTTGATTTTCTTGGATAGAGATTATAGGACAGTTTTGGGATGCATTTGTTGAGGCTAAACTGAGTGGCTGCACTGCCGTTGGAGAGAGCGGAGGGAATTGCTTTTCGTCGTAATACAGCGGAGCGGCGCTGGCTGCCTGCGAATATGTATGACGATGGGTGGGATACCAGTTCGGCGTGGGAGAGGCTTTATTATGGGCCGCTGCCTCACTTGCTTTTTGTTGTTGAACTATTACGGGACATATTCTGTCATTGGATAAATGAGGACCGTGACAATGCACACATTGTGGATCAGCTGTGCTGGTACACGTCTCCATAGTATGTGGGCCTCCGCACTTATTGCAACGGGGAGAGCTACGGCATTGAGTTATACGATGGCCAAAACGTAAACAATTATCACAGACGAGAATTTGTGGGACATGAGGTTCGATTGGGCAACGTGCTCCAAAGATTGCTATGTGGTCCGGAAGGGATTGTGATCTAAAGGTGATCATGCATATTGGTATCGGTATTCTCCTATCATTATTTTGGTATGAGTTCTTCTTGGTAAACCGTTTAACTGCGATAACTGGATAGGGGCTTTCTATCGCCTGTAGGATTTCTTCTTCTGACAGGGAGGTGTCTACGTCCCTGATAATACCTTGTTTGTTTATTAAAAAATTTGGAATGAATGCTTCTAGGTTTCTGTCCTTGAAAACTGTAGATTGAACCAACAAGTTAGCAGAGTCTGCTGAATTAGTTTCGATTTTTAACCTATATCTCCCGGCCGCTATGATATTGATGATGTTATGCTTATGTGCTGGGCTATGTGTATAAAGAAGTTTCCCTATTGACATGGGGTGAAGTCTACCAATATTTTTATCCACACTTTCTACAAAGACGAAGTATGGACCCGTGTCTGTGCGGCTGTATCGGTTACTCTTACTTCTGTCTTTATTGGAATTTAAGTTGGGGCTTGGCACCTGGGGTATACTATTTTGGTTAGTAGGGTTCCGATTGTTCGATATTATACTTTGAACTCCTTCTCGATCCACGGGAATGCTTGTGATATCCATGCCCGTACCCTCGTTTAATGTTTTTTGGGTTGGATCACGGCTATCATATTGATGATCTAATTCTGCGACTGAAGTAGTTGGGTAAAACACCACTGATGACATGGAAGCTAACTCCTGGGGCACACTCACTGGATTATTTAACGTTACAGTGGACATTTCCTCGTTCGGTAGCTCAGTAGGGTTTCCCTCTATGCGAGACCGTTTAACAGTTCTTTCTTCCGGATTTACATTGTTCAACACTGCGATCGAGGGGCAGCTTGCAGAAGCAGCGTCGTTACCTGGGTAGTTGAGCGGTTGAAGATGAGATGGCTGTGGCTGGATACCTTGTTTGAAGTGCATCATCGTCGGGGCTGAAGAAGCTGTTTCTGGGAAATAACACGGCTGCAGTGCCGCGTTGATTATTTTCCCCGTGTCTGGGGGCTCTTCCATGTTAGGGCACGGCCCAGGCTTTCAGAAGACGCTAAGAATTGAAGCCTATATCTTCAGGCAATTCAAATTTTATTCACACTTCACTACACTGACGGACTGTAAGTTCACTTGACTGTTTACGAGACTGACTAAGCTCCGGAACACGGAAGTGATCGCTATGAGCGCAACAGCCAGACTCATAGTTCTTCTATAATAGTTAGATCATCGTAATGGTAGTATGCGCCAAGAACGTAAATGTGCCGTTACATGATTTCAGTCTTATAGTGTGCTATTTAATGTCGTATGTTTTCTTCAAGTGATGGAATAAATTGTAGAGTTTATTGAATAGGTGTGTTTTCCTTCATGAATACCCTGTCATTAGTAAAGTACTATAAGTCAATAGTGAGACGAGTTGTCCATTAAGTAGCTAGTCTGTGATGCCCATCTAGCAAAACCGGACAGTTGCTTAACTTTAACCTAGTTTCTCGTCTCCAGTAGCAAGTAATAGGCTTATTACCTCGCTTTCATCGATAGATATGCCGGTTAAAACTGAACCGACAGCAGTCTCATTGCGAGAGAACCCTAGTTATGTTGCGAGTTACCTCTCGAATTCGCTACATCCTGTAAGATTTAGTTTCTGCTCTTTTTCCTCCAGTCAAATGGGAGGTGTGGGCGTAGTCCGGCTCCAGGGCGACGGCAGACGTCGGCGATGATTCAAGTTAGGACTGACGGCTTGGGCGCACGTTAGGTGCTACTCACTGGTTTGGATACTAGTAAAGAGCGGACAGCTCGCTGGGCACTATAGAGTACGGTAGAGACATATTTACTGCCACATACAGTACTTTTATGTCAAAGCGTGTGTTGGTAGAAGATTTCATGGCAGAGCTATCTTTCGGTGTGATTTTAATTAAATAATATATTATTTTTTATTAGACGCCAAATAAATTGTTGAATTTAATAATAAAAAAATTACAGAAGCATCGTTCGACGAGTGACTCTGTATGGAACTGAATGTTTGACAGCCACAAAAAGACATGAACAATACCTGCAAGTCATGATTTGCTGGCAGAAGGGACTTACTAGATTGTACCGCTGTTTAAACTTGAAGGGTTGTAAACTTCAGAAGCATAGGAAGTTCTGTCTTAATATTTTTCTCATGCCCTTGGATACAGGTAACTTAATTATTTTAGACGCAGCAGGTTCCAAGGTTAGCAGAGGTAACTTCCGTGAAAACGAAACCAGTCTCCCACCCTACCAGCTTAAAATACTTACTAAGGCCTAATTAACCAATTACAGGCCAGCACGTGATTCCCCCACTCCAGGCTTACAGCCCGGGTGCTCAGTTCCAGACTGACGCTCAAGGGAGTCCTTCTTCGACGCCATGACTGCACGGATCTCTAGACTTCAAGTATAATTTGCAGGTACTGAATAAAACATTTACTATTCTTCTGCTGGCTTAGGAAAGATACTCCAAGTGACCAGATTTTATTAGTGATGTTACTGAATTACGTTAGAGCTATTTTCATGCAATATTTCCAAGAATTTCATGTGTTTCTCAATGTACTTCAATTCGGTGAATTTGTTAAAGTCACTTAATCTTTCCACTATTATTTCAATTGCTATCACTAAATCCCATGCTCATTACTAGCTATAAGTAATAGTAGGAACCTAATATCATTCATAAGATGATTACATATCCCCGGCAAAACTAACAAGGGAGTGATTGATCCGAGACGATCTCAAGATATTATGACATTCAACCGCTCGGGCGCTGCACCGCATTAGGAACGAAAACGTTTAGGCCGCATTTGGTGTGTCTCCAATCCCTGAGAAAATGCTAGAGGGTTGTTTGCGGTGGTATTGCGCACCAACAATACTTCAGTTGCGACAACTGCAGTTGATGTTAATTCTTGAGGGCGACACAGGAAGCGCTGAATGTATACCTTGCGAGTAGTCAATCCCTCACCTGAGCCAAGAAGAAGTCCAGTCAAGTAGACCCTGCTAGGAAGAAGATGGACTTGCTTTCTCAACATCGTGCATTCTCCAGAAAGAATGGAATTGCGAAAAGGCTCAAAATGTGAAAGACAAAACAATCGAAGTTTGCTGCGCATTTCCTAAAACTCTGCTGTCCGCTTAACACAAGGGCATCACTGGGCAGACAAATGCGGTAAAAAGCCTTATCTTCAGCTAATCGTTTTTATAAAGGTGTTGAAAAATACACGTTCATAAATACGGATGCCAGCTTTGTGAAAAGACTGCCTGCAAGAAATCCTTCTCATCTGTTCTGAATCAATCTGAGATATGATTCTAGAACGTTAATTTGTTTCAGATCTGCTAATTGGTGAACGGACTACTCTGGCAGCAACCGCGGTTTGATAAATTATTCTCGCCACTGGTTATCAACAAAAAATATGAGCTACTTTTAGTTCTGTGGAACATTGATAAGGTCTCCTCCATGACCGACAGCGGACACGGCCTCCTTTCTGATCACTCATGCCACGGAAGAGTGGAGACTTTCTACATCCGGTTGGCAGACGCACCCCGAACAAACGACACACTTGTTTTGGAATTCATTGAAATATAATAAACATAGATAGTACGTTGTTAGTAATTGTCTGATTGGTTAAACACAAACAGAAAATGCATTGAGTGATATAAAAAATGTTTATGTGGCTTACGTTTTCAGTAGTGTTATTGCTTAGTTACTCAAAATAGAGAAGATTTGGTGGAAGAGTGGTTTCCTTCGTAAAAAGCGGCTGGCAGAGGTCAAAGAAGTAATTCAAAACTGGGGCCTAGCAAAAGCGTCTGAGAAGCGATGAAACACAAGACTGTAAACATCAGCTCTGAATGATGATAGTGCGAAAATTAAATGAAAAATAAATAAAAAAGTTCGATGAATCAAGAGTTTGAATATTTAAACAGGACCAATTATCTGTCAATCTGAAAACGAACTATAGCTTTGCAAGTAATGGATTACATCCCGTTAGATACCTCCCCAGATATTTATCTGAAAGTTCTCAACTTCCAAAGGTTCGAAAGTCTTGTGACAAGCAGAATTCGTATTGGCTGATCTTTACAGCTGTCATAAAGAACTGTCACATCCACTTAACGATCGGTGTCGAAGCCCCGAATCGGTCACAAATAAACCTGGACGCATCATAAATGGTTCCCCTACTTCGCTGACAGATTCAGTTTAATTTTTTTATAGCTGGTCGTTAAACTCTAGCGGTGGACATACGAGCGGTCTTATTCTGACTGCTCCGTTAAGAGCGCTGTTTGCCTGACAGTCGATACTCAGACAGGTAATAAAAGTGTTTTCAGTTTGTACATCAATAAAAGGATGTAAGTAATGCATAAAAAGGGTGTTAAGCACCACGCCTGGTAATAATGTCATGTCCAATATTAGGTCATGCACCAAGGTTTTAGAAAACAATGGGCAGAGGAAATATGCGCGACTGATTTCTTATCTGATCTGAAGGGGTTGCTTATGGTTTTTAGCAGTTAAGTTGATACACACCCACACACACACACACACACACACACACACACACACACACACACACACACACAAAAGAAAAACATTGGCACACACAAACGCACTCAAAAGTTCGCGGACACACAAAGAAGAAACAGACACTTTCTGGAAAGACATAAACATTGGGACATAAGTTATCCAGTTAATGTAGGCCACCTCCTAGCTCTAGAAAATATCGCAATAATCCAAAGGATGGTGCACTTCATAACAGGAAACCATTAAACCCACTCTACTATTCAATCTTTCAAACAATTATTGTTTGCAGATGTTACTGTTTTATTGTTAAAAAGTTTTAATGAAAAGTGACTTGTATGTATGTGTAATGCGTATATATAAATGTGGGCGCATGTATGTATTTATATAAAGATACAGTACTAAATATAATGTATCTTGACTGTATAGCCAACAGGTCAAGTGTCAATAAAATATAAAAAAAAACATAATACATTGATCAATATCCTAATTCTTTTTCTAGTAAAGATATACCATCAACAAATTATAAAAGCGTCTCGTACTTATTAGATGGCTTTGCCAAATGTGGTTAAAATTGAACTTGCCTCCCCTTTTTGAATACGCACTGCTATTCAATTTGATTTTCTGTAATTTCTTAATTTTATAAAATAATAATTTACCAATAATTCTGTTGGAAACAGATTACCTTTCCTTTACATCATTAAACCATAATCAACGCGTGATTACTGAACATAAATATCTCCTTAAACCGGACACAATCAACATTAAATGTTGTAGAAACATATTATCCAGGGTTTATTAAAACATTTTAGGGTTATACTAACTGATTTTATTGACTCAAAACTTTCGAACTATATGTAGAACAAAACAGATCAAATATACGATACAAGAGACTTTTCTCGTCATTTTTCAACGATCGATTGCTTGCAGATCTCTGAAATCTGTTGTGTACAGAATCATTGAGTGTCGTTTTTCCGGTGTATCTCACAATGAAGACAGCCAGTTTTCGGGTAATAATACGAACCACTGTGCTCCTCGTGTCCTCGTGTGCTGAGTTTACCTGTATCCTATGGACGAAGCTGAAGGCTTATTACAGTCAAATTTGCACCTCTCTCGTTGCTGTCACATTACTGATTAATTATTATGATATCCCTCTGTAATACTAACAGTTTCTGACTTCCTTCGCGGACACACATATCTCTACCAAACTGCAGACTTGCTAGAAATGTTTAGGTTTCTGGATGCTGAGTTGGAACAGACAAGCATTCAGTTAAAGTGTACCACAGTGTAGGCGGCAAGACGTTCGTCTTATTGAAAAAAATTAGTCAATTAATATATTTGCTAGGAGTCTAAAACTGCGTTTTCATTCGATTTTAGGGGGAAAATAGAAGATAATGGAAAACATATAAATGGGCCTAAAGTGCAGCTTTATTCCTTTACCGTCGAGATGACATTTGCAGTATGGTTTCGCACTGCAAGAGGAGTAAGACAAGGAAATTTACTGTTACCTGTCCTGTTTAATGTAGTATGTAATAATCGCAGAAGTCCAGGGATAAAAAAATAATACTACAGTGCTGAGAGTGATTAGGATGACATCATAATATGGGAGAAGATAGAGCAGGATCTGGAAAGAGAATAACGGAAATGGTGGACTGCAATGTGTAACATGATCTGGGGATTAGTGTGGAAAAGACCAAAATAATGAAGATAACAAGAAACACTGGCCCTTCGAAGGGTGTGTTACTGGATGGCAAGAAATTGGAATGGGTAGAATCGTTTAAGTATCTGGGAAGCAAGGTAACTATCAATGGAAAGATGGAGGAAGAAATGGGTCAGAGAGTAAGGAAAAGTGGACATTTGTATCATCAGATAAAGGATGTCTTCTGGAGGTGTGGTACATGGGGAAGGATGCCAAAATTCTGCTCTATGAAGTATATTACCAGCCCATACTGACTTATGGTTCTGAAACATGGACTTGAACGAAGAGAGATATTAGCAGATTGCAAGTGGCAGAGATGAGGTTTCTGAGAGGGATAGAGAATATCACGAGGAAAGATAAATGAGAAATGAAAACACAGGAAGAGACAGTGGTTGGGTCACATTATGAGGATGGAGGAGGAGAGGATGCCTAAAGTAGCACTGCTGAACAGCGGGAAGGGAAGGAGACCAGTTGGAATTTGGAATACCTCGGGCAAGTGGATGGACCAAGTGAAGAAAGATGCAGAGGCTAAGGGAGTCGCTTGGAGAAAAGTGAGGGACCCGCTTACTTCCCCCCCCCCCCCCTAACGCCGGCCCTGTGTGCAGGACGATTCGCTAAAGCAAAACTTCTAATGATGATGATACTGTACTTTGGAATTTTAAAGTGAATCTCTGGAAATCTAGCTCTGACGTGTGCTATTAACACAATTCATAAAATCCTGGACATACGAATTTGTACTTAAGTTTTGACGGAGTGGAGTGAATAATGGACGATGGGATCGGCAGAGGCAGTGGTGACGAGACGGGGCACTGTGTGGTGTTAACTATCGGTGTCCACTCTTCTTGGCGCTGTGCAGAGTGGACGAGACGGTGCTGCAATGTTAATCAGCGGGTGTGCTGTCGCGTGCAACATTCAGCAGTCCGGCGCTAATGGCCGGATCCCGACTCATGCAACAGTAATGCGGCGCAACAGAGGCCGGCTGGACTTGGCACCGCGCGCACCGTTTGGCTTGCAGCCGTCCCGCGCGCTGGTTTACGGGACGGGGCTTCACCTGAACGTAGGTGGCCGCTAGTTAGCGCTAACTACGTGGCTTCTCATTTTTGTAAACGCAACACACAAAACAGCTCTGGCTTGAATGTTATCCTCCGCTCCTAAGGTAGTCGCGTCAACTAAACCACAGGGCAAGGTTAACTACTTTCAATGTTATGTCTTCATGCCTCGTCGACGTTGATGTCGTTAGAGGCGGAAGAGGAGTGGGGACGGCGAACTGAATACGGGCATATGCTTTGTAAAGAACCAATCTAATATTCATCTGGCGTGATTTCGGGAAACTATGTGTTAATTTCGATTAAGTAGTGATTTTATCTTGTGTTTTTCTTGTTATAGTATAATTGGTTGATGCACGATATCGATTAAGTCATCTTAGGAAATGGCAAAAATACTTTGAGCTCGATGAATGGCCTCAAGGAGGAAATTATTTCTGGTTAGTTTTCAACGTTTGTTTCATTTTTGTATTTTCGTGTTTACTTGTATGTTTTGTTTTTGTGTTTATTTTTAGTTTTCGTGCTATTTTGTGTTTTTTGTTTTTGTGTTTTCGTTTTTTGTAAAATTTCTTGATATTTGTGTGTATGTGTGTGTGTTTTTATTTTTATTTTTAAAATGAGACCTAATTATGTGCTTAGTTTCGTAAAAAAGAAACATGGAACGAAAGAGAAAAGTGTTCGGGAAATTGTTATGATCTTAAGTAGTAATACTGTTAAGGAGATGTGCTTTCGCCTCCAAGTAGATTATGTAGGGGGAAGTAGGCTGGGTAAGATGTACACGGAAGATGCTTTCGCGTCACAATTTTGCTGGCGGTCTGGTGGCTCAGTGGTTAAGGCGTCTGACTGGAGATCGAAAGGTTCCCGGTTTGAATCCCTGTCTCGGCGGGGATTTTCATAGGTACTCAACCCGACCTTTACCTCTAGCATAGCTTGCTGTGTAATGTGAAGTACACCAGAACGTTTCCGTGGTTCGGACTCAACACTAAACTGTAGGTCCCCTGTACCTGGTAGGATTGCCGGGTTAGGTTAAGGTGGCTACGAAAGGGGCGGAATGTGCAGCCGAGAGAAACCCTGTCATCAGGTCATTATGACCAAACGGAATTATTATTATTATACCATTTTGCTAACTGCTGGTATTAATATTCAGTTCGTACTCTAGGAGAAAAATTTGAAACATAACATCCCAACCATTTTAGTGATAAGACGTTAATGCTTTTGACTTGGTGGCTACTTAGCAATAGGGTTTCAAACACTCAGGACTGGATCGCTGTGTGTGAGCAGGTGATTTGTTTGATCACCGAGCTGCCTGTAACAACATCCTTCAATCAAAATTTGTGTTACATATTTACCAAAATTGGAAACATTCTTGCCATCTGAAATATAAAACTGGCACACGAATTCCTCAGCAAATGGAAATATAAAAGTAAGAATTGAAAATATTATATTACAACAATTCCGCGCTAATTACAAACACGCAAGCTGGTGAGAACCCTATTTTTAAATTACTGATGTCAAAAAATATTTTTAATTTAACAGCAACATAGGAACTAGTCACAACAATTTCACGAACTATGTCAAAAATGAAATACTGAAAAAATCAATAATGCTTTTTATAACAGTCTATAAACGTAGTTGATGAACCAGAACACAGAATAAATCGATTACATAGCGTCATACACAAAAACACAAAACTGGGAAAAGTAACACAAACATAACTGAACGTCTACAATATTACTGTAACAACATACAAAAAATTGTTGAAACAGCACAAAGAAAGGAATAAATAAATTTGAAACAAATAAAATGAAATAAAGTTCATTTTGAAATTCAGTCAACCATAATCACATCAGGATGCGCACGTCTAACCGACCGTACAAAAGACCCTAAAATGAATAAGATGAATATGCTTCAGTATAAGAAACTGCTCGAACTGAGAGAAACATGAGAATTGTATATAAGAGTGGAGGGTTTCTCTTGACAATGGCGGCAGAGTATATGACCGCCGAAACGTCGTTTCTTGAGATCATTTCATCTATGAAAACTGTAATTCCTCGTGGTTTACTATCTCGTCACTAAAGACACTACAAACTTCACATTTTAAGCATGGACAACTATTAAGAACCGAACTTTTTACGCTTTTTTAGCCTTTGAATTGGATGCTGTTATGATTAGGCTGAAATGCTGCCTGGATCAGAAAAAAATACCTAATCCTCAAATTTTCTTGATAATAGATAATTCTTTGCACTTCTTTCCATATACAACGTCGACTGCCCCACCGATTTACAGACATCTTGTTTGCCTTAGTTCTTGTTTATTACCAAGAAAACACCCGCCAATGTGGCTGGGCGCGTAAAGGCACCACTACAATGACACCAAGTTGAAATACTGGACTCCGCGTGCGCCGCTTTTAGCCGATATCTGCAATCACACCGCGATGGTCCCCAATGTCCGCTTTGTAATGTGTACATTTTTACAAACAAAAATAGTTTGAATGAAGTCTTCATGGGTGTACTGCCAGATTGTGTTGAGGAAACACTACATCTCGGCGTCTAGGTGCATCGCCTTACTCATGTGCGAAATCATCTGCAATCGTCTGCTGACCCACAGTCAATTAGGATGAGGAAGACAGTAGAGCTAGTCGTTGAGATACAGAGTTTTGTCGACACAATTTGTCGTTACACCCGTGAAGACTTCATTCGGGATATTCTACAGTATTACAAAAACATAGGTTTCACACAGAAGACAAGTTTCACGTTATGGCAACACAGAAAAAACTACGTTCTTTACCACAGTAATTACGATCTAATATTATCACAGAATTCATGTAATGAAACAAAAACACACACCAGAATTTGAAGTGACTGAATTAGGCGTTGCGGCACGATACGGCCAAAATTACGTTATTTTTCCTTTGGTTCGGAATGTTATCTGAATAAATTTCTGTATGATGTCGATGTTGCTAACTTCTTGTTTAAGCAACCGGCATGATGTCGGCGCCGTCCGTTTCAGTCGAAAATGAACGTCGTTACCAAGTGGTGGTCGCATGACCAAAGCATTTGAACAGTCCCAAACACGTGACTATAAACACAATGGTACACCAGCTCGACAGAGAAAATGTGTTCCATACAATATAATGCATTAGCTACGTTTAGTCGAGCACACCATGAAAATTATTTCCTCATCATCAAAATTGATGAACATTGGACAGTGAAGTTTTACCTTGTGAATAAGCATATGAAACGCAAGTAAATAAGAAGAAGTGTTGCTACAACTTTAAATTTAAATTGTATTTCCAATTTAAATTCAAACGTAGAAGAACGTACCAGAATTGTAATAACATCAGATAGAACGCGTAAGATGCTTCATGAAGTAAATGGAATGCGGAAATAACAAAACCAACTGCAGTTGTTTTGCCCGTGGCTTTATTGACGATAACATAAATGTGACCAGCGTGCCAATGGAGTTTCCACAATCTGAACGCCGGTTCAGAAATTAGTTTGCTCTTGCACGGAGTCTACTGAGTGAGCACTAGACACTGCTTGCCCGCATTGACGTCACCCCGGTGGAGCTGTCTAATGAAAGACCGAACCCCACCGCATGTAATATGAGACACGTATTGCCGGCACTACTCTGTATGTCGTATCGTATTATTAGGAGGGATACAGTTCTACCAGTGGAAATGCAAGAGCTGACTATCCTCTTACAAGTGCGCATCTTCTTCCAAAATTATAAGACTTGATAGCACACAAACTTACTTTCCAGTGTTGGTCGAATCTGATTATATTTCAAATTTTGTCAAAAAAAAAGAAAAAAAACCAGCAACAAAAATCGTTTTTTTCGATTTTCAGTGAATCTTCAGCCCGAAATCTACCTCCTGGTTAAATAGACATATTTAATTAAATAAACACTCATCTTTCTCTGCTTTGGGCGACCATTTGAATTAACTGATTTGGTTTTTAATTAATTAAATGGGGCATTTTCTATAATAATCAATATAATGAATATGTTTACTTAATTATTAATTAATTACTACTTATTTGGAATTTTGAATTGAAAAGATGGTTAAATCATCAAGTAGTACTTGAATATGTAAATACCACCTTTATTAGTTTTAAAATTTACGTATTGAATGATTCATGGTTAAGCATTATTAAACTAGGGGCTATCCATTCCGAAACTAGGGTTAACTATTTCGCCCACAGTCTTACATTAAACGTTGAAACAAAAACGTTAATTTATCCATACAAATACAAAAAGGCTTCAAAAATCGATATTAGTTATAAAATACAATATAAAATTAATGCAATCACTCCGTTTTGCAATAGACATTTATCCGGTCCAGAAAACCAAAGTAATATAGTATCGGCTAGCATATAAAACAAATGTATGCACATGCTATACCTGGGATTTTAATTTGAGCAATGAGAAAATTGTAATCCTATGAGTGTTCAAGGTTCATTAAAAACAAGAAGAGGTTTTAAGGATGTAAATACACATATTGATGGTACTCTAATTGGTGGTTGGTTTAATTTCAGTCCTCGTAGTAATACCAATACTAAATGAAGTTGAAGATCTTTCACGACTAAACGCGGGCCATGTAATACCTACATTAGTTGCTGGTACGGTACTGGAAGTTCTGCCAACAAACTCTGTTTTCTACGGGAATGGTTGCTACAGTATGAACTCAACGACAACGTATTATACAGTCTACAGTACACACCATTAGTTATATCGAAACTATATAACCAGTTAATTACAGACTAACTGACCGGACTCCGTCTCTGAAGACTGCACAGTTTGGTGCTAAGTCCGACAAGAGCAAGCCGTATCCCAGTTAATAATTTCACTCTATCACTCACTTTATGTTCGTAGGCTGACTGTTTACGCGCACGTAGAGTTCGTTTCTCACGTTCTCACAGTCACTACAAAAGCCATTTCAAAGTACTTCCTATGCCTGACGGTCACTCCTGCTAATTTGCTTCATCGTAATACCTGACACACGAGAGTACAGAGTCCGCGTCCAAACTTAAGTTACAGGCCGAAAGGCGCCATCTTTTCTTTCCCGCGATCATATTCTTGTATCGTTACAAGGTTCTACAAGATGGACTGCTCATATTGAAGATATTGGCTGGGTGCTTTGCCGTTATTGTGCTCTTAGATATTAATATCTCCATTCAATTGCAACCCACTTGAAAGCTACGCCCTAGCTCAATCACGCTGTTCAACACTGACTGGTTGTGTGTTCCCTTAATGCATGCTATTATTGTGCGGGAGACTTGCATAAAAGTTAAATAACTGTGAACGTTTTCGCGGCGGCAGCACTGTAGAAAACACTCTCGGGATTCTAGCCGCGTCAAATAAAAGTCGACTGGCGACGTTTCGAGAGCCGGCACTGCTCCCATTGTCAAGCCGTGCTTAACTAACTAAAACTGCCTAGCGGTAGTCTCTATATAGGGCTACCGGACGGGAGAGGAGGGAGACTCGCGCGGAGGACGGGTCTGCTTGGTGACGTCATGTTCCGGTTGTTGTTATGCCCAAATATGGTCCGCTCCCGTGTGTTTCGTAATTGTCTAATAACTGGCCTCCATGTTTGACTTATGTTAAGTCCTTGATCCCGATTTATCACATTGTTATTAACTCTGATTTCAATCGCCTCTTTCACGACACTATCCCAAAAATTATTAGCATGGCAGAGGCGTGTCGTTTTGTCAAAGCACGGCGCATGACAGTTTTCAAGGGCGTGCGTGCTCTACTATAGCCGATTTTTCTTTCTGCCCCAACTTAAAGTATCTTATATGCTCTTTGCGCCTTTCATCGATCGTTCTCAAAGTCTGTCCTATATAGGAAGAGCCACACTCACAAGGAATTTTATACACTCCAGGGGCCCGGAGATTTATACAATCTTTCGGGGTTCGTAATAACTGACGGATCTTAGGCGGGGGCCGAAAGATGGAGCGGATGCCTTGCTTGTTGAGCAGCCTGGCTATTTTTGATATCACCGCTCCGCAGAAGGGCAAAAAGGCACGTGGGGTTTCTCGTTCCCTATCATCCGTTTTGTTTTTGTTTCTTCTTCCGCTAATCGCATGTCGAATTTCTTTGGAACTATAACCATTGGCCCTAAACACGCGTTCTAAGTGTCGCAGCTCTTCTTGTAGATGCTGATTGTCGGATACCGCCTTTGCCCTGTGGACCAACGTATTCAGTACGCCGCGCTTCTGAGATGGGTGATGAAAACTAAGGGCGTTTAGATAACGATCAGTGTGTGTGGGTTTTCTATACACACTGTGCCCCAACCTTCCGTTCGGCTTTCGACGTACCAATACATCAAAAAAAGGAAGTGTGCCATCTTTTTCGATTTCCATCGTGAACTTGATATTGGGGTGAACGCCGTTGAGATAGTTCACAAATTCATATAGGGCTGGTATCCCATGAGGCCACACGAGGAATGTGTCGTCAACAAATCTATAAAAACATTTGGGTTTGGGCTTTAAAGGGGCCGCGTCAAGAGCTACATGCTCAAAATGTTCCATGTAAAAATCGGCAATCGCTGGGGATAACGGGGACCTCATGGCCACGCCGTCCGTTTGTTCGTAATATTTTTCTTGGTACACGAAATACGTCGACGTGAGCGTGTGTCTGAATAATTCCACGAGTTTTTGGTCAAAATGTTCACTAAGTAGTTCGATTGTTTCCCTTAACGGCACCCGCGTAAATAATGATGTGACATCCAAACTTACCATCACATCGTCACGCTCAAGTCTCACTGTTTTAACCACTTCCACAAACGCAGCAGAGTTCTTAACGTGGTGTGCACATTGACCCACAAACGGACTTAACTGACGTGTGAGGTATTTGGCCAACCTGTACGTCGGCGAATCTATGGCACTAACTATCGGCCGCATCGGAACATGCTCTTTGTGTATTTTTGGTAGGCCATACAATCGTGGTGGTCTTGGGGCTCGGACTGTCAAATTATTCACTGTTTCTTCCGCCAATCCAGCTTCTTTTATTAAAATATTGGTTTTTCTGACTGTCCGTGCCGTGGGGTCGCGCGGAAGCACACGATATGCCTCATCATCTAAAACTTCACACATCTTCTGGTTGTAGTCAGTGTTGGTCAGAATTACGGTCGAATTTCCCTTGTCAGCTGGTAAAACCACGATTTCGGTATCTTCCCGTAAAACACGTAAGCCGGCTCGTTCATCTGCGGTCATATTGGGCTTAGGGGGCATCCATAAATTACGTGATGTGTTTTTCCGGATTTCTGGACCCCCCCTCCCCCCTGGTGAGATTTTGTGAGATCTGGCTGAACCCCCCCCCCCTCTGGTGAGATCTGGTCCGTGAGAACCCCCCCTAGAAATCGCCCTGGAAACTTTTTTTTTTAGGTCACACCCTAACTTTTTTGACGAAATACCCTCTTAAAATCGACTTTGCCGCAAATTTGAGACATTTTTTTTTTGGCTCTACTGTCCCCAAATTTTTCGCAAAATCTTACCTGAGATTTCCGTAGACCCCCCCCCCCCTCCCCCTTGGTGAGATCTGGTGAGATTTCGCCGGACCCCCCCCCCCCTCCCCTATTTCACCTCACGTAATTTATGGATGCCCCCTTAGGTGGTCTGGCCCTCGTCAGGATGCGCGTTGTCTCCCGGCGTACCTCTTCCGCTGCGTCCGTTGGAATATTACGCACAGCATAAAAGTTGTTTGCGATGGTGGTTCATCCTTTTATACTTGCTTCCTCTGACAACGAATACTTGGCAATCGGACAAAACTTCGACCGAATTTCGTACAAATGTACAACTTGGCTCTGTTCACAAACAAAAGTAGCACCAGATAATATATTTAGATACCTTTAAGATCAGCGATCGAAATTTGCTGCGTGCACTCTCACGACTGGAATCAGAATAACATGTCATGGGCACCTCTTGACCTCCCTTCTTTCTCTCCCAGGCTTTCCCACACATAAACGCGCCATTCTGAAAATTACAGAGTAAATAGAAAAGTTTTCATTGCTCCCAGCCGGGGTGGCAAGAGAGACTACCGCGGTATATGCGGATGCAGACGGGTGGTGAAACAGTGACATGGCGAGAGTTAACAGTTGACGGCGTAGTATGACGTATCTCGCTATCCTACATTTATATGTGTTATTCAGAGATTATTTTATTGTGTTGATTTATTCACGTCCTAGATTAGATTATTAATACTGATCTCGGGCGACCCAAATTGTTAAAGTAATACGAGTATGAGAGTGAAAGAGCGAGGGTCGGATGCCATTTGCCGAACTCCGGAAGCATACCGCCGACCTCCCCGCCAGAACGGCGCCGGACAGCACAGGGACAATGCTCTACCCTGTCCCGTTATGATCCTTCCAAGGTCGAGTGCACTGCCCCTTTCTTGGGACGCGAAACTGTGAAGGCTACGACCCCCACCAAACCGACAAGCGGGAGGAGACGCTCGCAAACTGCAGCGAGCTGTGACACGACGTGATTTCAGTATAGCTTGTCCCACCAATGAAATATAATATTGGGGTTTCCAAAAGTTAAAGCCGGGATTATTTTCTAACCGCATGTTCCTCGGTGACGAGGAGAGGGGAGCCATCTTTTCCTCGCGACCTGATACAGCTGGTTCGACTCTGGACTGGACCGTGCTGTAACACAGTCCCCAAGGGCTGTCGGCTGGATCGCGGCTGGCTATCCTTGTCTGAGAGGCTACAAGAACGGACCCGGCTGGTCCTGGGGTCGACGCCGCACGGCGACAGGCTGTGTCGCTCTCAACACCTGCAGTCTACTAGATGGTAATGTGTTCCTACGCCAGGCCAAAGTCCATCTGTTACCCGAGACAGTAAAAGACCCGTAAAAGACCTTGTCATTAGGATCATAGCTCTCATCACGCAGAGACCCTCTGAGCTAGTTGGCATATTTTGCAGAAAATTATGTGTGGTGAAGGCCCCTTACTTTTCACGAATTCTATAATGTTTCCCTTAATTAATGGCGCCGAGGTTAATTTTTATTATTTATGTGCACAATGTCAAGTTTCTGACGTTTGTTGTCATGATATTTTATGCACATTTTGTTAATTGCATTACTTAAATCAATTAAATGTTGCTGAGTCAAATTAACGCTAAATTCAACCATTGTTTGCTTCAGTTAATCAGCTAATTGTAAGGCCTACGCACTGTATTGATATTTTGCATTCATTTGTGTTAATGAAAATTCTAAATATGCCTAGTAGTATAATTGCCAAAAGATCTAAATAAATAGTAGTTATCAGTTTTCTCAAATCCTTGCAGCTATTGAGATTCTTGCCCACAGAATTAGTCATAAATTCTAGAATCAGATCAAAATCATGTCACCCACATCCCAACCAAACGTATCATTACAACGGTGATAGTGTACAGCAAACACTGGGTAGCGCAGAGTAGTGAACTGACGAAAAGAGCATGTACAACTAGACACTGCTGGTGGAATAGAATACTATCACTTGAGCACTCGAGGACTTACAAAAGCGTAATATGAGACTGCTCTCCGTCTCTGCAGCGCTTAAGATTAGACAACCAGAGGAATCATAATAGTTTTTGAAGCCTGGGAAGAAATCGCAGTACAGCAAACGTGCGGCAGTTTGGCGTAAGTGAGATCGTAAGGGGTTAACAGCATTAGAGTTAATATAGCGCGTGTACTGTATAAGGTGACAAGGTCCCTTACAATTTTTGATGAACATTTTTGTAGAAATTAAATATTATACTTTATTATACTTGCTTTGTTGATACAAATTTGTTAAGTTGTGTGTAAAATAAAAGCTACGTGAATATTGGAATGCCGGAATATGTATTAACAGTGGTCGTCTAAGACAATGAATATCTTTGGACAAAAATAAAAAAGAAGATTATTATGGTGAGGGAGCGTGCCAGAATGTAAGCTATAGAGAGCAATGAGGTAGTATAAAAACGGAACGTAGAAGTCTGTTATTCTGTAATGTAAAGAAGTGTATTCTATACCAAGTGTTTAATAATAAAATTGCTCGAGTGTTTTCAAATGATCCTGTAGTGATATATGTATTATTTTGTTCTGAGCTGTGTAATAATATAATGTGCCGACTTCTATAGCTAGTATTTAAGCTTGAAGACGGGCATATTATACATCAAAAACAACTACAGTAAATTGCTCATACCAGCAAAAATAAAGCATAACCCGTAAGCATTTTGTTATCCGTAACTGTTAAATTCACTAAATTATTATTATTATTATTATTACTATTGCTAAATTTTTCCAATAAATGCAAGACGTCAAGCAAATAGACCCAATCAAGTTTTCTCTGAGTTTCTCTTGTTGTTCCGAGAAAGCTTGTTTTCGTTCTTTCGACCACTTTGGTCTGTATTGTTTTTGTTTCGGTTGCTCAGTTATAAACTCCAATTTATCTACTTTGTCTCTGAAGGTGTCTCTTTCTAAGTTGTCTGTTGCTCCTATGTTTGCACTTTTAAGATCATTCCGAATTTCATTCAGCCAAGGCGTTGGATTTTTAAGTGAAGTTACATAATCAATTATGTTTTTTGTCCATCGATTTTCTGGTAACCTCTTAAGGTGACCAAAGAATTTCATTCGCCTTTTCTTGATGTCAATTTCGATGTTTGAAAATTTTTCTACTGTTTTGATTGATTGTAGTCTGTAACCATCTTTATTCAGTATTGCTTTTAGAATTTTTCTAATGATTTTTCTCTCTACCTTTTTTTATTTCTTCAAGGTCATGTTTTCTGTTAAGTGTTAACGTCTCACTTGCGTAGAGGACTATTGGTTTTATGAATGTGTCATACATAGTGCCGAATTTTGGTCTCTCTTGACTTGGATTTTTTGTTGTAGACATTTTGGACTAACCCTAACGCTTTTTTTACTTTTTGGAGGCGATTTTGCTGCGACATTTTCTCAAGGCCTGTCGATTCGATGACTTCTCCGAGGTATTTAAAGAATGGGACACTGTTCATTTTACCGTATTTTGTTCTCAAACTTGCTATTTCTGTCTTTGAGCGTATGAATTCAGTTTTCTCCAATGAGATTTGTAACCCTACTTTTTCTGCACATTCATTGAGTATCTCAAAGGCAAGGGGGTTGGCTTCCAACACTTACATTTCTTGAGTTCTTTCTCCCATTCTTCAATAACCTTGTCTAGAACGATGTCAAACAGAAGAGGAGAGAGCCCATCGCCTTGTTTCACACCTGAAATCCCTCCCATGAATTTTACTTTATATTTAGTTCCAATGAGTGTTTGTTTTATGAGTTCTCGTGTTTTTCGATCTAATCCCCTTTCTTCTAAAATTTGGAATAGTGAAGGCCTGTCTATTGAGTCGTATGCCTTTTTGAAATCTAAAAATGTGCATACTAAGGGTTTTTGTCTGAGGGCTCGCATTTTGACTATGGTTTGAGGTTGAAAATTTGTTTGGGGCACGTCCTAAATTATTATTTAAATTGCAATGGAGTACACGCTCTGGAGCCATTCCCTCTTTATTTATATTGTCTTAAATTATGTGAGTGTTAAGTTCTTCCTGCACCTACTTTTGGGATTTACGAATTCTAATTTTAAATTCCTTCAGCGTTTTTCGTAAATTATTCATCACTTCACTTGATAATTCGTTCCAATCCCTAACATTCTTATCCAGGAAAGAAAATTTTCCCACTCCCTTATGCATGAAATCGAGTGCCAGCGTATGGTCATGGCCATCATTTCCGTTCCATGCAATATTCCTAATTCTTCCACCAATATCCTTCCATGCCCCATGACCAACATATGCTCTGTACATTCCCAGCACGCTCTTCACCTTACTCCTGTCTTCCAGTAACTCCCAGTCCAGCTCCTTTATCATGTCAGTTACTGACTGGGTCCTGTGATAATTTCCACAAACAAATCTAGCTGCTCTTCTTCGCACGCCTTTCAACTCCTGTATTTCATACCTAAAATGTGGGTTTACAATAACACCATCATATTCAATCAAAGGCCTAACCGAAGTTTTGTAACCAAATCCCTAACTTCTTTCGTACATCCTCTCATAACACTCTCCATTAAAAGAAGGTTTTTGTAACCTTTTCCTACCATCTGCCAAATTTCCTCTAAAATCAATAGTTTTAACAAGATATTTACAATTCAAGCATTCAACATACAATTCTGACTCCACTCTATAATCATAAACAACCTTTAGGTTTTTATCTGTGTACCTAATAAGCTGACTCTTCTTGGCACTTAGCTTCATGCTGACCTACCTATTTAGATATTCTATTCAGGTCACCCTGCAGCTGTTCACAGTCTTCATCTGTTTCGATTCTATTGTGTACCATTATGTCACCAGCAAAAAAACTACATTCTGAGCCTAAAACATCAACACAATCATTCATTAGAATAATAAATGGCAACGGTCCCAATACTCTACCTTGTTGCACTCCCATTTTTACTTACAGCTCTTTTGATAGTGTATTTCCTATTCCTAAACTTTGCTTTCAGGCTTTTAAGAATTCTTCCTCCCAACAAATAACGTTTTTTATCCAATCAAATAGTTTTAAGTTTATTCAAACCATTTTACTGCTCACTCTATCAAATGCCTTAGAGTGGTTCACTATCAGCTCGGCCTGACTTGCCCAATCCATCTGAAATATCTTGCACTAAGCCAACTATCTGAGATACACATGAATATCCTTGCCTAAAGCCATGTTTTGATCTTCCTATCAGTTTATTTCCTCACAGACATTTCTGATATAGTTGCATATCATCTCTCCATCATTTTGCATATCACTGATTTCAGACTAATTGGCCTGTAATTTTCAACCTCATTTGTCGCCCCACCTTAATGAACCGGTAATACTATCGTTCTTTTCCAGTCCTTTGGTAAGCAGCAAGACTCCACGCTCATTTTAAATAAAATTTCAAGGTAAGGTACATACGTGAGCGATTTTATAAATGTTTTTAGACAGTATTGAGTGGTAGAGAATACAACAGAGGGAATATATTTTATTTTACTACCTATTTTGCTGACTTCAGTTTTAATATTACTTTGATTTCAGCATAAAACAGATAATTTACAGTATTTTATATGACTTTATTGTAACAGGAGTGTTACAGAAATCTTGTAACTGCTGACTAATGAAGATTTAGGAGTTTTAAATGCTTATTTCGTCCGTGACCACAATTCTTGGCTTGCCAATATCATTAGTTGTAATAGAAGGTCAATGCGTGTCAATTTCGTACAATACAGACAACAATTATATTGATAAATTACACGTGCATTACAAATTAAACCAAAAACTTCTTTTCAAATTAAATAAACCATTGTTTCTTGTGATTTTTTATACTATGGTCAGTAATTTATATTCGTACCACCTCAGGGAACAGAAGAGTTAACCACGATTGAGAATTCCCAAAGTAATTATTGCGGGTAAGAAAGCTTTTATAGTTTATCAGGAAGTGAGATTTTTTTATTTATACAGGCCGATGACAGAAAGAGAAGCCATGGTAATGGATAATGAAAACTTGTTTTCATCTATTACGTAAACTGCGCCTACTCTGAGGGAAATTGAATCTGTCACATCCAAGATTGATTTTCACACTACATTATGGATGCATGGCTTGTCGGAATAATTACGAAGCCAACTGTCACCTGTACGTGATCGAACATCTGTTTACATTAAGAATGGAGCTCGCATAGTCCGGAACTAATATGGTTACAGTTTCCATTAAATTCTCTTAGATATAAACTTCGCGTTTCATTGACTTCATCAACGTATTCGTCATTTAATGAAAAAGATTTAATGATCATAGTTTAATAACAATGCAAGTAATACTGGAAAATGATTGAGTCTGTATACATCAAATTTATGGGATTTGTAACTTAATTATAGGCATACTCTAATTGTTTGTAATGAGCTTCTTAAACGATCACTGCATATAAAAATCAATATGCGAGGACTCGATAACTTTATTTACCGAGAATACCGCGTTTTTATTTGCATTTCTGGGTTTTAGTCTGACATGCTAAGGTCTTTGTCAGAGAAGCTACATTTGTTTACTTAATAAAGAACGTCGAACGTCTAGAGAACCAGGCCACTATATTCGTTGAAGCTGTTGATCTTCTGCGGAAATTTTTCTGTCTAATTCATTTGTCGTGGCCACCACCGGCATTATCTCTTGTGTACTCAAATTTCATCTCGTGCCACCATGGTGAACCATGGTAGATTTGTCGCTGTTGTTAATAGTAGCCGATAAGTTATCCAGATAATGTAGGCCACCTCCTTGTTCGTAATATACCAGAGGATGGCGCACTTCATAATAAGAAACCATATAGAAATATAATCGGGTGGGACCCACTCTACTCCTCAATATTGAAAACAATTATTGTTTACAGAGCACCAGATGGTTACTGTTTTATTGTTAGAAAGTTGTAATGAACAGTGACTTGTATGTATGTGTAATGGGTATATGTAAATGTTGGCCGATGTACAGTATTTATATATATATATATATAAAGATACAGCACTAAGTATAATGTATCTTAACAACAGGCCAAGTGTCTATAAAATATTTAAAAAAAATAGTGGCGGATGTGTTTATTAAGCCTATCCACATTGCATTCATCTCAATGATGCAAACATCTCACACAACTACATGGGATTTCATAAACATCCACAGGCTGTTCACCCTGCTTGGTGATCGACCAACCTAGCAGCGAACCTTATAAAGTGTTCACGCATCCAATGGCTTTAACATTTTTCGAATCAGGTCTCTGATACATTGTACGTATAAGAGACAGGTGAATTTCCTTGGAAAATTAGTGTGATGGGGTATTTTGACATCTTCCATAAGTTTGGTAGTTCTTAAAACCCTTATGATGTCAAATTCACGGCAGGCGTTGTTGGACCGGAATATTCTCCTGGGAGTCGCCGTTTCTTCCATGAGACTTTCTGAGTCACCTCTTTCCTCTTAAGTTCAATAAAGTCAGTACGCCCCTCTCATGGTGGTTTGACCTGGCGTGAAAATACCTGTATCTCTTAGCATGGGTCACCTTTCGGTACAAAATATTACCCAAATATCCATCGTCGCACTTGTCTATTATAACATCGAGAAACTGTAATAATTTTTTATTTTCTTCCACTTATGTAGTGAACTGGATTGCTTTCAACAGAGACCCGTAGGTAGTATCAGGAATTTTCAGACCTGGTGAACCGAATGTCCAGCTTATGCTGCAACCACTCGAACTTAATTCAATCAAAAGCTTAATGGAACGATATGCCTGTGGCTGTAGTTGTATCAGATATCTATCTGTTCCGCTGGAAATGAAATTCGAAAATTTCATTCATGCACTTAAGATACTACCTTATGGCTAATTTAACTACGATTTTCTGCAAACAACATCCTGAATCTTTCTTCCTAATTAAATGATTCACACGTAAATATATTTCGTTTGAAATTTTAAGGTTGCAGCAAAATTTAACAAAATAAAAAAATAAAAAATATTAGGTATCTCTGCATGCAGTCGTGTGCATGCGTTCACCGGTCGTTCTATGATGCATTGCAATTATAGCATTCCTCAGAACTTATGTCGATACTCCCAAATCCAATATACAAATTAGAATGAATGTGAGAAATATTACCAACAGTTGGCATTGGTGTGTGATGCGGGTGTCTATTGGAAGGGGCCGCTGTTTCGATTTTGCACCTGTAGTTTTTGTTAGTTCTGTGTTGTTACGCTGAATCAATACACTATAGATATTACATCAGAGACACATTGAAATCCTGGTACTTAGATGCCATTTTAAAAAGTAATAATTAAATTGAATTTACTCTCAAGCATCAAGTATTCTGTGTAAAAATTGGAAAAATAATACAATAAAGAGCGATTTTTAAATAGAGTTCAGTATACGTTATGCAAAAGTTATTATCGGTATTAGGAAAGATTCCGATTAACTAAATAAAAACTGTATATTTTTAAGACATTTTTATCTTCCGATTCATGTAATTCTTAATTGAATGACAGACTACATACAGTTTTGTGACGAGAAATATTGTATGTCGCAACACTCGCTTGGATATTTTGTGAAAATTATAAATTCCAGTAAGATCGATTTAATTTCTCCAAAATAATTAGCAGCCTACATATAGCAGTTAAGTTTAAAATTATTTTCGGATAAGCAACTTCTGAAATAAAATGAGGAAACCATATTTCTTCAAAATCTTGTACAAATCTTGGAAAAAAAGAAAAAAAAATACCAAGATTTGGAGATCGTGCGGGTTGCCACCTTTCACCATCCTCACTAACCCAACTCTATCTGTTGGTAATTTTACAAATTTTCTGTTGTAAGGGTGTAAAAGTTATTAAGAACTCAGGCAAAGAGCGATTCCCACTTTATGAGTTATCTGGGTCAGATGTCATGAGAGCATGACAGGCAGACGAATGGACAAATGAGCGAGTCCATGAATTTCCTTTTATCATTCAGAAATAATCATAAAAAATGCATCGCTGGAGGTGGCAATTCCTCGAACACCGATCTCATACCACGTGACAATGATCTCACTTTGAAATTGAAACAGCTGTTGCGTGGTTGGTGCTCCGCAATTGTCTATCGAATAAATTCTGAATTATATTCAGGTACCCACTTTCTACAAGATGTCCTATCCGAAAGATATTCCAACCACGGTCCGCCAAGGATATGTTATGTAATTCGTTATATAGAGGATTCCTTACTTTTTCTTTTGAATGGAGTAGACTATTTAATTAAAATTATTTAAATATTGTTAAAACTTTACATATATAGTTGATATGTAGTTACAATGGGATGAAAATTTAAGTACCAGCTTCTGCGATGTTATAATCCAGAGTAGATCCGTTCTAGATACAACGAATTAACCTCATCGCTTCAATACCTCTGTGTCACATCTGCTTTGCTAGCCAGGGTTAATGGAGGGATCATCATGACAAATGTGCGACATGTTTAACCGGGCAATCATCTGAATGTAAAGCTTGCATTGCGACGTGACCACGTGTAATGTCTCTTTTAAATTTAGTTGTTCATCATCATCAGACGTTTTCGCTTTTGCGGGTCGTCCTTCACATCCTCTTCCAAGTCTGATTTTCCTCCATCACGTGTCTCCAGACGACTCCCTTAGCCTCTGCATCTTTCTTCACTTGGTGCATCCGTCTTATCCGAGGTCTTCCAACTGGTCTCCTTCCCTTCCCGCTGTTCAGCAGTGCTACTTTCGGCATCCTCTCCTCCTCCATCCTCATAACATGACCCAACCACTGCAGTCGTTTCCTCCTTAACGTCTCTTCTAATGTTTTCACTTGTAGTCTCTGCCTGATGTTTTCATTTCTGATTTTATCTTTCCTCGTGACATTTTCTATCCCTCTCAGAAACCTCAATATCTACCATCTACAATCTGATAATATCTCTCTTTGTCCAAGTCCAGGTTTCAGAACCGTAAGACAGTATGGGCTGGTAATATACTTTATAGAGCAGAATTACATATAGTTATTATGATCTAAAATTATATTTGAATAGCAAAGGCGATTTTATGATTGAAAATAAAAGCTTTAATACTGTGTACATTCCTGATTTAAATTTTAAAAAAAAACTAAAAATAATGTTACCGACTGCATTTGTAAGGAAGAAAGAATAAATAAATGAATTATGATTCAAATTCCGGACTGCAGAACAATAACTGAATGCTTTCTCGCTTTGAATCGCGAGATTTTTTTAAATTTCTATGGCTCAGTATCGTTTGACTGGGTGAGTATGTTCGTTATCATGTTGAAGATTTTTCCTATTGCTACCTTAAATCACAGTCAGGACATATAACTTTATTCTTGTAGTTACGCTATAATCTGTAGCACATACCTGACCATCGATTTGTCAGTGTTTGAGGCTTAGCTGGTTACACTGAATTAAAATGTGGCTTTGGGTAGACAGGAGGCGAATGTTTTGTGACCACTTTCTATTCTGGCTACAGGTAGACAGAAACAAAAGCGACTCAATTTCGCTGTGGAAAAGTACGCATCTCGACTGTAATGTTGAAGTATGCCGATTCCCACGCTTAACCGATGCCTTGTAGTTGTCATAGACTCCGCGTTGTTTAAGCAAGTAGAAAGGTTAAATAAACAGACTTCCAGCCGCATATAAATGTCTTAACTATGGGACGTTTCGTGGGCTCTATCTCTGCCCTCTTCTTCAACCAAAGATATAACGAAAAACGAGTGCAGAGATAAACGATCTAGAAAAGTCTCACAACTGTGATATTTATTCGCGGCTGGAAGTCCCAGAGGAGTTTATTTATTTACGACGCCGTGAAATTCTTCTTTCTTACATCAAGTAGAAAGATTCCCATATCAAGTCATCACTAATCGAAGGCCACACCAGGATAGCAGTCTTCAAGAGGAATTACACACACGATCGGCTAAAACCATCCCAACAACGCTCTGGTTTCTTGCCCATTTCCAGTGAAACGTAGGAAGAAGAGTACTGCAACTAGATACCAAGAACACATCTGTCAGTTGAGATATGGTTCGCGCTATTAGACTTCGTAGTAGTAGACTGTAAAACACAGTTACCCACGATTACACGGTGCTAAATTGTAATCATATCTCAAGCAACGTTGCGTCCGATGAACAATCTGGCGCTCCAACCTCATGACGTTCGCAAGAAACTTTGGCCTACCACGTCATGCATTAACATTAAAAGAAATGAGTTCAATAATAAATGAAACGCAGCACATTTGTCCCTTACTTGTTAGAACTGTAAAGAAGGTTCTTAGATAGTCTATGAGGAATAAAGTAATATATGAATTCAAAACTAGAGATGATTATAATATCATTGACTCGGGCCGGTTGGATGCGTGCTAAACGTTAGGGCCTGTTGGATGAGTGCTAAAAGTTAGGGCCTGTTGGATGAATGCTAAATGTTTGGGCCTGTTGGATGAGTGCTAAACGTTTGGTCCTTGTAGCCTGGTAGACGTTGGTAATATCTCGAGCCAGCTATCGAGATTTCGTTTTGCTTTGGATTCGCGAAATCACTCATGTTTTCTTGTAAAGTCCATGCCCGAATGCTTTCCGTTCCTTGCCTCCGACCCCACTGTTTAATTCAACGCAAATTCACAAAAGAAGTGTAAATCCTGATTAGATGCAAATGTTAATTTGACCACCATTTAATATCTATTTGTCGAATGATATTTCCCATTATGTTGAGCTGCGATAGAACTTGGTATAAACTCAACTGGGAAATTGGTAGGAAAAGGTTACAAAGTATTTAATTTACTGGAGAGGGTGGTGATGGGATGTACCAGAGAAATGAGGAAATCGGGTTACAAAATTTTTACCAGAACAGTGATTGAGTATAGTGTTGTAGTGTGGGACCCACATATTTGGGCATTAAGTACAGGTTTTGGAGTTCGTGCAACGAAGAATGGTCTCTAGATTTATTTTTGAAAATTACCGCAGTATGAAGAAGTAAATAACTGATATGACAAATAAGCTGGATTGGGAATGACTGGAAGTAGGACGAGTGTGAAGACAGTGCTGGGAGTATACAAGTCATATATTTGTGATGAGGCGTGCAAAGATATTGGTGTAAGAATTAAAAGTAGTGCATGAAATGGAAAACACGACCATGACCTCAAGCTGCACTGGATTTTAGGCATAAAGGAGTGGAAAAATTTTCTTTTGTAGGTAAGGTGTCACGGATTGGAATAACATACCAAGGAAGGTGATGAATAATTCACCAAAAAACATGAAAGAATTTAAAATTAAAATTCATTTTGGTCAAAGGGTGGATGCTTTGCACTAAAAGGAAAGAAGATGAGGATAAAATAACAGTAATAACATATGGGTAAATAGAGTTGAGTAATTCTCACTGGATCATGTGCTCCATCGTAATTAAATTAAACATTTCGTTTGCAAGAACGCTTCCGCCAGACAATATCAGATGAACAGATTCTGTTAAGAAACAATTAAATTAGCCGACCATTTTCATTTGTCGGCATGTGGTTGACAAATCGAAATATAACGTAGACTGTCACTAACGTGACGTAAGCTATGATTATACAGTTTCATTAAAGTCTGTCAACTAGTTTTAGCGTGATGCGCGAACAAAATACAACAAGATATGCAGACAGGTAAAAATTCCAAGTTATACAGTTTTGAAGACTCTGTCTTTAGTAGTGTTCATTGCAATTTCTCGTTTTGTAATAGATTTCATATTCTTAAATTTTATAAGTAATATAGATTTACAATAAACCTTTTTTTATATTCATTTTTGGAACTTGTTAAATAAGTGGTGTTCGTTCTTTTATAACTTAGTGGGGCTGTATTCTTTTTAGTGGTATTATACCGGCCTATTTCTTTCATATTCAAGTCATTGTCCTGTACATAAGTTTTTAAAATTAATATTCATAAATTCTATTTTAGAATTAACCCAATATTTCCTGATAAAATTAATTATTGGGTAGAAGCAGAAACGTAAGAAAGAAAAACACAAAATCCAGTAACGACATTTACAGGTGACAACCCTCACTGTCGACATAATTTTAAGACGAGGAAAAGCTATTACAATATTCCAAAATACATAACCAAAGGAAAGGTTTCGAGTGAACTTTTACTTAGAATTTTAAAAAAAATACAAGCAAACAACCTGAGTCTACGTTTCTGAATATCAAAGAGGTTTTCACCAATCCATATTCCTACGGATCATTCACTTAAAGTGATCATTTAAAGCTTTACAGTTTTGAATCTTTTTCAAAATTCTTTTGCCACTTTTCTGTGCGTCATGTCTAGAGAGTTAGGTAATCAAGTTGTTTGGCACTAAAAACTTTTTGTTGCTGGATAAAGGGGTGATAATATAATAAAAACATTGCCTCGTGCTGATTTCTTCTTGTTGTTAATATCACATCGGAAATTTCTCCTTACTTTAATAACTGATCCACAATTTAATGTCGGAGGTGTCTGAATAAAGAGATACTCACTTCGTTTATGTGTATAAGATTAAGCTTTAACTGCAGGAAAGCATTTTACACTTTCATTATAAATGAAAACTCTAAAGTATTCCTCTATTTACGTATTTTATCTCTGACGTATTTCAGATTCAAAACATTTTGTTCTTTCCAAAACCACAAACTTCTCAAAGGTACCATTATATACCATTCGTATCGACTTTCTAATCATAACATCGATTCTAGTTTCCCTGAAATTAGATTGGTTGCAACGTAAACATAATAACTAGGATAAATCGCCCGGTTCTTATGAAATTTTACAATTATCAGTTTACATTGGAATTTTTCTTAACGAACAGACAGATAATTTATTAATTAAGGCTTCACCGCTCGTAGACTTCGAAGTAATGAGAGTTGAGTTAAAGTTCATATAGTTATAACTACACTACTGTTTGCGAAAGTTGTAACAACCAGAATGACTGGTCTGAATCACTCCAAATCGGAAGATGCGTTTCACAGTGGTACGATAATACGAAGACTGTTCAGTAAGTTATGTAGTTCAATAAGAAAAACACTTTTATTGTTAGATACATATTTTATGAACTCCAATAAACTTGTTCCAGTTATCTTATAGTTAATGGATTCCATCCCTGAAGAGAGAATCCGGAATACTGTGGATATAGGCTTCCATGGTTGCTATTACCTTTTCTTTCTGCACGCATGATTTTTTTTAGATGTGGAAACAGCCAGAAGACAAAGGGAGGCGAATCTGGCGGATGTGGTAATAATTCGTACTTTAATTCACTGATTTTTGCGATAGTTTTTTGAGCAGTTTGAGAGGTTGGATTGTCTTGATGAACTTTTTTTCTGTAAACCAATTCCTTTCTCACAAATTTTTACATCCATCTGGTCCAAAATGCTACAATAATAATCAGAGTTTATTATTTTTTTTTAACCAGTTTGGAGATAATTCATGAACAAAATTTCTTTTGCATTCCAAAAAACTGATGCTAATACCTTTTTGGCTGATTTCTAGACCCTAACTCGCCTTGGAGCCGAGGTACCGGGTTCACACCACTCCTTAGCCTCTTGTTTGATTCAGGATCAAGGAGGTAGACCCAAGTCTCATCCATAGATTCGAGAGATAAGATGCCGTACTGATACATTTATGTATTCTTTCTTTCTGTTCTTTCTTTCGTTCTGTTCGGGATTGGAATACTCTAAAATAGGATTGGTGCTTAGCACCCTCTGCCACCCACAGTAATTATGAATTGCAGAGTATAGATGTAGATGTAGATAGTGATGAAATGACGCACAAAATCCTTTTTATCCTTTTTAAAACGCTCCAAATGTTGAAGAGAAAGTCACATTCGAATGTGTTTGTGTTTCATTTTTAGCGCATGCGACACCCATTTTGCACACAGCTCTTTCAGCCAAAATATTACTCAATGACTAATGATATGCCTAAAGCTTCTAATAAATCTCTCTCTGCTAATCAACGATCTTCAAAAACTATATCCTGTACTTTTGGTACAATTTCTGGCGTTGATGCACTATTCACCTGGATCATCTGCAAGACTCGTACGATCACGTTTAAATTCAGAAAAAAACATCTTTCTACTGTTCTAATTGAAGATGAACAGTCCTTATACACTTTTAACAACAGTTCATAAATTTGTTTTGGTGGTACACCTTCCTAAATTAAGAATTTTGTCACTGCACGATATTAAACTTTTTCCAATTTCACCAATATACTGTGACACGTCAACTTTGAACAGCTGTAATATACGATAAGTTGTCAGACCTGAATGAAACTTCACACGTATTAATAAAAAAGTAGTACCAAATTTAGAAAAATGAAGGAACAAATCTACGAGTGCACATCTGTTATCTATCGATAAAAGTTATGAGTGATTAAGATTGCAGATAGGGCGTGCACAAGGACCCAGCAACGCCCTCTTTTCTGCGATCGGAAAAATCAGTGTTACGCTACTCTCATGCGGTGCAAAACCATCAAACGAAGTTGAAACGTGACGTAAGTTCAGGTAAGACTCGTTGACCTCAAAGGATGCAAAGTCAGCAAGTGAGTGAGTTCAAATGTGACAGAATGTTTGAACTTTGGGAAAAGGGTTTCTCGTCCCCTGCTCCCACAGTGTACGCTGCTACGACATCTATGAGTGTGTGCAATCAGAGGGTAGAAGAGGGTCGTACTCAGCGGCTAGAGGGGACTGGACCACACAATGTGACCATAGCGCGGGAAACTGCCATACTGCCAACATGGCCGTAACCGACGGAACAGCTTCGTCCACAGTGTTGGCTCGCCGTTGGAAAATAGCAACGAGTGTGGACATCAGCTGAGGGCTGGACTTGAGGCACGCGTGCCATTAACCATAAACCTACATCGCCTCAGACAGCAATGGGTAAGTGAACGCCGTCACTAGAGTACTGAGTATCAAAATGTAGTGTTTTCGAACGAATGCCGGTTTAACTTGTCCCACCGTGCATGATTAATAGATTTTCGGGGTATGCCGCGATGTTTATTTCATAAACTGAGCTTCGGCTGGTATCCCACAGCCTTCGTCAGAGATACTGTTTATATTGACATAGCAACGAATGCCAAGCATCTTCGCTATCTTCCTTGATGTTTCGGTATTATTTAAAATTTCTGCTGCCTCTTTCACACGTCGAGGCACTATTGGTCTTCTCTCCACAGCAGCCTCGAGTCTTGAAATTTTATTTCGTGACCGGTGTCAACTGCATGGCGAACTACGGCGGATTTGTTGCTATTGTTATATTTGTAGTCACGGATATGTTCCTTAAGTCTCTCCGCCACTGTGCGACCTGTCTCCCCGATATAAACACTGCCACAACTGCAGGAGATTTCATAAACACCCGTAAGCTGGTGTGGGTGTAATCTATCTTTTACCCTGGTTAATGACCGGCCAAGTTCGCAGTGAGCCTTATACACTATTCACACCGCTACCCGCTTTAACAGTTTCCCCAATTCGGTCAGTGATACCCTGTATGTATGGGAGACAGGTGAATTTTCTTGGCACATTGGTTTCGTGGATAAGTTGACGTCTTCCATAAGTGTTCGTCACGTACATTCCGGTCCTCCTGCAATCATCGTCGACGCTTTGTGAACGCGCTTATACACTGAGTGGCAGTGTGTTACCCAACGTGGTGGTGAGAGGTAACGCTCTAGCCTTGCATTCGGAAGTACGCGGATTCGAATCCCCGTCTGGCAATCCACATTTCGGTTATCATTATTTCTCTAAATCATTCCAGGCAAATCCAGAGATTGTCCTTTCAAAAGGCCATGAACGAATTCCTTCCCGTTCCTTCCTATCGTCCTTCCGCCTCCAATGACAACGACGTCGACCAGGCGTAAAACCTAAAGCACGAAAAAATAAAAGTTTACCCAGCAGCATATACATGCTTTCTGTGAATCGCCTGCAGCTCTGATTTCAGCACGATGGGGCTTTACACCGCACTGAATTATTATATCCAAAGTGCATGAACAGTTTTGTAAGTCTAATAATTTGTGTATTGCCATATCTCCTGATCTGCGCAATAAATTCGATTTTAATCACATATCTCCTAAATCAAATATTAACAAACAGGAGTATATTACGAAGAGGTCTACACAGTTATTCATTGTGAGGCATAGTTTTTTTTTTGTAAATTATTTGGTGTAACAAGGTTTAACAGTTTTATTATTAATATTTTTTCCCATCTCATACATAGATTAGTTGCAAAAACATTCTAAAATCAGTGAAAAGGACGTGCTAATTTATAGTGAAGGAAACACAGGACTTTGATATTGCAGTGATCAGGATAACGTTGCATTGGTCGCGGTTTTAAGTTAAGTCTAGATCATCTATGTTTCGAATTATCTCTCTCTCTCTCTCTTTTTTTTCTTTTTTTTTTTTTTTTTTTTTTTTTTTTTTTTTTTTTTTTTGTACAATGTTTAGGGGAAGAGGGAAAGAGGGAAAGAGGGAAAGAGGGAAAGAGGGAAGAGGGAAAGATTGGATGAGGTGTGAGACAAGGATTTTGTTTGTCACTCATAGTACTTAACATATATTTGGAGGAAATTATGAAAAGAAGTTTAAGTGGTAAAAGAGGTGTATGCATGATTGGACGTAGGATTAGCTGAATAAGGTTTGCTGATGACATGGGTTTGCAGGCAGAAACTGTCAAGATACTCAGAAGAATGTTAAAGACTTTAGACAAAGCGTGTGTGGAATTCGGAATGAGAATCAATAGGACTAAAACTAAATGTATGATGGTGGGAAAGAGTAGGAAAGAAATGATGATAACGTAACAATGAGAAATAATTGAGTAATTGGAGTATTTCAAGTATCTCCGGCGTATTGTGAGTGGTAATATGAGTTGCAAGAAGGAGGTGAAAACTAGAAAAGCAATGACAAAGGAAGCTTTCAATAGAAAAAAAATTATTATGCGGTAGGTTAGATAAAAACCGGAGGAAAAAATTACCTAAATGTTTTGTACGAAGTGTAGCTGAAACATGGACGCTACGCAAAGATCTAAAGAGGTTGGAAGCTTTCGAAATGTGTATATGGAGGAGGATGGAGAAAATAAGTTGGAAAGACAAAGTAACGAATGATGAAGTGGTGGAACGAGTAGGAGAGGAAATGTCCCTTATAACAACAATAGGGAACAGAAAAAGGAACTGGATTGGTCTTGTGTTGAGGAATGAGTGCAAGCTTAAAACTGCTCTGGAGGGGATTGTGAACGAAAGGAAAAGAAGAGGTCGGCGAAGGAAGAAAATGATTGCTGACATCATGGTGAAGGGGAAATATACAGAGAGTAAGAGAATGGCGGAACAGAGGACCTGCTGAATAGCAGAGAACCCTTGATGATGATGATGATGATACGCTTGCTCTGTTGCTGATGTAAGGCATAATTACATTTCTTCATCTTATAACACATAAGGGACTATAATCAAAGCACATATAATTGGCTGAACAGCCTCAAATATAGAAAGGAATTTCTTTCTTTGAAAATAAACGATTTACCATTAAAAAATAAGTAGAGGCGGCGAGAAAAAACAAAAGAAACAGAGAATTGTGCTCGGCTGTGACCAACACACACACAAAGGAATGTCCAGGCTTATTAAGTGTGTCAGTACTGTCAGGAAAATAGCAACTGAAAGAAGGAATGGAGTTTTCACTTGTAAACTAGACTCATCTCAACATTCAACAACGTATTGAGTAGAGGATAAGTATATTGATTCCAGGTAAACGTGAAGTATAAATTGAAATAACTGGGTGACCGATCTTCGCTCGGCATCTTTCATTTTTTGTTCAATGAACCAGAATTTGAGTAAAGTTTGATTAAAGTTAAAGATTTTTTGAAGGCTTCATACACATTTTTAAGTGCACAGTTCTCTGCAAAGAGAAGCTTGACTCGGCTTACTGGTACCTGAATCGTACGAGACGAAATTAGAGCCGTATCCGAGAAACCTAAGCCAATAATTTTTTAATTTTTTTTTTTTTTTTTTTTTTTTTTTTTTTTTGTAAAATCGTATTACAACCTTAAAAGCAAATCGTTAATTACATTTGAAATTTCACCCAAATCGCTGCTAGAGCAATTTACGAGATCGTATGGTTTACCACCTCATAAATTACTTTTAAAGAAAAATGCTATTATTATGTTAAGTAGAAATATTAATGCTAATAAGAGATTAATTAATGGTGCAGACTACTGGTAATTCTCTTAGACGAGTACATCATCAATGCCATGCTCATACCTCGCATTAACCTCACACCACCAACTGTGCCTATCCAACTGATAAGAAAACAATTCCCAGTAGAAGTAACATTCACCTTAAAGATAGGATTATATTTATCAGAGCCTGTTTTTTCGTATGGATACATGTATGTAGCTTTTTCACGAGTCTGTAGATTCATTAATATTTATTTTTGTGTTAGATACACATACCTTGAAAAAGTCAACTATGATCACATTATAACTGCTAATATTGTTTTCAAAGAAGATTTGCGAAGTGAAGAAGATTGAAAAAATGACAAATCCAATATTTTTTAAATATTCACTTTTTAAATGTTTACTATTAGACATGTAGTATTTAATGATAACGATTTTTTTTACAATAAAAGTGATATCTTAACTTTATCCATAACAAAATGGATTAGTGAAAGTCTGCAACTGTTTCAAATTGAGGGTAAACAAATGAAAATCTGCGACAAAGTAACTGTGTCGCAGATTTTGATTTGTTTACCCTCAAATAAAAGTGATATTTATTACTACTCTTCAACATAAAATACCTTTCATTAATAAATACTTGCATTTCCTCAATATTATATCACCATTTGGTAACTGATCACGATACTGTGCGAAATATTCGTATGGGTAAATTAGTATACATGAATTATTCGTTTAAAGATATGAGTTCCTTGTTGAAACCAAAGAGAACCTAACCATCAGTAGGCTTTCTGGTAGCTGAAACGTCTACGAGATGGCGTTAGAACCGTTTCCGAGATACCAAATACATTTTTTTTGTTTTGTAAATTCTTGTTTTTGGTGGGAAGACAGCTATCTAGATAAACTTAAAAAGCAAAATGTTATCTAACTATGAAATTTCATTCAAATCCGTTAGAACCGATTCCGATATACCAAATATATATATGCACTACAAGAAGTGCTCGTTTAAAGATATAAGACAAGGTGAGTCTCCATTCAGAGTACCACTATTATAAGCCGGGGCGCAATATTTGTTCAGAACGCATAAGGAATATGCACCGTCCTTGGGCAATGTAAAATCAATTTATCATCAATACACCAACGATCAGATTGTGTTGGTCACTTAATAACAGTTCTTTATGTCTGTGAATATTTCAATACAATGAAAAGTTTAATAGGAAAATAATTTAAAGCGGCAGACTAAGATTCATCCTAACGTTCTACCTTATGCTGTACAGAAATATTGTTCCCCGTCTTACCTTTATCATCAATCAGATAAGGCAGACGAAGTGCGATAATCTGAAACTGCAACAAGAATTGAACGCGGAAGAGTTTGCATGTTTCTACCTCTTCCCCTAAGCAAACAATGGATTGAAAGAAACGCGTTAAGAAAAGATCTTGCAACCTAATTGTTTCCAATTCTTGGTTTAATAGGAACTAATTCAAGTTTTAAAGAAATGACATCATATTCTTTGGATTGTTAGTATTTGACTAAATACTGTTGCTGACCCTAGTTGTTGGATCATGTTATATTATTAATTGGGTATGCCAGGATGACTGACTCGTGGATTCTGACTACGATGTCCTATGACTTGCGCCGACTTACTTCATGCATCTTCTGCTCTTGAATTCTTGTTGTTCTAACCTATCCTCTTCGTCTCTTGTGCTAGTGCCAAATAAACACGAGCATCGAGGGTAACTTGTGTCTAGGAGAGGGAGCGGACAGCTATGAGTTACTTGAAATGAAACAATGTTTTTGGAAACCTCATTTAATCTGCACTGAACTGTAAATCATCTACTGTCGATGTTGTACAAGATTGGAGGTATTTCGTAACTCGTGATACTAATCCTAGGGATGAAACTTAGCCTTACAGTTCACAACTAACAGAGAATGGTGAGGTTGGTGCAGCGAATATCTATTCCGAGGCCTAGATGCTAACTTGTAGCTCGTCAGTCAAGAAGTGAGAGTGATCAATGTATTCTAGCTTGCTGGAAAATTATTGGCTTGCATGCTCAGCACTGCACGTGTAGCTTGCAACCTGAACTGTCGATCGGCAGAAAGTCGAACAACAGGACGTGCTTACTCGACGTCTGGCTGCAGTGAAACTAGAAAACTTACATGATGTCGATATTAAAATATTGCACTAAATGTCCCCTCAAATACCCCCAGTGTTTTTTATTTAAAAAAAAAAAAAAAAGCGCTACTCCCAGAGCGCGGGAATAACATCAAACACTATCAGTATTTTTTTGTTGAAAAATAGTAAAAATGGAGCTGGTGATAAGTAGAGATAAAAATATGCATGCTGACGTGTAGGAAATACCTCTTGTCTTAAGTATGCATTCATAAAAATAAACAGAAACTTGGCAAAGCAAAAACAAAACATGAAATATCAGACATATTAATACCCATAAAAGCAAATAAATATAATGATAAGATATGCAAAAAGTAATAATAATTAAAATTGAATATACATTAGTCGTTTGTGCTGGGTGTTTCCCCATTAGAATTAGTATTTGGCGTGTCTGGTACCACTAAAATATTATACTAAATGACGTCCCGTCATAATGCGATGCCATTTGTACGTTCTGTTGGAATTTTGTTTTTGTGTAGCCTCAGTAATTGTTTTACCTAATTTTCAACTATTGATGGGTGAATTAGTATTTATTATTATTTAATATTGTATGAAAAATACTGGCAGTTTAGTGAAAAATCGATTGGAAGATTTTCAACATACAACAGACAGATGAAACTAAATACAAACTCGGTCACTGGTCTTTAAGTTAGAAAATTAGACACTTGGTATACTTGATTTCCGTTTAATTTTTGTTTGAATCAGTGGTACATTGTCGAAGTAATGTTCATACTATGACTGTGTTGAACCATCCTCAGGAGTTGTTTGATGAAGTACTTCTAACCCAGAGAGAGGGTAATTTATTCTGAGTTCTGGAAGAGCCATAGCGCTAGCACAGCCCGTGTTGATCTTGGCGCTCAAATTAGTTTGTAATACAACCGCTTTGACGGGCCTGCCTTGGCTCGCGGTTCCCATTCACGGCTAAATTCGTCTGCAGTTCGCCGCCCAGAGTCAATAAGAATGGCAGCTCGGCAATTTAGCCCCAATTACCAACACCTGCCCCACCTACCATTGTCGGGGCGCCGTATAAATATTGCCTCAGCAGACCACTCGCTCGTCTGAAAACACTAGACCCGCTGGACGTATAAGTAATGCAATTTCCAAAGGCAAACTCGGACGCTGTGGAGGTCACGTAGCGAATAGCCGGCCCACTGTGTGGCGTTATGAGCCGCGGTCAGTTTGCCAAACACAAATTGCTGTACGGGGAATCCCGTCGAGTTGGTTCGAACTAGTGTGCTGAAGTTGCTGAGCCACTGTATGAAAACAGCCATCTTATCATAACGCACGAAAATATAATTCCCGTCTCCGAATTTGTTTTCGTCTTCGATTTCTCGCCATTTGGTTTGAAAGAGGCTCAGTGGTCGAGTTGGCTAACTGTTAATCCAGAAGTCCAGTATTCAAATACCAATTGCACCAGAATACCTTTACCTTTGCTTAATATAGAGAAGCTTTGTTCTTGTGATAAATACTTCAGCCCTCCGTGGTTATGTTTAGTGCTACAGAAGCTAATACGCCTCAAAGCGTCAAATCGTTACTTCGTTACTTGACGGCCGACCATATCCCAGATAGCACTGCTATATGCACTAATTATTATTATTTTGTTTTGTTTTTTAGTGTTAAGTAACGTTCGAACTATTGTCAGATGGCAGCCTGATTTATGGTTTTCATCAGATTTTTCAGTAAGCATTAGTTCCAACATTTCCCCTCAAAAATGCATATTAAATAGACCTAATGTCCTCAAGTGATTTTAAAATAAGTGTCAACAGCAAAATTCATCCTTGAAAAATCACTTCAACTTTCTCTGCACCTAAACTTTAGCTTCTTTAGCAATGTATTTTGGGGGAGGGTAGAAACAAAAATACCATAACTTAGATTTTACCCAACTTTTTAAAGTCCTTAAAAAAATTGACTACCAAGCTTGTCGTAGAAATGTACGTTTAATTTCATCTGTCATTTTATAAGATTGATTTAACAATTTTCCGGCGAAGCTTAGGGCTCACTCGAGTAAATATACAAATATGCAGCTCTTAGCACCGTATGGATGGATCTTTCATACTGTGACCAGACAAATGCTGCGGCAGAAATTGATATTGCTAAACGAAGAAATTTGGCTCACTTCTGTTCTATGAAACTTTCTCCGATAATCTTTTGAAGACAGGAAATTAGCTAACGTCTAAGCACTAAGCATCGAGTCTCCCAACGTGCACCATGGTGGTTGCATGTCGGTAGCTATGGGTGTGTGGAGATATGGTGGTTAAAATTGGTCGATGGCGTGCATTTTCGTATTTCGACCAAAGACATGTGTGTACCTTTATTTCACTTTGCAGTGATCAATACACTGTGCAGAAAACTGATGTTTGTGTGTGGCATTAAAAACACGTATGAACTAGTGGGCACCGACTAGTTACATACAATAGAATATTTTTAATACAAGGCATTTCTGTTCTATTTAAACAGCGAAAGTGCTTTTCTTGCCATAATCGAAGTTGAAAACAGGTATCTTACAATAGAGAACCATATTATGGGTGACGTTTGTAAATATTACAGCACAGCGAAATAATTTCATATTTGATAAACGCTGTTTAATTGCGTGGTGCGAGTTATGTTTGGAGGTAGGTTACGGAGGGAAGCCTGCACTAAAGACGTTCTCCTACAATATAGATGTACCTGAGTAACGTGGCTCGCTCAATATTGAGAGTATTCTCTTGGATGTTACAAGATGTGAGCGACATATCTTGACCGTTTGTGAGGTGAGGATTAGATTTCTTGGTAAATAGTTACAAATATAGAGGTCGATGATGATCGCAAGTCACTGAAGTCTGGCGGTGACCCGGGCCAATGCCGAGAATATTGACGGGTGTAGCCGTACAGAGATTAAATATACACAACTAATGACGGAAGGAAACTGAAATAGATCTAAAGCTGATTTTTTTTCCTAAATGGTGTGGGGAGAATTTGGCGCCATGGAGACGGTTAGCGTAAATGTGAAACCGAGCACCAATCCATTGCGAACTGTCGACAAGGAAGACGCTGGGTTTGGTGTCTGGGTGTCAACGTGAGGCGGTGAGAGATCAGCAACCACGATATCCTAATATCCTTATTTAGGACTAGTGTAGGCCCATGACTGTTTTTCGCGTATCGTCTCGGGTCGAGAATAGTTCCAGTTTTTAGGGTCAAAGATTATGACGGGTTGACCTGATCTGACCAAATACGTACTTGACCCGTAATTCATCCTTAGGGCGAGTAAAATCTCTTGAGCTTTAAGAACTAATAAGAATTAATAGACGCATAAAACACGGACAGAATTTTAAAAAGTTCTTTCTACGTTCTAAATCAAAATTTGAAACTAAAAGATTTTTCTTTTTGATGGAGGCTCTTTTTGCTAGTGCTAATCTACTTTTAACGTCATTCCTGCTTCGGACATCAGTTGTAATTTAGTTCCCAAGTAGCAGAATTCACTTACTTCTCGTAGTGCTTTCGGTCCTATTTTTATATTTAATCTACCGTGATTGGTATCACCTCTGCTACATTTCTTCACTTTTGTCTTTCTTTGATTTATATTCAGTCCAAAATGTTCCTTCAGTATTTTGTTCATGCCATTCGGTAACCAAGGAAGTTTTATTTTATGAATGTATGGGATAAGAGTATAGATACTTTTAGCAACATGCGATTCAGTAATTTGTGCAAAAGTTAGGAAAAAGAACGGAAATCTGCTTACTGAAGTCTTCTTACTTCTATCAGAAAACTGTTAAAACCATATAAATTGAAAATTATTGTATTTTCTGCAGATTTTAAACATCCTATTGGTTAACAATCGAAGTTTAAGAATCGCTAAGCGATACCGATAAAACCAGATGAATAACTGGAGTGGAACATAGTGAAAATGAAAATGGTATTCTAATAATGGCAGCTATGGTAACAGTCACTGCTCTCAATACGAAATTCGTCGGTGAGAGATATGAGAGGGGGGGGGGGGAAGAGGCGACGTGGAGTTGTGCCGTGGTAAGCCCCGAAGCGCTGTTTACTGTTTGGCTCCTGCATGGTTGTTTAATAAGTCCGCTCATTAAAGTAGTACGAGTGTTGTCAAAATTGTATGCGCAGCGTAACGCTTGTCCGTCGCTCGCAGGCTAGTTAATTAGCGTTAGCAATCCACTCTGGCTGACAGCAGCGCCGCCACCAGCTGGTGTCCAACGACCACAACTAGCCGCGAGCAAGTGCTTCACAATCAGCGAATCGTGATAGCTGACGCCATCGCTACTGGTAATGCTTACCGACTCGCGTTAATGTTTAAAATCAATGCGATTTCTTTGAGGAAGAGAACAAAGTATAAGGCTTTACATTTTTAGCATTTATCGATTGTAAACTCTTCTGATAGGTAATTAAACAAATAGTACCTGGGTGACCCATCATCGCACGGTATCATCCGATTTCTGTTCAATATGCAAGTTTGATTAAAGTTAATCGTTTTTCTTAAATATTTAATTAAATTACGAAGGGGCGCACGCTCCGGTGCCAATTTTCCTACAAACCCCTCTTGTCCCTTTCCTGCACCCACCTACATTTGCCCTCTGCAAATCTTAGCATTGAATTCATTCAACGTTTTTGATAAATTATTCATCATCTCTCTTGGTAACTCATTCCAATCCCTGACACCCTTACCTAAAAAGAGAATCTTCCTACACCCTTGTGCCTGAAATCGAGTGCCAGCTTGTGGTCATGGTCATCTTTTCCCTTCCAATCATTACTTTCAATTCTTACAGCAATATCTTTCGATGCCTCATTACCAATATACGCCTTGTACACTCCCATGACCCTTTTCACCCTCCTCCTGTCTTCCAATGAGTCCCATTCCAGCTCTTTTATCGTATCTGTTACTGATTGCGTTCTGCAATAATTTCCAGAAGCCATCCTAAGCATTTTTAAGTGCACAGTTCCTTGCAAAGAGAAGCTTAACTAACACCAGTTGTCTAACATCCTACGAGATGAGGTTAAAGCTGTTTTCGAAATACCAAATCCAAGAATTTCTCCCTTTTCTTTTTAAGATCGTGTTAAAAACTTACAAAGCCAAACTTTATCTACATATGAAATTTCATCCAAATCGTTAGAGTCATTTTCGAGATTGTCTGATTTACCACATCATAAATAGCTTTTAAGGAAAAACGCTATTATTAGGTTCAATGGAAATATTAATGCTAATCAGAGATTAAATAATGGTGCAAGATTTGTGGTAATTCTCCTAGCCGAGTACATCATCAGTGTTAAATTAATTCACTCAGGTAAAACTATGCTGTTACCTCGCATTAACCTCACACCACCAATGATAAGAAATAATTCCAAATTCGCTACGACATTAATAAAGCACAAGGTCATACGCTTCAGAAGGCAGGATTGTATTTATCAGAACATGGATACACGTACGTGGCTTTTTAATGAATCTCTAGATTCATTAATATTTATTTTTTGTGTGTTAAAGACACATACGGCCAAAAATTCAACGATGATATTGTGGCTAATTTTGTTTTCCAAGAAGATTGTCAATGCCAATATTTTTTAAAATGTTTGCTTTTAAAATGTTTTACAATTAAGCATGTAGTATTTAATGATAGCATCTTACAGGAAAAGTGATATTTATTACTTCTCTTCAAAATAAAATACCTTTCATTAATAAATACTTGCATTTAATTATTTTCCCATTATTGTATTACCATATATTCTCATGGGTCAGTTAGTACACATGAATTCTTTATTTAAAGATTTCCTAGTCGAAACCAAAGAGAAACTACCAGTAGGCTTTCTGGTACCTGAAACGTCTATGAGATGGCGTTAGAGCCGTTGCCGAGATACCAGGCACAAAAATTGTTTTTTTTTTTTTTTTTTTTTTTTTTTTTTTTTTTTTTTTTTTTTTTGTAAATTCATGATTTTGCTGGGAAGACTCCTATTTAAATAAACTTAAAAAAAGCAAAACGATGAAGTTTCATCTAAATGGCTAGAGCCGTTTTCGATATCCCATATATATGTATTAGGGTGTCCCTTATAAGAGCAAAAAACCCTCCAATTCTTTTCTGTAGCTTAGTTACAAGAAAATTTATCCTCCAACGATGATCTTAACCCGTGACCGAGTAGACCCGAAAGTTTACGAAAAATTTTTATTCTGACCATCGCTTGATACCTGACTAAATCTCGGGAGGACGCCGGTTCGAATCCTCGTCCGATCATCCAGATTTGGGTTTTCCATGGTTTCCCCAAATCACTCAAGGCGAATGCCGGGATGCTTACTTGAAAAAGGCCATGGCCGAATTCTTTCCCGTTCCTTATTTCCAGCCCGATCTCGCCTCTAATGACTTCGACATCGATGAGAAGTAAGGCCATAGGTAAAAGGAAAAACAAAAAACACCTGACTAAATCATTAAAACTATGTACAATTTTGAAATCCAGTCAAAATTAATTAATATTTAATTATTTAGTAAGACAGAAGTCTTAAAATTATAGGGTGTATTTTCTTTTTAGGATATCTCTTTTTATAATGAGAGTTCAATTTTTTCTGTTTTTGTAGGAAACTGTTTCCGTTCTTCATCAGCTGTAATTAAACCATGAAACTCTTGCATTAATTTTACAACTTTTCCAGCTGTGTCTTTCAGATAAAGGACCTTTCTTTTATCCTGTAACAAAAAAAAACAAAAACAACCGAATGTTCTTCTAACGAAGAAACCCTTTTCTGAAGAACACGGCTTTCAACCGAGAAAACAAATGTTTGCTCTCGGCGGATACAAATTCATGGTGGCTTTTCCTCAAACAAAATATAGGAAAGTATTAATCAAGTTCCAAAAGATACAAAATAATGTAAAATTTAAGTTGATAACTTAGGAAACGTGTCTGGAGTTAATAAATGGCTCTTGCCATACATCAAGCTTGATGAACTGTACGGGGATGCCTTTCGTTTTGTTCTTTGCCACTATCTCCATCCAAAAATATAACTTAGTTCTCTATAGTCGCCTCTATTTGATGCCGACATGCAAAAAATTGTAACTTTCTTTTTAACATTTGTTGCAGAAGTGCGGAGGCGCCATTGAGATGACCTATGTTGGATACAATTGTGTCGAAGCTCATTATGTGCACTTTATAACGTATTCAGAACATTCAAAACAACTTCACTTTGGTATTTATCACAATAAGTTGTTCCCTATTGCGAAATTTAATAATTATGAGATGGATTGGCAGTCGTTCTTCTTTGGAACTTCTTACGCCCAGACAGGCTATCCTACTGAATGGTTACGACTTGGGACACGTCATTTTAAAATCGGTTGATATATCTTCTGCTCATTCCTTCCTCGTCTGTGTCCTCATTCGATGAATGGAAGACTTGTCTAAAAAAAATTCGTCAATGTTAAGTCCAGGTGCCTCCTCGATAACTTGAAGAACGTAAAGTGTATCTCTTACACTTAACTGGCATCTATCCGAAGCAGCTATTAATTTAGGAGTAATAATATTTTCTTCTTCTGCGCTTTGCAGCAGTTCCTGCTAGAATTATTTCGGGTGGGTGTGTTAAATGGTCTCCCTGATGTTCTCCAGATAGCAGGAACAAATCATAGGACGCTGAAGAGCTTGAGTTCCCGCTAGAACACACATATTTAAGTATTTTTCTCTTCATTTATTTGAATTTGTTTCTTATTTTTCAGCTAGTTTTCCACACTCACCAAGCAACCTGGTCTCCCTGGCTCTTTCTGTAGCTGTAAGATTTTACCCTCCTTTGGTTACATCCTTTTGAGGGTGTAAGCGTGTGAGATACCATAAACATTATCCAATTCACGTTTGAAATCCTCTTGTTTCATAAACAGCCAGAGATTTGCTGTCTCCATAATATGCCCCAGAATATAATGCTTTCATGTACAGTGAAATTGGGGCTTTCACTTATATTCAAGCCTTAATTAACATTAAAAAATAAAACTGATATAGCTCCTGATAAAAATATGATCTTTCTAGCACTTCGTAATCCTAAAACCATCTATTGGAACAAAAAAATACGTGATACCCATTCAAGAAGTGTAATGATAGTAACAATTTACGAGGGCGAAATAATTTAGATGCAGTAACTTTACTGGGTGTCGAGAAGAGGTGAACTGCTTTGAGTGTTGACTGCTGAGGATACTTTTACTATCAGCTAGGAGGTCCTTATCCTTGTTTAAGAGCCAAATATCTCAGCAGTACGTTTCGATTGAGGGCATTGGGTACTATTGTTGGCGATTCGTCAGTAGCCTGTAAACGTTAAATATGGCAGACACAGGATTTCTCCGTATTTCTTCTTTAATAATTCCCGTAGACGACGCGTAAAAATTCTTACACTTAACTCACATCCTACAAATCCATAATAATATTTAATATACCCATGAAACACTGCTCCCGTGTCTTGGAATTGCCCGTACAGTATTTACTGGCATCTAAGAACTGACTTACAACAGAAATCCGTAAATTAAGAAAGCATTATAAAACCATAATACACCTGTGGTTAGAAAAGGAGATCGGGGTTGGGTATTTGAGGAGCCTTGAAATCAAAATTTTTAAGATTTTTTTTTTTTTTACTTTAGTTATATTTTTTGACCAGTTCTGTCATTTTTTTTTGGCTTAGTGCAAAACTACTGATCTGATTTGATTTTAATGTCTGATTAGGTTTGTACGTAAAATGTCACTTGATGCCAAAAACTTTTTTAACCGTATGTGGGAATTGAGTATTTCCCGGCGTACAGATGACAAGAATTCTTCTTTGGTGTTCTGTCGGATCAGTTCTCCCATGTGCGGCGTTTCGACAACAGCGTAGTTCTCACTGCGACTGTCGGTGACTTGCTGCCACAGAGTCTACTACGACCTGATGACGGCAACAGAGACTTTTGTCGAAGCGTTGCACATGGAAGAACTGATCCGACAGAACACCAGAGAAGAATTTTAACTCTAATCTTGAATTACATAAAAACTGGAGGTGAGTTTTCACAGCTTTTACACTTATGATTTGATTTTAATATGAGGTACAAAATAATTACCCCACGTCACCTGGGGACGCTGCGGAAAATTAATATCTGATCGAATAATTAGTAAAAAATAACAATTTTCATTCATTGTTTGAATTTTCAGAAAGTAACAGGAGTTGACAGTATAGTATTAAATAAAACTGAAGCATATAGAATTCTCTCTCAATATCATATAGGTAACAGTAGGTTTTTTTTTTTAACTATATAGAGTTTCACTTCCTTTCCTGGAGATGCTGGTACTCGTAGTTTTATGGTTAGATTGTTTTTATTGAGCTTGAAATCTTTGGAAAATAATGAAGCTTGAGATATACACCTGACTAAACTCAAAACACGTTTATATTAATGGTAAAATAAAAATAATGTAATATTTTTTGAAGGAACCTTCTTTGGCGTTGTTAGTAGAAAGGCTTAGGTAAAACTCGATTACGTTTCACGTACCACGTGATTCAGTCCTCAGCAAGCATTCATATCTCCATTTTTGCTACAAAGTGTTCTGCACAGTAATAGACCTTTAAAAGTGGTTTGCGTCAACGATAGTGCATCAAAATTATAGTAATTAATTCTCATTATGTTGCTGTTCTGTACGTTGTTCAAAGCAAACCACTTTGAGAAAACGACAGTATTTCAAAATAATAATAATGGACTGGAAATGTGCACTTATCCACCCACTTTTCAAAAAAGGAACTAGAACTTACGTGAATAACTATAGAGGGATTTCGCTGCTACCAGTCACGTACAAGATATTATCCGCATGTATACTCAAAAGAACTCAAGAACAACTGGAAAAACAACATTAGTGAACTACAAGTAGGGTTCAGATTTGGAAGAACGTGCACAGAACAGATACACAATCTGAAAAGTGTACTGAACTTGATGGCACTTAGAAATAGACCCATAGTATGCATGTTAGTTGGCTTTAAAAAAGCATATGACTCCACACATAGGCAATCCTTATTTACTATCTTGAAAAAAGAAGAAATTAATTTAGACGACAAAATCAGAGGAATGACAGAACAGACACTGACCGAAACCACATCCAAAGTTAAATTCATGGGTGAAATATCTAAACCATTCGAAATTGGAACAGCAGTAAGAGAGGGAGATGGATTGTCACCACTACTCTTCAATATTTTACTAGATAAAGTAATGCGAAAAAACGGCTGAAATCAGAAAACTTATGGGCACCCATAAACTATACATACCATATCTGGCATTTGCTGACGACCTAACAATCATCACAGACAAAGAAGAAGTGGCCATGAGGTAAATAGAAATCCTCAAGGAATGCGCAGAAGAAAAGGATTACAAATTTCATTTAAAAAAAAAAAAACAGAATCCATAGGGAACAAAATAGGAACGCAAAAACTAACGATAAAATATGGTGAATCATAGAACCAACAGGACTAGAAGGGAAAGCACAGGAAGCAAGAGTACAGAAGATGAAGAAAGCAATGGCGTTAGTACAAAATATTTACAAGAAAAAATGTATTTCAAATAACACCAAGATAAGACATTATAACACGGTAATTAATACAGCAGTTACATACGCAAGTGAATCATTAGCAATGAACACAAAAAATCAACAGAACAAAGAAGTAAGAAGAAAGAAAAATTATCAGAAAAATCCTGGGACCCAGAGTAAATGAAGATGGACAGTACAGACTTCAAACTACAAAAACTACAGAGAAAATATCAAACATAGAATCAGACATGAAGAAAAGAAGGCTGAAATTTTATGGACATCTGAGTAGACATCCGAAGGAAAGAATCTCAAGACAAATTTTAGAATACACACAAACAGTAAAAACAACAACCACATGGATGAAGGAGGTGGAGAAAGATCTGAAGTCTGCAGGCATTGCTAAGGGAGACGTCACAGATCGAGAGATTTTTAATAAGAAGGTGAACTCATGGGAAGTTATTTCAGAGACGAAAAAGGAAAATCAAAAAGCATCTGGACTGTCGATGAAAAGAAAATTGTAGGTGAAAGAATGAAAAAAATATTGGTCCCACAAGAAGAACATCTCAAAGAGGAACTGAACGCATCCAGTCAGGATTGCTTATCGTTCTTCTTTATGGAGACATACTAAAGTAATAATAATAATAAAATAAAAAAATAATCAAGGTCGTCAAAAACCTTTACGTAAATACGATATTATAGGTGTACTGTATAACAATACAAGAGGACTGAGGACGACTGGTAATCATATATATTACAAAGTGTTTTACTGTCACAAGCCATTATCTCCCTTCATACCTAAAGGAAATCATAAATTAGGTATCATTTTAAATATGAAGGTATCCGGTTTGGTCATATCATATTTTAAGAAAGTAATTTTTCCAAATTTGATCCTTAAAGGGCAACAATGTTAATATTCCTAAAATTCGGCTTTTTGTACCACGATCCCTTTATCTTCCTTTATTACAAACCGAAATTTAAAGATTAATATCATATATTAACAAAACTTAACTTAGTCCACAACCCGAAGGTTGGTTGGATCCTCCAGAAGGAGGCATACTAAGCCATTGTGTCAGAGGTAGGACGGCCAGTTCCTTTCCTCTGGGACCTACAGTTTAACGTGGAATCCGAACCCACGGAGCGTCCTGGCATAGCTCATATGATTAAACACAACTCTCAAAATTCCTGCGCCTGCTGGGATTCGTGCCCGGGTCAGGAGCAGCGCTTAGGCACTGAGCTACCAGAACGCTCATCATATATTAAGAAAGGAATTTATCGAAATGCGACCCTGAAAGGGCAAAAGTATTAATATTTCTACAATGTGTATTTGTGTCAGGAATCATTTATCTCACTTGATATCTAACCAATATAGATAAATGCGGTATCATTTTAAAGATTAATGTCTTTGCTTTGATCATATCATATCCTAAGAAATTTTTTTTTTTTTCAGAATTTGACCCTTGAATGATAAAAGTAATAACTGTGAAAGTCGCGCGTATGAGACAAGCCGCCAGACAGCAGGAGCACATACCACAGAGATATTAATAAACTGCTTCACCGGCGTCGACTGTTGTTACGTACCTATTACACTAAACAAATAAACAATTAAAACAAATGAGGCGGTTCTTCTTTCATGCTATTACAAACCACCTACCTTCTATTCATCGTATTCTCGAAATTTTCGTACGGATCACCCAGCAAATAAATAATTATAAATCCAGCGAAAGTTAAATGTTGTAATTGTCTGTCTTCATCGTTTGCTGCAGAGCAGAACTTTAAGTCAACATTCCAAGCTAGTAGAAGTTAATGATAGTGTTTTATAATTTAAGTTGTAGTTCAAATAATCGGTAATCTGTGTAAATTATTCTGCCAAGTAGCCCTTTGTGTTTATTCCAGAAGTTAAACTGGGCTTCTATTTCATCCCGGCTTCTGAGTGTACTGCGTAGGTTATCTCGGGTATTCTTTATTGCTTGGCTCTGACTCAATGGAGCATTACTCTGTTTTAAACAAATATCTAAAATTGTCACCATAAAAAATGCAGTAAACTTATGCCTATAGTTCTCCAATTCTTCAACTATTTCAACTGTGCCGCATGTCTTTCATTGATTTAACTGTATCTTACATTTTATTTCTTCTCTACTTTCTCGATCCCTTACATAGATGGGTGCGTGCAAACAAAATAACAACGATATTAGGTTTTTCCTCTTAGTTCTGTTATGATTGGCAGTAACGCGTATTAACACCCCTGTTCGCTCGTATTCGGTAAGCGTTTCGTTCGGCTTGCCTCCTTACTTCGAATTTCTGCAGGTCGATTGTTGACGACAATCTTGCTTCCCGCTCAACCTCAAATTTCCGGAGTGCCTGTGCTTCAGAAGCCCTTGACAGACATTCTAGGAACTCTCCACAAAGGCAGTATTATTTATGGCTTTGGCAAGTGTCAGCACCTTCGCATTTCTTAGAAACTTGCTGTCTTTTCGATTCACTTGAACGGCTTTCGCCAAGACCTCCCCTTCCCGCGACACACAGAATTTTCTTGGGGCTGTAGTTGTAAGCCTACCTTCTAGCTCGACTGCCTGCCCTTTGTTCTCAATTCCGGCTAGTAGCTGCTGTGACCTCACCACCACATGTCACGTCAAAACGTTATGTCACAGTTACATATCGAATGCAGTGAACTTTCAGTACGGTGCATCATTAACTCGAGAACGTAAAGTACAGAAAATCAATTACTCGTAAAACAACATTTGCTTTTACATTGATAGTACGAGTAATTTTCAAATGATAAAAGAATAAATTCTATACCAATAATTCTGATTTTAACATTGATATTTGCATTTTCAACAAAGTGTTGCAAGTTATTACTGATATTCAACCTTGCATTTATGTGGAATCAGTTAACACGTTTAAGAAGATTAAATCATAATACAAATATATGTGACTACTTCTGACTCCTTTCATCTACAATATTGTTTATATAATTCAATAGGATACATGTAATTTCCTTTTCTACTTCTTTTTGTTTCATTGACCTTTAAATTTAAACACAAACATTTTTCTTTTCTTCTCCTACGAAGTGTTTTGCCGACATTCACTTTCGTTCGTCCGGTGTCGAACGCATCTTAATTTTTCTTGCGATATTGGCTAGCTGGCAGCGCGGTATAATCTTTTTGCGTTTCATGAACGTAGCCATAACCTATCCTCCTTTAAGACACAACCGAACGTACAACCATTACTGAACGACTTTCCCAACGAATGTTACAAATGGAACACTTTTGAAAGGATTTTAGGTTTGAGGGGAAACAAAGCATTGAATATTACCCAATATAACGATGCTTTTGATATTTTTCTGCACGCTTTATAATTTTTAAAACTACTTTTGGAAGGTATGCACCGAAAAAAAAGCATCCTAATTTGGTACAGAGGGTAGTAATAAAGTTTAACTGGCTTCTGTATTTCTGAGTTGTTGGTGATATAATTGATATTGCTAATAGGTGTGTGTACTGTTCCACATAAATAGGAACTAACATAATATAATAGGTAGTAACAAATTACAGTGAAACTTATCATGGTAACTGGTTGGTAAGAAAATAACTGGTTATTAGATGCTGGTAACAAGTGTATACACTGTTCCACATAATAAGTATTAATTAAGTCGGGATTGTATTTGTAGATTACAGGAGATATTGGTTATACTAATGGGTTGTTGCTAACTTGTTGTCAATATATAATAATATTATCAATTATATAGTAATATTGACATTACTAATAAGTGTATGTACTGTTCCACATCCCTAAGATTATTCTCACATGGGATCAAAGTGAACATATCTATCTATCTATCTATGTATTATTGTGCTTTGGTAACAGTAATGAATGTATTGTGGAGCAAGAGAAGCAGCTACATCAAACCTAAGGAAAAACTCTTGACAAATATTTCGTATGGAATGTGGAACTTTATGGAGCAGAGTCGTGGACACTGAGACGAGAAGATGAAAACGTATAGAAGATAATACGATAGATGGAAAGAGAGGGTAATGTTGAAGTGCTAGGAACGGTTGGTGAGACGAGTAAGCTACTGCAAGTCATAACAGAAACGCAGTCGAATTCGAATCCCCGTCCGGGCATCCAGGTTTCGGTTTTCCATGGTTTCCCCCCATCACTCCAGGCGAATGCCGGGACGCTTCCTTCAAAAAGCCATGGCCGAATACCTTCCCGTTCTTGTCCTCACTCTTTTCCAGCCTCTAATGACCTCGACAATGACGAGACGTAAAGCGGTAGGCAAAAAAGAAGGCATACCAAAAAGAAAGAGGACCTGGATGGGACACTTGTTCAAAGAGAGTGCTTTTTTTCTTTACTTATGGCTTTACGCCTCGTCGAAGTCAAGGTCATTAGAGGTAGGATGCGACTGGGCACAAGGTACGGGAAGAAATCCGGCCATGGCCTTTTAGAGGAAGCATCCCGGCATCCACCTGGAGTGTTTTGGGGATACTATTGGAAACCCAAATTCGGATGCCTGGGATTCGAACCGGTGTCCTCGCGAATGCGAGGCCAGAGCGTTAGCCACTCACCCACCACGCTCGTGGAAGTGCTTGTTCACAGACGCCATTGAAGGAATAGTGTGTGGGAAGTGAATGAGAGGAAGAATGAGGTACAAGGTAACAGATAAAATAAAAGGAAACGAAAACTATATGGACATGAAGAGGAAGGCAGAAGACAGGAGAGCATGAAGAGCTGTCATGTGAAAACCTGCCACAGGGCAGAACATTAATGACGACATCTAACCGCGCGAGGCTGTCTCTACATGAGCGTAGCCATGGAAAATGCGTTGCACTCTGCTGTTTGCAAATTAGTACACCAATTTATAACCGTCTCTCTTTCCAACGAAAAAAAGTTGCCTAATGCATCGATTTTCTTTGTTGGGGCTCGCGCCGGGTGTTAATACGCCGGGTAGCACCTACATGCGAATCCCGCAATTCGCATAAATATGTCAGTAGGTAATTAATGCGTCCGCTGGATGTGGCCGTGCTAAATAAATCAGCAGCTTGCGTTCTGTGGGTCGAGTTCAGGTGGACGACAAATGCGGTGCATTCGAGGCGGCTTTCAGATTAGCCTGGAGTGTCTGGGGCTGTTAATAAGCTGCGCGAGGGGCGTACTACACAATGACAGAAGCAAATTCGAAGGTTGTCAAAAGCAGTTCTCTTTTTGATCGAATAATAAAGTTATTTTTACACGCTTTATATTAGCTTGATCTGTATGTATATATGTATGAATGTAACGGAATTTTACAACTCCATTTTGACCCACTTCCAGATGTCCGAGCTGTTTGAAATTTCGCACACATATTAAGAAACGGTGACAATACAATAATTTCGTAGCAATGTCCTACTATTCTCATTACTTTGACAGTAACAACAGTAAAATGGTTGAAAGTCGTGGAATTTGGAAATTTAATTTTAACACAATTCCAGATGTCCGAATTGTTTGAAATTTTGCTCATGTTTTTATGATTGATTACAATCCAATATATATCCAATTGATATTCTCATTACTTTGACAGTAACAACAGAAATTTTTTTTACACGTTTTAAGAACCATTGACAATACAGTAGTCTCTTAGCAACGTCCTGCTATTCTCGTTACTTTGATGGTAACAATAGGAAAATGGTTGCTTGTAATGGAATCTTTCATTTCAGTGTTTACCCACTTCCCGACGTCAGAATCGTTTGAAATATTGCACACTTATTAAGAACCGATAAAATTTCAATAATTTCACTCTCACAACGTTGTCAGTAACAACTTAAAAGTGATTGAATAGAATGGAAAATTTCAGTTCAATTTTCACCAACTTCAGGAAGTCCTAAATGTCTGAAATTTTGTACACGTATGAGGAACCGATTACTTTGCAGTAAGAACACTAAAGTGATTTAACCGTTTATGACAGATGTGGTTCATTTTCATCCACTTTATGCATCACCATTCGTGGCTTAGTTGTTTAAGGCAAGTGACTGGCGAACAGACCTTCCCTGCTCGAATCCCGGTTTCGGTTAGAATTTTTACGGATATTATAAGCGGCAAAGTTTAGGCTAACCCACAGTTTGGATTTCACGTTAAACTTCAGGTACCCTATACATGATTGGATTACCAGTTTAGGAAAATGCAGCCGCGACATTAGTACACAAGCACGTCATTTCGAGAAACCGTCGTCATTTGTCGGCCGGACCCTTCGGAGATTTCCCGGCCAATATCGCCATATGCATTTAATTTAATTACCAACTTCCAGGCGTCTTAATTTTTCGAAATTTTGCTCACGTATTAAGAACGTTTAACAACACAATAATTTCACAGCTGTAACCTGGTATTCTCATTACTTTTACAGTAACAACAGAAAAATGGTTTTGTTGCGCAATCTTTTGCACAAGCGCAATTGATGATACTTTGATACAAGCTGCTACGATAGTGTCTGCAGTCGCTTAGTGTGATGTTAATTAGCGAGTATTCGAAACATCGTTTTCAATTACTTCGCACTATTATAGAACAATAGTCTTCCACATTTACCCTGCTATTGGACCTCTGGTCTACATCTACATCTACATCTACATATATATTCTGCAATTCACAAAATTGTGGGTGGCAGAGGGTGCTCAGCACCAAAGCTAATCTCTTTGCTGTGCATTCCAATCCCTAATGGTACGAGGGAAAAAAGAATTCATATAAGAATCAGTCCGGCTCCTTATTTCTCTAATTTTATCTTTCCTGTCCTTCCGACTCAAATAGGTTGGTGGAAGAAGTATTTCACTACACTCAAAAGTGAAAGTGGGAGTACGCATGTTTACCAATAAGTTTAAACGGAACGTGTGTCGTCCATCTACCAGAGACTCCCAACCTAGTCTACTAATCAGTTCTGTGACGCTTTCATAAGGACTGTAGCAAGCGGTCACGAATCAAGCGGCTCTTCTCTGTACTTTCTCTATACTTTCGACCAACCCCTTACGAAACGGATCCCAAATGGCACAACAATAGTCCAAATGTGGACGCACAAGAGATTTGTACGCTATCTCCTTTGTTTGTTCATTACAATTTTTCAAGATTCGACCTATGAATCGCAGCCTAGAATTTGCTCTACCTACTAACGAATTAATGTGTATGTCCCATTTCATATTCTTTTGTACTGTTGCTCCCAAATATTTCATAGAATCGACCATATCAATAACTGTATTGTTTAACTCGTATTTCTGAGCAATCGGATTCTTTTTGTTAGTTATGCTCATTGTCTTGCACTTTTTACAATTTAGAGTAAGTTGCCACTCAGCGCACCCAGTCAAAATAACATCCAGATCGCGCTGAATTTTTAAGCAATCGGCCAAATTTCTTACTTCCCTATAAATAACCGCATCATCGGCAAACAATCTAAAAAGGCTTTTCAATTTGTCTCCGAGATCGTTTATAAAAAATAAGAAAAGAAGTGGTCCAATTACACTTCCTTGAGGTACCCCCGATGCAACATCTTGATTAGAAGAACTTTCTCCTTCAACGACAACATACTGCGACCGACCCGTTAGAAAATCCTTTATCCATTCACAAAGCTGATCCGATATACCGTACGCTGGAAGCTTCGCTAAAAGGCGGTTGTGTGGCACAGAGTCAAAGGCTTTCTGGAAATCTAGAAAAATTGCATCTACTTGCATCGATAACTTTCATTACGTCGTGTGTGAATAGGACCAGCTGTGTTTCACATGATCTTTTCTTCCGAAATCCGTGTTGATTTGTTGTAAGCAAATTATTATCATCTAGAAAATTCATAATGTTCGAGCATATAATATGCTCCATAACTCTACTACAAACAGATGTTATAGATATGGGACGGTAGTTCCCAGGATCACTTCGATCACCTTTTTTGAAAATCGGAGTTACTTGCGCGATTTTCCACTCTGAAGGTACTTTTCGCTCTTCTAATGATTTACTGAATATATCAGACAGAAATGGCCCGATTTCGGCCGCATACTCTGAAAATACTCTTACTGGAATTCCATCCGGGCCCGGTGCTTTCCCCCACTTCAGGAGCTCTAATTGCTCAATGATACCTGCAGTATCTATTCGTAATGATTCCATCACCGACTCGCCACGGCGTGGGAAAACGGGAATACTATCCTTATGTTTATTTGTAAATGAATTTTTGAATACAGTATTTAGTACGTTAGCTTTATCGCGGCTTTCATTAACCTCGGAACCTTCACGAATTAGTGCTGGAATATTGCTGTTGGTACAATTAACTTTCCGTACATACAACCAAAATTTCTTTGGGTTTTCTATTAGACTCTTAGATTAACCATATAATTGTACGTTACTCGTGGGAACAATAATTAAAAATGAAACTAGAACACAAAGAAAAAGAGAGATTGGTAAGGAAAAGCCAACAGTAAGAATGATATCTTTGAAACACTCTAAACAAAAGAGTTAAAAATAAAATTGTAGTTTAAAAAACTAAAAATACGCTTTTGCAGTAATGTGAACTAAAAGCTTAAATATAATCTTTAAATTTAAAGATTTGGTTTAACAGCGATAGGGCGTCCCACAATTCAGGATAAAATAATTTTTTGAATAAGCTTAAAGAATAAAGTCACTGATTACAAAATTAACTTTAATGTTAAAAAAGCGTGGGGTGAGCTCTACATAACTTTTGGCAATGACTCTGTCTTTACAAACAGCCAGCGACAAGGAATCTAAGACAACTGATATGGCACCCCATGCTTTTTACATTAAAGTTAATTTTGTAATCAGTGGCTTTATTGTTTAAACTTATTCAAAAAATTAATTTATTCTGAACTGTATGACATTCCATAGCTGTTAAACAAAATCTTAATATTTAAAGATTATTTTTAACCTTTTAGTTCACATTACTACGAAAGCGTGTTTTTAGTTTTAAACTACAATTTTTTAATGTTGAATTTTGTTCACTGACGCAATGTTTTTCAGTGGTTGGTCACAGCAAAATCGCAAAGGATTAGGCAGTTGTTATTTAGTAACAAATAATTTTATGGCCTTCTGCCAGTTTCCGATACTTTTTATCATCCTTGACAGTTTGGAACCTCTAATCGGGCCATTGGCGTTTAAGGGAATCATCGCGGTACCCGGCATTCATCTGTAATGATTTCAGAAAAACAGAAATCTGAATTTGAGCCTCGTCTTCCCAAGTAGCAGGCTTAAGCGTTTTAACCAAAATTCCTGTAAAACATTGAATTTATGGTAATGTATCAAAGAAATTATTATTTTGGTTCTCCGGTTGGAGTCGCGTCGATTTATTGAAACGTAACGTTTCAGCCATCGTGCTGTGGCTTCATCAGTGGAGAGTCCCCTGATGAAAGCAACAGCAACGTAATTTTTTAATAAATCGACGCGGATCCACCCAGAGAACCAAGATAATACGTACAATGGCCGTGGAAGTATACGCAATTATTAGAGAAAGTATTTATACCACCTAAACCAACATGGACATCTAGAGAGACAATGTCTTGACGCGTGACAGCGAGCTAATTAACGTCGATTAAGATCTACTAGGAATCTCTCTATAGCTACGCGAAGGTATATGGTACATGGGAGATGCGAACTTTTGGTTAGTGCGCATGCGCAATGATTACTTTCTGTCACGGATGTAACACTGCGACATGTCGACCGAAAATACTGAGCTTGCCTAAATTAAATTTATTCGACCAAAAATATTGTCAGATCACTATCAGCAAAATTAGGAAGATTTCTTAGCACTACGTGAAAAACCTAGAACAGTACACCGCGACGGGTACCATAAGAAACGAGATTGTTTATAAAATCATTTGGAGGTCCTTTTCATAGATGCGACTTGAATAACTGATATCATTTGAAAGGAATATCACAAATCTGCTAATTGAACAAATGAATAGCGGTACGTTCCTCTCACTGCAGTTATACGTGCGAAATGCTCATGTTAACACCATGGACAATGTAAGACTGGAGATTTTCTCGGCGTTGTAAATGAATAAAATTTTCTCGGGTAGCTAGCCGAGTTAGTCCATCGTTTGACCACGACGTGACAGTCACTTGACAATGGCGGCAGAGTTTGTGACCGCCGAAACGTCGTGGTCAAACGATGGACTAACTCGGCTAGCTACCCGAGAAAATTTTATTCACCATGGACAATGTCATTACCATCCAATAAATTAGCATGTTCGGCTATTAAAGCTCTGTATTCTTTGAATTTTCTTCTTAAATATTATCTTCACGAAGTCTTGTTATGCCATGTTAAATGGTCAGCCAGTGAGCCAGTTTCTAGGACAATACTATGCCATTTGAGCAGTTCTGTAACTTCGCGTTTGTTGTTTATTAGTTCTCGGCGAAGAGCTTTTTTTCTTGTTTTTTGTTTGTTTGTTTGTTTTTTTTGTTTTTTTTGTTTTGTTTTGAGGTTTACCTAGATCACAAACAACAACAGCATGCATTAGACACCCGGAATCAATGAAAATCGCTCAGTTTCAAAGTTACGATGAACGCCGCTGTAGCCAATCTAGGAAGAGATGTAATCTTGATAACAGTTTAAGCCAATAATGGTAAGTCTCTATCTGAAGCTCGCTTGTCGAGTTAACCTCACCATCAACGAACAAGCTAAGCTTTTATTGGGAATTCCTTTGTGTTTCTATTAAATGGTAGGTTTTTGAGAATCGTCAAAATAGGAAGTTAACTAAAATTTTGTCGTCCATTGGTTCCGGTAATTCATCTCCAAGCAACCAATCTAGCACACTCAGAACGAAACGTGATTACTTCTTTCTGGATGATGGAGTCAACTGTTGGAAAAGATACTACAGCAAATGGATTGAATTCTGTGGAAAAAAGTGGAAAGGCTAATACCATTTTCTACCTACATCCATTTCGAAAGAAAAACGAGGATGGTAATAAGTATAAGATTTGCTGCTTTGTATTTATAAAACTGTTCTGTAATCGCTTCATGAATTATTTTATATTCATCAATTGTAACTAAAGCGTTATGAGATGTTTTGATAAAAATTTTGTTATTGCAACAAATTACATGCTTTCAAGGTTAAAATATGTGGTGTGAAACAAGTATGAGTTTCTGGAAACAAATCTCCTTCTGCTTGCGGGGCGTGGGTGGTTCGTAACGCACTGGGCTCGCGTTGGGGTGAACGCGGGTTCGAATCCCCGTTCAACCATCCAGGATTTGATTTTTCATAGTTTCCCCAAGTAACTCCATTTGAAGGCTACTCCAAAATGCCATGGCCGAATTAGTTCCCATTCCTTGCCCTAAGTCCCTTCCCGCTTCTAGTGATGTCGACGTCGACAAGTCGTAAGGCAAAAAAAAAAAAAAAAAACTGTTTCTGGGTTACTCTTTGTGTTTTTCCACCAACCGTTCGCTATGTAACTACTTCCTCACCCTTATTTGCTTCCTATACATACAAGGATAAAATAAATGGTAAGTTATAGGGGACATGTATTTTTAAGTGTAACTAGTGTTTCGTGGAAATCTATTTCTGTGACAGTCTCAAATTTGTTACATTTAGTATTAGTAAAAGTCATACCTTAGTTTCTTTTAGATCAGAATTATCTAAATTTTCGCTGTTGTAAGATGAATGATAATGTGATGTCATGTTTTCCCTTACATAAAACTTTTTATTTTATAACCCTTTCCCTTTTAATGTTTATGCTTCTGCAAATTATTATCGCTGGTTAGGAAAGAATTCAGATTGAAGTTAAAAATATTTCAAAGATAATTCAAAGATCTGCTAGACCGTGGTAAAACAACTTAGTAATTTGAAAACAATTTTTGTTTGCCATTATTATGCTGAAAATATTAATTTAGTCCAGTCAAATAAGGATTCAACGTCGGAATGAAAGATAACAAGCTGTAAATTTTCATAAGCCTTTGTTTCGGGATTTTATAAGTTGGCTCAAAAGTCTCATAGAATCTCGTGTACGCTAGTCAAGATATTCAAGGTCGAAGGTCATAAAAAAGGGTATTTTTTTTGTAAATATCTCGTTTCCTTTACTCTAAATGTTATTTTGAATTATTGGAAAAGTTGTAGACCACTAAATTCTCTATAAATTTTGTTGTATACAATATTTCAAAGATTTAACCCTTCTAGAGATAGAGCGTGGAGAGTGGGTTAGGCATTAGCCGCACGGAAGATTACTGTACGATACGTTAATTGTAGTCTCTAATATTCTGTATGATTTATAAATTTAAATATTTATTAATAATGTGGTATTAGTGAATAAACTGTAATTTTTACTAATTAGTCAATTGTATTTATAGAAGTTGTATTATTTACAAATCATACATCCATATAATATTAATAATAATAGATTTAAATGAAATAGATTAAATTCAAAATGTTGGTTATTTTTTCCTTCTCCGTCTATTGCAGCTAACAAATAGAAAAACTTCGTTATGGCATATGCGTTTCGGTTTATTAGACCATCATTAGTGCCAGTTTTTGTATATTACATTAATGTGTGGATATGTTTCATATCAGTTTATCCTCTTGACGTTTTTCACCCACTGTACAATTATGTATAAAAAACATATTTACACACGTACTTTTCGAAAGTTATTGTTTTATTTTTTATACATAATTGTAATATACTTCATGTTCGTCGTCGTATCCCTCTTCTTGTGGCTAAGCTTGAATTTATAATTCATTATCATCATCCTCATTATCCATTAAATTTGGTTCTAAAGCTTCAAGGATTTTAAGTACATATTCACTTTCTTAATCCAGATGATCTGGATATAATAAAGCGTTGAGGCATATTTGTCTATTACACTGACCACAAACGTAGGAGCATTGCATCCCCTCTTTTCTGCAACCCGCAAATAAAATCACATCCTTCATTGCAAATTATATCGTATGGAACAGTTCTTCGGGTGCCGGTGGTACCTAGTAATGTTGTTGTTGGTTCCAGGACTTCATTTTGCAGCATCCACCCCCATTTATGTGAATCTAAATCATTCCCTAACCAAGTTTGGATCTGATTCTAAACACGATTGATGTGTTGTTGAGCTGCTGCACTTATAGGTGGAAGAGTTGAAAACTAGACTGGTTTGCTGAATTTAGCTAATTTGATAAATTGCGTATACCGAACATCGTCTATGCTGTATTCTGATTTTGGAGCATTATACATTGCTAAAAAGACACGTAATCCATTTTTAAACAAATGTTCATAGAGGACAGCTATCTAACTGAAAAATTTGAGCTGGTTGATCCCAATTGGAATGTTTCTGGAACGTTTTAATGATTGATAGTTTTCTTTTTTAAAAAGTGCAGATGTTGTGTCACATCCACTAAAGGCGTGCAAAAATAATACACGTTTCTTAAAAAGTGGATATTTATCAAAACATTTGGTGGAATATATTTGTCTCTCCTTATTAAAGTTAACAATTTTATTTTTATTTTTTATCTTGCTGATGTGATAGAGTACGTCCTATTAAAAGAATCTGCAGATCGATATTTTTTCTATGATGTAGACAATATTTTGTTGTTAAGATTCTGCAATGGCTGTGTCAAACATCAGCATCGTATCTGTCATTTTTTATAGCGATGTTAACGGATTTTAATTTCTCAATAGTAATTGCAATAAGGTATTCTTTTTATTACGCGATACGATTAAAAAAATTTCTTGTCTGATTGGCACCATCATTGTTTTATCTAAAAAAAACTCCGTAAGACCTTGAAAGATCGCCAATTCTTTTTACATTAGAACTTGAATCATAATAGATTTACTAGAAACTGTTGGCAGATAAAAATATAATTAAAATGTAAACTATTTAATTTATATATCTTATTATTAAACAAATATATGATTTATAAATCATATAATATCCATAAATACAATTGATTAATTAGTAAATAATTACGGTTTATTCATAATTACATCATTATTAATAAATGTTTAACTTTGATACAGTGTATTGGAGTCTACAGTTAACGTATCGTACAGTAATCTTCCGTACGGCTAATGTCTAACCCACTCTCCACGCTCTATCTCAAGAAGGGTTAAATCTATGAAATATTGCATATAACGAAATTTGTAGATAATTTCGTGGTCCACAACTTTTCCAATAATTCAAAATAACATTTAGAGTAAAGGAAACGAGCTATTTACAAAATACCGTTTTTTGTGACCTTTGACCTTGAATATCTTGACTAGTGTCAATGAGACTTTTGAGCCAACTTATAAAATGTCGAAACAAAGGTTTATACAAATTACAGCTTGTTATCTTTCATTCCAGGTTTGCTCCTTTTTTCACCTTATTTGACTGTATGAATTCTAACAAAGCTCTAAAACAATTACAAGTCTCTTAAATGGAATCTCAAAAGTATCCCTTCATATCTGGAATCGCCTCTTGATATGAATTCCTCATCAATTTGTAACTCAGTTGCCATAATTTTGCCGTCACTGCAGTATTTTGATGAACGCGGTCTTTTCATGCTCACAGCCTGTACGACCGAGCAGCAATATTACGATTACTTGCCGCAAATTAAGCGGAAGATTCGCCGTAGGCTATTACTAACTCAAGACCAATTTAATTTGTACTCAAACCTTATCTTACAAAGATTTCGATAAATACATGATATTCGTTTTTACCCTGTTTATGAAGTTGACTCGGCAAACCTCTTTCAGACTCTTGTATCAGAGAAACTATGATTGAATCATCTACTTTTACGTTCATATTTGAGACAAATTTCATGAACTAGAAAAGAAATAAAATTTGCTTTCGAGATAGTGAACATTTTTAAACTCAAACATTTCTGTAACCTATCCTTACACATGTTTACTGATTGTGAATCTTTACAAACAAAATCGCGTATTTAGGAGTTCTGGAACTTATACTTTGTATTGTTAATATGGATAACTAAACACGAATATCAATATAACACCAACACTATATTGAAATCTGCAAGACAAGATTTTAATTATTTCTTCCATGTCCCCATACAAGGTTTCTCTCCTTTAAGAATATTGGAAAATTTTATAGAAGCGTCGTAGTATGTCTATAAGATATAGTTTCACTGCTTCTTTTGATATGAAGCAGCATAAAAAATTGCTATTGTAATGGTGATAACGTACAAATAATTTTCTGGCGCAGTTACCGTTAAATATCTTACATTTACAAGAGCTTGTCACCATTCGACTTACAAACACTTTGGAAGACGCAAAGATTCCTAATATGTAGAGAAATTAACTTTTTTTAACTGCTTTACGTCTCTTAACAGCGAGGTCTTTAGATACGGGAAAGAATGGGGGGGAGGGGCAAGGAATGGGAAGGAATTCAGCCATGGCATTTTTAAGTAAGCATCCCGGCATTGGCCTGGAGTGATTTGGGAAACCATGGAAAACCCAAATCTGGATGCCCGGACGGGGATTGGAACCGCCGACCTCCCGAATGCGAGGCCTGAACGCTTTTCGTTACACCACCACGCTCGGTAGAAATGAACTAGACCAAGGATTACTTTCTGCTGAATGTATTACTGCTACTACTATTACTTCGCGATTCACTAAAACTGTAGGGCAAAGGGTGCGTTGCACACATTCTAATGTGAATTCGTTAATGAATTGGAAGCGATATACGAGTAATGGCAATAGACACACGTGGGCTATTCTGAAGAACTATACCGGCATTCCCTTCAGGGGATCTAGGAAAACCACGGCAAATCCAGACCAGGTTTGTCGGAGCAGGATTTAGAGACCTACTACTGTTTTTTTTTTTAAGTTTTAAATCCTTGCTATTAATTTCGCTCTTAGAAAATGAGTATATAAAGATCGGTTCTGGCCTTGTACGAGTATCTCTTATTTTCACGGTCATCAATTTTGCAGGCAGCACATTCAGTTTTCTGTCATCCTGAAGTGAGTCTGTAATGAATTTTACAGTTATCTTCTCACGAGAGCAGATCTTCCCAACTCATCTTCTTCAATATCGCACTTACGCTTTATATACCTGTTACTAATCGGGCGGCTTATCTTTAGTTCTTCTCTGATGCCTCTTCTAACTACTATTGATTTTAACTGGGGTTGCACTAGTGCTCTGTATGTGATAGGTTTAACTTCGGTTGTATACTATTTTAATTACGACCTTATATTGTTTGCTTTCCCAATTACCATCTCAATATTTTCATTCCACTACAAACTATTATAGATCATAACCCCCAGGTAATTTACTTGAATATGCGATTAGAAATTATTTAATCGACTTTAGAAATGAATGTAAAATTTTTCTGACCTATCAACTTCATACCTCATCCGAGCATTTATTTTGCAAAATATATAATTTTTTCACATACCTAAATAAAAAAAAGCTAAAATAAAATTAACTCGGTCACGGTTTTGTCGTGGTAGGAATTAAATTCATTTCTATTATTTACGAGCGTAAGATGTTTATCAAAGAAATAGTATTACTGCATCTGTAAAAGCTGAATAGAATTTTAAACAATTTCAACAATTACGTCATAAGCGATCCCCCCCCCCCCCAAAAAAAAAAAAAAAAAAAAAAAAACATCATTTTAGGAAACGAACCTCTTGTTCTGGGCGAACATTTTATGTTTTGCGGTTGGTTCGTTATCCCCACAAAGACTTGATAACTTTGTAATTAGATCTGAGAATTTACTCGCCAGCGCTGTATTAAAGTCCGCAAATGAGAAATAAATAATTCGGAGACAGACAACCCTTTTAATTCACAGCACCCGGAACGGTATTTTTACGTCAATGGACAGATTTACGGAGAATGAATATTAGACTGACGCAAATATTGCCTCTTAATTACGAGAAATAACCTTTCAAGGCACTAATTGCCTTCCTCTGTGGTAATATCACGGTTCTCTGAAGGCAACGTGCTGGGGAATAATTTCTGCTGAAAATTTCAGCACGCAGTGGTCCCACGGCTAGAAATATGTGCCGCAAATGTGTGTGGTGAAATTATGTCAGGTAAGTTTAACAAAGGAAAAAAATGCTGCGACGTAGCTAGAACTTCCAAGGTTTGCTTCGAATAAATGAAACGCGTTGCCTTCTTAAGCAAGCACATCTTAAAAAAATAATCTTGAGTGTTATTTAAATCCAAATTAAATGTAAATTTCTAAATTTTCTGAGTTTTGTGGATATAATAATATTGTCCTTTCCTTTGCACTAAATGACGTTGGCTCTAGGGAAATGTTACCGCAGAAATTAAGGAAAGAAGATTATACTGCACAAACAAAACAAGAAAGAGTCAATTTATAATGCTGTAATTCTAACCGTAAACACTGAAAGAGTGTTTAATTACTCGATTCAAAATATTAATCTGGATCCGACCACATTAGATTTAGGGTTTTCATTAAGTAGTGTTGGCTTGTCACCTCAATCACTGTGTAGTGCAGTGGTTTCTAAAGCCAATGCGGAGTTCTACTTCCACCAATGTCAATGATATTGAATATTCAGTAAACTTGGGCACTGTGGTACTGCGGTATTTCTCGAAGCGACTTTGGTCATTATTGTAGCTTAATATGTATTTAGAGAGACTATAGTAGCCTCATCCAATCAAATGTCAACATCTCCTTCACGTGGCACACCCTGTTCACACGAATAAGGCTTCAGCGAGCGAATAATTCTCGGTATAAGGAACACCCACTGCCTGCCGAGGGTTTCCTGAAAGGAGGGCGGAAAATGGGGGAGTGGTACAGGGGGTTAGAAATGGCCCAAAGGTGGAAGATTCAGAAATGATCAATGGCATGGGGATGCAGAAGGTAACGGTAAGCCACCTCATTGAAGATCCAAAGGGTATTCCAAGAAAGTGTAATCCTCTAAAATTATTTATAAATTAATAATTGAAGGACGGAAAAAAATATTTTTATGACATTTGTTGATTTAGATAAAGCTTTTGATAATGTTACGTGGGACAAGATGTTCAAAATTTTAATGAAATCAGGTCTAAAATATCGAGATAGACGAATACTTTATAATATATATAGGAATCAAGTGGCTAAAGTAAAAGTAGAAAATCGTGAGGAATAAGCATTAGCTTAGAAGGATGTTGAACGAGGTTTTAATTTATCCCAATTAATATTCACCTTATGCGTAGAGGAATCAATAAAGAAGGAGAAAAAAATATTAAATGTTATGAGTGTTTAAGGAAAAAAAAATCTGTAAACTGATGTCTTGTTTGAAGATCAGGCTGAGGATTTTGAGACGTTACTGGACGGAAGAATTTGAAGGAAGATTTTTGACTAAATATAAACCAAATCGAATTTAACATAAATGTTAGCGATGATAATAGATTAAATATAAAAGTAGGATCAGGTGCAATAGGAGAAGTAAGTAATTTTAATTAAAATTACTACCGATGACCGAAGCAGGAATGATGTTAAAAGCAGAACAACACTAGCGAAGAGGTCCTTCTTGAAAAAGAGAACTCTTTTAGTTTCAAATATTGACTTAAGGCTAAGAAAGAACGTTTGAAAGGTCTGTGTTTGGACCACAACGCTTTATGCTAGCGAAGTATGGATTTGAAGGATACCATAAATGACGAAAATTGAAGAATCTGAAATGTGGTGCTACAAAAGGATGCTGAAAATTAAATGGGCAAGTAAAGTAAGAAAATAACCTGTTTTGAAAATCATGAGTGAGGGAAGAGGCAGGATTGTGGGCCATAATTTAAGCTATGACGGATTGGTTAATTTTTTAGTGGAGGGACAGTGGAAGAGAAGAACTGTAGAGATTATAATGTATGAAGCAGATAACTGAGGACGAAGTTTGCAATGACTATTTTGAGATAACGAGGTTAGCGCAAGAGATTGAGGATTGCGTCAAACCAATCGAGAGACTGATAACTGCAAAAGAGAGTATTCCTGTCTGATGATTAGTTGCCGTAGGGGCCAGGTTGGCCATCAGAGTGAGTGGAAGTGGCATCTGGCATCTGCTTACCACGTGACCTTCATAGCCTCAACTACTTCCCAACAAAACAACAGTGTGAGTTCTCTGATTGTGAGGGAAGGACGGACGATTGTTGTAAAATTCATTCAGTAATTAATGTTCCTAAACTATCTTATTTGTTTTCTGTACCACAGGCTGTATGGGGTAGGCTTAACTGGTGTAGTGCATTTGAATCATTGAACGAAGGACAATGTTTTTTACATGGTTAAAAGATTCATTGCCTGTACGGTAGTTGTTATAACTGCCATCTTTGTTATAAAAGACGTGTTTGGGGCAGGTTGGCCATCTGTGATAGTAGTTGGTTGGCACATAGCAAAAAGTGGGTAAAACTGATAAAAGAGCAAAATCTATTTTATGATTTCAAGTGAGGAGGAGAGCCTAGCTGTGAGTACGCTGATAGCTAGGAAGGTCTACTTTTACGTGACAGTAACACGAGTGAGCCAGACCCCAGACAACCCGTGGGCAGGAGGTAGTACTATCTAACGCGGTTAATAGTGAAGTCTAAAACCGAAGAGCTAAAGTAGCCCCAGCTCAGGAATAAATGCTAGTGGTAACCTACGATGGTGCTCAGTATACAGGATTCGAAACTTCATAGGAAGTAACTGATTTTCTACTAAAAAAAAGGTGTGATAAGTTTCGGTGTGGTCTAAAGTAGATGAAAATTGGTGCAAATATGAAAATGTGAGAAAAACTTGAGACACAACTAATGCCTCAACAATGAGCTTACCTTGTCAACATGAAGCCTATGTGATTTAATTCCAATTTTTACTGTCTCTTGTTTCTTTAGGTTTCTCTCAGGCTTGTTTTCTGCATTCTATTTTCTAGTTTTTTTTTTGTATTTTTTTAATTAAAATATATGAAAATGAGTTACCTTACCTATTTTTATTTAATTAAAGCATTTCCACGACTTCCAGGGTTTTTTTTCTCTCCCAACCCAACTATTTTTTTTTTTTAAGTTTGACGTGATCTAGGCCACCCAACCCCATTCTGGTATTGGTTGACCAACCACGACACTGTTAGGTTATTTCCTGCAGTAATACAATTTAATATTTTGTTCGTAAAAAAAACAAAAAAAAACGAAAAATAAACAGAAATGTAACCTAATAGATACACATTAAAATGATATATTCAATATTAGGAGTGTGTTCACAGAATCAGTTATGAAAATTAAAATGTGAAAACCTTACCAACCATTCCCGGTCTCCCATACGTTTCGCTCAGATTTTTTCTCCGATGAATGCGTTAAAAGTGTAATGCTTCAAAATCTATTCCAACGTTTTTATTTTGTTGCTTCAATTTCTAGTCTTTTTTAATCAATGCTGCTAAGTTTTCATACAAATTTACATGAAATTTTGTTATAACTACTGTATAGCATCATAGAAATTAATAACAATTTTAAAATTAACAAAATATGCTGTAGTTTTATATGACAGCCAGTATCAATAAATTTATAAGACTCATTTTTCATTAAATTTAGTGTCTGTTTATCTATTCAAAATGTTTTGAATTAAACTTACAATATTAATTAGCCTATGAAATATTATTAGCTCTTTCCAACTATTTTATTAGAATTCGTCAAATACTGTGCTACTAAAAACAAGTAAAATGCTTTCGGTTCCATGTAAGAGGATAAATTCGGTTTTATTAATTTTTTTATGAAAAATCAAATATATAGTTTATTTAAAAATAGTATCATGGTATAAATCGTCAAGAAGTTTTAATTTAAAGAAGAGTATTATCGATACGTAATCTGTAGATACAAAGACAAAATACTTGTGTTCCTGATAAACTTTATTTTTTTATATATATATGTATTTTCTGGTTTAAGTTACCAGCAAGAGTGCCAATTACGAAAAAGCATTCACTGAGGCTTGCTAACATATAGCATTGCCGTTGATCGCATTACTATTTAAATTCAGAATAATGTATTAATAAGAAAAATGGCAGAGCAGACCAATAAAACGTGGATATCAACGGCCACTGACCAGCTACATCACATAAAATTGTGAGATTTTACTGTACGACTACCGTTGAAGAAAGCAAGTTTAACACTTTTCACACATCATATTAGTATAATAAAGAACTTCGTTATCTGGCATTCCTACTATGTTACAATGAGCCGAGAGCACCTCATTAACTCAAAGCAAAGAAAAATGAGACAGAACTGTGCAGATTGCGAGACAATAAAACAAAACGCTTTAATCTCAGCGGTATAAAAAACTCGGCAGCGGTCCTCTTATCAGCAGCAATATGTCGGGGGAAATATCACACATAAAAAACATTTTTCTTCCGTACAAATAAAAGGGAAGAATAGTATTCCAGCTCATAATTTCGGTTGCTATGAAAGCGAAAAAAGGCAGCGTAAAAAGTATCGATATCTCGAACTGCATCTGCGTCGCCGAATTATTTCGGTTGCGGAGAGGCATCTGATTGGGTCGACAATGGCAAGCCTGCGCACCTATTTTCTTTTTACGGTTGCCGGCTATCTTCGCGCGCCACTGTTTGTCCTGGTGGAGCTACAGTTGGCAGATTGCCTCATGTTGGTTCCCCTGGACTGCCAAAATGTCCCCGCGATACGCTGCATAATGCCGACGTACCAGCGTGGCTGCAGGGAAAGCGGCCTTGTTTTTTCTGGCGGACTGGCTGCGTGCTGCGGGTAGCGGATACTAATCCCTGTCTGCTGTGTTGTGCGGAGCAGCCTACGCCACGGGTGACTGCCGCACTTGTTGCCATCCAGCAGAACAGTCTTATCAGCTGGACAAGCGACAACAGCAGGTGTCGTTCTCGAAGGGAGTATCCAGATAAAAATAGTGCCAACTAACGTCAGTAACCAGTAACACAATCAGAAACCTCGTTTCAGAAAATGCTCAATCATTCTGTTAGTGTGGTTTATGAACCGAGCAATGCAGACGTTACACGATGGTTGTTTGGCCACTGACAGTTATATCACTTAAATCTCTTGTAAACTGACGTACTACGACGTGGATTAATGAGTTAAAACCATGTTCATCAAAGCCGTGTTACCATTGTGAATATGGAAGTACACTTAGGTTAAAATAGCTATCTGTGAAAGAACAAAATCACTTCCTTCCCACACTTTCCACTATGGAATATTCCTCGTAAATGGAACAAATCTTTTAGGTGATTCCTGCTGTATTATTTTCTTCTTTACATTGACAGGTCAGTAATTTAATTTAAATGTAATTGCGAGGCAGTCACCCTAAACACTAACTTTCGCACTTTACAAATTACTATCTGAAATTATTTCATTGAATCAGATAAATAATTTTTGCATTTACCTTGGTAACCTATTCCAGTTGGTGACCTTCTTATCTTTCCTACTCCCTTACGCCTCAAATTTAGTGCTAGTTTGCCATTATGATCATATATTCACTTCTACGCAATGCTCCTGCCAATATGCATCTAGGCGTCATCGTCAGTGTATATCTTATCAGTATCTGAAAACAGATAAATTCATATTGTTGCTAATTGTATGAATGTAAGTTTAAGAATAAGCTAAGAAAAAAAATTTCCAAACTATATATGAAGTCATTTAAGCAACAGTCTATTAGATTGTTCGTGGTTTTAATTACTTAAATTAAATAACTAGTCCACGATTAAGTTTCAAGTTTTAACTTGTTTTGTTGCTAGTCAGCTATCGAAATTTAAAATACAATTCACATATAAACACAACACTCCAACGATTGTTTCAAAGACAACACAACCAAAATTATTCTTTCAACACTGTCCGTGGCCGAAGTAAACTGAGTCTGTAAAAGTCTCTTAGTCTCTGCTGATCGCATTATATAAGTTCTACAACACTACAAAAGCTTCCGACAGATAGTTATCGAACATTAACAATACTTAAACAATTGAAAACATATTAAAACAATCAGAATTAATACATAGTCATTTACAATCATTACAAAATGCTTAGAAATGAAAACTAAAGATACCTAAAGACAAAATTATCCACATAAATAATTTTTAACTGCGGTAAATTGTCCTTTAAACGTCGTAGCTTATTTTAATACCTACAATTACAAATATTTAAGTAATTCTCTGTCATAGTTCTGTTCTTAAACATATCAAATGGTATTTACACAATTTCTTTTCACAAAACAAAATCCATTTACACTGATTTACAATAAAATACAAGACAAATATACAAAAAACATTTCCAATCACACTCTAGCTTGCTACAAATGCTTCACAAAATACAATTCCAGTTAAAGTTTAGGTTTGAGAGCTGTTACAAGTCCTATATAATTTCGTTTCAAAGTTAAAATCCGTTTGTATGTGAAGCATATAATCAAGAGCAAGAAATATTAGCATAGCTAAAAAAAGAAAGAACCGTAAGTGTTTTAAGACTCAGATATTTCCGTAAGACTGTTTTTGTGAAAATTTATGTCTGTGTCAAAGTGATATTTCCTCTTCAGTGATTACACTATTATACTTACCGGGACCGGATGACAGCGGCTGGGACGAGTGTTGTATCAGATGATGCAACATTCACACTGACGTTGCTTGTTTATATTAATGCGAATTCTGAAACCATCATTAATTTCCCCTGCAACTATTCACGGGCACAATTCACAATCATTAATCTAATTATTACATGGTTCTAGGAGTAACAGAAAATTAACTTCAATCAATTAGAAGCACCTTATTTATCAATAATAATAAAGCGTTATCTTTATATATAAAGATGAATGTTTGTTTGTTTGTTGGTTTGTTTGTTCTTCATACAAATCCACAATTTTCATCCGATCTCGATGAAACTTTGCACACTTATCCTTTGAAACAAGGAGAAAAATACTATCTACATTTGGTTGAAAAATTATCTGTATAAATAACACATGTTGTCTCATAACTACGAAATATGGCGATAAACAGACAAGTTGGATGTCGGCGTCTGCGTTCCGTGTTTGCGTATAGAGGACTGCCAGCACAGTGGTTAAAACGCTTCCTTATGAACCTCGTGGTCTCCGGTTCAAATCTCCGTGGAGGCTAAGATTTTTAAAAATCGTTTTTCATAGTAAGAGTCAGGCCTGGGCCGTAGGTTATTCGGATTGAATGTTAAACTGTGGATATTAGAAAGTTAGGGGTGCAATGCGAGGCAAATCGTAGGCAGTCTTGCAATGTTGTAGGTGTACACTTTTTTACGTTATAATGATCCCTCAGGTGTTGTTCGCAGTCAGTGTGTGAGTGTGAACCACAGTAAGATTATTATAAATACGGAACTAAGTCTCTGTATTTTTGTTACGTAATGAAGACTAAATGGCTATATCGTTGTGATGGAATTTCATAAGGAAATCTGTATGAAGGGTACATGATATTTTTTCCAGTATGATTTACAGTTGTAGTCACGAAATTTTGAGACCTTATCGAATGGTGACAGAAATATGTTGGAAATTGATTCTCTTCAAGAGACGGGTTTGACCGTAGAATGATATAATGATAGCTTTCCTGTCATATTATGCCGACTCGATATTGTTTGGGACCAATGTTTCATTACCTACAACTTTCTATATTCAATCCTGGAAAAAAATTCTAAATCTACGCGAACGAAGTCGCTGGTACGGGCTAGTTTTAAAATAAATAAAAGTTAAAGGTTAACAGCAAAATGGATACTGAAATTTAATTTGTTAAGGATGAAAGTCACATCAAGTGTTTTGTCCTTTCTGATTTATTGAACGAGTCAATATTATGTTTTAGAGCAACCGTCGCTAATTATGTCGAATTACAGGCCTCGACAACCACATCATGCACCAGTAAATTAAAATTGTATCATAATTAATGCAATGTGATATATCAAACAGCAACTACACCAATTAATTGATTTACTGCTACGTGAATAAATTTGAAAAGTGTTAACAGTGCGAGAGTCGAGCGCTGTTTACACAAGCGGCGCGTGTAAGCAGATTCCTTTTTTTCGCAGTTTTCCGCTTTTGTTCATTTCCTCGAATGAGAAAACAACTGTCAATTTTAATTTTGAAGAGTGGCTAATACACAACAAGCTCACCCGTTCTCTGTTTCAAAACACTTCGTCGTAATTTATCAGACTTCAAATCGGTTGACGGGCGAATTCGCGAGATGGATTTTGTTCAAACATGGTTCCGTTCGTCATGTAACCCCCTCTGACGTGATAAATTCGTAAAGGGTGTCGGAATTAATGCCCATAATTTCTATTTTGAACGTTTCCACAAACGCGGTAATTAATTATGAATAATTTTTCCTAATACTTAAAACTATTCTGTGTGTCCTTGTAAAGCTATATATTGCTTACATACCTATAAGTACAATTAATCTCTTTACAATCTGCATAACACGGTAAACATTGAATTTCACGAAAAGAAGTATGTTTACGCATGTATGGAATATAAAATAATGAAACTTGTGCGCTCGGTGACTCTTGGTAAGATTAGTATAGCTTATTGGACAGAATTAACGGTCGTCCAAAAGAATTTTTTTTTTTTTTTTTAAATAAATAAACTTCAGGGTTAATTCAAAGTTCTGGATGTTCATTTCTTAGTCACAATCAATGATTTAAACTTCTGCCTAAAACGACAAAATAATGCAAAGTGACATGTGAATTTTCTATAAATTCTCAAACGTCAAATTCAAATCATCCCTCAGTTTAAGTTGCTTTGTGCGTACTTGCTAACAGTTGTCTCCGCTCCCCTCCTCTCCCCCACCCACACCAGTTGCTGTATATTCAGAAAGCGCTGAATGTTTAATTCATATTTTCACCGGCATTATATTAAGACCAACAGACGACGAATTCAGTTCTAAGTTCTGAAAATCTCTTCGTAGCAAAGAAGTCTAATTCAACTTAAAAGTCTGTAAGATTTGTTAAAACTTAAGTTAAATCATGGCGTCGTTACTCATATCTTTTCAGTTTATCAGCTGAGAGGAACATGTTTTTATGTGTCTATTAACTTGAATCTGTAGGCAAACACTTTACTTCAAAATACAGGAGAAACTAGTTCGGGAATACAGCAACTATTTAGGAGAGCGAGGTCTAATTTGACGAATGGGAGATAATACTCACTTTTATGCTACAGTTCACTCGTCACTGAAAATTTGTATCACGAAATAGCTTCTGTGTGGAAGTATTTACAGTGGGAACTGTTTGCTTAAGAAAATTAACCTTGGTAACTACCCTCCATTTCAGATGTGACATCTGTTGTTGCGGCTATTGCATTAAATGGAATATTAGATGCATTTAAATATTCCTGCAGTAACTGGAAAATTGAAATTCCATTCCATCACCCTCAACTGGAAAAAAAAATTTTCGTGTATAATTTGCATTTGGAATTTACTAAAGTATTTTACACACTCCACAAAAATGCAAATACAGTCAAAAGTGAACTCATCAAGGTGATTGAGTCTCTTATTATGAATGAGCTCTGAGGGTACAGTTTTTCTTACATTTTCAGTAATTTTCTTGCACGGTACTCAGTGTTAAACATTTTTGAAGGGGTCTACAGTCTTTTTTGATTATGTTTTCCGTAAGATATTTAACTGTGTGTATACGCGTAAATGTATCGTATGCAATAGTATACCATTTTCTCTTTTTTCAATACTAAGTTAAATATTGTACGAGGATGTTTTGTCACCTATTTTCATAAATAATTTCTTATTAGTTTCTCGAAAAGTTTGAAAATTTGTCTTTTTGTCTTTGATCATAATGTTTCGTATTTGCTAGTTTCATTACATCGTTACTGCTACAAGTTATGTTCTTTTATATAAGATAAATACGTCTTGTTTTTTTGTAAACAAATTAATAATTCAAAATACAAATATCACTATAAATTTTGTCTACATCTCTTTATTTTGCCTACATACGATACTATATTATATGGCAACTGAATTTATTGTGGTTAATTACCATCGCACACTGTCTATGAATTAAGACTTGTGTTTATTTAATTGCATCATTGGTCAAGCAGTCCACTAGTTAATGCACTCACCTTAACCTGAAATTCACCTCTGCCAATGCTTTAATTTGTTCACGTGAAGTTCGCTAGGAATCTTCGTGGTTCGGATTCTAAGTTAAAATGGAGGTGCAATCACGACAGAGGTGACATGCGCAGCAAATTGAAACTAGGGCTAAAGTCGCAAAGACACATAAATTCCATTTATTTATTTAATTATCTTGCTCCATATTAAGAAGTTATTAAATGTTATAACTAAAGAGGACCAAACCTAATATTAACTGACTAATTCGTTCGTATGCGTGCCCTATACCAAATTTTCAGATGCTTGGAAAAAAATAATAATACCTTATTTATGTACTTCTCTGCAAATGTTAACATCTGATATAACTATTTTGGTAATTCACAACCTGTGGGAACTGGATCTTATCTGCAGAAATTCTAGCTTATGATACGAACTGTAACAGTGTAGAGCTTTGTGTACTCAGATTTAGGTAAATGTAGAGAATGGAGAGAAGTGATCGCTATACGACACCTAAAAAGCAACGCGTAACGTCCCTCAGACCAACAGCTTTAAAGAAATTGTATTTTAAGAATTATTTGTAGCAACCTGGCAGCTGAGTAAATATGGTTTTGTATATTTTTCTTGCACAGTAATTTTGAATTTATGTAAGTGAACATTGTTTTATGGAAATAAACTAAGTAAATACTATTTAATATGTTCAAGGACAGTACTATGTAAGAATCATTAGTTAAAAGTTTGTAATTCTATGTATTGAAGTGGGCTATGATGTTTATAGCACAATTTGCGACAGTTTAAACTGATTTATGTCGATAATATTGTGTGTAAATATCTTTGATTTTCATTTCTGTGCATTTCATAATGGTTGTGAATAATTTTGTATTAATTTCGATTGTTTTAATGTGATTTTAATGGTTTAAGTATTGTTAGAATTCCAGAAACGTCGCACGGGTGTATTTGAATTATTGTGGAATTTTCTGTGAAACCTATATAAGCGATCGGTAGAGACGAGTTTTAATTTTGTTTGAAAGTTGGTTGAGCTTTGGTGTTGAATGGGTTAATCGCTAGAGCATTTGTTTACGTTTGCAGCCAGTATCTTTGGAGTTCAATGTCTTTTTTTTTTTTAAAAAAAAAAACGAAGTTGAATGTGAATTTTCTGAAACTGGTTATTTCATTTTAAAACGAGATAGTATCAGCCGGGAATACAAGGGTGGCTGAGTGAAGTGATACACTGCCTCCTGCTAGTTACGACTTACCACTCAGGCCGGTCGTCCACTGCAAGCGTATTTGAGCGACTAACAGGTCTCGAGTAGTCGCGCAACTGATCCCAACACACGGAACGTTACTGAACGGCGTCCACTGCAAGCGATCTTGAGGGACCGATTGTAGCCGACTAGAGGCGACGAGAGACCGATCTTGCCGGAGTTGGATTAATCGCTAGTAGCAGCCGTTACGTAATATACGCTCCACGTTACTTTTAGTGTTTACCGCCGTTTTTGTTCGTTTTACCCATCAATATGGGTAGTGAGAAATTAATCAGTGCCATAAATCAGAAAATACCGTTGTGATATATGAGAGACGAGCGGTACTACTCACGTGATATTCAGCGGAAACTGTGGGAAAAAAGTTGCAGAAGAAATGGGTAGTAAAGATGGTAGGTAATTTTGACGAATATTCTCTCATAGATACTTAAAAATTTATATCCTTTATACACTTTAATAATCCTTTTTGAGATTGCGATATTTACGATAACTATACAGTTACATTACAATTACATATACAGTATAAAGTATACCCAATACCTGCATTATTACATCAAGCATACATCTGCTAAAAAATATCTATAAAATTTGTATGTCTTGAAAGAATATTTGTATTCTTTAGAAAGTATTTCCGACAAGATTGCAGAGTTCACGACTTGATTTAATCATTCCGTTCGCATCTATCGCAATCCAATCTTAATCTATTTTAAGAAGTTCAGTCGCATATTGTCTGATGCTGTGTAATATTAGGTACACAGATAAGTATTTAAAGGTTCTTTATGATTATAAGATAGGACAAAATTGTTTGTTGAAAGCTTGACATAACATTTGATAATAAACTCAACTGGGCACAACACACTGGACAGGGTTACAAAATCCTTCATTTACTGAAGAGGGTGATGAGAGAATGTACCAAAGAAGATAGGGAATTTAAATACTAAATATTAGCAGACCGTTGCTTGAATATGGTGATGTAGTTTGGGATCCAAATTTTGGGTATCAAATACAGGAATTGGAGCGAGTGGAAAGGATAGCAGCTAAATTTGTTTGTATAAATTACCGCAAGACCCAGTCAGTAATTGATGTGATAAAGAGGCTGGATTGGGAGCCGTTGGAAGACAGGAGGAGGGTGAAGAGAGTGCTGGGGTTGTACAAAGAATAAGTTAGCGATGGGACTTGGAAGGATATTGGTCGAAGAATTAGGAATACTGCATGGAAGGGAAAATATGACCCTGAGTACAAGCTGGTACTAGATTTCACACATAAGAGAGTAGGAAAATTTTCTTTTGTGGATACGAGCGTCAAGAGTTGCAATAAATTACTAAGTGGTGAATAATTTATCAAAAACGCTGAACGAATTTAAAACTAAAATTCGTAAATCACAAAAAGAGATAGGGGAGGAATTTAAAAACACAAAGGATATAAAATGATAAAAAAATACCAAGAATGTGGTAGTTGCTACTGGAGCATACGCTCCATCGCAATTAATCATTAATTCAATTCAGTATATTAATCATTCAAATAATAGGTATATTACTGAATCCAGGGAATTGAAAAGAAATGTGAAATCTCCAAAGGGGGTTCTGTAAAAGATTGCTGGCAAGATACGGAAGGTAATTTTGGACATGGCTTCAATTCAACTTCTTCGAAAGTTTGAGCACCAGTTGAATAAATGTGCAACACTCCAACCCATCCACTCAACCACCAACAATTGTATTCTACACTACCATCAATACCCAGGCTATGCGTAAACAAATGGATCATAGGATTTCTGACAAACAGTTTCCTGAAAGCGATAGAGCTAAATTACAATTATTAGCAGTGCCACTTGTAGTAATATTCAGTTTTTGCAGTGTACTTATGAAGAACGTACCTCTTCATAGGGAACTGGCAATAGGAATAAATTGCAGCAAATTTTCATCTGATGAGGACTCACTTCCAACATCTCCACACGCACCTTTTCCCTAATAGCCCTGGTCCGCTCAATGAAACACTCCAGTTCCATCCATCTCTGACGCCCAGAACAATAATAGATTACTGAACCCAACGACGGTGCTCAGCCCAACCCCGGAAAAAAAAATTGTAATCCTTTGAAACGTGCCCCCAAAAACACGGTGTTGGTCGAGTATTTGGTAGGAATGTAAACAGTTTTGTTTCTATTTTATTTAGTTAGTAAAAAGTTTAAGAAATTATTATTATTATTATTTGTTTCTGACTTTTCGTCTCGTCGGCGTCGCGGTCATTAGAGGCGAGAAGGGACTGGGGGTAAGGAACGGGAAGGAATCTGGCCATGGCCTATGAAGGGACCATCTCGGCATTCGCCTGGAGTGAACCGGTTGGCCGGACGAGGACTTGTATCTGGAATTCTCCTAATGAATTCCGTTTTTTTTTTAACATTGAATTAACCCGACACGAACGATTTCTACGACGCGTCTTCAGGCAGGGACTTTCCAAAAAATAAGTGGTCTCTGCATGCATTTCACAAAATTTTGAAACTCTTAAAATATTCATCCCCAATCACTGGCACAACTGTTAGCCACTAGAGACGCGGTCGAGAACGGCTGCAACAATCATAGTCATGCGACTCAGTCGGCTATAGTGGACGCACTCAGTCGCCTCCTGTCTCCCCACTCAAAGTCGGCTATAGTTGCTTGAGTTGTTAGTCGCTCAAATGCGCTTGCAGTGTACGACCAGCCTCAATCCAATTATAACCCTATACAACATTATCTGTACAAAGTATCCTCTTCATGATCCCTGTAACTCATAGACTGACAATCAACTTGTTTATTTGCAAATCACCAAACATCGTTAGCCAGAAAATACATGGTTATTACACATCTTGACCGTAAACAAACAATTTTATAGGGCATAGACTTCCAGTGTAATTATAAGATATAAAGAGACCACAAAAGTTGTTCTACTGATTTAATGATTTAGAAATGCCAACGAGCAATAGTTAACAAAAACCACCCCACTCTTGTTAGGCTGATCAGTATCAGGTCGAGTTGACAACGAGCTTCTTGTTTTCGGAGGTAGAGTTCCGTATTTCATTTATTCACTTGACTCACGAGCTAGAACTTCTGTTACCTTCCTCCCTCCCGTTGAGTTTTCTCTTTGTTATTCATTGCGCAGCAGGTTACGCGTTCCTGATGAACCATTCTGTAGCTTCAGTTTCGAATAAGAATCTTCGGCGCTATGTATACTATCGTGTACTATCGTTACATACATCTGAGAAGAATCATTTTACAAGAAGGGTGCCATGGTGAGGTTATATGCGAACGACACAACATCATCTCTATAACTATACTATCAGTGACTGACTGCTGTTTCTATTGAGGACAGTACTACTGAAGTACTTTTCTCTTTCTTCTGCTTGCTTAAAAGTTGTACAGCATTCAGAACAATATCTATTACTTGGTAAACATTCAGAAAGATATTTTATGATTCCTTCAATGAATGATTATCTTTTCAGCAGAACACAAGGGAGAAATGCTGATACTCGTGTACTCGAAAGGGCCAACGAATTATTCGCGGACGTACCAGTACAATAATGGAGTCACGAAGTACAGTTTCCGAAGAATCGGGATTGACACCGCAGTACGGGAACACTAGTATTACAAACAGTAAAACTTTATGCTGTAAAAAAATGACCATCACTTGAATAACTTTACTGCTACAGAATCCACAAGCAGATAGCGGCACAACATTTGCTGCATTTAGAGTTATTCATTTACAATCATCAACTGAAGGCGTTAGTAACAGCTAACTCTATACAGTAATATTGTAGCAGTAGCGAATTTTACGGTAGGCAACCAACCTAAATAACATTTCAGTGGGTTTCCAAGTGTTTTGATTACTAATTATGTATTAAAAATTATCATTAATTTGGTTTTATTCAAAATAGCTTTGTATCCCAATATTAGCGGTCTGGTGGCTCAGTGGTTAAGGAGTCTGACTGGAGATAGAAAGGTCCCCGGTTCGAATCCCTGTCTCGACGGGGAGTTTCATAGGCATTTAACTCTAGCACAGCTTGCTGTGTAATGTGAACTACGGCAGAACGCTTCCGTGGTTCGGATTCCACGTTAAAACTGTAGGTCCCCTGTATCTGGCAGGATTGTTGGGCTAGGTTAAGACGGCTACGGCAGGGGCGGAATGTGCAGCCAATATAAACTCCGTCACCAGATCAATACGATCACACGAAATTATTATTATTGTCTCAATATTTTTGTTCAAAGTGGGTAAGTTATTTATTGATTTCTGGAATTTAAGAGTGAAATTTAACATTCGTATTACAAATATTGTAAACAATGATGCAACTAAGGAAAATGGAAGCGGCTTCTAGGCGATATAAATAAGAAAAGAAAGGGAAATTAACCCACCACATACCAAAGTGGACTGATGCGATGAGAGGGAACACTAATGCTGACAAACAACTACACAATATTTCGGCATGTTTATACCGTACCATTACTACATTTGCTCATTTTACCATCGCCTGCCAATATATTAAATTTATTATCTCAGACATTGCATACCGATATCGATAGTCTACTACTTAGCCATCCCCCCACTACTCAGTTAGTTATTAGGTAACGTTCGTTGTGCACACACGTTCCGAGCCTAATGGCCCGTTTTTCCATTTGTGAACAAGGCAGATGCCGAAATATTGTGTAGTTGTTTGTCAGCATTAGTGTTCACTCTCATCGCATCCGTCAACTTTGGTATGTGGTGGGTTAATTTCCTTTCCTTTCTCATTTAAATATTTTAAACAGATATTTAAACCATTCAGCTTCTTTTGAACAGAAATAGCTCGATATGGTTAATCTGATTGTATTGAATTGCTGAGCATACTCTCCTATCTCGATTGTGCTAATTTACATTGTTTTACCGGCTAGATGTCTTCTGATTCCGCAGCTAATGACATCTGTGAACATCGCAACCACTCATAATGATTGCTGGTTACGTTATTTCATGACAGTTTGTTCCTCTCCTCCTTCGAAAGAAATAAGGACGCTATTTTAATCTGTAATAAAGTCAAATATATATTATTCTAATAGAAGTTTCTTGTGGAAGAGTCATTCCTTTAAGAGAGGCCACAGAAGGTGCTGTCTTTCACTCGATAGATTAGTCTTAAGTCAATATTCCCTTTACCATAAACGAAGAGTCAGATTGTATCCAAAATTATTCACCAAAACGCCGACCAGTCACAGAAGATTAACTGCCTGACGTCAGTTCGTGGTGGTGTGATTCTATTTCTGATTGTTGGGAGCAGTAGACGTCGATGTCATCCGGAGTCTGCTTATCATCAGACGTGAGCAAAGCGTGTTAACCTCTGTTTTATATCGGGTTGCAAGTAAGTTGTGGGAACTGTGTTTACTGCATCCCTTATTATCTATTAGGCTAGATCATTTGCGAAATGCGCAACAAACAACATTTCAATACATCCCATAGCGACGAGATTCATTTGCAGAACAACGTCGGAGCACATTTCCGTAGTTCTGATTTAGGTGCTTCATTTGTATACTTCATGAATGTAATGTGGATTTCATGTAGTTCCTTCTTAAGGGTTAACTCCTATAAACATATAATGATCTTCCGTCAACGGCTAGTATAGTATTTATATCTGGTATATGCCAGATACAACGGAGTCTGATTCTTTTGTTTCTAGTATTTGCATTCAGGAGAACGTGGATTCGAATCCCCGTCCGGGCATCTAGATTTGGGTTTTCCTTAGTTTCCCCAAAACACTCCACGCGAATGCCGGGATGGCACAAACAACGATGTTCAAAGTTTTTATGCTTATTTACAAGAACTAAAGACCTGGTTCGGCAACAGTCAATACCCGTTCCCTTCGAATAAGACAAATTAATCGTCACACAGTAATTCGTGTATTTTTATCACCGAAGTAATTGAAAAAATGGATGTCTGAGACATACGTCTATTGATCTTACGTAAAACATTGAAATACGATTATTTATTAAAAAATCAACGAAGAGAAAAGCACAATTCTATTTAATAAAAAAAATGATGTCACCAGATAAGGGAAATCCGTACGAACATTAAAGATTTTTATGCTTTTACATGTAAATGATTTAATAAATCTGCAGCGATGGTTATTTGTAAATGATTTGATCATTCTGCTTGGAAGCAGGAATCACCATTCCACATTTCTCTGCCACTACCTCAATTTTGCAGCTGCGCTGTCTTTAAAAAGCAACAATTGTGCAGTTATTATTATTATCATATGCCAAATACAGAAGACAATAGATTAAGAAAATTCAATATATTCATTTTGGCTTTCGAAGACCTAAGTGTATAATTGCACACGTGTAGGTTTCTTGTATGCCCCAGATGAGTTTTCGGTTTGTCTGTAACATTCCGTGTAAGCCTGCTGGAAGTATAAACGCAGGGCTCTGTGTCGCACTCAGGAGAGGTTCTGCAGGGTTTCCCTTGTGGTTCTGGCGCTGTTGTCATGCAGATGACGGAAGCCTGTCCAGTTCCTTACCCTGATACGGGATCGCCATGTCCTGTAATCCTGTCCCCATTGTCCTCATGGAGTCCTCAACTACAAACAGTTCTGTAAACTTAGCACTAACAGCCCACAAGTTGGAACCATGTAATGAAAACACTAAGGACGCGGAATTATAATCGGGAATGAAAGGATTTGTATTCTACCAACTTTCACTCGACTGTGAAATCAATATGCGATGGTTCGAAAGTGTGTCATGAATTATTCGAGTCCTCACATCACAGACTATAGTACTGTGGTGTTCTATGATGATATACAAGAATACGAAGCTGATAGATGTAATTTTGCTTTCTGAATTGAGCTGTGTTCTTGGTCTATGAAAGGCATAATTTGTTATATTAGTTAAAATTTCACACACGTCATCTAACAGAAACATTTTTTGCAACCTATACATGAATTTTGAAGCATTTACCAAAAACTATAATGATTCAACTTCTATAAAATTACATTCTGAAGTAACTGTATAATGTTTTCAATGTTTTTAGAATCATGGTTGTACATGCGTCTTTGTAGTGAATATGCTCACGGAACATTCACGTAATCATAATATGTAAAAAGTGTGTTTGCGGAAAGTTCTCTCTTGATTGATTTAGAATATAGAGAAATATTCACATCATTTTTTTTTTGTGTGTCAGCGACATGTATTGGAAGCTTCAAGTTATTTGGGTTCATATTTGACATGTCTGAAAAAGATGATAAGTTATTAACTGCAACAATGAAATATGTTTCGTGAAATTCGTTTAAACTGTAAAATAAGAAAGTACTATTTAAATTCTGTTATATAACCAAAAAAACTTCAACACAATTCATGTTTCAGCTTTGTGTGAAAAATACAGGTTTGAGTACATTGTAATATTGCCAGTGCTTTTCTACTCAAAAAGGTGTGTAATAAGAAATTATAGTTAACTATGAAATTTCAGAAACATCACTTCAATGGCGGAATTCTTCTTCCAAAATTGGAAATATGGCACGTTATAGCAGAATAGCTCTTGTAAATATTACGTCACTTGTCGAATTCAGATACGTCATTATTATTATGTCCTCCTCCCTCCCCCCGACTCCGCAAATCCACCTCCTCCATCCAATACCATATCCTTAAACGGTCTGGGGCAGCAATGTCGCGAGTATGGAATACTAGTAACGACTAGGTCAACCCTTCTTCATTATTACACTATTTATTATTCATGTCGACCATCGCGTAGGATCACGTCTAAATGTCAGATGCTAGCAAATCACAAAATTTCTTCGTGTTACCAAACCTTCACGCATTTTGAGCACCGACAACCGTAGTTAAACTGCAACAGTAGAAATTAAGAATATAAACAATTAATGACAACTTTATATCTACAGGGTGTCCCGGAATGCCATGTACTAATCTGGATGGAAGGTAGAGAATATCGTGAGGAGCCATAATTACATCAGAAAGTATGGGCGGAAACGTAACCCTAACGAGATAAAGAGACAACAAGAGAGTAAGGCCACAACACAGAATGTAGTGTAAAACGCTATACATTACTACTTTCAGTAATAGCACAGGTACAGCTGGTAGAAAGTTCAGTGTACTGTGACAGCTGATTGTTGAGTGGTAATCTGTTAGTCCTATTATTTTTTTTATGTTCAGAAGATGGTATCGTATACATTTTATTAAAATAATGAGATGGGCAGTGCAATAAAATGCAGTGCATTGTATTTGGTGGGTTATAATTGCATTGAACGTCTGTCGACATATTCCCACGATCAACAGCCTTGACCAGGTCATCCACCGCAGCCTAACGGGACGGGTATTTCCAGGAACCTTCCTGGGCAGGTACATGGCTAGTATTTACTATGCAGGCGGTATCCAATCCCTTGGATGAATGTAGGGAATTTCTTACATACGTCGCTAGCTGTCATGTGTGGAGCCTTACGGCGAGAGTATTTCCCACATACGATGGAAGAGAGAAATGACGAATAAGTTTGACAAAGATGAAGCTATTCTCGAACCAAAACGAATATCTCCAAAGCCAGGATTCAACCAGCCAATTACAGAGGAATTTTACCGGGAAATCTCTCACTGCCTGTGCGACAAAATATGAGTTAGCGAAAAAAAAGATTATTTATAAACGTTGCCATTTGTTTATAATTTCGTTTAAATATTGGAGGAAATAAGAAACTATGCCAGATCAAATAATATCTTAATTGGAGGACATATTGTTGTTTTTGAGGCTTCAGGGCGCGTCGACAGCGAAGTCATTAGCGCCCTAACAATCACCAGCTAAAACTGTGACTAAAATATATACTAAACTACTGTCTGCATGGTCGACTGTAAAGAGGTCAGCCATACAGACTCCAAATAAAATAATTCGCAAATTTAAGATGTGGCTTAAAAAGTGGCCACCAGGACCAAAGACCGTACGATACCTCGATGGCTGTAAAGGGGCCATACAGGTTAACAAAATAATTAAAAACCACTACATGTCTCGCTGGCTGTATAGTGGCCAGCGAGACAGGAATTATAACAATAATAAAAATGAAAATAGAGCACATGGATGGAAGGCTGTAAAAACGCCACCCATCCATCTTAAAACTATGCCGACCTGCCTAACACCTTGGGTACCAGACCGGCCAATACATAGAACTTTAAAACACTAGCCACACTGCTGGTTTCATTATTTAAAATAAGGGACAGATCGTTGGCGAGACCAAAGTCTGCCTTTATTGAGGACATGAAAAGACGCAAGACGAAGATAAAGGGGAAGAGACGCCAGGACCGTCTAGAGCCGACAAGAGACCAGGGTTTCGAGTCTGAATCCGTGGAGATGACGGGTCTGATATGAACAGCTTGGCAGCTCGAATAAGCGCCCAGTACTTGCGTTTTTTTATTGGAAAGGGACTTTTATCCAATATTGGCTGGAATCACAGATTCTCTCAGGTGAAGCTGTATCCGTGAACATATCACTGTCACGGTAGACTAACAGATTGTATCTGATTTCAAACTGTTTGCACTCATACGGTACTCTCGGGAAACCAAGTTAAGCCTCGTGTGAAGTGATACACAAGACTAAGAATCCCTCCACAGAACCAATAATGAGCGAAGTCACATGCTGTCATTACGAACTTTAAACTGACCAAAAAGTCGCAATCCGAAACGAACATTAAGTACATGATTTCCTTTACCCGTCTGTGATGGTTATTCATGCATATTTTGTAATTTTGTTGGGTTAGACTAATTTCAATCAAGTTGATTGTCACATGTTTTTCATTCAACTTTGAGGTAGTGCTCTATATAACCTAACAACCGTTAATGTAAGTCGGAGGTCCAGTTTTATTACGTTTTTTTATTGTTTATCGAGTTAATAGTAAACGTACCTACAGTCTGTGGGTCTCTTTTTTTTTTTTTTTTTTTTTTTTACACAATAAATGGCCAGGTTATGGCATCCTTTTAAATTTACCTGTCCGTTTAATATTAATGCTGAACACCTCTTTCATCCATAAATTAGTTAATAATTAATTAAATGCAAAGTAAGTAATAAGGATAAATGATTAAAGATTATAACCCTTCGATTACGGAAGGTACAACCCGTTTCAATACATATTTCGACCCGCTTCCTATTGTTGACATTCATCAGGACAATCTATCTTCGTAATAAATATAGTGATTATTGGAATACAAGAAATTTTATATATTTAAATATAAATAATATATTAGAAGGTTGACACCTGGAGAAGATGTGTTATTATTGTTGACAATAATATGTATCTAATAATACGGATGCAGTTATAAGGTGGGATAATAGAAGTTGCAGACAAAATCAAGGAAAGAGAATTAATATTCAGTGAAATAGCACAACATATTCTCATGACAGCAAACAGAAGCCTTGAATTTAATAGTAGAATTTTGCAAAATTTTCCTTAACTATTCTCAAGACCCTTATTTCAGAAATCGAGCGTAGTAATATACAGGGCGTTCGCCGGGAAACGCAACCCACTGTTAGCGCTACAAGGAAGAAACTGCTCCCGGCGAGCGAGCGCTCATCTTCCGGCATTGTTCGACCGCCGGCCGCGGACTATTTCATAATAATTACGCTTCATAAACTTCATAAACTTGTATGTGCTAAGCATTTAAATGTGACGTAATTCATTAGCTTACCTTATAAAAGATGCTGGAAGTGTTGACCCTCTTGTGTAATGCACATTTCACATCTTCTGAACATATTTCGAGACACACGCTGCCCTAACTGACTTAATGATTTTTTGGGTGACTGTTCTAGTCGAAAAGCGATATCGTCAATTTTACTTGTATGTGCTAAGCATTTAAATGTGACGTAATTCATTAGCTTACCTTATAAAAGATGCTGAAAGTGTTGACCCTCTTGTGTAATGCACATTTCACATCTTCTGAACATATTTCGAGACACACGCTGCCCTAACTGACTTAATGATTTTTTGGGTGACTGTTCTAGTCGAAAAGCGATATCGTCAATTTTCTCCTCTGTGAGAAAACGGTTGACCGACAGTCTCTATTTGTTAAAAAATGAACCCGTTTCTCTTACTTTTTTAACCAGACGCAGAATTGTTGATTTAGCTGGCAGTAAAGCGGCAGGAAATTCGCGACGAAATTTACTGCGACACTTTTTAAACGACTTCTTCTTCACATATGTATCGTAGAGAAATATTCTTTGTTGCAAACTGTAACGTACCATAATTTTACTCACACTCAAACACGGTACAGATTAGTAAGAGTATGAAGCCCCAAACCAGCCAAACCGCGAAGAAACGTTTATTCACCACACTGATTAATAAGAGACTGAAGTCACAAACTAGCTACAATGCAAAGAAACCGTTCTTAACAATGTAAGGGTCCCAATATACTGCGTCACAGCACTGTTGGGGCAGCGCAGGTGTTAACAGTGCGGTGATTCACGGTGCCGTGTGGCGGAAACTGCTGGCCTGACTGACCGAGCAAGTTGCCGACGGCAACAGACTGGGAGGGTAGGGTTTTCCGGCGAACGCCCTGTATAAGTTTATACGAAACTTTTTTTCGTACACTGACCCATTACTTCACCTTCCTGATTATTCAAATTCCCTTCTTGAACAGATATCTATCGCGTTACTGCCAATTATTTTAATACCTTTTTTACGAAATTAGGTCCAAGCATCTTTTGCGTCGATATTACTTATGAGGTGATCTACAGGCTTAACATCTCCACAAACAACGTCGTATGTTTCTGTACTGTACACGATAAGGCTAGATCTATAATTTAACCAGTCCTGTTATTCTGATTTTCGAGAAGAACCTATAACACCGTTTGTTTGTTTTTTGTTTGTTTTTTTTTTTCCACGGAAAAACACCATAAGATGATGTTGCCAGCTACCGTTGTCCGTTGTACTCACTTCCAACAAGGGGATGAAGCGTTTACATCTCTTTTGAATAATCTAACGTCACAGCGCTTCTTATCAGAGTTCCTTGTTCTCCACGTGTTCACACATTGATTTTTTTCAAAGCTGCCGTCTCAGCTGTCTTGCTGTTTCTCTTTTCAGTCCTCTGACGAAAGTCACAATTAAAATATAGGCAACATCAATATGTTTCCTCCATTAAAAAAAAAAAAAAAATCTTTTGCTTCTTGCTTTATGCCTCGTCGACGTCGCCGTCATTAAAGGCAGGAAAAGACTGGGAACAAGGAACGGGAAGGAATTCTGCCATGAACTTTTTGAAGGAACCATTCCGGCATTCGCCTGGAGTGATTTGTGGAAACCATAGAAGAACCAAATCCTGATGGCTGGACGGGGAATCGAACCCGCGTCTTCCGGAATGCGAGGGGAATGCAACTGTTACCACTCATCCAGCAAGGACGGTAATACGTTTCCATTCTGAGAGGCAAAAAATACTGAAACGATTTGATTAAAATCGCATCCTAGACAGAACATGATGGGTGAATTTAAATACTCCTTCTATTTTGACGAGTCATCTGTCTTCATAGAATACAGAGTATTGATGTGTTGTCCCTATGTCCCAAACTTGCTTTCCGAAGATCGTCGTAGGGTACGAGCAGTTAGGCGTTACTTCCTTTATATATATATATATATATATATATATATAGAGTGGGGCATTTAATATGTTTTCTGGAAATATTTTGGAAAGAAAGCATTTTAACAAACAATAACCTATATAAAAAATAATCGTACAGCAGGAGGCTACAATTACGTGATATTGGTTTTTTCACAAGTGGCGCTGTTGTCGTTACAACAAGGTCAACTTAATTCTTTTAAATGGGAACCCTATTTTTTTTTTTTTTTTGAAGATTCCGATTCCTCATGAAAAAATAAAAATAGTTTGCTTAACTCACTTTTCTGTTAGCCTCACAGATGGCGTTGTAATCGCGAAAAATGAATATTCGCGTTTTTTGTGTATAATTTTAATTATTGTTTAAATAATTACATGTAATTTGCATTCTGTAAACATGGAAGGTAATTTTAAAGGATAATGACGAAATTGATTTTTTAAATGCTTTTTCTTACTTATTTGCAGCCATGTCTACAGCAGGTGCTCAAAAAGGTGACCATTTACTTCCAGACATTTTCTGACACACTTCGAGCTGTTCAGGCATCATTTCTGCAAAGGGCCTGACAATGGCTGGAAGTAAATGGTCACCTTTTTGAGCACCTGCTGTAGACATGGCTGCAAATAAGTAAGAAAAAGCATTTAAAAAATCAATTTCGTCATTATCCTTTAAAATTAGTGAAACACACAGCATAACAGAATACTTTTTTTTTAAATTGTCAATTTTCTACTGCGACTTTTTTATTTCTAATAAGTCTTGACACTTAGGTACACAAGATGTGACGAAGAAAGACTATGGGAATAATATCACAATGTGGTGAGTAAGCAGCAAATAGATGTAAACTCCCGCTCGGACACAAAAATAATAATACTGTTTACACACTTCATATTACAAAACTGTTAACAGAAGATCCCATACAGATCAAAAATCTTATAAAGTAACTACCAGCGATATAGCTAGATGCGGACTCTACCGTATTGCTGTGTTCTCTCGCCGTCATACTAAAGACTCAATCTTCAATTAAGACTTAAGTATACCGCCAATCAAGAACAGAATTTTCGCGATGTTTTTATGAAGTTCTTAGATCGATGTACTCCTGAACCATGGTTCACAAACTACAATAATAATAGAAAAAACTTCTTTATATTTTAAACGTTTGCAGGAAACAATTAACCTTGGTCCTTGGCGTGAGTCATAAGCCAGAGGTTTAAAATTTTGTGCAAGAATATCCAGTAAAAAATACTTAATTCTGACGAGTTCAACCGTTTTTGTCTGTTAGTAACTCATAAATAACTTGGTAGCAGTTTAATTTCTGGAAATAAATACATACATTATTACTCAGCATAAGATCCCATTAGAAATATGCAGACAGTGGAAACTGTACTGCTTGTCTGGAACCAATATTCCTCATATCGTTGTAGAATGAAGCTGAAAAGGTTAACGTAAAATTTACTGGGCAATGCCACCTTTAACCAGTGTGTATGGTATTTCATGAACCGGCTTGACCTTCAAATGGTTGTTTGCTGTTTAAGAAGTGCTGGTGATTAGGAAAGATTGAGAACATATGTGCTATTTCCCACTATTTATTTAATTGATCACTTTTTATATTAATTAGATATTACCATTCTACAATTTGTAGATTAACTGAGAAATAGTACGATTATATTTAAAACTCACACTATTTCATTACCTCGGATCATCCTCAATGACTATCGTAAATGTTTTTCACCAACCTAATCCCCAAAGGAAGGATCAGAAAGACAGCGTTACGTAGATATACATCTGAAGCATAATATGATACGTACTGAGCCATTCTCCTTTTCACGTAAGAAACTAGATATTGTAGCGATCCACTTACGATATCAGTTGCTTTAACTGGTACAAAACATTTGACCGATTCGTTGTGTATACTAAAATTCACTTCGATATTCGCCTTTGAGGCAATAAGTGGCACATAAGGCCGGAACCGACCACGCCCTGCGTTTGGAATGATCGTCAGACGCCGAAAAGTAAACAAACGTGGCGTAGTGTGGAATCCACTGCTCACAGGTGTTACCAGGGGGCGTATAAAATACTCGTAACACGAAGTGCAAAGCATCCAGCGTTATCGTCTCTAACCAGAGTACAACAGGACACAGTTACAGCTGTTCAAAACTATATCCGCGAACTAGAGCACTATCCTTTAGTACACCGTATACAGGGTGATTCAAAACAACGTTGAAAAAATGACATGGTAGATCAATCATACAATAAGAATCAAAAATCGCATAGGAACAGAGGGTCGCAACTGCGATCCGGAGCCGCTACAGGGAGTCTAAAATAATACTGACACAAAGAGAAGAAACAAAACCATTACAGATCATTTTATTGATAACTACTCACTCACATGCTACTAATACAAACCAAATGTTGAGCCTACAGCAGAAGCTCAAAGTTTTTGCCAGATGCATCGAGACAAGCCCGGCATCGCCGTTGTATGGAACTGCGCACCTTCTCAAAGATACCAGGTGTATCTCGAACACATCCGGCTGCCGCAACGATTCTTCCTACCAAGTCTTCAGGCGTTTCAACAGGTGTTTCATACACAAGTCCTTTTAAAAATCCCCACAAGGAAAAACCCAAGCGACCGTGTTTGTATCGCAACGCCCTCTTGTGGATCTAGCACCCTCTACAGGCGTTTGCGATCCTCTGTTCCTATGCGATGTTTGATCCTTATTGTGTAACAGATCTACCATGTCATTTTTTCTCACGTTTTTTTTAATCACCTTGTATATTAGCGTTCATAGTATGATACATTCACACAGTATACGCTAATACACTCCGTTTTTAGAATAAACATTTTGGGTAGGATTATATATAATCAATACGACTAAAGTGGGCGGCTACTCGTAACTGTCACCAATTCAATATATATGACGTAACAGGAAGGAATCCAGCAATGACAATAGATATATATGACGTGGAGTGGTAGACTTAATTTTTTATGTTTCGTTAATGTCGATATCATTCGAGGGGAAATCTACTGGGAGAAAGCAACAGGAAGGAATCCAGCAATGTCATTTTGAAGGAACCATCCCAAAATTCGTCTGTAGCGATTTTGGACAGTCATGAAAAAACGAATTATTGGTGGGATTCAAGCCCACGTCCTCCACAATGCGAAGCTCGAGTTTTACCGATCACCCACCACACTCGATTTAAGATTAGTGACGGACAATGAGTCAAATGCTGTGATATAATTGAGTCAAACTTTTCTCCAGTGTTGGTTATGATCTCTGATGAGGATTTAATTATGAGCATAACAATATTTGTCAGTCTAGCTGATGCGCTCATAGCGATCACTTCCGTGTTCCGGAGCTTAGTCAGTCTCGTAAACAGTCAAGTGAACTTACAGTCCGTCAGTGCAGTGAAGTGTGTATAAAATTTGAATTGCCTAAAGTTATACAAAACTAGGCTTCAATACTTAGCATCCACTGAGAGCCTGGGCCGTGCCCTAACATGGAGGAGCCTCCAGACACGGGGCAAATAATCAACGCGGCACTGCAGCCGTGTTATTTTCCAGAAACAGCCTCTTCAGCCCCGCCGATGATGCACTACCAACAAGGCATCCAGCCACAGCCATCTCACCTTCAGCCGCTCAACTTCTCAGGTAACGACGCTGCTTCTGCAAGTTGCCCCTCGATCGCAGTGTTGAACAATGTAAATTCGGAAGAAAGAACTGCTAAACGTTCTCGCATAGAGGGAAACTCTACTGAGCTACCGAACGAGGAAATGTCCACTGAAACAGTAAACAATCCAGTGAGTGTGCCCCAGGAGTTAGCTACCATGTCATCAGTGGTGTTCTACCCAACTACTTCAGCTGCAGAATTAGATCATCAATATGATAGCCGTCATCCAACCCAAACCATATCAAACGAGGGTACGGGCATGGATATCACAAGCATTCCCGCGGATTGTGAAGGAATTCAAAGTATAGTATCGAACAATAGGAACTCTACTAACCAAAATAGTGTCCCCCAGTTGCCAAGCCCCAACTTAAATTCCAATAAAGACAGAAGTAAGAATAACCGATATAGCCGCACAGACACGGGTCCATACTTAGTCTTTGTGGAAAGTGTGGATAAAAATATTGGTAGACTTCACCCCATGTCAATAGGGAAACTTCTTTATACACATAGCCCAGCACAGAAGCATGACATCATCAATATCGTAGCGGCCGGGAGAAATAGGTTAAAAATCGAAACAATTCAGCAGCCTCTGCTAACTTGTTGGTTCAATCTACAGTTTTCAAGGACAGAAACCTAGGAGCATTCATTCCAAATTTTTTGATAAACAAACAAGGTATTATCAGGGACGTAGACACCTCCCTGTCAGAAGAAGAAATCCTACAGGCGATAGAAAGCCCTTACCCAGTTATCGCAGTTAAACGGTTTACCAAGAAGAACTCATACCAAAATAATGATAGGAGAATACCGATACCAATATGCATGATCACTTTTAGATCACAATCCCTCCCGGACCACATAGCAATCTTTGGAGCACGTTGCCCAGTCGAACCTCACGTCCCACAAATTCTCGTCTGTGATAATTGTTTACGATTTGGCCATCGTATAACTCAATGCCGCAGCGCTCCCCGCTGCAATAAGTGCGGAGGCCCACATACTATGGAGACGTGTGCCAGCACAGCTGATCCACAATGTGTACATTGTCACGGTCCTCATTTATCCAATGACAGAATATGTCCTGTAATTGTTCAACAACAAAAAGCACGTGAGGCAGCGGCCCATAATAAAGCCTCTCCCATGCCGAATTGGTATCCCACCCATCGTCAGACAAATTCGCAGGTAGCCAGCGCCGCTCCGCTCTATTACGACGATAAGCAATTCCCCCCGCTCTCTCCAATTGCAGTGCAGCCACCTAGTTTAGCCTCAACAAATGCTTTCCAAAACTGTCCTATGATCCCTGTCCAACAAAATCAAGAGTCTCGTCACCAAAGTAAAATGCTCTCTCCAAACCAACCGATATATACTACTACTACTACTACTACCGTCGGCCGCAACAAGCAAAGGCCAGCAACCCCAAAAGCACAAAATTCCAATTACCCTCCTGTTTATCAAAGAATGTATGTACCCCATCATATACCAATAACACCTATCACACAGAATCCTTACCCTTCTCAACCCCAGTATAAGGAAAAGTCCCCCTTACCCGAAAAAGTAGCACTCATAGAGAAGATATTGCAAATTATCCTGAACATGATTCAAGAATGTCAAGCAGCTCCATCTGATACCTCCCAACTCGACCCAATTCGTCACCTTCTTACCAACCTAGCAGGAATCAACTAAAGAACCGAATACTCTCTCTACTTCCTATGGCGATAAAACTTATGCAATGGAACGCTCGATCTGCTATTGCCAATAAAGACATCCTATCTAAGGAATTGCTCGACAACAACGTAACAGTAGCAGCTATCAGTGAAACCTGGTTTAAGCCACATGCCCCTATCCATTTCAGGGGATATAACATCATCAGGAAAGATAGAACTGACGGAAAGGGAGGCGCGGCACTCTTAATAAAGGAAAACATTTCTTTCCAACAAATACAGATAAAATGGGGCGTAAAAGAAGTACAGGCTGTAGCCGCGGAAATAGTAACATCTACGGGTGCCTACACTATATTATCACTATATAAACCACCACATGTGAGGGTCAGCTGTAACGAATGGAACCAATTGTGGGCGTCACTTCGTACCCCGTTTCTGATCTGTGGTGATTTTAACGCCCACCATACTGCTTGGGGCAATGACACATCGGACGCAGACGGAAGATCATTATTAAATTCTATAGAGGACTATAATCTAGTCATTTTAAATGATGGCTCACCCACACTAATTCCGACTCCCTACAGACGCCCAACATCGGTAGACATTTCTACAGCCTCACCAAATTTCCACACGGTAGATAAATGGGAAACAAAAAGATATACATTGGGATCGGATCATTTCCCAATTTACATAACAATAGGAATGGAATTAAACCCGCGAACTAGATATCATGCTAGTAGTCCGTGGCGTATCCAGGAAGCCTCGTGGTCTACGTACAGAAAGGTCATCTCAGAGGAATTAGCCAATCTTAATTCTAATCTATCCGTAAAGGATTCTTACGACGCTCTGATATCAATTATAAATAGGGCGGCGATGAATCGACTTCCTCGCCGTAAAACTACTGAAAGTTGCAAAAAAATACAAAGTGTTTTGGTGGGATTCAGAATGCTCCAAAACAGTAGCAAAACGTAGGTTGGCCCTGAGTAGTTATCGAAAAAATACAGACGCTCGAAAGTTATTTGGAATATAAGCGGGTGGATGCTCAGACAAAAAAATTTCTAAAACGGCGGAAGAAAGAGGAATGGATTAAATATTGCAACGGCATAAATAAGGACTACAAGCATTTCAGACGTTTGGAAGAAAATTAGAGCATTAAAAAAATTAAACTCAAATCGACCTGTAGAAGCTGACCCGGTCTGGTTGGAAGAATTTGCAGATAGGATAACACCATCCTCATGCATTACAGCTCCGATGAGCATACCTGAATCGGAAGAGGAACACTCTCATCCAATGATGACCCCTTTCTCTAGAATAGAACTAGAAAAAGCCTTATCAACAAACCAGAACACATCCCCTGGAATTGATAATATCCATTATCCAATGCTTACAAATTTGCCGTCAGAAGCCAGAGATTTACTTCTCCACATTTTCAATGAAACATGGACAAAAAAATGAGTTAATGGAGGATTGGACAACACAGGTGATTTCACCGGTCTTAAAACCTGGAAAAAAATCCACTACTACAGGCTTCGTATAGGCCAATAGCTTTATCATCGTGCGTAGGGAAGACTCTAGAGAGAATGATTAAGAACCGCCTGGAATGGTGGTTAGAGGCGAACGATTTACTCCCTCAATCACAATTTGGATTTCGCAAAGGGAGAGGGACAATAGATAATTTAACTATTTTGACAACGGATATCACTGATTCTTTTAAAAGAAAAAACTGTACGGTCTCTCTGTTTTTAGACATTTGTTCGGCTTATGATCATGTGCAAATCCCTATCCTAATGGAAAAATTAAAAAGATTGGGGCTTCCAGAAGAGGCTAGTGTATGGCATTAACACCCTGTTGGGGGAAAGAACAATCTTCATACGATACAGGGATCATACCATAGGACCAAGAAAACTTATACAGGACTACCTCAAGGGGCTATTCTGAGTCCACTATTATATATTCTATACGCATGGGATTTGGAAAGAGTAGTTAATCCAAACACCCGAATTCTCCAATATGCGGATGACATCTGTATATATTGTATGGCGGCTACAATGAGAGGAAGCGATTATCCAACCTAACAATTACGATGATGAACATGGACAAATGGTTTAAACGGAATGGGCTACAAATCTCAACTGAAAAGTCCTCATGTATAATATTCACCAGAAATCGATTAGATCTTAACGAAATCAGAAACAGTCAGAATAGGAATCTACTCATTTACAGTTAAGTCCAATGTTCGCTTCCTGGGTCTAGTGCTGGACTCCAAACTCAGTTGGATTCCCCACATTACTCAAATAGTTAATTCCTGTAACCCAGCTCTGAAACATTATACGAAGCGTAACACGGGTATGGTGGGGTGCAAATCACAACACCCTCTTAACAATATACAGAAGCCTTAATTCGATCTAAAATAGATTATGGAAGCATTCTATACAGCAACGCAAATACTCGAACCCTTTCCATGCTGGACAAACTCCAATACAGCTGTATACGAACCTGTCTGGAGCCATGAGATCGACTCCCACTAACGCCCTACTGATTGAAGCTCGGGAGATGCCCCTGAATATCAGACGAAAACTGGCTGGCTAGTAAATATATTCTGGAAAGGCTAGCATACAGGAATCATCCAATTATCTCGAAATGCAAAGCTTTGTATAACCATGGATACATCACAGAGCGTCTATAGACTGGCTGAAGTCCTCCACAGTTACAGAGAGTGGGAAAAATTGGCAGACAGAATTATTCCAACGAAGATATTTCCCCCATATGAGTATTATTCCAGCACTAGCATGTACAGATACCAATATATTATATAACTCCTGAGACCAACCAACATGTCACCTACAAACAAGCAGTAAGGAAATACCTGGAGGACAATTGGAATTATTCGTTTTTTTTATATATACGGACGGATCCAAAATAGACTCAGGGGATGGAGTAGGCTGCGCCTTTTATTGCCCGAGGACCAAGTATCAAGAAAAGTATAAATTACCATCAAATACATCAATTTATACGGCAGAAGCCATCGCTATATTAAGAGCACTTGAGCACAGCTTGACATTGACTGAGACGAGTTTTTTAATAATCTCTGACTCGCTTAGCGTACTGAACTCCATCCAAAGAAAATTTTTGGGCAAGAAAACCAATCAATTTATAGTTAAGATTGTGGAGACATATCTAGAATTGTCCAGAAGAAATAAATCCATAAACTTCCTTTGGCTAAAAGCACATGCAGGGGTTCCGGATAACGAAACAGTGGATCAAATGGCAAAGACAGCCGCTAGAATAGGAGACACCTTAGATATCCAGCTTCCGTACACTGACTACCTCTTCAAAATAAAAACAAAGGCTCTGAACAAATGGCAAACTGAATGGGACTCCAGCAAAAGCAGGAAGGGACATCATTATGGATCGATTCAACCCCGAATACCATCCCGCCCATGGTTCTTCAACTTTCCGGATCATAGAGGCGTCATTTCCACTATAATTAGAATGCGCTTTAACCATGGTATTCCCCCAGCATTTACATCGGATACACATCCTAAATACTGATATTTGTGATTGCGATAGAGCAGAAATAGGGGATATTAATCACATAGTGTTTTCATGCCCTAAATATAAACAACATCGACAAAGATTTATAAAACAACTCGTCAACTATGGAATACCTCTCCCAACAAGCATTAGCTGTCTATTGCACGGTAACAACGTGACCATATACAAGTTGCTAAGTAACTTTGTAAAGTCAACTAATATAAAAATTTAGATGTGAAAAACTAGTTAATTGTAAGGATTTTAACCATTGTAATGTAAAAAAAAAAACAACAATAATTTATATATCTGTATATTTCACTGTATCATTGGTAATTATGTGTGAGCAATTGTATTTAAACATAATGTGATAAACAAAAATGTTCCTTTCTGATTAATCAGTTTACCTAGTTATATTATATTATGTGTTTAATTATGTGTTTTTATATGTGTTTAATTATGTGTTTAATATGTGTTTAATTATGTGTTTAATTATGTGTGAGCAATTGTATTTAAACATAATGTGTCAAACCCCTTTAGGGGATAAACAAAAATGTTCCTTTCTGATTAATCAGTTTACCTAGTTATATCGTTTATATTTTACTAATCATGTCAAGTCTTGCTTCTTACCTAAATGTAAAATGTGTATATGTATGTACAAATGGATGATGGTTGTATAGTGCCTAGGCGCTTAAAGCCAAATAAAAATCAATAAAAAAAAACAAAACAA
>JARYHS010011408.1:293219042-293310418 GCA_031002005.1 Vandiemenella viatica | reverse complement strand
AGCCACTGTATGAAAACAGCCATCTTATCATAACGCACGCAAATATAATTCCCGTCTCCGAATTTGTTTTCCTCTTCGGTTTCTCGCCATTTGGTTTGAAAGAGGCTCAGTGGTCGAGTTGGCTAGCTGTTAATCCAGAAGTCCAATATTCAAATACCAATTGCACCCAAATACCTTTACCTTTCCTCATAGAGAAGCTTTGTTCCTATGATAAAAACTTCAGGGTTCCATGGTAATGTGTAGTGCTGCAGAAGCTAAATACGCCTCAAACCTTGGAAAAGTAACTTTGTTACTTGACAGCCGACCATACCCCAGGCAGCACTGCTATATTCATTAATTATTATTATTATTTTGTTTTGTTTTTGAGTGTTAAGTAACGTTCGAACTATTGACAGATGTCAGATGTCAGCCTGATTAATGGTTTTCATCAGATTTTTCAGTTAGCATTAGTTCCAACATTTCCCCTCAAAAAAATGCATATTAAATAGACCTAATGTCCTCAAGTGATTTGAAAATAAGTGTCAGCAGCAAAATTCATCCTTAAAAATTCACTTCAACTTTCTCTGCACCTAAACTTTAGCTTCTTTAGCAATATATTTTAGGGGAGGGTAGAAACACAAATACCATAACTTAGATTTAACCCAACTTTTTAAAGTCCTTAAAAAAAATTGACTACCAAGCTTGTCGTAGAAATGTACGTTTAATTTCATCTGGCATTTTATAAGATTGATTTAACAATTTTCCGGCGAAGCTTAGAGCTCACTCGAGTAAATATACAAATATGCAGCTCTTAGCACAGTATGGATGGATCTTTCATAATCTGACCAGACAAATGCTGCGGCAGAAATTGATATTGCTAAACGAAGAAATTTGGCTCACTTCTGTTCTATGAAACTTTCTCCGACAGTGTTTTGAAGACAGGAAATTAGTTAACGTCTAAGCACTAAGCATCGAGTCTCCCAACGTGCACCATGGTGGTTGCATGACGGAGCTATGGGTGTGTGGAGATATGGTGGTTAAAAATTGGTCGACGGCGTGCATTCTCGTATTTCGACCAAAGACATGTGTGTACCTTTATTTCACTTTGGCAGTGATCAATACCCTGTGCAGAAAACTGATGTTTGTGTGTGGCATTAAAAACACGTATGAACTAGTGGGCACCGACTAGTCACATATAATAGAATATTTTTAATACAATCCATTTTTGTTCTATTTAAACAGCGAAAGTGTATAACATATTTGCTTTTATATGCGAATGCAGGCTTTCCCGGCGAATAAATGACAACAAATCTTCTAAGGTTTGCAGCCAAATTTTATTATAAAGCGACAAGCTTTCGGCTACTAGCTCAGTAGCCATCTTCAGGTCGATTATGTATCGGCGATCTTGCCTTGATGGATACCAGGCGTTTTACTGGTGTCGCTTAGCAACCTCACGACGCTCGCAGTCCCGCTTCACTGTGATTGGTCGAAGCGGCGGTCACCCATCCAAGTGCTCACCACGCTGACCGTTGCTTAAACTGCCGGAGCTTAGCTGTGGCGGTGACCCATCCAAGTTCTCACCACGCTCAGCGTTGCTTAACTGCCGGAAGCTAGCTGTTGTGGCACGCAACCAATAGGTACCACAGTTAGGCAGTTGTCGAGTCCCCGCCCTGATTGGTCGATTGGGTCCCTCTCACTTGGCTGTCCACACTCCACCGGATCGCCGGCAACCAGGGAACGTGACCCGCAAAGTATAGATAACCCTGGTTTCCAAGCGTTGCTCAGCAAATAACCCATTGTCACGGTTAACCAGGTTGTTATGTAACCGTATTTCTATGGCTTCTTTAACCACGGACTCCCAAAAGAACGAACATTTTGTCAGCACCTTCACGTTGTCAAAATCCATTCTGTGGCCATTTTCAATTACATGTTGGGCAACAGCAGATTTACCCATCTGAAAAAGCCGAATGTAGCGTTCATGTTCCGCCACACGGGCCTTGATTGCGCGTACGGTCTGTCCAATGTAAGATTTCCCACATTCACACTGTATACTATACACCCCAGGCGTCTTCAGCCCCAAGTCGTCCTTCACAGAACGTAACAGGTCACGTATGTTGGTAGGAGGACGAAATATGCTCTTAATACCATGTCGACATGAGGTTGCTAAGCGACACCAGTAAACGCCTGGTATCCATCAAGGCAAGATCGCCGATACATAATCGACCTGAAGATGGCTACTGAGCTAGTAGCCGAAAGCTTGTCGCTTTATAATAAATCCGGCGGCAAACCCTAGAAGATTAGTTGTCATATTTGCTTTTCTTGCCATAATCGAAGAGGAAAACAGGTATCTTATAATAACGAACCATATTATGGGTGACGTTTGTGAATATTACAGCACAGCGAAATAATTTCATATTTGATAAACGCTGTTTAATTGCGTGGTGCGAGTTATGTTTGGAGGTAGGTTAAGGAGGGAAGCCTGCACTAAAGGCGTTCTCCTACAATATAGATGTACCTGAGTAAAGTGGCTCGCTCAATATTGAGAGTATTCTCTTGGATGTTACAAGATGTGAGCGACATATCTTGACCGTTTGTGAGGTGAGGATTAGATTTCTTGGTAAATAGTTACAAATAAAGAGGTCGATGATGATCGCAAGTCACTGAAGTCTGGCGGTGACCCGGGCCAATGCCGAGAATATTGACGGGTGTAGCCGTACAGAGATTAAATATACACAATTAATGACGGAAGGAAACTGAAATAGATCTAAAGCTGATGTTTTTTCCTAAATGGTGTGGGGAGAATTTGGTGCCATGGAGACGGTTAGCGTAAATGTGAAACCGAGCACCAATGCATTGCGAACTGTCGACAAGGAAGACACTGGGTTTGGTGTCTGGGTGTCAACATGAGGCGGTGAGAGAACAGCAGCCACGATAGCCTAATATCCTTATTTAGCACTAGTGTAAGCCCGTGACCGTATTTCGCGTATCGTCTCAGGTCGAGAATAGTTCCAGTTTTTAGGGTCAATGATTATGACGGGTTGACCTGATCTGAACCAATACGTACTCGACCTATAATTCATCCTTAGGGTGAGTAAAATCTCTTGAGCTTTAAGAACTAATAAGAATTAATAGACACATAAAATACGGACAGAATTTTAAAAAGTTCTTTCTACGTTCTAAATCAAAATTTGAAACTAAAAGATTTTTCTTTTTGATGGAGGCTCTTTTTGCTAGTTCTAATCTACTTTTAACGTCATTCCTGCTTCGGCCATCAGTTGCAATTTAGGTTCCCAAGTAGCAGAATTCACTTTCTTCTCCTATTGCATTCGGTCCTATTTTTATATTTAATCTACCGTGATTGGTATCATCTCTGCTACATTTCTTCACTTTTGTCTTTCTTTGATTTATAATCAATCCAAAATCTTCCTTCAGAATTTTGTTCATGCCATTCGGTAACCAAGGAAGTTTTATTTAATGAATGTATGGGATAAGAGTATAGATACTTTTAGCAGCACGCGATTCAGTAATTTGTGCAAAAGTTTGGAAAAAGAACAGAAATCTGCTTACTGAAGTCTTCTTACTTCTATCAGAAAACTGTAAAAACCACATAAATTGGAAAATTATTGTATTTTCTGCAGATTTTAAAGATCCTATTGGTTAACAATCGAAGTTTAAGAATCGCTAAGCGATACCGATAAAACCAGATGAATAACTGGAGTGGAACATAGTGAAAAGGAAAATGGTATTCTAATAACACTCACTGCTCTCAATACGAAATTCGTTTGCGAGAGAAATTGAGGGGGGGGGGGGGGGATGAGGCGACGTGAATTTGTGCCGCGGTAAGCCCCGAAGCGCTGTTTACTGTTTGGCTCCTGCATGGTTGTTTAATAAGTCCGCTCATTAAAGTAGTACGAGTGTTGTCAAAATTGTATGCGCAGCGTAACGCTTGTCCGTCGCTCGCAGGCTAGTTAATTAGCGTTAGCAATCCACTCTGGCTGACAGCAGCGCCGCCACCAGCTGGTGTCCAACGACCACAACTAGCCGCGAGCAAGTGCTTCACAATCAGCGAATCGTGATAGCTGACACCATTACTACTGGTAATGCTTACCGACAAGCGTTAATGTTTTAAATCAATGCGATTTCTTTGAAGAAGAGAACAAAGTATAAGGCTTTACATTTTTAGTATTTATCGATTGTAAACTCTTCTGTGAGTTAATTAAACAAATAGTACCTGCGTGACCCATCATCGCTCGGTATCATTTGATTTCTGTTCAATATGCAAGATTTTGAGTAATGTTTGATTAAAGTTAAACATATTTCTTAAATATTTAATTAAATTTCGATGGAGCGCATGTTCCGGTGGCAATTTCCCTACACACCCATCTTCTCCTTTTCCTGCACTCGCCTACATTTTGCCCTCTATAAATCTTATCTTTGAATTCTTTCAACGTATGTTGTAAATTATTCATCATTTCTCTTAGTAACTTATTCCAGTCCCTGACACCCCTTACCTAAAAAAGAGAATCTTCGCACAACCTTGTGACTAAAATCTAGTGCCGGCTTGTGATCATCGTCATCTTTTCCCTTCCATGCATTACTTTTAATTCTTACTCCAATATCTTCCATGCGTCATCACCAATATACGCCTTGTACACTCCCGTGATCCTCTTCACCCTCATCCTGTCTTCCAATGAGTCTCATTCCAGCTCTTTTATCATACCTGTTACTGATTGCATTCTGTGATAATTTCCAGAAGCCATCGAAGCATTTTTAAGTGCACAGTTCCTTGCAAAGAGAAGCTTAACTAACACCAATTGTCTAACATCCTACAACACGAGGTTAAAGCCGTTTTCGAGATACCAAATCTAAGAAATTCTCCCTTTTCTTTTTAAAATCGTGTTACAAACTTGCAAAGCTAAACTTTATCTACATATGAAATTTCTTCCAAATCGTTAGAGCCATTTTCGAGATTGTCTGATTTACCATCTCATAAATAGCTTTTAAGGAAAAAACGCTATTATTAGGTTCAATGGAAATATTAATGCTAATCAGAGATTAATTAATGGTGCAAGATTTGTGGTAATTCTCCTAGCCGAGTACATCATCAGTGTTAAATTAATTCACTCAGGTAAAACTATGCTGTTACCTCGCATTAACCTCACACCACCAATGATAAGAAATAATTCCAAATTCGCTACGACATTAATAAAGCACAAGGTCATACAATCAGAAGGCAGGATTGTATTTATCAGAACATGGATACACGTACGTGGCTTTTTAATGAATCTCTAGATTCATTAATATTTATTTTTTTTTGTGTTAAACACACATACGGCCAAAACTTCAACGATGATATTGTGGCTAATTTTGTTTTCCAAGAAGATTGTCAATGCCAATATTTTTTAAAATGTTTGCTTTTAAAATGTTTTACAATTAAGCATGTAGTATTTAATGATAGCATCTTACAGGAAAAGTGATATTTATTACTTCTCTTCAAAATAAAATACCTTTCATTAATAAATACTTGCATTTAATTATTTTCCCATTATGTATTACCATATATTCTCATGGGTCAGTTAGTACACATGAATTCTTTATTTAAAGATTTCCTAGTCGAAACCAAAGAGAAACTACCAGTAGGCTTTCTGGTACCTGAAACGTCTATGAGATGGCGTTAGAGCCGTTGCCGAGATACCAGGCACAAAAATTGTGTTTTTTTTTGTAAATTCATGATTTTGCTGGGAAGACTCCTATTTAAATAAACTTAAAAAAAGCAAAACGATGAAGTTTCATCTAAATGGCTAGAGCCGTTTTCGATATCCCATATATATGTATTAGGGTGTCCCTTATAAGAGCAAAAAACCCTCCAATTCTTTTCTGTAGCTTAGTTACAAGAAATTTATCCTTCTACGATGATCTTAACCCGTGACCGAGTAGACCCGAAAGTTTACGAAAATTTTTTATTCTGACCATCGCTTGATACCTGACTAAATCTCGGGAGGACGCCGGTTCGAATCCTCGTCCGATCATCCAGATTTGGGTTTTCCATGGTTTCCCCAAATCACTCAAGGCGAATGCCGGGATGCTTACTTGAAAAAGGCCATGGCCGAATTCTTTCCCGTTCCTTTTTTCCAGCCCGATCTCGCCTCTAATGACTTCGACATCCATGAGAAGTAAGGCCATAGGTAAAAGGAAAAACAAAAAACACCTGACTAAATCATTAAAATTATGTACAATTTTGAAATCCAGTCAAAATTAAATCATATTTAATTATTTAGTAAGACAGAAGTCTTAAAAATTATAGGGTGTATTTTCTTGTTAGGATATCTCTTTTATAATGAGAGTTCAATTTTTTTCTGTTTTTTGTAGGAAACTGTTTCCGTTCTTCATCAGCTGTAATTAAACCATGAAACTCTTGCATTAATTTTACAACTTTCCCAGCTGTGTCTTTCAGATAAAGGACCTTTCTTTTATCCTGAAAAAAAAAAATAACAAAAAAACCATTTTTCTTCTAACGAAGAAACCCTTTTCTGAATAACACGGCTTTCAACCGAGAAAAAAAATGTTTGCTCGCGGCGGATACAAATTCATGGTGACTTTTCCTCAAACAAAATATAGGAAAGTATTAATCGAGTTGCAAAAGATACAAAATAATGTCAAATTTAAGTTGATAACTTAGGAAACGTGTATGGAGTTAATAAACGGCTCTTGCCATACATCACGCTTGATGCACTGTACGGGGATGCCTTTTGTTTTGTTCTTTGCCACTATCTCCATCCAAAAATGTAACTTAGTTCTCTATAGTCGCCTCTATTTGATGCCGACATGCAAAAAATTGTAACTTTCTTTTTTAACATTTGTTGCAGAAGTGCGGAGGCGCCATTGAGAGACCTATGTTGGATACAATGTGTCGAAGCTCATTATGTGCACTTTATAACGTATTCAGAACATTCAAAACAACTTCACTTTGGTATTTATCACAAGAAGTTGTTCCCTATTGCGAAATTTAATAATTATGAGATGGATTGGCAGTCATTCTTCTTTGGAACTTCTTACGCCCAGACAGGCTATCCTACTGAATGGTTACGACTTGGGACACGTCATTTTAAAATCGGTTTGTTATAGCTTCTGCTCATTCCTTCCTCGTCTGTGTCCTCATTCGATGAATGGAAGACTTGTCTAAAAAAATTCGTCAATGTTAAGTTCCAGGTGCCTCCACGATAACTTGAAGAACGTAAAGTGACTCGCTTACACTTAACTGGCACCTATCCAAGGCAGCTATTAATTTAGGAGTAATAATATTTTCTTCTTCTGCGCTTGCAGCAGTTCCTGATAGAATTATTTCGGGTGGGTGTGTTAAATGGTCTCCCTGATGTTCTCCAGATAGCAGGAACAAATCATAGGACGTTGAAGAGCTTGACTACCCGCTGGAACACACATATTTAACTATTTTTCTCTTCATTTATTTGAATTTGTTTCTTCTTTTTCAGGTAGTTTTCCACACTCACCAAGCAACCTGGTCTCCCTGACTCTCTCTGTCGCTGTAAGATTTTACCCTCCTTTGGTTACATCCTTTTGAGGGTGTAAGCGTGTGAGATACCATAAACATTATCCAATTCACGTTTGAAATCCTCTTGTTTCATAAACAGCCAGAGATTTGCTGTCTCCATAATATGCCCCAGAATATAATGCTTTCATGTACAGTGAAATTGGGGCTTTCACTTATATTCAAGCCTTAATTAACATTAAAAAATAAAACTGATATAGCTCCTGATAAAAATATGATCTTTCTAGCACTTCGTAATCCTAAAACCATCTATTGGAACAAAAAAATACGTGATACCCATTCAAGAAGTGTAATGATAGTAACAATTTACGAGGGCGAAATAATTTAGATGCAGTAACTTTACTGGGTGTCGAGACGAGGCTAACTGCTTTGAGTGTTGACTGCTGAGGATACTTTTACTATCAGCTAGGAGGTCTTTATCCTTGTTTAAAAGCCAAATATCTCAGCAGTACGTTTCGATTGAGGGCATTGGGTACTATTGTTGGTGATTCGTCAGTAGCCTGTAAACGTTAAATATGGCAGACACAGGATTTCTCCGTATTTCTTCTTTAATAATTCCCGTCGACGACGCGTAAAAATTCTTACACTTAACTCACATCCTACAAATGCATAATAATATTTAATATACCCATGAAACACTGCTCCCGTGTCTTGGAATTGCCCGTACAGTATTTACTGGCATCTAAGAACTGACTTACAACAGAAATCCGTAAATTAAGAAAGCATTATAAAACCATAATACACCTGTGGTTAGAAAAGGAGATCGGGGTTGGGTATTAGAGGAGCATTGAAATCAAAATTTTTAAGATTTTTTTTTTTTTTTTTTTACTTTAGTTATATTTTTTGACCAGTTGTGTGATTTTTTTTTTTGGGCGTAGTGTAAAAGTACTGATCTGATTAGATTTTAATGTCTGATTAGGTTTGTACGTAAAATGTCACTTGATGCCAGAAACTTTTTTAACCGTATGTGGGCATTGAGTCTTCCCCGACGTACAGATGACAAGAATTCTTCTGTGGTGTTCTGTCGGATCAGTTCTTCCATGTGCGGCGTTTCGATAACAGCGTAGTTCTCACTGCGACTGTCGGTGACTTGCTGCCACAGAGTCTACTACGACCTGATGACGGCAACAGAGACTTTGTCGAAGCGTTGCACATGGAAGAACTGATCCGACAGAACACCAGAGAAGAATTGTTTAACTCTAATCTTGAATTACATAAAAACTGGAGGTGAGTTTACACAGCTTTTAGACATATGATTTGATTTTAATATGAGGTACAAAATAATTACCCCACGTCACCTGGGGACGCTGCGGAAAATTAATATCTGATCGAATAATTAGTAAAAAATAACAATTTTCATTCATTGTTTGAATTTTCAGAAAGTAACAGGAGTTGACAGTATAGTATTAAATAAAACTGAAGCATATAGAATTCTCTCTCAATATCATATAGGTAACAGTAGGTTTTTTTTTTTTAACTATATAGAGTTTCACTTCCTTTCCTGGAGATGCTGGTACTCGTAGTTTTATGGTTAGATTGTTTTTATTGAGCTTGAAATCTTTGGAAAATAATGAAGCTTGAGATATACACCTGACTAAACACAAAACATATTTATATTAATGGTAAAATAAAAATAATGTAATATTTTTTAAAGGAAGCTTCTTTGGCGTCGTTAGTTGAAAGGCCGAGGTAAAAACTCGATTACGTTTCACGCACCACGTGATTCAGTCCTAAGCAGCATGAATATCTCCATATATGCTACAAAGCGTTCTACACAATAATAGACCTTTAAAAGTGGTTTGCGTCAACGATCTTGCATCAAAATTACAGTAATTAATTCTCATTATGTTGCTGTTCTGTACGTTGTTCAAAGCTAACCACTTTGAGAAAACGACAGTATTTCAAAATAATAATAATGGACTGGAAATGTGCACTTATCCACCCACTTTTCAAAAAAGGAACTAGAACTTACGTGAATAACTATAGAGGGATTTCGCTGCTACCAGTCACGTACAAGATATTATCCGCATGTATACTCAAAAGAACTCAAGAACAACTGGAAAACAACATTAGTGACCTACAAGTAGGGTTCAGATCTGGAAGATCGTGCACAGAACAGATACACAATCTGAAAAGTGTACTGAACTTAATGGCACTTAGAAATAGACCCATAGTGTGCATGTTAGTTGACTTTAAAAAGCATATGACTACACAGATAGGCAATCCTTATTTACTATCTTAAAATAAAGGAATTTAGACGACAAAACCAGAGGATTGATAGAACAGACACTAACGAAAATCACATCCAAAGTTAAATTCATGGGTGAAATATCTGAACCATTCGAAATTAGAACAGGAGTAAGACAGGGAGATGGATTGTCACCACTACTCTTCAACATTGTACTAGATAAAGTAATGACAGAATGGGAAAAAAACGGCTGAAAGCAGAAAACTTATGGGCACCCATAAACTATACATACCATATCTGGCATTTTCTGACGACCTAACAATCATCACAGACAAAGAAGAAGGGGCCATCAGGCAAATAGAAATCCTCAAGGAATGCGCAGAAAAAAAAAGGATTACAAATTTCATTAAAAAAAAAAAAAAAACAGAATTCATAGGGAACAAAATAGGAACGCAAAAACTAACGATAAAATATGGTGAATCATAGAAACAACAGGACTAGAAGGGAAAGCACAGGAAGCAAGAGTACAGAAGATGAAGAAAGCAATGGCGTTAGTACAAAATATTTACAAGAAAAAATGTATTTCAAATAACACCAAGATAAGACATTATAACACGGTAATTAATACAGCAGTACATACGCAAGTGAATCATTAGCAATGAACATAAAAAATCAACAGAACAAAGAAGTAAGAAGAAAGAAAAATTATCAGAAAAATCCTGGGACCCAGAGTAAATGAAGATGGACAGTACAGACTTCAAATTACAAAAACTACAGAGAAAATATCAAACATAGAATCAGGCATGAAGAAAAGAAGGCTGAAATTTTATGGACATGTGAGTAGACTTCCGAAGGAAAGAATCTCAAGACAAATTTTAGAATAAACACAAACAGTAAAAACAACAACCACATGGATGAAGGAGGTGGAGGAAGACCTGAAGTCTGCAGGTATTGCTAAAGGAGACGTCACAGATCGAGAGATTTTTAATAAGAAGGTGAACTTATGGGAAGTTATTTCAGAGACGAAAAAGGAAAAATCAAAAAGCATCTGGACTGTCGATGAAAAGAAAACTGTAGGTGAAAGAATGAAAAAAATATTGGTCCGACAAGAAAAATATCCCAAAGAGGAACTGAACGCATCCAGTCAGGATTGCTTATCATTCTCCATTATGGAGACATACGAAAACAATAAAAAAATAATCAAGATCGTCAAAAAACTTTACGTAAATACGATATTATAGGTGTACTGTATAACCTTCCATGATGACTGAGGACGCCTGGTAACCATATATATTACAAGGTGTTTTACTGTCACAAGCCATTATCCCCCTTCATACCTAAACTAAATCATAAATGAGGTATCATTTTAAATATGAAGTTATCCGCTTTGGTCATATCATATTTTAAGAAAGTAATTTTCCCAAATTTGACCCTTAAAGGGTAAAAATGTTAATATTCCTAATATGCGGCTTTTTGTACCACGATCCCTTTATCTTCCTATATTCCAAACCGAAATCGATAATTGAAGTATAATTTTAAAGATTAAGATCTCCGCTTTAGTGTCATAATATATTAAGAAAGGAATTTTTCGAAATTCTACCCTTAAAGGGTAAAAATATTAATATTCCTACAACGTATATTTGTGTCACGAGCCATTTATCTCACTTGATATCTAAGCAATATAGATAAATGCGGTATCATTTTAAAGATTAATGTCTTTGTTTTGGTCATATCATATCCTAAGAAAGAAATTTTTCAGAATTTGACCCTTGAAAGATAAAAGTAATAACTGTGAAAGTCGCGCGTATGAGACAAGCCGCCAGACATGAGGAGCACATATCACAGAGAAATTAATAAACTGCTTCACGGGCGTCGACTTTTGTTATGTACCTATTACACTAAACAAATAAACAATTGATACAAATGAGGCGGTTCTTCTTTCATCCTATTACAAACCACCAACCTTCTATTCATCGTATTCGCGAAATTTTCGCACGGATCACCCAGCAAATAAATAATTATAAATCCAGCGATAGTTAAATGTTGGAACTGTCTGTCTTCATCGTTTGCTGAAGAGCATAACTTTAAGTCTACATTGCAAGCTAGTAAAAGTTAATGATAGTGTTGTATAATTTAAGTTGTAGTTGAAATAATCGGTAATCTGTGTAAATTATTCGGCCAAATAGCCCTTTGTGTTTATTCCAGAAGTTAACCTGGGCTTCTATTTCATCCCGGCTTCTGAGTGTACTGCGTAGGTTATCTTGGGTATTCTTTATTGCTTGGCTCTGAGTCAATGGTGCATTACTCTGTTTTAAACAAATATCTAAAAATTGACACCATAAAAAATGCAGTAAACTTATGCCTATAGTTCTCCAATTCTTCAACTATTTCAACTGTGCCGCATGTCTTTCATTGATTTAACTGTATCTTACATTTTATAACTTCTCTACTTTCTCGATCCCTTACATAGATGGGTGCGTGCAAACAAAATAACAACGATATTACGTTTTTCCTCTTAGTTCTGTTATGATTGGCAGTAACGCGTTTTAACTCCCCTGTTCGCTCGTATTCGCTAAGCGTTTCGTTCGGCTTGCCTCCTTACTTCGAATTTCTGCAGGTCGATTGTTTACCACAATCTTGCTTCCCGCTCAACCTCAAATTCCCGGAGTGCCTGTGCTTCAGAAGCCCTTGACAGACATTCTAGGAATTCTCCACAAAGGCAGTATTATTTACGGCTGGGGCAAGTGTCAGCACCTTCGCATTTCTTAGAAACTTGCCGTCTTTTCGATTCACTTGAACGGCTTTCGCCAAGACCTCCCCTTCCCGCGACACACAGAATTTTCTTGGGGCTGTAGTTATAAGCCTACCTTCTAGTTTGACATCCTGCCCTTTGTTATAAATTCCGGCTAGTAGCTGCTGTGACCTCACCACCACATGTCACGTCAAAACGTTATGTCACAGTTACATATCAGTACGGTGCATCATTAGCTCGAGAACGTAAAATACAGAAAATATATTACTCGTAAAACAACATTTGCTTTTACATTGATAGCACGAGTAATTTTCAAATACTTAAAAGAATAAATTCTATACCAATAATTCTGATTTTAACATTGATATTTGCATTATCAACAAAGTGTTGCAAGTTATTACTGATATTTAACTTTGCATTTATGTGGAATCAGTTAAGACGTTTAAGAAGATTAAATCATAATACAAATATATGTGACTACTTCTGACTCCTTTCATCTACAATATTGTTTGGATAATTCAATAGGATGCATGTAATTTCCTTTTCTACTTCTTTTTTAACATAACAATGTTTCATCGACCTTTAAATTTAAACACAAACATTTTTCTTATCGTCTCCTACGTAGTGTTTTGCCGACATTCTCTTTCGTTCGTCCGGTGTCGAACGCATGTTAATTGTTCTTCCGATAATGGCTGGCTGGCAGCGCGGTATAATCTTTTTGCGTTTCATGGACGAAGCCAAAACCTATCCTCATTTAAGACACAACCGAACGTACAACCATTACTGAACGACTTTCCCAACGACTGTTACAAATGGAACACTTTTGAAAGGATATTAGGTTTGAGGGGAAACAAAGCATTCAATATTACCCAATATAACAATGCTTTTGATATTTTTCTGCACGCTTTATTATTTCTAAAACTATGTTTGGAAGGTATGCACCGAAAATAAAGCACTATCATTTGGTTCAGAGGGTCATAACAAACAGTTTAATTGGCTTCTGTATTTCTATGTATCATTGTGTTTTGGTAACAGTAAGGAATGTATTGTGGAGCAAGACGCCCAGTAAAGAGAAGCAGCTACATCTAACCTAAGGAAAAAACTTGACAAATATTTCGTATGGAATGTGGAACTTTGTGGGGCAGAGACGTGGACACAGAGGAGAAGATGAAAACGGATAGAAGAGAATACGATAGATTGAAAGAGAGGGTAATGTTGAAGTGCTAGGAAGGGTTGGTCAGACGAGTAAGCTACTGCAAGTCATAACAGAAAGTCAGTCAAATTCGAATCCCCGTCCGGGCATCCAGGTTTGGATTTTCCATTGTTTCCCCCGACCACTCCAGGCGAATGCCGGGACGCTTCCTTCAAAAAGCAATGGCCGAATACCTTCCCGTTATTGTCCTCACTCTTTTTTAGCCTCTAATAACCTCGACATTGACGAGGCGTAAAACCTTAGGCAAAAAAGAAAGCATACCAAAAAGAAAGAGGACCTGGATGGGACACTTGTTCAAAGGGAGTGCTTTTTTTCTTTACTTATGGCTTTACGCCTCGTCGACGTCGAGGTCATTAGAGGTGGGATGGGACTGGGAACAAGGAACGGGAAGGAATCCGGCCATGGCCTTGTAGAGGAAGCATCCCGGCATCCGCCTGAAGTGTTTTGGGGAAACTATGGAAAACCCAAACTCGGATGCCTGGACGGGGATCCTCACGAATGCGAGGCCAGAGCGTTAACCGTTCACCCACCACGCTCGTGGAAGTGCTTGTTCACAGACGTCATTGAGGAATAGTGTGTGGGAAATGAATGAGAGGAAGAATGAGGTACAAAGGTCACAGATAAAATAAAAGGAAACGAAAACTATATGGAAACTATGTGGAAGGCAGAAGACAGGAGAGCATGAAGAGCTGCCATGTGAAAACATGCCACAGGGCAGAACATTAATGACGACATCTAACCGCGCGAGGCTGTCTCTACATGAGCGTAGCCATGGAAAATATGTTGCACTCTGCTGTTTGCAAATTAGTACACCAATTTATAACCGTCTCTCTTTCCAACGAAAAAAAGTTGCGTAATGCATCGATTTTCTTTGTTGGGGCTCGCGCCGGGTGTTAATACGCCGGGTAGCACCTACATGCGAATCCCGCAATTCGCATAAATATGTCAGTAGGTAATTAATGCGTCCGCTGGATGTTGCCGTGCTTAATAAATCAGCAGCTTGCGTTCTGTGGGTCGAGGTCAGGTGGACGACAAACGCGGTGCATTCGAGGCGGCTTTCAGATTAGCCTGGAGTGTTTGGGGCTGTTAATAAGCTGCGCGAGGGGCGTACTACACAATGACAGAAGCAAATTCGAAGGTTGTCAAAAGCAGTTCTCTTTTTGATCAAATTGTAAAGTTATTTTTACACGATTTATTTTAGTTTGACCTGTATGTATGAATGTAACGGAATTTTACAACTCCATTTTGACCCACTTCCAGATGTCCCAGCTGTTTGAAATTTCGTACACATATTAAGCTTTGTCCTGCTATTCTCATTACTTTGACAGTAACAACAGAAAAATGGTTGAATGTCGTGGAATTTTGCAATTTTAACCCAATTCCAGATGTCTGAATTGTTTGAATTTTGCTCATGTTTTATAACTGATTATAATCCAATAATTTCATAGCTATGAAACAACAGAAAAATTTTGCACACGTTTTAAGAACCATTGACAATACAGTAGTCTATTAGCAACGTCCTGCTATTGTCGTTATTGACGGTAACAATAGAAAAATTGTTGCATGTAATGGAATCTTTCATTTCAGTGTTCAACCACTTCCCGAACGTCCGAACCTTTTGAAATATTGCACACTTATTAAGAAACGATAAAAAATCAATAATTTCTTTCTCACCACGTTGTCAGTAACAACTTAAAAGTGGTTGAATGCAATGGAAAATTTCAGTTCAATTTTCACCACTGTTATCGGTTGTAGACGTTTGTAGAACCGATAACAGTCTAATAATTTCATATCTCATGTCTTGGTAATCTCATGACTTTGACAGTAAGAATACTAAAGTGATTTAACCGTCTTATGATAATGTGGCTTATTTTCACCCAGTTTCCGCATCCCCCTGGTGGCTGCGTTGGTTAAGGCGCGTGACTGGCGAACAGACGTTCCTTGCTCGGATCCCGGTTGCAGTTGGAATTTTTAGAACATTATAAGTGGCAAAGATTATGATAACCCACGGTTCGGATTTCACGTTAAACTGCAGGTACCCTGTACCTGATGGGATTGTCGATTTAGGCAAATACAGCCGCGACATTTTGCACAAGCTCGGCAATTCCAGAAATCTTTGTCATTTGGTGGCCGGACCCTTCGGAGATTTCCCGGTCAATATCGCCGTATCCATTTAATTTAATTACCAACTTCCAGGCATCTTAATTATTCTAAATTTTGCACTCGTATTAAGAACGCTAAACAACACAATAATTTCACAGCTGTAACCTAGTATTTTCATTACTTTGACAGTAACAACAGAAAAATGGTTTTGTTGCGTAACCTTTTGCACATGCGCAATTGTTGATACTTTGATAGAAGTTGCTACGATAGTGTCTGCAGTCGCTTAATGTGATGTTAAATAGTGAGTATTCAAAATATCGTTCCAATTACTTCGTACTATTATAAAATAGTAGTCTTCCACTTATACTCTGCTATTAGACCTCTGGTGGGATTGACCATATAATTGTACGTTTCTCTTGGGAATAATAAGTAAAAACGAAACTACAACACAAAGAAAAAGAGAGATTTGCGAAGAAATGCCAACAGTAAGAAACATACCTTAGAAACACTCTGAACTAAAAATTTAAAAATAAAATTGTAGTTTAAAAAACTAAATACACGTTTTCGTAGTAGTGTGAACTAAAAGGTTAAAAATAATTTTTAAATATTAATATATGGTTTAACAGCGATAGAACAACACACAATTTAGGAAAAATTAATTTTTTAATAAGCTTTAAGAATAAAGTCACTGATTACAAAATTAATTTTAATGTAAAAAAGCGTGGGGTGCTCTTGATATAACTTTTGGCAATGACTATATCTTTACAAACAGTCAGCGACAAAAAATATAAGACAACTGAAATAGCACCCCACGCTTTTTTTACATTAACGTTAATTTTGTAATCAGTGACTTTATTTTTAAGCTTATTAAAAAATTAATTTATCCTGAACTGTGTGAGGTTCTATCGCTCGTTAAACAAATCTTAATATTTAAAGATTATTTTTAACCTTTTATTTCACATTACTACGAAAGTGTGTTTTTAGTTTTTTAAATTACAATTTTTTTTTTGAATTTTGTTCACTGACGCAATGTTTTTCAGTGGTTGCTCACAGAAAAATCGCAAAGGATTAGGCAGTTGTTATTTAGTAACAAAATACTTTTACCGTCTTCTGCCAGTTTCCGATACTTTTTATCATCCTTGACAGTTTGGAACCCCTAACCGGGCCACGGGCGTTTAAGGGAATCATCGCGGTACCCGGCATTCGTCTGTAATGGTTTCAGGAAACGATGGAAAACAGAAATCCGGATGGATGGACGTGAATTTGAGCCTCGTCTTCCCAAGTAGCAGGCTTAAGCGTTCCTGCTCACCCACCACGCTCTGTACTAATCTCTCCAGCGTCTCACGCCTTTTTGGTTTATTATTCTAATCCCTTGAACCTGTGATCAGCGCGAGTTGCTTCCACAAGGAAGTTTTGTATGCCAGGAATTGCTTCCAAATGAAATGAAAAAGTTATTTTCCCTAAAATATTGCTACTATGATGACAAGAAAAGAATCTAATTACGTTCAATACATATTGCGAAATAGCTATCAGCTATAGATTACGCAATGCATTTTTTATCAAAACAAAAGGAAAATTGCCAGAACTTTCTCACTTTTTTTTTTGCTGTCGTCAGTCTTTTGACTGGTTTGATGCAATCCTCCATCCTTTCCTATCCTGTGCTAACCTCTTCATTTCTACATACCCCTTACAGCCCACATCCTCAATTATCTGCTTCATATATTCTAATCTCTGTCTTCCTCTACAATTCTTACCTTCGACTGTTCCCTCCACTAACAAATTAACCAATCCTGCATGTCTCAAAATATGATCTACCAGCCTGTCTCTTCTTTCTGTAAGCTTGTTCCACAAACTTCTTTCCTCACCTACCATTTCCAAAACTCGTTCATTTGTTACTTTGTCTGTCCTCTTAATTTTCAGCATTCTTCTGTAGCACCACATTTCAAATGCTTCAATTTTCTTTCTTTCCGGTATTCCTAAAGTCCATGTTTCGCTACCATAAAGTGCTTTGCTCCATACAAAGAGTTTTAAAACGTTTTTTCTAATTCCTTTCTCTTTTTCATGAAGGCTCTTTTTGCTAGTGCTATTATGCTTTTAACATCATTGCTGCTTCGGCCATCAGTTGTAATTTTACTTCCCAAGTAACAGAGGTCTCTTACTTCTCCTATTGCATCCGATCCTATTTTTATATTTAATCCACTAGTATTGTAAGTTCCTCTCACTGCTGTTATATGTGTGAAATTCTGATGTTAACACCATGGGAAATGTCATTACATTCCCATAAATTAACATTTTCGGCTATAAAAGCTCTATATTCTTTGAATTTTGCCATTTGAGCTGTTCTGTAACTTCGCGTTTGTTATTTTTTTAGTTCGATGAATGGCTAAAAAAATAAAATAAAAAAATTACCATTTCAATGCATGTGTTGGTCAGAGAACGAAGGGAACCAACCTCACGTGGAATTTCCTTCCGGACTCTACAAACTGCAGTTTCTCGCAGAATTTTATGCAGAGGTTAACCAAGATCGCAAACAATCGATGGAAAAGCATCCTAAGACCTGGCAACTCCTTGAAACAACAGCTAGCAATAGAGGCGCGGAATCAATAAAATCGGTCAGTTTTAAAGTTACGATGAACGGGACTGTAGCCAAACTAGGGAGCGATATAATCTTGATAACAGTTTAAGCTAATAATGGTAAGTCTCATTCTGAAGCTCGCTTGTCGAGTTAACGTCACCATCAACGAAGAAGCTAAGCTTTTATAGCGAATTCCTGTGTGTTTGTATTAAATGGTAGGTTTTTGAGAATCGTCAAAATAGGAAGTTAACTAAAATTTTGTCGTCCATTGGTTCCAGCAATTCATCTCCAAGCAACCAATCCACCGTACTCAGAACGAAATGTGATTACTTCTTTCTAGATGATGGAGTCCACTGTTGGAAAAGGTACTACAGCTAATGAATTGAATTCTGTGGAAAAAGTGGAAAGGCTAATGCCATTTTCTACCTACATCCACTTCGAAAGAAAAACGAGGATGGTAGTAAGTATAAGATTTGCTGCTTCGTATGTATAAAACTATTCCGTAATCGCTTCATATATTCTGTTACATTCAACAGTTGTAGCTAAAGCGTTATGAGACATTTTGATAAAAATTTTGTTATTGCAACAAATTAAATGCCTTCAGGGTTAAAATATGTGGTATGAAACAAGTATGAATTTCTGGAAACAATTCTCCTTCCGCTTGCGTGGCGTGGTGGGTGAGTGGTAACGCACTGGGCTCGCGTTCGGGAGAACGCGGGTTCGAATCCCGTCCAGCCATCCAGGATTTGATTTTCCATAGTTTCCCCAAGCAGCTCCATTTGAATGCCGGGAAGGCTACTCCAAAATGCCATGGCCGTATTCCTTCCCACTCCTTGCCCTAAGTCCCTTCCCGCCTTTAGTATTTTAAGTGTAACTAGTGTTTCGTAGAAATCTGTTTCTGTGACAGTCTCAGATTTGTTACATTTACTATTAGTAAATGTAATACCTTAGCCAAAGATCTGCTAGACCGTAATAAAACAACTTAGTAATTTGAAAACAATTTTTGTTTGCCATTATTATGCTGAAAATATCCATTTAGTCCAATCAAATATGAATTCAACCTCGGAATGAAAGATAACAAGCTGTAAATTTGCATAAACGTTTGTTTTGACATTTCATAAGTTGGCTCAAAAGTCTCATAGAATCTCGTGCACGCTACTCAAGATATTCAAGGTCAAAGGTAAAAAAAAATTTTTTTTTTAAATATCTCGTTTCCTGTACTCTAAATGTTATTTTGTATTATTGGAAAAGTTGTAGACCATTAAATTCTCCACAAATATTTTTATATACAATATTTCATAGATTTAACCCTTCTAGAGATAGAGCGTGGGGAGTGGGATGCGTTTAGCTGCACTGACAATAACGCTACTTTACGATACGTTAACTGTACACTCTAATACTCTGTATTATTTATAAAGTTAAATATTTATTAATAATGTGGTAATAGAAAAAATGTAATTTTTTATTAATTAGTAAATGGCATTTATAGAAGTTATATTATTTATAAATCATACACACATTTAATATTAATAATAAGAGATTTAAATGAAATTGCTTAAATTCAAAATGTTTTTTTTTATCCTTATCCGTCTAGTGCAGCTAACAAATAGAAAAACTTCGTTATGGCATATGCGTTTCGGTTTATTAGACCATCATCAGTGACAGTTTTTGTATGTTACATTAATATGTGGAACTGTTCCACATCTGTTTATCCTCTTGACATTTTTCACCCACTGTACAATTACGTATTTATTTATTTATTTGTCGTATGGCAAGCAACTAATACAATAATAAATATATACAATGACAAGAACGTTGGTAGCGTTCACAAGCTGATGTCTAATTCTTCCAGCCATTCTAAGAAGGAACTTGTAGCTCCAAAAACATCTTCATATGGTCCATCATACTTCCGTAGAGGGCATTCCCTGATAATATGCTCCACACTCTGGGAAGGAGCACCGCAGTCACATGCAGGAGAATCCTGAAGACCCCACTTATACAGCATGGCGTTGCATTTCGCATGGCCTGTTCTTAGGCGATTTAGTTTGACCCACTGGTCTCTATTTAGATGGAATCCTGGAAGTCCAGTTGTGGGATCTTTAATATCTGAATGTTTTACAGATGTGGAGTTCCAGCTTTGTCGCCATTTTTCCATGACATCAAAGTCAAATACATCTTGCCATACCGGATTTCTTGATTTAAGACGAGTGGGTGGTAAGTTATTTAGAACCTCGTGGATTGGGAGATCCTGTGGATGATCAGGATGGTGTAGTTTTATCCACTCACGTGCCGTTGCTTCTTGGCGTCTTATCTCTGGAGGTGGTATTTTGCTGATCAGGTGCAACCAGGGGACTGGGGTGGATTTTAGGGTGCCAGTTATTACTCTCATACACCCATTCAGGTGAACGTCGATTTTTCTAGTATGAGTACTACGTTGCCACACTGGAGCACAGTACTCAGCAACAGGGTAAACCATGGTGAGAGCGGTTGTTCGTAGTGTGTTCGCATCAGCTCCCCATGAAGTACCAGCTAGCTTCTTCATGATGTTGTTTCGTGTTTTCAGTATCTGACTTGTGTTTTCGAGGTGTTTTTTGAATGTTAAGGAGCGGTCTAAGGTGATGCCAAGATACTTAGGATGGAAATTATGTTTCACCCTCTGGTGGCAGAAGTTCACTTTGAGCTGCTGATGTGCTATTCTATTGCTCAAGTGGAATGCGCATACTTCTGTTTTCATTGGGTTCGGACAAAGTCTCCACTTTCTATAATATGTGTTCAAGGTTTCTAAGTCGTTAGAGAGAATGCTCTCACCTTCCTCTAATGTGGCAGTTTGGACGGCGATAGTTAAGTCGTCAGCGTAGCAGAATTTATTGCCGGTTGTTTCTGGCATGTCACTGGTGTACAAGTTGAAGAGCAATGGAGCTTGTTAAGGTTCTTTGGTGGGTTTTATTTACTGCATTAATTAATTAATAAAGTCCACCAAAAAACAAGGTTATGTGAAGATGTTCGTTTATTTTGAACAAATCAAAACAAGTCTGCGACATTCACAAGCATAGTTGTTACAATCCAAAGATGCAATACTGACTTGCATGAATGTCTCTGTAACACTGAATTAATACTGAATGCAAACTAAACTCTCTGTCCAGGCGATCTGTTTATATAGAGTCTATCGAAATTACGAGAATTCTTCAAAGGCATCCGCCCGATATTTCTCGATCATTAACAATCACTCAAACAATCAAACATATTAAAAACAATCGGAATTGATACAAAATTAATTAATAACATTACAAAATGATTAGAAATGGTAATTAGAGATACTTAAATACAAAATTATTTACAGAAATCCTTTCAAACGGTAGAAAATCGTCCTGTAGACATCGTAACATACATTAATATATGTAATTACAAACTTTTACGAAATTCTCTTGCATCATTCGGTTCTTAAACATATTAAATGATCTTTAAATAATTTTCTTACCTAAAATAAAGTCTATATACACTGATTTACCAGAATTTACAAAATAAACATATCAAATCACTTTCAAGCAAACTTTGGCTTACTACAAATATTTCACACAGTCCAATACTATTCAAAATACAGGTATTAGGGCTGTTACAACCCCTCCCCAGGATTCACTTAATTTTACACAGATAAAATTGATTGAATCCGTCACGAATCTAAGCAGGTTGAATGTACACATAATGCAGACACGAACAGATTACAACCAATCAACCATAATGACTTTTACAATGAACAAATACAATTCTTCATACATACAACATCTGCACATAGTCCATGACACTGATTTTACAATAATTGTCTTTTCTCAGATCCAATCATTTTATCATTTACTGTGTTTACACAACAAACGTTCAATGCCATCACCTTAAGTTACAATTTTTTCACTCCAAATTACACACTTGATGTCTGCTTGTTAATTACACCAGTTTGATTACATTTTACAGCTGATAATTTGTCACCACAATGTAAAAAGTAACAACATCATGAAAACACTAAATTTTCTACACAAAACTGTCACAAATTATACATTGAAATGCTTACATCTGCATCTGAACTTAAGTACTCACACCAAGCTATTTACATGCATTAATTGACATACTTATTTACAAAACTAGATATTTACAGGCTATTGACCCCTCCCCAAACCATGCATTTTTAATTAATTCTCATAAGTGGGTTCCAGGATTTCCCTGGAAACCCAGAACCATGTAAGTTACTTTTTCCTAACCTTCCAGTTTTCTTCAACTTTTGTATACACATTTAATATTACATTTCTATTTTCACAAAGCTTCATTATATACATACAGAAACACAAACTTCCAATCATCTCAGACAACAGACTTTGGTACAACCACGCAACAGCTGAGACATACAATGGTTCTGTTTTAGCAAATTGATTGTCACATAAAAGCAATGCTGTTGACTCAACTGGTAATACAGATTTATTATTCTCACTACTACAGTTTAGTCCATCATTACTCCCAACCCCACTCTTCATCATCTGATTACTACTTAAACTTACCAAATTATATGCATCAGTACCTAAAACTGTTTTAACATCTGGCTTACTGACTTCATCCACCAAATAATTATTTTTCTCAGCAACTACTACTTCACTATCAGCTTCCACATCAAAGAGGGTACAAAACATATTGTCATCTAAGTCACATTCTGTACATTTTTCCAAATTAGAAACTGGTTCAAATAAATCCTTACTCCCACCCCTTTCTTCAATGTCATCATCTACACCAAATACAGAGCTAAATAACGTATCAGCTAGGTCAAAGTTAGGACATTTTTCCAACTTAGGGATTGGTACATAAGGCTTTTCAACCTCTCTCTCTTCAGAAGACAAATACTTTGACTTACAATTCTCCTCCTCATCTGGGTCTCCTATCCACACCACTGTGTCACCTTCATCTTCAAGATACCTGAGAAACTCCTCGATTTCAGCACTTCTACAAACTTCATTACCACCTATACAAGCACACATAGTCCCAACTATGCTATTCTGGACCTTACAAGTTTCTGATAGCCACACTGTAGTATGCACTATAAATTCTGCACCCCTTTTTGTAATTAAGCAGTGACCATTTCGAAAATCTTCTACATGAAAATTATTACTTTCGCACACTGATTCTAGTGATAAGGTACTATGGTGGTCCCCTTCCCGCTTTATCTTATTATCAACCTTTACATCATTAATTACATCTATCATAACCTTATCCTGAAATTCACTTGCTGCTACCTCTACCTCTTCCAATAAATCTTCTCGGGGATTATTCATAAAAAGGGTATTAACGCTATAGCAGTTGGTACCTGGACCCACAATCTTACCCACCACTGCGGGGCCCGTCACAGAGGAGGTCTTTAGTTTGCCTGCCCTCCATGCTGCCTTTCCCTTTCAGATTGAGGGTTCTGTTCTCTCACTTCCCCATTATCATTCCTTCTTGCATAATTATTACAATCCCGTACCCTCGATCTACCATCCCTTGACCCATTACCCCTTCTAGGGGGACTCCTGCTGCCCCTCCTATGGTGTTGATGGTGGTAATGTTGTTCATTGAATGACTCCTGGGCATCCAAGCGTCTCAACAATTCAGAAACTCTATCCACATTTACTACATCCAAAGTGGCAATTAAATTTCTTGTTTGCTGAGGTAGCCTAGCTCCTATCAAATCAATAAATTCCTCCTCTCCATAAGGATGGTCTAAATACTTACAACGGATCCAACATTTATGAAAAAAGTCATGTTGAGTTTCCCTACCAGGTTTATATGGTCTACCAGTCATCAACTCTCTCTTTTCTTGAATCTGCCTGCTTGTCGACCAAAAATGTTTCAAAAGTTTTCTTTAAACAGCTTGTAGTCAGTCACTTCCCTAGCTTGTCTATCACCCCATGCCCTAGCATAAGATTTTAGATGTTTACCCACAAGTGCAATTTTCTTACTATCGGGTAACAAATTAAAATAGTCTGATCTTTCAAAATTATCTATAAATTCAATAGGGTGAAGCCTCCCACTATCATCATAGAATTCAAATTCTTCTTTTACATCGACACTGAAATTTGGACTACCTGTTAAGGGAACCTGATTTAATTGAATCTGCAACCCAGTAACCCTTTTCTCTAACTGATTAACGTTAGATTGGGTTGTCTCCAATCCCTGGGTAAGTTGTTCCTGATGATTTACCAATGTATTAATATTTTTCCCTAAACCAACCACTTCCTGTCTCAACTCAGTAGCTTTAACATCATTAGCTTGGAATAAAGCAATATATTCCTCCCTCATCTTATCACAATTTTCACTGACTTCTTTATAAATTAAATTTTCACATTCAGCCTTATTCTGTTCACAAAATTTTGTAACCTTTTCAAATTTCTCCTGACATTCAGTTACTACCTTCCCCAATTTAGAATCTAAATTGTTAATATCTTCCTTGAATTGAGAGCTAAAACCCTGAAATTGCTCTGCGATTTTAACATCAAAACATTTAGTCAAATCAGAGAATGTTTTATCATTGTTTTGTTGCAGTTGAGAAAACTGATCATTGATTACAGCAAACTGAGAATTAATTTCAGAAAATTTGCTATCCAATTTGGAAAATTTATTATCAAATTTGCCATCAATTTCGGAAAACTGAGACTTAATTTCAGAAAATTTGTTGTCAAGATTCAACTCAGTTTTAAATTCAGAAAATTTGCTATCATTATCACTTTTTAACTCACTCCTAAATTCAGAAAATTTGCTGTCAAATTTACCATCAAGTTCAGAAAATTTGTTGTCATTATCACTTTTTAACTCATTCCTAAATTCAGAAAATTTACTATCAAGTTTACCATCAAGTTCAGACAATTTTGCATTAAAATTGGTTACAAATGACTCTAGAAAAGCTTGCAGGTTCTGATTATCCGCCATTTTTAGTAATCAGCCAAATCAATATAAAAAACAAAATTAAGTAAAATTAAAATCTTTCCAATCTGTCACACTATAACATGCAAAAGAAATCACTTGAATATTCAATGCCGTACTTACAGTTATTCCTCACTTTTGTATCACATTAAATTTCTCTTAGAAGCACTTAATTAATCATTAAGCACCACACTGACTTCAAACACTTAACCACACTTTTCACAATTCACTGTAGGAAGACGATTTTGAGGCCGAAGGAAATCCACTCGTCGTCGGAAGATTACAGCCGATTGCCGATGAAAAATCTCCGCCTTAGGCCGTCAAATCCGTGTCGTCGCCGGTCGAAATTTCCTCTCAGGTTTATCGCCGATAATCCGTCGCAATTTCTGCAGATTCTTTTTAGAAGATAAACATCCCACAGATGTTTAAGAACTTCTCGTCCTGTCACGGTCGCCATGTTAAGGTTCTTTGGTGGGTTTTATTTACTGCATTAATTAATTAATAAAGTCCACCAAAAAACAAGGTTATGTGAAGATGTTCGTTTATTTTGAACAAATCAAAACAAGTCTGCGACATTCACAAGCATAGTTGTTACAATCCAAAGATGCAATACTGACTTGCATGAATGTCTCTGTAACACTGAATTAATACTGAATGCAAACTAAACTCTCTGTCCAGGCGATCTGTTTATATAGAGTCTATCGAAATTACGAGAATTCTTCAAAGGCATCCGCCCGATATTTCTCGATCATTAACAATCACTCAAACAATCAAACATATTAAAAACAATCGGAATTGATACAAAATTAATTAATAACATTACAAAATGATTAGAAATGGTAATTAGAGATACTTAAATACAAAATTATTTACAGAAATCCTTTCAAACGGTAGAAAATCGTCCTGTAGACATCGTAACATACATTAATATATGTAATTACAAACTTTTACGAAATTCTCTTGCATCATTCGGTTCTTAAACATATTAAATGATCTTTAAATAATTTTCTTACCTAAAATAAAGTCTATATACACTGATTTACCAGAATTTACAAAATAAACATATCAAATCACTTTCAAGCAAACTTTGGCTTACTACAAATATTTCACACAGTCCAATACTATTCAAAATACAGGTATTAGGGCTGTTACAAGCTAGTACTGACCCTTGAGGTAATCCATTTTTTATTGTAAATGACTGACTTGTCTTATGTCCGACGGTGACCTTAAAATATCTGTTGGTCAGCATATTCCTCAGGAGTGATGTTAGTTTCCTGCAGGGTATATGTTTTTTAAGTATAAGTAGCAGTCCATCCAGCCAAACTGTATCATATGCCGCTGTTAGATCGACAAAGGCTACTGATGTTTTTAACTTCTTCTGAAATCCAGCCTCAATGTATGATGTCAGTGCTAATACTTGCTCACAACAGCTCCGTTATAGTCTGAAACCTGCCTGATATGTTGGTGTTATGATATTTATTATTCCTTGTATGCTGTTAAGGATGAGGCGTTCTAGAAGCTTATAGCAAACGCTGAGTAGAGCAATAGTTCGATAGCTTGAAGCATCATCTACTGGTTTGCCTGGTTTGAGGATCGTCAAGGTGTGAGCCATCTTAAATTCTGGGGGGACTATCCCAGTGTCCAGGATATCACTGAAGAAGTTCTTGAGCCAAGTTCTTCCCTGCTTGCCGAGACATCTTATGAATTCTGGGAAAATACCATCTAACCCTGCAGCCTTCCTCATTTTTAGCATTTTGATGGCTTTCTCAACTTCTTCATGACTAAATTGATTAGAAAGGATAGGATTATTTCTAAGGTTGTTATCCATTTCAATCATCTTTTTCTGGAACCAGCTATTGTTATTGTTTTATTTTTTATACATAATTGTAATATACTTCATGTTCGTCGTCGTATCCCTCTTCTTGTGGCTCATCTTGAATTTATAATTCATTATCATCATCCTCATTATCCTTTAAATTTGGTTTTAAAGCTTCAGGAATTTTAAGTAGATATTCACTTTCTTCATCCAGATGATTTGGATATAATAAAGCGTTGAGGCATGTTTGTCTATTACACTGACCACAAACGTAGGAGCATTGCATCCTCTCTTTTCTGCAACCCGCAAAAAATCACATCCTTCATTGCAAATTATATCGTATGGAACAGTTCTTCAGGTGCTGGTGGTACCTAGTAATGTTGTTGTTGGTTCCAGGACTTCATTTTGCAACATCCACCCCCATTTCTGCAAATCTAAATCATTCCCTAACCAAGTTTGGATCTGATTCTAAACACGATTGATGTATTGTTGAGCTGCTGCACTTATAGGTGGAAAAGTTGATAACTAGACTGGTTTGCTGAATTTAGCTGATTTGATAAATTGCGTATACCGAACATCGCCTATGCTGTATTCTGATTTTGGAGCGTTTATTTTTTTAATTTTTTTTTTATCTTTCTGATGTGATAGGGTACGTCCTATTAAAAGAATCTGCAGATCGATATTTTTTCTATGATGCAGACAATCTTTTGTTGTTAAGATTCTGCAATGACTGTGTCAAACATCAGCATCATATGTGCCATTATTATAGCAATGTTAACGGATTTAATTTCTCAGTAATAATTGCAATAAAGTATTCTTTTTATTACGCGGTATGATAAAAAAATTCTTGTCTGATTGGCACCATCATTGTTTTATCTAAAAAAAAACTCCGTAAGACCTTGAAAGATCGGCAATTCTTTTTACATTAGAACTTGAATCGTAATAGATTTACTAGAAACTGTAGGGAGATAAAAATATAATTAAAATTTAAACTATTTCATTTATATATCTTATTATTAAACAAATATATGATTATTAAATCATATAATATCCATAAATACAATTGATTAATTTGTAAATAATTACAGTTTATTCATAATTACATCATTATTAATAAATGTTTAACTTTGTAAATGATACATTGTATTTACAGTTAACGTATCGTACAGTAATCTTCCGTGCGGCTAATGGCTAAGCCACTCTCCACGATCTATCTCAAGAAGGGTTAAATCTATGAAATATTGCATATAACGAAATTTGTAGATGATTTCGTGGTCTACAACTTTTCCAATAATTCAAAATAACATTTAGAGTTAAAGAAACGATATTTTTTTTTTAAAAAAACTTTTTTTTTTTCCTTTGACCTTGAATATCTCGACTAGCGTACACGAGATTCTATGAGACTTTTGAGCCACCTTATAAAATATCAAAACAAAGGTTTATGCAAATTACAGCTTGTTATCTTTCATTCCAGGTTTGCTCCTTTTTTCACCTTATTCGACTGTATTAATTCTAACAAGGCTCTAAAACAATTTCAAGTCTCTTAAATAGAATCCTTGTGGTCTCAAAAGTATCCTTTGCTAGCTGCAATCGCCTCTTGATATGAATGCCTCAACAATTAGTAACTCAGTTGCCATAATTTTGCCGTCACTGCAGTATTTTGATGAACGCGGTCTTTTAATGCTCACAGCCTGTACGACCGATCAGCAATATTACGATTACCTGCCGCAAATTAAGTGAAAGATTCGCCGTAGGCTATTACTAACTCAAGGCCAATTTAATTTGTTCTCAAACCTTATCTTACAAAGATTTGGATAAATGCTTGAAATTCGTTTTTAGCCTGTTTATGAAGTTGACTCGGCAAACCTCTTTCAGATTCTTTTATGAGAGAAACTATGATTGAATCATTTACTTTTACGTGCATACTTGAGACAAATTTCATGAACTAGAAAAGAAATAAAATTTGCTTTCGAGATAGTGAACATTTTTAAACTCAAACATTTCTGTAATGTATCCTCACACATGTTAACTGATTGTGAATCTTTATGTGACGGGACGTCATTTATTATAATATTTTAATACCGAAATCATGTAAGTCCTCGAAGTTTCACTGCAGCCAGACGTCGAGTAAGCACGTCCTGTTGTTCGACTTTCTGCCGATCGACAGTTCGGATTACAAGCTACACGTGCAGTGCTGAGCATGCAAGCCAATACTTTTCCAGCAAGCTAGAATACATTGATCGCTCTCACTTTTTGACTGACGATCTACAAGATAACATCTAGGCCTCGGAGATAGATATTCGCTGCACCAACCTCACCCTTCTCTGTTAGTTGTGAGCTGTAAGGTTAAGTTTCATCCCTAGGGTCAGTATTACGGGTTAAGGGATACCTCTTAATTTGTACAACATCGACTGTAGTTGATTTATGATCCAGTGCAATTAAATGGGGTTTCCAGAGACATTGTTTTATTTCAAGTAGCTCGTAGCTGTCCGCTCCCTCTCCTAATTACAAGTTACTCATGTTTATTTGCTAGCGCAAGAGAAGAAGAGGATAGGCTCAAGAGAGAAGAAGTCAAGAGCAGAAGATACGAAGAAAGTCGGCGCAAGTCATAGGGCATCGTAGGTTAACCATTTAGAACCCACGTGTCAGTCATCCTGGCACACCCTTTCAATAGGCATAGCACGATCCTATATAAATACATATAGGGTCAGCCACATTTACAAACAAAATCGCGTATTTAGGAGTTCTGGAACTTATACTTTGTATTGTTAATATGGATAACTAAACACGAATATCAATATAACACCAACACCATATTGAAATCTGTAAGACAAGATTTTGATTATTTCTTCCATGTCCCCATACAAGGTTTCTCTCCTTTAAGAATATTGGAAAATTTTATAGAAGCGTCGTAGTATGTCTATAAGATATAGTTTCACTGCTTCTTTTGATATGAAGCAGCATAAAAAATTGCTATTGTAATGGTGATAACATACAAATAATTTTCTGGCGCAGTTACCGTTAAATATCTTACATTTACAAGAGCTTGTCACCATTCGACTTACAAACAGTTTAGAAGATGCAAAGATTCTTGATATGTATAGAAATTAACTAGACCAAGATTACTTTCTGCTAAATGTATTACTGCTATTACTATTAGTTCGCGATTCACTAAAACTGTGGGACAGATGATGCGTTGCACATATCCTAATGTGTATTCGTTAATGAATTGGAAGGGATATACGAGTAATGGCAGTAGACACACGTGGGCTATTCTGAAGAACTATACCGGCATTCCCTTGAAGCGATCTAGGAAAACCACGGCAAATCCAGACCAGGATTGTCGGAGCAGGATTTAGAGACCTACTATTATTTTTTTAATGTATTAAATCCTTCCTATTCATTTCGCTATTGGAAAATGAGTATATAAAGATCGGTTCTGGCCTTTTACGAGTATCTCTTATTTTCACGGTCATTAATTTTACAGGCAGCACATTCAGTTTTCTGACAGCCTGAGATGAGTCTGTAATGCATTTTGCAGTTATCTTCTCACAAGAGCAGATCTTCCCAACTCATCTTCTTCAATATCGCACTTACGCTTTATATACCTGTTACTAATCGGGCGGCTTATCTTTAGTTCTTCTCTGATGCCTCTTCTAACTACTATTGATTTTAACTGGGGTTGCACTAGTGCTCTGTATGTGATCGGTTAACTTCGGTTGTATACTATTTTAATTACGACCTTATATTGTTTGCTTTCGCAATTACCATCTAAATATTTTCATTCCACTACAAACTATTATAGATCATAACCCCCAGGTAATTTACTTGAATATGGGATTAGAAATTATTTGAACGACTTTAGAAATGAATGTAAAATTTTGTTATTAACGTCATACCTCATCCGAGCATTTATTTTGCAAAATATATAATTTTGCACATACCTAAATAATAATTAAAAAAAAAAAGCTAAAATAATATTCACCCCGTCACGGTTTTGTCGTGGTAGGAATTAAATTCATTTCTATTATTTACGAGCGTAAGATGTTTATCAAAGAAATAGAATTACTGCATCTGTAAAAGCTGAATAGAATTTTAAACAATTTCGACAATTACGTCATAAGCGATCCCCTCCCAAAAAAAATCAATTTAGGAAACGAAACTCTTGCTCTGGGCGAACATTTTATGTTTTGCGGTTGGTTCGTTATCCCCACAAAGACTTGATAACTTTGTAATTAGATCTGAGAATTTACTCGCCAGCGCTGTATTAAAGTCCGCAAATGAGAAATAAATAATTCGGAGACAGACAACCCGTTTTAATTCACAGCACCCGGAACGGTATTTTTACGTCAATGGACAGATTTACGGAGAATGAATATTAGACTGACGCAAATATTGCCTCTTAATTACGAGAAATAACCTTTCAAGGCACTAATTGCCTTCCTCTGTGGTAATATCACGGTTCTCTGAAGGGAACGTGCTGGGGAATAGTCTCTGCTGAAAATTTCAGCATGCAGTAGTCCCACGGCTAGAAATGTGTGCCGCAAATATGTGTGGTGAAATGATGTCAGCTAAGTTTAACAAAGGAAAAAAAATAAATAAATGCTGCGACTTCCAATGTTTGCATCGAATAAATGAAACGCGTTGCCTTCTTAAGCAAGCACATCTTAAAAAAATAATCTTGAGCGTTATTTAAATCCAAATTAAATGTAAATTTCTGACTTTGTGGATATAATAATATTGTCCTTTCCTTTGCACTAAATGACTTAGGCTCTAGGGAAATGTTACCGCAGAAATTAAGGAAAGAAGATTATACTGCATAAACAAAACAAGAAAGACTCAATTTGTAATGCTGCAATTCTAACGGTAAACACTGAAAGAGTGTTTAATTACTGGATTCAAAATATTAGACATCTGGATCCGACCACATTAGATTTCTGGTTTTCATAAAGTATTATTGGCAAGTCACGTCAACCACTGTGTAGAGCAGTGGTTTCTAAAGCCAATACGGAGTTCTACTTCCACCAATGTCCCTGATATTGAATCTTCAATAAACTTGGGCACTGTGGCACTGCGGTATTTCTCGAAGCGAATTTGGTTATTTTTTGTAGCTTAATATGTATTTAGAGAGACTATAGTAGCCTCATCCAATCAAATGTCAACATCTCCTTCACGTGGCACACCCTCTTCACACGAATAAGCCTACAGCGAGCGAATAATTCTCGGTATAAGGAACTACCCACTGCCTGCCGAGGGTTTCCTGAAAGGAGGGCGGAAGATGGGGGAGTGGTACAGGGGGTTAGAAATGGCCCCAAAGGTGGAAGAGTCAGAAATGATCAATGGCATGGGGATACAAAGACAACGGTAAGCCTCCTCATTGAAGATCCAAAGGGTATTCCGAGGAAGTGTAATCCTCTAAAATTATTTATAAATTAATAATTGAAGAACGGAAAAAATTATTTTTATGACATTTGTTGATTTAGATAAAGCTTTTGATAATGTTACGTGGGACAAGATGTTCAAAATTTTAATGAAATCAGGTCTAAAATAGACGAATACTTTATAATATATATAGGAATCAAGTGGCTAAAATAAAAGTAGAAAATCGTGAGGAATAAGCATTAGTTTAGAAGGATGTGGAACAAGGTTGTAATTTATCCCAATTAATATTCACCTTATGCGTAGAGGAATCAATAAAGAAGGAGAAAAAAATATTAAATGTTATGAGTGTTTAAGGAAAAAAAAAATCTGTAAACTGATGTCTTGTTTGAAGATCAGGCTGAGGATTTTGAGGCGTTACTGGACGGAAGAATTTGAAGGAAGATTTTTGACTAAATATAAACCAAATCGAATTTAACATAAATGTTAGCGATGATAATAGATTAAATATAAAAGTAGGATCAGGTGCAATAGGAGAAGTAAGTAATTTTAATTAAAATTACTACCGATGACCGAAGCAGGAATTATGTTAAAAGCAGAACAGCACAAGCGAAGAGGTCCTTCTTGAAAAAGAGAACTCTTTTAGTTTCAAATATTGACTTAAGGCTAAGAAAGAACTTTTGAAAGGTCTGTGTTTGGACCACAACGCTTTATGCTAGGGAAGTATGGATTTGAAGGATACCATAAATGACGAAAATTGAAGAATCTGAAATGTGGTGCTACAAAAGGATGCTCAAAATTAAATGGGCAAGTAAAGTAAGAAAATAACCTGTTTTGAAAATCATGAGTGAGGGAAGAGGCAGGATTGTGGGCCATAATTTAAGCTGTGACGGATTGGTTAATTTCTTAGTGGATTGACAGTGGAAGAGAAGAACTGTAGAGATTATAATGTATGAAGCAGATAACTGAGGACGAAGTTTGCAATGACTATTTTAAGATAACGAGGTTAGCGCAAGAGATTGAGGATTGCGTCAAACCAATCGAGAGACTGATAACTGCAAAAGAGAGTATTCCTGTCTGATGATTAGTTGCCGTAGGGGCCAGGTTGGCCATCAGAGTGAGTGGATGTGCTGACCACGTGACCTTCATAGCCTCAACTACTTCCCAACAAAACAACAGTGTGAGTTCTCTATTGTGAGGGAAGGAGGGGCGATTGTTGTAAAATTCATTCAGTAAGTAATGTTCCTAAACTATCTTATTTGTTTTCTGTACCACAGACTGTATGGGGTAGGCTTAACTGGTGTAGTACATTTGAATCATTGAACGAAGGACAATGTTTTACATGGTTAAAAGATTCATTGTCTGTACGGTAGTTGTTGTAACTGCCATCTTTGTTATTAAAAACGTGTTTGGGACAGGTTGGCCATCTGTGATAGTGGTTTGGTTGGCACATAGCAAAAAGTGGGGAAAACTGATAAAAGAGCAAAATCTATTTTAAAGTGAGGAGGAGAGCCTATCTGTGAGTTACGCTGATAGAGATGTTAAGCTTTTACGTGACAGTAACACGAGTGAGCCAGACCCTAGCCACCCCGTGGGCAGGAGGTAGGGCTATCTCACCCAGTTAATAGTGAAGTTAAAAGCCGAAAAGCTAAAGTAGCCTCAGCTCAGGAATAACTGCTAGTGGTAACCTACGATGGTGCTCAGTGTACAGGAATCGTAACTTCATAGGAAGTAACTGATTTTCTACTAAAAACAAGGACGTGGTCTGAAAAAGTAGATGAAATTTGGTGCAAATATGAAAATGTGAGAAAAACTCTTGAGACACAACTAATGCCTCAACTTAAATGAGCTACCTTGTCAACATGAAGCCTATTTGATTTAATTCCAATTTTTACTGTCTCTTGTTTCTTTTACGTTTCTCTCAGGCTTGCTTTCTGCATTCTATTTTCTAGTTTTTTTTTTTTTAAATTAAAATATATGCAAATCAGTTACCATTACCTATTTTTATTTACTTAAAGCATTTCCAGGAGTTCCAGGCTTTTTTTTTTTCTCTCCCAACCCAACTATTTTTTTTTTTTTTACAGTTTGACCTGGTCTAGGCCACCCAACCCCATTCTGGTATTGGTTGACCAACCACGACGCTGTTAGGTTATTTCCTGCAGTAATACAATTTAATATTTTGTTCGTAAAAAACAAAAAAACGAAACATAAACAGAAATGTAACCTAATAGATACACATTACAATGATATAATCAACATTAATAGGGTGTTCACAGAATCAGTTATGAAAATTAAAATGTGAAAACCTGTGCCAACCATTCCCGGTCTCCCATACGTTTTGCTCAGATTTTTTTTTCACTGAATGCGTTCAAAGTTTAATGCTTCAAAATCTATTCCAACGTTTTTATTTTGTTTCTTCCATTTCTAGTCTTTTTTAATCAATGCTGTTAAGTTTTCATACAAATTTACATGAAATTTCGTTATAACTACTGTATAGCATCATAGAAATTAATAACAATTTTAAAATTAAGAAAATATGATGTAAGGGAAGCTAGTTTTATATGACAGCCATTATTAATAAATTTATAAGACTCATTTTTCATTAAATTTAGTGTCTAGTTATCTATTAAAATGTTTTTTGAATTAAACTTCCAATATTAATGAGCCTATGAAATATTATTAGCTCTTTTCCACTATTTTATTAGAATTCGTCAAATACTGTGCTACTAAAAAACAACCAAAATGTTTTCGGTTCCATGTAAGCGGATAAATTCGGTATGATTTATTTTTTTATGAAAAATCAAATATATAGATTATTTAATAATAGTATCATGGCATAAATCATCAAGGAGTTTTAATTTAAAGAAGAGTATTATCGATACGTAATCTGTAGATACAAAGACAAAATACTTGTGTTCCTAATATACTTTATTTTATATATATATTTTTTTTCTGGTTTAAGTTACCATCAAGAATGCCAATTACGAAAAAGCATTCACTGAGGCTTGCTAATATATAGCATTGCCGTATTTAAATTCAGGATAATGTATTAATAAGAAAAATGGCAGAGCAGACCAATAAAACGTGGATATCAACGGCCACTGACCAGCTACGTCATATAACATTGTGAGATTTTACTGCACGATTACCGTTGAAGAAAGCAAGTTTAACACTTTTCACACATCATATTAGTATAATAAAGAACTTCGTTATCTGGCATTCCTACTATGTTACAATGAGCCGAGAGCACCTCATTAACTCAAAGCAAAGAAAAATGAGACAGAACTGTGCAGATTGCGAGACAATAAAACAAAACGCTTTAATCTCAGCGGTATAAAAAACTCGGCAGTGGTCCTCTTATCAGCAGCAATATGTCGGGTGAAGTATCACACATAAAAAACATTTTTCTTCCGTACAAATAAAAGGGAAGAATAGTATTCCAGCTCATAATTTAGGTTGCTATGAAAGCGAAAAAAGGCAGCGTAAAAAGTATCGATATCTCGAACTGCATCTGCGTCGCCGAATTATTTCGGTTGCGGAGAGGCATCTGATTGGGTCGACAATAGCAAGCCTGCGCACCTAATTTCTTTTTACGGTTCCCGGCTATCTTCGCGCGCCACTGTTTGTCCTGGTGGAGCTACAGTTGGCAGATTGCCTCATGTTGGTTCCCCTGGACTGCCAAAATGTCCCCGCGATACGCTACATAATGCCGACGTACCAGCGTGGCTGCAGGGAAAGCGGCCTTGTTTTTTCTGGCGGACTGACTGTGTGCTGCGGGTTGCGGATACTAATCCCTGTCTGCTGTGTTGTGCGGAGCAGCCTACGCCAGGGGTGACTGCCGCACTTGTTGCCATCCAGTCTTATCAGCTGGACAAGCGACAACAGCAGGTGTCGTACTCGGAGGGAGTATCCAGATAAAAATAGTGCCAACTAACGTCAGTAACCAGTAACACAATCAGAAACCTCGTTTCAGAAAATACTCAATCATTCTGTCAGTGTGGTTTATGAACCGAGCAATGCAGACGTTACACGATGGTTGTTTGGCCACTGACTGTTACATCACTTAAATCTCTTGTAAACTGATGTATTTCGAAGTGGATTAATGAGTTAAAACTATGTTCATCAAAACCGTGCTACCACTGTGAATATGGAAGTATACTTAGGTTAAAATAGCTATCTGTGAAAGAACAGAACCACTTACCTCCCACACTTTCCACTATGGAATATTCCTTATAAATGGAACAAATCTTTTAGGTGATTCCTGCTGTATTATTTCCTTCTTTACATCGACAAAACAGTAATTTAATTTAAATGTAATTGCGATAGAGCAAGGCAGCCACCCTAAACACTAACTTTCGCACTTTACACATTACTATCTGAAATTATTTCATTGAATCAGATAAATATTTTTTTAATTTACCTTGGTAATTTATTCCAGTTGGTGACCTCCTTACCTTTCCTACTCCCTTACGCCTCAAATTTAGTGCTAGTTTGCCATTATGATCATATATTCACTTCCACGCAATACTCCTGCCAATATGCATCTAGGCGTCATCGTCAGTGTATATCTTATCAGTATCTGAAAACAGATAAATTCATATTGTTTTTAATTGTATGAATGTAAGTTTAAGAATAAGCTAAAAAAAAAAATTTCCAAACTATACATGAAGTCATTTAAGCAACAGTCTATGAGATTGTTCGTGGTTTTAATTACTTAAATTAAATAACTAGTCCACGATCAAGTTTCAAGTTTTAACCTGTTTTGTTGCTAGTCAGCTATAGAAATTTAAAATACAATTCACATATAAACACAACACTCCAATGATTGTTTCAAAGACAATACTACCAAAATTGTTCTTTCAACACTGTCCGTGGCCGAAGTAAACTGAGCCTATAAAACTGTCTCTTAGTCTCTGCTGATCGCATTATATAAGTTCTAGAACACTACAAAAGCTTCCGACAGATATTTCTCGAACATTAATAATACTTAAACAATTGAAAACATATTAAAAACAATAAGAATTAATACATAGTCATTTACAATCATTACAAAATGCTTAGAAATGAAAACTAAAGATACCTAAAGACAAAATTATCCACATAAATAATTTTTAACTGCAGTAAATCGTCCTTTAAACGTCGTAGCTTTCTTTAATATCTACAATTACAAATATTTAAGTAATTCTCTGTCATAGTTCTGTTCTTAAACATATCAAATGGTATTTACACAATTTCTTTTCACAAAACAAAATCCATTTACACTGATTTACAATAAAATACAAGACAAATATACAAAAAACATTTCCAATCACACTCTAGCTTGCTACAAATGCTTCACAAAATACAATTCCATTTAAAGTTTAGGTTTGCGGGCTGTTACAAGTCCTATATAATTTCATTTCAAAGTTAAAATCCGTTTGTATGTGAGGCATATAATCAACAGCAAGAAATATTAGCATAGCTAAAAAAAGAAAGAACCGTAAGTGTAATAAGTCTCAGGTATTTCCGTAAGACTGTTTTTGTGAAAATTTATGTCTGTGTCACGGTGATATTTCCTCTTCCGTGAATAGACTATTATACTTACCGGGACCGGATGACTGCGGCTGGGACGAGTGTTGTATCAGATGATGCAACATTCACACTGACGTTGCTTGTTTATATTAATGCGAATTCTGAAACCATCATTAATTTCCCCTGCAACCTTGTACTATTCACGGACACAATTCAAAATCATTAATGTAATTATTACATGGTTCTAGGAGTAACGGAAACTTAACTTCAATCTATTAGAAGCACCTTATTTATCAATAATAAAGCGTTATTTTAAAATAAATAAAAGTTAAAGGTTAACAGAAAAATGGGTACTGAAATTTAATTTGTTAAGGATGAAAGTCACATCAAGTGTTTTGACCTTTCTGATTTATCGAACGAGCCAATATTATGTTTTAGAGCAACCGTCGCTAATTATGTCGAATTACAGGCCTCGACAACCACATCATGCACCAGTAAATTAAAATTGTATCATAATTAATGCAATGTGATATATCAAACAGCAACTACACCAATTAATTGATTTACTGCTACGTGAATAAATTTGAAAAGTGTTAACAGTGCGAGAGTCGAGCGCTGTTTACACAAGCGGCGCGTGTAAGCAGATTCCTTTTTTCGCAGTTTTCCGCTTTTGTTCATTTCCTCGAATGAGAAAACAACTGTCAATTTTAATTTTGAAGAGTGGCTAATACACAACAAGCTCACCCGTTCTCTGTTTCAAAACACTTCGTCGTAATTTATCAGACTTCAAATCGGTTGACGGGCGAATTCGCGAGATGGATTTTGTTCAAACATGGTTCCGGTCGTCATGTAACCCCCTCTGACGTGATAAATTCGTAAAGGGTGTCGGAATAAATGCTCATAATTTCTGTTTGAAAGTTTCCACAAACGTGGTTATTAATTATGAATAATTTTTTCCTAATTCTTAAACCTATTCTGAGTGTCCTTGTAAAGCTATATATTGCAATTAATCTCTTTACAAACTGCATAACACGGTAAACATTGAATTTCAGGAAAAAAAGTATGTTTACGAATGTATGGAATATAAAATAATGAAACTTGTGCGCTCTGTGACTCTTGGTAAGATTAGTATAGCTTATTGGACAAAATTAACGGTCGTCAAAAAAAATTCTTTTTTTAAAAAAAAAACTTCAGGGTTAATTCAAAGTTCTGGATGTTCATTTCTTAATGACAATCAATGATTTAAACTTCTGCCTAAAACGACAAAATAATGCAAAGTGACATGTGAATTTTCTATAAATTCTCAAACTTCAAATTAAAATCATCCCTCAGTTTAAGTTTCTTTGTGCGTTCTTGCTAACAGTTGTCTCCGCTCCCCCTCTCCCATCCCCCCCCCCCACCACACCAATTGCTGTATATTCAGAAAGCGCTGAATGTTTAATTCATATTTTCACCGGTATTATATTAAGACCAACAGACGACGAATTCAGTTCTAAATTCTGAAAATCTCTTCGTAGCAAAGAAGTCTAATTCAACTTAAAAGCCTGTAAGATTTATTAAAACTTAAGTGAAATCATGGCATCGTTACTCATATCTTTTCAGATTATCAGCTGAGAGGAACATGTTTTTATGTGTCTATTAACTTGAATCTGTAGGCAAACATCTTACTTCAGAATACAGGAGAAAGTAGTTCGGGAATACAATAACTATTTAGGAGAGCGAGGTCTAATTTGACGAATAGGAGATAATACTCACTTTTATGCTACAGTGCACTCTTCACGGAAAATTTTTATCACGAAATTGCTTCTGTGTGGAAGTATTTACAGTGGAAACTGTTTGCTTAAGAAAATTAACCTTGGTAACTACCCTCCATTTCAGATGTGACATCTGTTGTTGCGGCTATTGCATTAAATGGAATATTAGATGCATTTAAATATTCCTGCAGCAACTGGAAAATTGACATTCCATTTCATCACCCTCAACTGAAAAAAAAATTTCGTGTATAATTTGCATTTGGAATTTACTAAAGTATTTTACACACTCCACAAAAAATGCAAATACAGTCAAAAGTGAACTCATCAAGGTGATTGAGTATCTTATTATGAATGAGCTCTGAGCGTACAGTTTTTCTTACATTTTCAGTAATTTTCGTGCACGGTACTCAGTGTTAAACATTTTTGAAGGGGTCTACAGTCTTTTTTGATTATGTTTTCCGTAAGATATTTAACTGTGTGTATACGAGTAAATGTGTATGCAATAGTATACCATTTTCTCTTTTTTCAATACTAAGTTAAATATTGTGCGAGGCTGTTTTGTCACCTATTATCGTAAATAATTTCTTATTAGTTTCATGAAAAGTTTGAAAATTTGTCCTTTTGTAAGTATGGACTCTATGATCATAATGTTTCGTATTTTCTAGTTTCATTACATCGTTACTGCTACAAGTTATGTTCTTTTATATAAGATAAATATGTCTTGTTTTTTTGTAAACAAATTCAAAATACAAATATCACTATAAATTTTTTCTGCATCTCTTTATTTTGCGTACATACGATACTCTGTTAAATGGCAACTGAAATTATTGTGGTTAATTACCATCGCACACTGTCTATGAATTAAGACTTGTGTTTAGGCAAAATATTTAATTGCATCAGTGGTCAAGCAGTCCACTAGTTAATGCACTCACCTTATTCACCTCTGCCAATGCTTTAATTTGTTCATGTGAAGTTCGCTAGGAATCTTCGTGGTTCGGATTCTAAGTTAAAATGGAGGTGCAATCACGACAGAGGTGACATGCGCAGCAAATTGAAACTAGGGCTAAAGTCGTAAAGACACATTAATTCTATTTATTTATTTAATTATCTTGCTCCATATTAAGAAGTTGTTAAATGTTATAACTAAAGAGGACCAAACCTAATATTAACTGACTAATTCTTTCGTATGCGTGCCCTACACCAAATTTTCAGATGCTTCGAAAAAAAAAAAAAAAATCCTTATTTATGTACTTCTCTGCAAATGTTAACATCTGACATAACTATTTTGGTAATTCACAACCTGTGGAATATTTCTGAACTGGATCTTATCTGCAGAAATTCTCACTTATGATACGAACTGTAACAATGTAGAGCTTTGTGTACTCAGATTTAGGTCAACGTAGAGAATGGAGAGAAATGATCCCAATACGACACCAAAAAAGCAACGCATAACGGCGCTCACACTCAGACCTTTAATGAATTTGTATTTTAATAATTATTTTCAGCAAGCTGGGAGCTGAGTAAATATGGTTTTACATATTTTTCTTGAAAGTAATTTTGAATTTATGTAAGTGAACATTGTTTTATGGAAAGAAACTATGTAAATACTATTTAATATGTTCAAGGACAGTACTATGTAAGAATAACATTAGTTAAAAGTTTGTAATTCCATACATTGAGGTGAGCTGCGATGTTTAGAGGACTCATTTCTGTGCATTTCATGACGATTGTGAATAATTTTGTATTAATTCCGATTGTTTTAATGGTTTAAGTATTGTTAGAATTCCAGAAACGTCGCTCGGGTGTATTTGAATTATTCTGCAATTTTCTGTGAAACCTATATAAGCGATCGGTAAAGACGAGTTTTAGTTTTGTTTGAAAGTTGGTTGAGTTTTGGTGTTGAAAGGGTTAATCGCTACAGCATTTGTTTACGTTTGCAGCCAGAAAAAACGAAGTTGAATGCGAATTTTCTTAAACTCGTTATTTCATTTTAAAACGAGATATGTATCAAACGGGAATACAAGTGTGGTTGAGTGAAGTGATACACTGCCTCCTGGTAGTTACGACTTACCTCTCAATCCCATTATAACCCTCTACAACATTATCTGTACAAAGTATCCTCTTCATGATCACTGTAACTCATAGATTGACAGTCAACTTGTGTATTTGCAAATCACCAAACATCCTTAGCTAGAAAATACATGGTTATTACACATCTCGACCGTAAGCAAACAATTTTATAGGGCATAGACTTCCAGTGTAATTATAAGATATAAAGAGATCTACTGATTTAATGATTTAGAAATGCCAGTGAGCAATAGTTAACAAAGACTACCCCACTCTTGTTAGGCTGATCAGTATCAGGTCGAGTTGACAACGAGCTTCTGGTTTTCGGAGATAGAGCTCCGTATTTCATTTATTCACTTGACTGACGAGCTAGAAGCTCTGCTACCTTCCTCCCTCCCATTGAGCTTTCTCTTTGTTATTCATTGCGCAGCAGGCTACGCGTTCCTGATGAGCCGTTCTGAAGCTAAACTTTCGAATAAGTATCTTCTGCTTCACATGGATAGAACACTGTCCTTCCTAATAGCAGCCAATCGCACAGCAGACTACTATCGTTACATACATCTGAGAAGAATCATTTTACAAGAAGGGTGCCATGGTGAGGTTATATACGAACGACACAACATCATCTCTATAACTATACTATCAGTGACTGACTGCTGTTTCTATTGAGGACAGTATTACTGAAGTACTTTTCTCTTTCTTCTGCTTGCTTAAAAGTTGTACAGCATTCAGAACAATACCTATTACTTGGTAAACATTCAGAAAGATATTTTATGATTCCTTAAATGAATGATTATCTTTTTCAGCAGAACACAAGGGAGAAATGCTGATACTCGTGTACTCGAAAGGGCCAACGAATTATTCGCGGACGTACCAGTACAATAATGGAGTCACGAAGTACAGTTTCCGAATAATCGGGATTGAGATCGCTGTACGGGAACACTAGTATTACAAACAGTAAAACTTTATGCTGTAAAAAAATTACCATCACTTGAATAACTTTACTGCTACAGAATCCACAAGCAGATAGCGGCAAAACATTTGCTGCATTTAGAGGTATTCATTTACAATCATCAAGTGAAGGCGTTAGTAACAGTAATATTGTAGCAGTAGCGAATTTTACGGTAGGCAACCAACCTAAATAACATTTCAGTGGGTTTCCAACTGTTTTGATTAATAATTATGTATTAAAAATTATCGTTAATTTGGTTTTATTCAAAATAGCTTTGTATCCCAATATTAGCGGTGTGGTGGCTCAGTGGTTAAGGCGTCTAACTGGAGATAGAAAGGTCCCCGGTTCGAATCCCTGTCTCGGCGGGGAGTTTCATAGGCACTTAACTCTAGCACAGCTTGCTGTGTAATGTGAACTACGGCAGAACGCTTCCGTGGTTCGGATTCCACGTTAAACTGTAGGTCCCCTGTATCCGGCAGGATTGTTGGGCTAGGTTAAGACGGCTACGGCAGGGGCGGAATGTGCAGCCATTAGAAACTCCGTCACCAGATCATTACGATCACACGAAATTATTATTATTATCTCAATATTTCTGTTCAAAGTGGGTAAGTTATTTATTGATTTCTGGAATTTAAGAGTGAAATTTAACATTCGTATTACAAATATTGTAAACAGATATTTAAACCATTCAGCTGCTTTTGAACAGAAATAGCTCAAGATCGTTAATCTGGTTGTACTGAATTGTTGAACATACTCTCCTACCTCTATAGTGCTAATTTATACTGTTTTACCGACTAGATGTCTTCTGATACTGCAAATATTGCTAATCTGTAAACTTCGCGGCCTTTAATAACTGACCGAGCGTTGTGGGTAAGTGGTTAACGTTCTGGCCTCGGATTCGGGAGGACGCGGGTTCGAATCCCCGTCCGGACATGCAGATTTGGGTTTTCCATGGTTTCCCCAAATAACTCCAGCCGAATTCCGGGATGCTTCCTTCAAAAGGCAATGGCCGAATTCCTTCCCGTTCCTTGTATACACTCCCATCCCGCCTCTAATAACCTCGACGTCGACGAGGCGTAAAGCCTTAAGTAAAAAAAAAAAAACCTTCATAACGGTTGCTGGTTACGTTTATTTTAAGATAGTTTGTTCCTCTCCTCCTTCGAAAGAAATCAGGACGCTATTTTATCCTGTATGAAAGCCATTTATAGATGAGTCCAGCAGATGTGTATTGTAGAAGAGTCATTCCTTTAAGAGACTCCACAGAAGGTGCTGTCTGTCACTCCAGAGATTACTAATAAGTCAATGTTCCCTTTCCCATAAACGAAGAGTCAGATTATATCAAAAATTATTCACCAAAACGCCGACCAGTCACAGCAGATTAACTGCTTGACGTCAGTTCGTGGTGGTGTGATTCTATTCCTGATTATTGGGAGCAGTCAGCGTTCACGCGTTGACATCGATGTCATCCGGAGTCTGCTTATCATCAGACGTGAGCAAGGCGTGTTAACCTCTGTTTCATATCGGGTTGCAAGTAGGTTGTGGGAACTGTTTGTGTTTACTGCACCCCTTACTATCTATCAATCTTGATAATTTGCGAAATGCGCAGCAAACAGCGTTTCAATACATCCCATAGCGACGAGATTCAGTTTCAGAACAATTTCGGACCACATTTCTGTAGTCTTGATTTAGGTCTTTCATTTTTTACCTAAAGAACACAAGAATAATAATGATATACTTAGTGAATGTAACCCTTTGTAAGGGTTAACTCCTATAAACATATGATGATCTACCGTAACGACCAGAATAGTCTGTTTAACTGCAGCATATGCCAGATGCAACAGAGTCTGATTCTTTTGTTTCTAGTTCTCTCATTCAGAAGGACGTGGGTTAGAATTCCCTTCCGGGCATCAAGATTTGGGTTTTTCATGGTTTCCCCAAATCACTCCAGGTGTATGTCGGGACGGTTCCTTTAAATGGCCATGGCCGAATTCCTTCCCTTTCCTTGCTCCTAGTCCATTCCGCCTCTAATGATATCGATGTCAACGAAGCGTAAAGAAAAAAAAAAAGTTTGGGGTACACAAGTTTCTTCTGTTCTAAACGATGTTCAAAGTTGTTATGCTTATTTGCAATTACCAAAGACCTGGTTCGGCATCACTCAATACCCCTGACCTTCGAATAAGACAAATTAATCATTAATCGGTAATTCGTGTATTTTTATCACCGAATGTATTTGAAAAGTAGATGTTTGAGACATACGTCTATTGAACTTTCGTAAAACATTGAAATGTGATTAATTATCAAAAAATCAACCGAGAGAAAAGGACAATTCTATTTAAGAAGAGAAGGGAAATACATACGAACATTAAAGATTTTTAGGCTTTTACATGTAAATGATTTAATAAATGTGCAGCGATGGTTATTTTAAGTGATTTCCTCACTCTGGCTGGAAGCAGGAATCACCATTCTACTTTCCTCTGCCACAACGTCAATTTTTTTTTAAAGCAGCAATTGTGCAGTTATTATTATTATTTTCATATGCCAAATACAGAAGATTATTATTTATTTTATTTGTCGTATGGCAAGCAACTAATACAATAATAAATATATACAATGACAAGAACGTTGGTAGCGTTCACAAGCTGATGTCTAATTCTTCCAGCCATTCTAAGAAGGAACTTGTAGCTCCAAAAACATCTTCATATGGTCCATCATACTTCCGTAGAGGGCATTCCCTGATAATATGCTCCACACTCTGGGAAGGAGCTCCGCAGTCACATGCAGGAGAATCCTGAAGACCCCACTTATACAGCATGGCGTTGTATTTCGCATGGCCTGTTCTTAGGCGATTTAGTTTGACCCACTGGTCTCTATTTAGGTGGAAGTCCAGTTGTGGGATCTTTAATATCTGAATGTTTTACAGATGTGGAGTTCCAGCTTTGTCGCCATTTTTTCATGACATCAAAGTCAAATACATCTTGCCATACCGGATTTCTGGATTTAAGACGAGTGGGTGGTAAGTTATTCAGAACCTTGTGGATTGGGAGATCCTGTGGATGATCAGGATGGTGTAGTTTTATCCACTCACGTGCCGTTGCTTCTTGGCGTCTTATCTCTGGAGGTGGTATTTTGCTGATCAGGTGCAACCAGGGGACTGGGGTGGATTTTAGGGTGCCAGTTATTACTCTCATACACTCATTCAGGTGGACGTCGATTTTTCTAGTATGAGTACTACGTTGCCACACTGGAGCACAGTACTCAGCAACAGGGTAAACCATGGTGAGAGCGGTTGTTCGTAGTGTGTTCGCATCAGCTCCCCATGAAGTACCAGCTAGCTTCTTCATGATGTTGTTTCGTGTTTTCAGTTTCTGACTTGTGTTTTCGAGGTGTTTTTTGAATGTTAAGGAGCGGTCTAAGGTGATGCCAAGGTACTAGGATGGAAATTATGTTTCACCCTCTGGTGGCAGAAGTTCACTTTGAGCTGCTGATGTGCTATTCTATTGCTCAAGTGGAATGCGCATACTTCTGTTTTCATTGGGTTCGGACAAAGTCTCCACTTTCTATAATATGTGTTCAAGGTTTCTAAGTCGTTAGAGAGAATGCTCTCACCTTCCTCTAATGTGGCAGTTTGGACGGCGATAGCTAAGTCGTCAGCGTAGCAGAATTTATTGCCGGTTGTTTCTGGCATGTCACTGGTGTACAAGTTGAAGAGCAATGGAGCTAGTACTGACCCTTGAGGTAATCCATTTTTTATTGTAAATGACTTACTTGTCTTATGTCCGACGGTGACCTTAAAATATCTGTTGGTCAGCATATTCCTCATGAGTGATGTTAGTTTCCTGCAGGGTATATGTTTTTTAAGTTTAAGTAGCAGTCCATCCAGCCAAACTGTATCATATGCCGCTGTTAAATCGACAAAGGCTACTGATGTTTTTAACTTCTTCTGAAATCCAGCCTCAATGTATGATGTCAGTGCTAATACTTTCTCACAACAGCTCCGTTTTAGTCTGAAACCTGCCTGATATGTTGGTGTTATGATATTTATTATTCCTTGTATGCGGTTAAGGATGAGGCGTTCTAGAAGCTTATAGCAAACACTGAGTAGAGCAATAGGTCGATAGCTTGAAGCATCATCTGCTGGTTTGCCTGGTTTGAGGATCGTCAAGGTGTGAGCCATCTTAAATTCTGGGGGGACTATCCCAGTGTCCAGGATATCACTGAAGAAGTTCTTGAGCCATGTTCTTCCCTGCTTGCCGAGATATCTTATGAATTCTGGGAAAATGCCATCTAACCCTGCAGCCTTCCTCATTTTTAGCATTTTGATGGCTTTCTCAACTTCTTCATGACTAAATGGATTAGAAAGGATAGGATTATTTCTAAGGTTGTTATCCATTTCAATCATCTCTTTCTCCATCTGTTTCTTCATGGCAGGATCTATTGGGACTTTGTCAGCTCTTGTTTTTATGTGCAATGCCATTTCAGCTGGTGTAATTCCTGGCTCCTCTTTGCACATGTTTGAGGCTGCACCCAGTTTTCTAAGGAGAGTCCATGCATTTCTACTGGAGTGAGTAAAGCTCATTTGGGAAGTTAGCTCTTTCCATTTCTGTTTCCTCCCATCATTCAGTTTTTCTAATATTCTTTTTCCTGTTTCAGGGTCACCAGTTTTTTGAAAATTTTCATATAAAGTTTGCGTAGATTTGTCCCAGCATGGAATGTATTGTTTCCTGTACCCTCGAGGGATGTTTCGTTTAGCTGCAGCAATAACAATACCTACAAATCTCTTGTAGTTTTTCACTTTTGGGGGTATCCATCGCAGGTTATTATCTACCTCGGAGCTATAATTGTCCCAGTTTGCCCTCTTTAAATTCCATCTTGGTTTATGAATTGATCTGATAACAGGTATTGTGATACCAACACTGATTAGTGTGGGCCTGTGTTGGCTTCTGGGAAAATGTTGAAGGACTTTCCTTGTGTGGTCTAAAGGTTTTCTTTCATCTGTGGAAACAAAGACCAGATCAGGATTGGTGTCAGATTGCCATCTAGCAGAGTGGAATGTTTTATTTTCTTTAGCATCATAGCTGAGATACAGGTCTTGACTTTCGCACCACACAGTGAGTTTCTCACCGTTTTCATCAGAATTTGGGTAACCCCAGGATGTATGTCGGCTGTTAAAGTCTCCTACATATATGCAAGGTTTTGGTAGTGAGGGCAGTGGTGGAGTTGGCCAGTTGGAAAGAGGTGGTTTGTAAACTGATGCAACAGTTAAATTGTTGAGTTTGGCAGTAATTATTTCCACTTCATTGACTTTTTGACACCTCACTTCCGAGATGTTGCAAATGTTACTTTTGGCATACATGGCTGATCCTTGTATAGGAGAGGGAATTCTCGATATCATTCTGTATCCTGTAATCTTGCCCCTGCTTTCCAAATCTTTTTCAGTCATGTGGGTCTCTTGAACAGCTAAGATGTCGATTTTGAGGTCAGTAGCTAGTTTGCTAAGGTATTCACATTTAGCAATTGTTAATCCTTCTGCATTTATTTGAAGAATCTGAGCGCTGTGTCCAAACGTTCTGGTCAGTTGGCTCTGACAAGTGCCGTTGTTCAATTTCATCTTCAGATTTTTTATCTTCTGATGTTGCTTTGTGTGACCGTGAGAGATACGGGATCTAGTTCGGTCGCCTATTGTGTAGATTATCAGCCGTCCTGCATCAGCAGTCCGTTGTCCAGGGTACACCACGAGGAGGTTATAGATTAAGAATATAGAGTATATTAAGTTTGGCTTTCGAAGATGTATGTTTATAATTGCACACGTGTAGGTTTCGTGTAGGTCTCAAATTAGTTTGCGGTTTGTCTGTAACATTCCATGTAAGCTTACTGGAAGGATAAACGCTGGGCTCTGTGTCGCACTCAGGAGAGGTTCTGCAGGGTTTCCCTTGTGGTTCTGGCGCTGTTGTCATGCAGATGACGGAAGCCTGTCGGGTTCCTTAGCGTGATACGGGATCGCCATGTCCTGTAATCCTGTCCGCATTGTCCTCATAGAGTCCTCAACAACAAACAGTTCTGTGAACTTAGCACTAAGAGCCCACAAGTTGGAACCATGCAATGAAAACACTAAGGACACGTATTATAATCGGGAATGAAAGGATTCGTGTCCTACCAACTGTTATTAGTATGTTCTGGGAATATGCGAGGTTTGGAAAGTGTCTGATGAATTATTCGAGTCCTCGCAGCACAAACTATAGTACTGTGTTGTTCTATGAAGATACACAAGAATACGAGGCTGACAGATGTAATTTTGCTTTCTGAATTGAACTGTGTGCTTGATTTCTGCCAGGCATGATTTCTCGTATTAGTTACAATTTCAGACACTTCGTCCATATAAACACTTTTTGCAGCATTTACATGAATTTTAAAGCATTTTCTAAAAACGGTAATGATTAAACTTCTATAAAATTACTTTCTGAAATATCTGTATCAGATTTCCAATGTGTTTGGAATCATGGTTGTACATGCGGCTTTGTAGTGATAGTCTGCCCACAGAACATTCACGCAATGACGTGTAAAAAAGTGTGTTCCCAACATATTTAAGTGAAACACAAGTCACTCCCACATATTTGCATTAAGGGTTTAATAGTTATTCGTAGCAGTAAGAGCTTATTATAATTCCTGGTTTCATGGCACCTGAATAGCGGTAAGATTTCACTCGATTGATACAGAACATTTTTTTCTGAACTCGAAATGTATTGGACGAAACTAGCATTGTCACGTCAAGTTACTTGGGTTCATATCTTGCGTGGGCGAAAAAGGTAAGAAATTGTTAACTGCAACAATAAAATATGTTTCGTGAAATTCGTTGCAAATAAGAAATTACGATTCTAATAGCAAAAAGATTCAACATTATTCATGTTTCAACCTTGTAAGAAAATGACAGGTTTGAATCCATAGCAATATTACCAGTGTTTTTCTTCTCAAAAGGTTGTATAGTTAGAAGTGGTAGTTTATTACGAAATTTGAGAAACAACGCTTGAATGGCGGAATTCTTGTACCAAATTTGGAAATATGGCACGTCAAATCAGAATAGCACTTGTAAATATTGCTTTTGTCCAATTCATATACGTCACTATTACCACTCCCTCCCCCTTCCACCAATCAACCTCATTCATTCCTACTAACGGTCCGGCGCTGCAATGTTGTGAATATCGAAAACTTGTACTAGGGGTGTCCACTTAAAAAGTACATCGATGTAAAACATCGGAAACCTGCATCGATGTTTTTCGATGCATCACTTAAAAACATCGATGTTTTTTCAACATCGAATACTTTAATGTTTTTCTTACCTCAACAAATACAAACGAACAATATTCGTCGGCAAATGTCGTTTCATTTATCTCTTACCTGTGCCTTTAAAATCGCGAAGAGAAAATGTGACAATAGTTCGACATTCATCATTTCCAGTTGAACGCAGATAGTTCATTGGATTTCGTTTGGTCCGTGTGAACACTGTACCAGCAGTAATGATGAATTTAATTTTATGCATTTTTTTGTTTATGGCTTTACACCTCGTCGATGTCATTAGAGGCGGGAAAGAACTGGGAGCAAGGAACGGGAAGGAATTCGGCCAATGTCTTTTGAAGCATTCACCTGGAGTGGTTTGGGGAAGCCGTAGAAAACCCAAATCTGGATGCCCGGACGGGGATTCGAACCCGCGTTACCTTTCACCCAACATTAAAAAAATAATTTTATGATCTTGTGAGTTGGTTAAGTAGTGTTGTACTGTATGAATGAGGTTTAGCATAACTACACTATTAACTGGTCTCGACCATCGCGAAGGAACACGGTTAAATGTCAGACGTTTGTAAATCACAAAATTTCTTCATGTTACCAAACCTACACACAATTTGAGGCCCGACAACTGTGGTTAAACTTCAACATTATAAATTAAGAATATAAACAATTAATGAAAACTTTATATCTATAATAATAGATATGACAGTGCTGCACGTGGAATGTCCGTTGAGGAAATGTCGACATTCCTGGGATTGAATGAACAGGACTCTGTGCGCAAAAGCTGCTCGTATAAACGTATGTGCTATACATTATTACTATTAGTAATAGTACAACCACAACTGGTAGAAAGGTCAGTGTACTCTGAAGCGTACATACATTTTATTAAAAGACTGAGTACAATGTAATGAGCTGTAATTTGGTGGCTTATATTTGCATTCAACGTCTGTGCATATATTCCCACGATCGACAGCCTTGGACAGGTCATCCACCTCAGACTAACGGGACGGGTATTTCCAGGAACCCTCCAGGGCAGGTACGTGGCTAGTATTTACGACTCGGGCGGCATTCAGATCCCTTGCGTCAGTGTAGGGAATTTCGTACATCCGTCTCGAGCTGTCATGTGTGGAGTCTTACGGCGAGAGTGATTTCCACGTACGATGGTAGAGAGAGATGACGAATAAGTTTCACAAAGATGAAGCTATTCTCGAACTAGAACAAACATTTCCGAAGACCTACGATTCAATCAGCCAATTACAGTGGAATTTTACCGGGCAATCTCTGACTGCCTGTGCGACAAAATATGAGTTAGCGAAAAAAAAAGTTTATTTAAAAACGTTGCTATTTGTTTATAATTTTGTTTAAATATTGGAGGAAATAAGAAAATATGCCAGATCAAATAATACCTTAATTGGAGGACATGTTGTTGTTGTTGTTGTTGTTGTTGTGGCTTTAGGGCGCGTCGACAGCGAAGTGATTGACCAGCTAAAACTGTGACTAAAATATACACTAAACTACTGTCTGCATGGTCGACTGTAAAGAGGTCGCCCATACAGACACCAAATAAAATAATTCACAAATTTAAGATGTGGCTTAAAAAGTGGCCACCAGGACCAAAGACCATACGATACCTCGATAGCTGTAAAGGGGCCATACAGGTGCACAAAATCATTAAAAACCACTACATGTCTCGCTGGCTGTATAGTGGCTAGCGAGACAGGAATTGTAACAATAATAAAAATGAAAATAGAGCACATGGATAGAAGGCTGTAAAAATGCCACCCATCCATCTTAAAACTATGCCGACCTGCCTAACACCTTGGGTACCAGACCGGCCAATACACAGAACTTTAAAACACTAGCCACACTGCTGGTTTCATTATTCAAAATAAGGGACAGATCGTTGGCGAGACCAACGTCTGCCCTTATTGAGGACATGAAAAGACGCAAGACGAAGATAAAGGGGAAGAGACGCCAGGACCGTCTAGAGGCGACAAGAGACCAGGGTTTCGAGTCTGAATCCGTGGAGATGACGGATCTAATATGAACTGGCAGCTCGAATAAGCGCCCAGTACTTACGTTTTTTTTATTGGAAAGGGACTTTTATCCAACATTGGCTGGAATCACAGATTCTCTCAGGTGAAGCTGTATCCGTGAACATATCACTGTCACGGTAGACTAACAGATTGTATCTGATTTTAAACTGTTTGTACTCATACGGTACTCTCGGGAAACCAAGTAACGCCTCGTGTGAAGTGATACACAAGACTAAGAATCTCTCCACAGAACCAATAATGAGCGAAATCACGTGCTGTCGTTACGAACTTTAAACTGAGCAAAAAGTCGCAATCCGAAACGAACATTAAGTACACGATTTCCTTTACCCGTCTGTGATGGTTCTTCATGCATATTTTGTAATTTTGTTGGGTTAGACTAATTTCAATCAAGTTGATTGTCACATGTTTTTCATTCAACTTTGAGGTAGTGCTCTATGTAACTTAACAACCGTTATGTAAGACGGAGGTCCAGTTTTATTACGTTTTTTATTGTTTATCGAGTTAATAGTAAACGTACCTACAGTCTGTGGGTCTCTTTTTTTTACGCAATAAATGGCCAGGTTATGGCATCCTTTTAAATTTACTTGTCCGTTTAATATTAACGCTCAACACCTCTTTCACCATAAATTAGTTAATAATTAATTAAATGCAAAGTAAGTAATAAGGATAAATGATTAAAGATTATAACCCTTCGATTAGAGAAAGTACACCCCTTTTTAATACATATTTCGACCCACTTCCTAATGTTGACATTCATCAGGACAATCTATCTTCGTAATAAATACAGTGATTATTAGAATACCAGAAATGTTATATATTTAAATATAAATAATATATTAGAAGGTTTACACCTGGAGAAGATGTAGTATTATTGTTGACAATAATATGTATCTAATAATACGGATGCAGTTATAAGGTGGGATAATAGAAGCTGCCGACAAAATCAAGGAAAGAGAATTAATATTCACTGAAATAGCACAACATATTCTCATGACAGCAAACAGAAACATTGAATTTAATAGTAGAATTTTACAAAATTTTCCTTAACTATTCTCAAGACCCTTATTTCAGAAATCAAGAGTAGTAATATATAAGTTTATACGAAAATTCTTTTTGTACACTGACCCATTACTTCACCTTCCGGATTATTCAAATTCCCTTCTTGAACAGATATCTATCGCGTAACTGCCAATTATTTTTATACCTTTTTACGAAATTAGGCCTAAGCATCTTTTGCGTCCATATTACTTATACGATTGACACATATGCTTAAGAGCGAAAAGAAGGGAATCCGATGGGGACAGGTAATTGTTAGAAAACATATTCTTTACAACAAATACGTAATTGATGGATTTGTTCACCAAAGTTTTCTTTACACTTGTTAAGGGATATTTAAATAAGCTACAAAATACTCGTAGCTGGCTTGTTCAGTTCCTTTCGTCCACGATACTTTACGTGTATGGATCAGTGCAGCGAGGGTGTGATAAAGCTTAGAGTGTTTTTTTTTTTAACTTCTTAACGTCTCCTATAACAACTAGGTCTTTAGAGACGGGAAAGGATGGGGGGCAAGGAATGGGAAGGAATTTGGCCATGGCCTTTTGAAGAAAGCATCCCGGCATTCACCTGGAGTGATTTGGGAAACCATGGAAAACCCAAATCTGGATGCCCGGACGGGGATTCGAACCGCCGTCCTCCCGAATGCGAGGCCAGAACGCTACCCGTTACACCACCACGCTCGGTGCTTAGAGTGTGAGGATGAAACGTGATAGACGGTGTTTCATCACTTAGTGTCTGGTTTTGCGTGAAATGATGAGGCTTAACGTCCGCACAAACAACATCGTATGTTCCTGTACTGTACACGATAAGGCCAGATCTATAATTTAACCAGTCCTGTTATTCTGATTTTCGAGAAGAACCTATAACACCGTTTTTTTCCCCCCACGGAAAAAACACCATAAGATGATATTGCCAGCTACCGTTATACTCACTTCCAATCATGGGGATGAAGCGTTTACATCTCTTTTGAATAATCTAACGTCACAGCGCTTCTTATCAGAGTTCCTTGTTCTCCACGTGTTCGCACATTGATTTTTTTCAATGCTGCCGTCCCAGCTGTCTTGCTGTTTCTCTCTTCAGTCCTCTGACGAAAGTCACAATAAAATATAGGCAACATGAACATGTTTCCTCCATTTAAAAAAAAAAAAATCTTTTGCTTCTTGCTTTATGCCTCGTTGACGTCGCCGTCATTAGAGGCAGGAAGAGACTGGGAACAATGAACGGGAAGGAATTCTGCCATGAAATTTTTGAAGGAACCATTCCGGCATTCGCCTGGAGTGATTTGTGGAAACCATAGAAGAACCAAATCCTGATGGTCGGTAACACGTTTCCATCCTGAGAGGCAAAAAATACTGAAACGATTTGATTAAAATCGCGTCCTAGACACAACTTGATGGTTGAATTTAAATACTCTTTCTATTTTGACGAGTCATCTGTCTTCATAGAATACAGAGTATTGATGTGTTGTCCCTACGTCCCAAACTTGCTTTCCGAAGATCGTCGTAGGGTGCGAGCAGTTAGGCGTTACTTCCTTTATATATATATATACAGTCGTAAACGGAGACGCTGTCAGAACAGTGAAACAAACAGCAGAATAATTTTTTTTTTTTTTTAAGTTGTCGATTTTCTACTGCGAAATTTTTATTTCTAGTAAGTGTTGACACTTAGGTACACAAGATGTGACGAAGAAAAACTATGGGATTAATTCACAATGCGGTGAGTAAGCTGCAAGTAGATGTAGGTAGGTAAACTACCACTCGAACACAAAAATAATAATACAGTCTACACACTTCATACTACAAAACTTTTAAAAGAAGATCCTCTACAGCTCAAAAGTCTTATAAAGTAACTACCAGCGATATAGCTAGATGTGGACACTACCGTATTGCTGTGTTCTCTCGCCATCACACGAAAGGCTCAGTCTTCAATTAAGACTTAAGTATACCTCCAATCAAGAACAGGATTTTCGCGATGTTTTTATGAAGCTCTTAGATCGATGTACTCATGAACCACGGTTCACAAACTACAATAATAATAGAAAAAACTTCTTTATATTTTAAACGTTTGCAGGAAACAATTAACCTTGGTCATTGCCGTGAGTCATAAGCGAGAGGTTTAAACTTTTTTACGAGGAAATCCAGTAGAAAATATTTAATTCTGACGAGTTCAACCGTTTTTATCTGTTAGTAACTCATAAATAACTTGGTAGCAGTTTAATTTCTGGCAATAAATACATACATTATTACTCACCCTAAGATCCCATTAGAAATATGCAGACAGTGGAAACGGTACTGCTTGTCTGGAATCAATACTCCTCATATCGTTGTAGAATGAAGCTGAAAAGATTAACGTAAATAGAAAGAGTAAAATTTACTGATCAATGCCACATTTAACCAGTGTCTATGGTATTCCATGAACCGGCTTTTCAAATGGTTGTTTGCTGTTTAAAAAGTGCTGGTGATTAGGAAAGATTGAGAACATATGTGCTATTTCCCACTATTTATTTATTGATCACTTTTTATATTAATTAGATATTACCATTCTACAATTTGTAGATTAACTGAGCAATAGTACGATTATATTTAAAACTCACACTATTTCATTACCTCGGATCATCCTCAATGACTTCAGCTCTCGCAAATGTTAAACTACCGTTTTTCACCAACCTTATCCCCAAAGGAAGGATCAGAAAGACAGCGTTACGTAGATATACATCTGAAGCATAATATGATACGTACTGAGACATTCTCCTTTTCACGTAAGAAACTAGATATTGTAGCGATCCGCTTACGATATCAGTTGCTTTAACTGGTACAAAACATTTGACCGATTCGTTGTGTATACTAAAATTCACTTCGATATTCGCCTTTGAGGCAACAAGTGGCACACAAGGCCGGAACCGACCACGCCCTGCGTCTGGAATGGTCGTCAGACGCCGAAAAGTAAACAAACGTGGCGTAGTGTGGAATCCACTGCTCACTGATGTTACCAGGGGACGTATAAAATACTCGTAATACGCAGTGCAAAGCATCCAGCGTTTTCGTCTCTTACCTGAGTACAACAGGACACAGTTACAGCTGTTCAAAACTATATCCGCGAACTAGAGCACTATCCTTTAGTACACCGTATACAGGGTGATTCAAAACAACGTTGAAAAAATGACATGGTAGATCAATCATACAATAAGCATCAAAAATCGCATAGGAACAGAGGGTCGCAACTGCGATCCGGAGCCGGTACAGGGCGTCTAAAATAATACTGGCACAAAGAGAAGAAACAAAACCATCACAGATAATTTTATTGATAACTACTCACTCACATGCGACTAATACAAACCAAATGTTGAGCCTACAGCAGAAGCTCAAAGTTTTTGCCAGATGCATCGAGACAAGCCCGGCATCGCCGTTGTATGGAACGGCGTACCTTCTCAAAGATACCAGGTGTATCTCGAACACATCCGGTTGCCGCAACGATTCTTCATACCAAGTCTTCCGGCGTTTCAACAGGTGTTTCATACACAAGTCCTTTTAACCCTTTGACTGCTGTTGACGTGTATGCACGTCATGCTGCCTGCGGGCCCCGAGTGCTGATGACGGGTATAGCCGCAGCCGTCGGATTTCCCCTGAGTGCTGATGACGAGTTAAGCCGCACCCGCCTGCTGCTACCTGTGTGCTGAAGACGAATATAGGCGCGCCGCTACCTGAGTCGTAAAGCGGACTTCTCGCCACATTTCTCAATAGCCTTTCGCAGTTTTGGTCGCTAGCTTATCGTACGAATGTTTGTCTGCTGGGAGCCTAGGCTTCGCTCTACAGTTCACTGTTCAACGAAAATTACATCAGTGTTCTTTGTGTCCTGTATTTTATAAAGAAAATTGAAAGACGTCGTGGGTGCATTGAGGAATAAATCATGGAGATTCTTACGATGAGCGATACTGAGGATGAACTACTTCATTTTGATGGAAGTGATAGCTTTTCCACAAAATTGGAAAGCTGTAATCCTAAAACATACTCGTCAGGAGGGGTGACAATGCAGTCTCATGTTTCAACAAGTTAGTTGTTCTGAAGAATCAGAAAGTGATAGTGAAACAGCTACGAAGAAATTACGTCTTGGCGATAAATCTAACTAGAAAATCATTTTCGTCCAGTTAGTCACGCATTTGATATTACACTATTGGGACATGCGTGTCAAATAGGGAATGTGTCAAGTATTCTGTCAGTTTTCATGTTATTTCTTACAGAAGAACTGACGAAATATATAGCTGATGAAAAGGATTGGTTTAGTATAGCCACTATGAAGAATACTCCAGAAGCAGAGCTTTCTCGAATATCAAAGTGGAAAGATACTGGATATGATGAAATGTATTGTTTCAGAGCTATTTGTCTTCTGATGCCTAGCGTGAAAAAAATTGAAAATTAGGGAATATTGGACCAGTGATGTCCTTCTAAATACTCCAATTTTTAGTGAACTTATGTCCAGATACCGCTTTTTGTTACTCTGGTGAGGTTTCGTGCGATTTCGCCGCAACCTGTCCCCCCCCCCCCTCTATTTTACATCACGTAATTAGTGAACAGACACTTCATAGCTTAGAAATGAAAACTCTGTTGAGTACTTATGTGGAACAAATTTCATCAAAGAAACAAAATTACGTATAATCGGGTAATTACAAAGCGCAGCAAACATTCTGTCAACATCGAGATATTTTGGGTGTCTACATCTACAAAGATATTCCAGAAAACAAATTTCGGTGTGTGGGGGAGGCTGCTTGAACAATTATCATTTTAAGGTCTCTTTCTATATTCGTGAATAGCGCGAGGAAAAATCGGATGGCTTTAACTCTCTGTATGAGTTCGAATATCTCTAATTTTACAGTCGTGGTCTGAACGCGGTATGTAAGTGTGGAATACAATATTTCTAGCATTTTTATCGAACCAACAATAACACTCTAATACAGTAAGGGACCTACAGAAACTGCCAAGAAAGAACTGTAAACTATTGACTATTGACGTAAATTGGACAGTTATGAAAAAACGAATTATTGGTGGGATTCAAGCCCACGTCCTCCAGAACACGAGGCCCGAGTTTTACCGATCACCCACCACACTCGATTTAAGATAAGTGACGGACAATGAGTCAAATGCTGTGATATAATTGAGTCAAACCTTTCTCCACTGTTGGTTATGATCTCTGATGAGGATTTAATTATGAGCATAACAATATTTGTGTTTAGGACACTGGCAGTTTGACCAATTAACAAATTTTTAATTTTGATTGATTATAACGACATCAGTTAAAATCAATTTTTGTGGCCAAGTGCTATACGAAATAAGAGGTCCTGATTAGCATCAACTACCATTTATGTCGAGGCCATTAAAAGCAGGAGACGACTGGGCACAAGGGACGAGAAGATAATCGGCCAGTGCTTTTCGACGAATCATGCAGGCTTTCGCCTGGAGTGATTTTAAACCGAAAACTGGATGACTGGATGGGGATTTGAATCCACGTCCTCCCGAACTGGGGAAGACAATTTGCATTAGTCTTCTTTTTCAGGAAATATAAATCTGAACTTTTTTAAAAAGTACTACTTAGATACAACGGATAGCTATAAACGACAAGAATACCGCTGCATCTCAATATAAACAAAAATGGATTTATACGCTCGAGGCTGTGAAAACTGAAAAAAAACTAGATAAAAAAACAAAATGTTACGTATATAGGACCAAAAGCACTTAAATTTTCATAGAAGTGTTTGTTTCACTGACATCAAATTTAATACTGTGTTACTGTAGTGGAGAAAGCAGAAATTTGCATCTCTTTGCAATAATTTTATGCTGTTGCTAAAATGGGCATATTTGAAAGGGTTCATGGAATATCAAGTATTACAGTGTTTTGTTAACAGACTATTGTGGTTAGTATTTAAGTACTGGTTTAAAATAAGTGCAACACTGTAAACTTTAATATCTATTCTCCTGGTGTACCTATTTAAACAAACAAAATAGGACCATATCACCTCGTGAACTGTTGACACAGTTTTAAGTTGTCTCGCATTCCACTACTGTCGTGGTTCAGAGCCCGGGGATGAAGTTCTGGAAAACACCTGTTTTTTATTTTCATGGTTTCCCGAAATCACCACACACGACCATGGCCGAATTCCTTCCTACTTCTTGCCTCTCCTTCCTCTCACGCCTCTAATGGCATCAGTATCGACACACCCAAAAATCAGAGAGAGAGAAAAAAAATCTCTGCTATTGCTGCAACTGCTATTTAACGTGAAACCAGGGCCATGGAGAGTACTAGCTTGACATACATGAACAAAGCAAAGCTTTGTCAGAGGTGAAGTCCTGGTTAAGATCATATAGAGCTGCCGATGGGGTAAAAGCTCGAACCAATGACCACAAATTTTCAAGGTTGGTGCAATTGTCACTGATCTGCCTGACCACTGAAATTAACTTGATTGCTCAGAAAAGGCCGATTTTACGGAAAGTAAAATTAAGTTCTTTGATATAACGAAATTATATCGATGCAACATTATCAATGCATTTTAACTAAAAAAAAAAAAAAAAATTGTTGAAATATTGTATTAAGAGCCATGTTCTTCAGGTTTTTAGATTTTAGGTCTTGTAGCTTTATTATTAGATGGAAATTTTCACCGATTTTGGGATCTTATATTTCGCGACATGCACATATAAGTAAAGATGTCTCAAAACAATACAGATAACATTTTTTGACTACCATTCCAACTACCCCACACGCGATCAAGCATACAATCTTTTTTCATCTTTGTAAACATGTATAGAGTAAAAAATGTCTTAGGAATATGTTTTTCGGTCTATGAAACATAATAGACTGTTATATTTTAGGAATTACGTGGCTATTTTTGGAAATAGCATCTTGTAAAAATAAAATTTTAAAAAAAAACTTATCTCCGTATCTTGCACAAAACAGTTTCCAACATGTTGATTTTTACGATTTTTCAGAGGTTAGAACATTAAAAGGGGTGGAGGGAGTGTTTTATTTCGCTAAATAAATAACTAAATAAAAATCTCCCCGAATAAAACTGTTTACATGGCCAGTGACTGGAAAGGGTACACGGAAATTTTTTTTGATATACAGATTTGATTCCTGGTAAACGGAATAAATCCACTTCTGGGCTTACATTTTGCCATTTAAGCTACGAAATCCTAAAAAGAAGAGAGGTTTGAGATTTCATTCAGCTGGCGGGTATGGGAGAGATTTGTTTGAGGCAGGAGCAGTTAACCTGCTAGTAAGTAAGTTTAGTATCAGCCGAACAATACTTTCATACCGTATCCACTCTTCGCATCTTACCTATAATTTCTATACCATTCCTTTCATTCGACTGATTTACCGATCCATACCACTATTCTTCAATGTAAGCCAGCGACTTCCGAAAGAAATAATAGTTCAGTTACAATATGTTATAATTAAGTAAATAAAATTAGGAAGCAATGTTTTCGAGCGTTTTACGAATAAGACAATTCAATGTTGAAATTTAAAAGCATTTTTTACTGAATTAAATCTTGACGTTTATACTTTTCATATTCACAAGTGCCTGCTTTATCTAACATTTTATTCCCTCACTAACATTATAATTTGCATACCAACCGATACTGAAATGAGGAGTTTCCTTATTAACAGTGTTGTTTAATAAAATACGAAAACTGCTGTGGAAGTTTCTGTAAGAAACATTTTTACGTATATTTTGAACGCTGTTCAAGAGAAACAAAGTTCATAAAAATTTGTATAACACAGTAATGTGTTACTGGGATTACTCTGTGAATTTCTTATATAATAATGATTATATCTGGTGCAGATTAGATGAATGTATTTTCTCCATTGGGCTCGGCTATACGCAGCAGAGGGTGCGTCCACTTTCATCCGCATGAGGGACCACCAGTTGTTCCCATCGTATCGCTTTGTAATAATGTAACAACAGGGAGAGTTGGCCTATTGATGGGAAATGGGATTTTAAGGACATTTACTATCGACAAAAATGTATCGCTTTAATTGTAAAATGAAGACCATGCATTCAGTTTAATAGCACTATCGATTGTGGCACGTTGGCTGCTTTTAATGTCTTTGGCTATGATTTTTGACTACAATAAAATGATTTTTTCAAAAAAATAAAAACCGCCTTCAATAAAACACAATAAAAATTTTGAATTAACCTACCTTGCTTAGAAGAAAATAAATCTAAGTGGACAATATTTTCAATTACTATTATTGAAATTTTTACATCAATCAGATATTTTTGGAGTCGGTGCCAGCTAACACATCGCGAGGGACGAATTACTGAACTTTACTGTTCGAGGCGACGCACAGTGTGTTATTTTCTATATCTAGAGGGACAAAAGTCAATTTTGACACTACTCTACACAGGCAAAATAGTTATTTGTATTTAAAGTAGACAAACTATATTATTAGGAACAAAGGTTTATTATTTTCTACCAATCTGCACCTATCAACAGAAAAAAATAATGTGAACATTGGGCTTCCTGTGACCCACCGATCAAGTGCGCCATTCGACTGAGTTTGGTCGATGATTACGCTGTGTTTCTGTGTGGTATTAGTAATTTGTGTGTTTCTATTGCTATTGGTGAGTTTCAAGGTACGTTTACACATGATTCTTCCGTAATACGTTTTAAAACTTAATCATCAGCATCATTAAAACAGAGCGAAATTATTTTTGATAAAAAAAACAAACTACTATGCCTTTTTCATTTTGAGTTTTAGTTCATTATACCACATTATACCAATTTCTTACTATATTTATTTGAAAGATCTACTTATTAACTACAAGAATTACCTTCATTTGTTTGCGCATGTTTGCGACACTCATACAACTTTTCTTCATTTTAGAATGACTGCACAAAATTCGCGTAGATAATTTTTCAACGTATAGTTTGCTAACGCAAAACAATCGAGGATAGATGCTTTGTTACAGTTTGTATTGCAATAACTAGGTGACACATCGTTTTCAGAGGACATTAAGAGGAGTTTAAAAGCTACTATCAGAATTGTTCCTCTAAAAGTTGAGCAAAGATGGTCTAAATTGGGAAGACAGAGACCGCTTGGTTAACACATATTCTAAGTGGTTAGAAGGAAACGTTTCAGTACCTGATATTGTCACTGCACTGCCTGGGACGAATTCAGGCTCATATGGAAGACCAGAAAAAGACTTTTAGAGTTCAAATATTAAAACAAAAATACGGAAAATCAAGCATCTCCTTGTAACAGCAAGTCAAGATGAAATTTCTATGGCAACCGAATTGCAGGAAAACGAGATTCTACAGCAATCGTGAAAGAGCTTTGTCTTTATTCACCTAGAAGAGGCAGTAATGTGAAGAAAGCGCGGAAGTGTTAAGAAACCTCAAAACCAGCTTGTCCCTCTAGATATATAAAATAACACACTGTGCAACGAAGGGAGTACCAACAAACAAAAAAAATCGCACTATTTTACAGCACATACTGAGGCAGATATTGTTTTTGGGGGAAACAGTTTATGGGAAGAAATTAGACGGTATTTCAATCGATGGCTCGGCCTCGGCATTCGTAGAGGCGTATCTCTGGCGCTGCGTTGTCAGTTGGTAGGCTGCATCATGCAGTAAACGCCTTACAGTTAGTATAATATTGGCATATCATCTGAATGATTTGTTGAAACATGTTTCTAGCATTAATCATGGATAAGTAGAAACATGATTTTTATGTATTATTGTAATTCCTTATTGTTTTTATTTTTTGTTTTCTTGCTTTGCTTAGCACCGACTCCAAAAATAACTGATTAACGTAAACATTTCAATAATAGTAATGTAAAATACTGCCCACTTCAATTTATTCGTGTATTTATGCGCAAAATCCGATATTACAGTTTCTGAATGGTTCGCTCAAAAAGGGTGTAGCCACAGCTTTCTAATTGATGTAGTATATTACTGCATTATTTTAATAAAATGGTAATAATGAAAATTGCTTACCATTATATTATTTCGGAAAGATCGTGAGGTGATATCTGTTCCGCTACGCAGCGGCGTTTGTGTTTTGTTGTGTGGCTGGCGGCTTGAGGGGTGGGGGTAGTGTTGGGCGTTGCCTGGACGTTAAGTGGAGCGCCTGCCGGGAAGTTGTAATGAATTTCTCCACAAATGTTTGTCGACCGAATGGCACGCACGCCATTCTGCTGAACCCTCTGGCGCTCTTTAATATCCGTGCCTTATGATTGACTGCGGGCGTCTCTCGCTGACAGGGAATTACTCCGCTAACAGCGCGCGGGGTGCTGGAAGAACGAACAACCAGAAAAAAAAGATAAATATTGTCTGCTCCCCCTTCTCCACTCATTTTCCAATGCCCTCCAGGCTTAACTAGAGTAAAATGAAGGGTGCGAATTACTTACAATGCAAAATCATTTTTTTTTTCCGTTGGCTTCGTACATTGTTGGAAGCATAAACTTCTGTTTACTGCCTACGAGACTATGAAATTAATATTTACTTACATTGGTATACCTTTAGCAACATTGAATGTGACACGTCTACATGTGAATATGAGAATGAGCACAGCTTTAAAAAGATAGTTAATTCAACAAGTTATTAACGATATGATGAACTTTTCATTAACTGCAGTGGCTCTGAAGATTTGTAAGACACAGAAATGACGGGGTTATAAATTTATTTTCGACAGTGACCGTACCTTTGAAGAGGGTCACAAAACCTACTATAATAATATTAATCCCGTGTGGTGGGAAGGACAAGGTGACAAGGTTTCTATTGGCTGCACATTCCACCCCTCTCGTAGCCGCCTTAACCTAACCCGGAAATCTTGCCGGGTGCAGAGAACCTACAGTTTAACGTGGAATCTGAACCACGGAAGCGTTCTGGCGTACTTCATATTACGCGGCAAGCTGTGCCAGAGGTGAAAGCCGCCGAGACAGGGATTCGAACCGGGCACTTTTCGGTTTCCAGTAAGACGCCTTAACCACTGAGTCCCCAAACCACTCACAAAACCTACTAAGGACGCTGTACTAGGATGTGGCCATTTTGTTGGAATGCTGTGAACAGGTGTAGCAACATTCATTCAGGTTTGGAGCGAAAACAGTCTTATTGGTTCTTCCCATCTATGCGCTTCGATCGCAGACATGGCGCAAATGTTTGAAAATAAAGTGATTTTTGCTTGTTCCACTGTATCCAAATTAGGGATGGGTAAATAATAATTTTAAAAAATATATCGATAAATACCGTATCGATATTAACAAACAGTATCGATATGCATCGAGCAAAAATATCCATATTTTTGCCTAAAACCAATAATTATCTAAAAATATATTCAAAATATATCTAAATACTTTAGGAAATTCGGAAAATTAAAGAAATATGTAGAAACTATAGAAACTTTTACTAATTTATTTTTACGATCGATTAAACCAGTATTCGTCTGACATAGGCATGAAAAAAATCTCTGTTTTATATGTTCCCCTGTCAATCTACACCTGTTCTCCGGTACCACCAAGTTAATTGCAGAAGCTACTTTTTCGGACGTCACAGAAGAGATTTGTCATATCAGGTACTTAGGTGCGATTTCCTAAAACACCAGCGTGAAGTGTTGGCAATTCACCAAAAAATGTACAGGGTCTGATTTCCTGTATATTAATGGTTCGTCCAGTTACTGTTCAAACTCATATGTTGACAAGAAAATGACGTTGAAGTTAACCTAAACCTGTTAAAATTCAACAGCTATTTTAACTTGCTAACATTTGATGGAAAAACTGTTAAATTATGAGGAATTCACATTTTTAAAACGCGTATGTATATTTATCCAATTAATATGCAACACATAAAATTAGACAGTGGTTCTTAAAATTTATATTACAAAAAATATCGATATTTTATATATCTAGAATGAAAGTATCAACGATAAATATCGATTACTTTTGCAAAATATCGATATTTCGATATATTTTGCCTAAGCCTAATCAAAATGACCATCGGGGTCTACTTCCTATCCTGAGATGTACAGAGAAAATGCTGAGAACTGGTTTTGTGAGGGCATTCGATAAGAACAAATCGACCTGGTTGTCGTAAACACTGCTAATGGGAGGAGTGTATGCTAGCTGGCGTGGCTCCTAGCGAGATTATTCAGTCCAGGGAGGTTCACGCGTCCTGACCTTCGTCTGTTACAGATAGCAGCACAGTTCAACCCTGCTAACAGTCCTGTTGGTAAATACTAACATGCTACACAGAACGTATACAAACCAAACAAATACTGTAAAATAGATTTTTACGTTTTATCGTCCTGTAGTATGTTTTATCAAAACACTATTATTATTACTTATCACTCAGTTAATGCTGCTTGTTATAATATCTTTTAACAATCGGTTTCCAATCAGTCAGTGTTTAACAAATCTGATAAATTAAAAATGCTTCATATTGTTTAAATTTTACACATCTGCGGATTCAATGTCACTACACAAATTAAGTATAGTAATTATTTATTGCAACCTCCTGTAAATGTTAACCGCGATTTTATTTCCGTCTCACACCTTACTGTTGATTCATTAGCGGTTCACTACGAACTTACAGGTGCCATATGGAAACCCCGTTTCCGCAAGAAATTGCAGAAACAAGTGTCCCGTCCTTCATGAATGTAGATTAGAGTTCTGAAGTCTGTCGGATTCTACCTAGAACTGAAGGTACCAATAAGCCCATGTGTTAAACAGATTAAGTTAGGCGACCATTAAATTCGTCGATTCCTAGGAAAATTGAAACTCTGTATGATGAAGGGTCACATTTAAAACATGTGGGATTGCTTAATTTGCTAGTGGAGAAAATAGCCGTGGAAACGAATTCATAAAAAGATAAATTCTAGGATATATGAAAAAGATAATAGAGAACATACGTTGTAACGGGAGTATCGGGATGTACAGGTTAGCTCAGAACAGAAAGAAGTGGAGGCAGTAAAGAGTTAACAGAGTAGCAAAACAAAAATAAATACCGGGAACATATTAGCGATAATTTGCGTTCGGATTTTCGTGGAAACCGATTGATTTGTACGAAGTTACCAGCTTATATGCACAATCTTAAAAACAGATCAAGAAAATTAACACCGAGCGTGGTGGGTGAGCGGTAACGCTCTGGCCTCGCATTCGGAAGTATGGGAGTTCGAATCCCCGTCCGGGCATCCAGATTTGGATTTCCATGGTTTTCCAAAATCACTCCAGATGAATGCCGTGATGCTTCATACAAAAGACCATGGGCGAATTCCTTCCTGTACCTTCCCCACCATCGTTTTCCCGCCTCTAATGATCTCGACATCGACGAGGCGGAAAGAAATTAACAAAAAAAAGTCAAAGATGATTAACGTATTAAAACTGTAAACGTCCGTTTATTTCACAAAACTAAAACATCCTAAGGTACTTGAACTATACTGCAAGTGGAGAAAAACATTTTTTGTCCGTTTTCAAACTATTACTTAACGGACGGAGTGTGTCCCAACGCGTTCTGCTGTTTGCAGTGGGAGCTGTCGCACTGGGCCTTTACGTAACTGTAACTAGTTTTATTCATGCGGAGCGCTGAATAGATTTCACCAGAGATAGCAGTTACGGTATAACCTTACTGCGTCCTCGGAACAGCCCCCCCCCCCCCCCCCCCCCCCCCCCGGCGCAGTAACAGTAAAGATTCTACGAGTTCTGTCTATGAAACAAACCAATGCATTACCGAACAGGAGATACGGACCGGCATAAAACCCGCCTCAGCTTTTATGATAACTGTCTCTGGGGCGGATTCAGCATCCCTGGACTTCGTCAGTGTTTGGTCATATGGTATCCGCGCGAGATCGTGTGTGTTACTTAAGTCAAATGCACGTATTATACAATACACACAGCGTCAGGCCACAGGATATAACCAAACACAGAGTATCACAATATACATAGCTTGTAACAACAGACTGTGACGTAGATGTATGTGTAAAATACATCTGAAAGCGATAAAATTCATAAAGAAAACTGTAAGAGCTCGTAGCTAGTGGTTAAAAATATGAAATTAACAATAACATTTAGGACTTCTTTACAAAATATCCTAAAAATTTATTTCTAAACATTAAAACTTTAAAAATAAAATGTTACGTCTAGAAATACGGCAACTACAAGCCATTCGTTATCTCCTTGACGTTTCAATGGATCTTAAATTAACTTTCTTACATTTTTTATCTGTATCACAATGCTTGTGAATCACAGTGACACTGAGAGTAAATAGTTGTTGTAAGAAGAACCAGCTGAATTAAAAAAACCATTCCGACTTTCTCATACGAAGAAGGTGGAACCCTAAATGTGATGTTAGAACACATTTTCCCCTGTCGGAGGATTTTACCTTATTCCTCATTCATTAGTTCCTGTTTATTTGATTTCTACAACCGCCTATGCAAATTCTGAATGCAGGAGGGGGTAAAATTATTATGGTTTTATTTCTGTTACGAACAATGCGCAGAAGTCTTATATTGATCATAATAAAAAACTGTTTATTTCTAGGATATTTTCAAAAGTATAAACATTCATCTCGATAGAACCAAAGTAAGTAGTATTTGAAAAGAGATTTATCCATTATTAATCAAACAGATTTATTGAAGTGGTTTTAGTTTAATGCCCTTCATAGCTGTGTCTTTCATAGCGAGTAAACAATGTTTTTGAGGCAATAGTGTATATGGTTTTAGACTATCGTTGCTACCTGCAAACGATAAAAAGGATGTAATAAAAAAATTGAAGAACGTAAAAGTTCGAAAACATAATTATGTTTTTATTAGAAATATATCTTCTTCTTTTTATCACTAAGCCTTTTGGTTGGTGGATAGTGTTGTGAATGAATGAAACAAAGGGAGGGTGAAACTAGGAGCCGGCAACTTCATGCCTACTCTTCCGAAAGAGACTTCAGGTATCCACACTTAACGTCCGCCGACAGTCGAATCGCCTTAAAAGTGTCGCCCGCCCTCACTCCATAAGCACTGTGGAGAGGTCTGGGATTTAACCCAAGACTCTGGTGCACCACCAACTATCCTAATCCACAGGCCATGATAATGAAACAGTCTTACATCTCCAGGATTCTTGCCAGATAACGCCGGGCACCTTCACCATGTCGCAACCAGCTTTTTATCTTTTTTTAAAATTTTTAAATAAGATGGTATTTGAACTTCTCAGCCATCTGCAACTGTGTTTCCATTTCTTCTAATGTGTGCTTAACACGTGTATTATCGTCATTATCATTTTACTTTCCAGTGGGAACAACACAGGACGGGGACAACACTTAATTAAAACAACCCGTGTCCTCAACGAGACTCGAATCGGTGACACTGTAGCGAACGCAGTTGTTCGCTTGGTTCATAAGTTACATATTTGTTAATTATGAAATGAGGACAGCAAGTAGCACGTTAAGAAACCATACAGAGGCATCGACCGGGGATTTAGAGCGCTGATAGTAGGAAAAATGTGCACAATGGTCGAGCTAAGGAGGACAGATGACGGCATGGATCGGCCTCGTCATTGGCTACCCCTTGCCCCTCCACTTTAGGACCATAGTGGGAGGTGGTGTAAAAACCTCTGTACGGGCATCGGAGAGTGTCTTGTCTTGTCTTCATCAATCAGTCGCAGCCAGCAACAGCCGGAGCAGAGAGAACGCAGACGTCGAGCCGCCCTCCGACGGCCTTGGCCGCGGGGTGGCGCCACACACGAAGAAGATGAACAGCGCATAACAGGTTGGCTCTGCTGTAGGGTATGGTTGGACGGGAAAGCCATCGTTGAATTATTTATAGGGAGCCCTCCACAATGCCTAGAGCTGGCGTTACTGGTATAGATAATCGCCCGCAGTCGAAGAAGCTCTTGCTGTCCTCAAAGTAAATGTCACACCCATGCAGTTATAATAATCAAACTATTTCCAGTATTCAGTTATGTCATAGCGTGATGTTGGAAGGTAGCGCAGTAGCACCTTATATTGTTATCAGTATTCAGCAGTAGTCTCAAAGCATACCATTTGCATATTTTGTACAGTCGTGATAGTAAATAGTGTACATAGTACATGTTTATGAAATCATTCATCCTGATGATCCTACCACGAATGTCTCACTCCAATCTCAGATCGACTCCTATGATCGATCCTTACCCATTCGCTCATTCCTCTCATCGAATCTGGCCAAGTCTACGCTCGGCCTGCTGCCAGGTTCACCATAGGAACCCATAGGTTTACCGGTGTCCAGGTGGGGGCACTACAACACTGGCAACGTGAAGTCAGCTTGGTAGCTCTGGCATGTGAGCCAACAGGGCGAGTTAACAAATGCATATAGTTAAAAAAAATCAGTAGGAAACTACTTATGTAATCAACTGTTTCAATTGATTCAAGCACAAATGCTTAAGCATTTTCATTCAAAAAGGAAAACAAAATTTAACTTACAATATGCAAAGTTATTTGGAAACAAAATTGCTATTTATATTAAAAATATTTTCTACAAAAATGTTAATTTTTTAATTTTATTTGCATTTGCCTCTAATTTAGTTTGCTATGCTTATGTAAAGATTTTGATATCTCAGGTTTTTTTAACGAAATGGTTTCATGAAGACTGTCTTCGAAAGTGGATTTATGTAAACATCTAATGAAATCAATAGATAAATTAAAACAAATTTATATTTTTTTACTAAAAAACCTATTTAAACATTAAAGCTTATAGACAAAATTACTGAAAACAACGTGGATTGGATATGACGAGATAATTACTTTCCATATAACGAAGGTTTGGAGTATTGGAAAAAGTGACTCCAGCTCTCTTGGAAGGTCAGCCCGATGAAGGGCCCTCGCTTGGTCTCATAACATTAGCACAGACATCTACAGCAAATATTTTCCCCAAAAAACTTACTGCGCTATCACGAGAGTCGGTTAATTCATCCCGTGCCTAACCGAAGCCCGTAACCTTTTAACGAAAAGAGACCTGCACCTCAGTTGTAACCACCGAGGCTGGTGGGTAAGCCGTAAGGCTCGGGCGTGGCAATACGGAGGATGACGGTTCAAATCCCCGTAAGACAATCAAGATTTCGGTTTTCAATAGTTTCTCGAAATCACTACTGGCGAATGGATGGTTCCTTTAAAAGGCTATGATCGAATTCCTTCTCGATCCTTGCTTCTCATCATCTCCCGGATTTAATAACATATATGTAAACAAGATTTTAAAAAGACATAAATGTGTATCACTCTTGCCCTAAATAGCAGCAAAAATGAATCTTTAAAATAACCAAAGCTGGATGGTTAGTCTGAAACAATTCCAGTTGTTCTGGTATCGAACCGGAGAATTTTGGAACCGCTGCGATATACTTTATCACTAAGCTTTAGGTTCAAAGTACAATCTTGTTTACATTTATAGTGTATTATATTTTATCACTATAGGTAAAGTTTGTTACTTTACTGAATTAATCTGATAAAAGTCGATATAATAGAGGCATGTCTGTAATACGATGCCCAAACTATTACAGATATGTAATAGTAATATAGCTGCAAACAACATTGCTCGAAAGTGGAACAGGCCAAACGAAATATTTAAATAGTCTAATTCTTTGGGACAGTAGTGAATCACAGTTTGCGTGCTGAGTGTGGAAACGCGAAAAAATATAATTGCTGAATAACTTCGCGGCAACGCGAAATTCTTATTATACAGAAATTAAAGCATCTAATTGAAAATTTAATGAATTATGAAAGGCAGCAATTTGGTTTCAAAAGAATATTGGTTGGCCAGTTAACAAAAACTTAAACATCCTAAGTGACTGTTATCAATACATCATGTTAAAAAAAATAGTCAATAATTAATTCATTGGAGGAATGATCTTTGTTATTTCACAAGGCCCTTTTAAGTATAACGTTTTTCATAAAAAGCAGCTACAACATAACTTTATTTTTATTGATAAGTTGTAATAAATGACATGAAAGTACTAAATGATAAACAAGTTAAGTACGTTTTTAAATTTATTTTTATCAAAAGTAAGTAAAAAAATTCTTAGTGCTCATAAACGGTGGGTGAAGGCTAATATGTATACAACGTAATATCGAGGGAGAAAAAACTAATTCTGAGTAATGTCCGTTATGAACGGTGTGAGCGTCAAAGACTGCCTTTTGGTAACTTCTTTTTTTGTGAAAGCAACTGTGCGCTAAGTTAAGTAGACCTGCCTCGCTGAATCTTTGGAGGGAAGTGAGCCATATTCTACGCGTGACGCAGCCTAGGGCGCCACCTGTGATTGGTTGCCGCCGTCACTTTGTGCCCACCTGGCGTCGGGCATATTTGGCCGAAATATGAAACTTATTGAAATACCCTCCGCGCCCAGCTACCGACCGAATGAAGGGGGATGGAGTACCCCGCAGGGTCATAACATCACAACAAAGAGGGGACGCCCGCCTTAGCACGTGGCATTCAACAGCCTGTCTCTCCTAAATGTGCAAGAAATCTAGTAGCAGCGGCATAATAATTTGGTAACAGGATTAAGTCAATACATGGAATTTTTTAAGTCTCGGTTTTAAGACCAGTTATAAATTATTACAAGCAAAAAAATTTGTTTCCTCAAGATATCGATAAAACCAAAGCTTGCATTATTTGTGAATATACAATGTTTTCGAAGAAAGACAACAGTATATTAGGTTATGGTTTCAGAACATTGTCTTCATTAACGGCGAAAATTGAGTGTCAAAATCTAAATTTCTTGGTTAGTGCTCAAATGTAAAAATCAAGTTATAAGTTTTTTTAAAAGAATATGTAATTTTTTGGAAGAAATTTAAATGAAACGGAGCTATATGAACATGATTAAGAACACATACATGGATATGAAAAGCTTCCCTACGCCAAATCGATTGAATTTCATGATGCCGGCCTCGGTAGCGTATGCTCCGCGTGCCGAAGGTCGCCGGTTCGAGTCCGGCCGCGGGCATGGGTGTTTAAGTGCTGTGCCTGTGAATGTCATGTCCGTCCTGTGGTGTGTCTAAATAGCTGGGAAAAAATTCATCGAGCTGGCTGTATGGCCTAGATGGCGAAAGCCAATAAAAAAAAAATCATGCTTTCGTGGTCGTGCTTCTAATTGCTTTACGCCTCGTCGACGTCGTGGTTATTAGAGGCGGGAAGGGTCTTGGGTAAGGAACCGGATGGAATTCGGCCATCGACTTTTCAAAAAAGCATCCCGGCATTCGCCTGGAGTGATTTGGGAAACCATGGAAGACCCAAATCTGGATGCCCTGATGGGGATTCGAACCACCATCCTCCCGAATGCGAGGCCAGAACGCTAGCCGTTACACCACCACGCTCGGTTTAAACTCCATAATTTATTTTGTTATGGTATGTGATCAGCTAGACCGAAAAATTCTTTTGAACTTTAAATAAAATAATTGCTTTGGCGAAACCAATTTTGAAGAATCTTCATTCTTATAATACCAGGATTTAAAAAAAAAAATCATTATCGAAATTCGCTGCTGCGTAACTTCCACGCAAGAATGATGTATGAATAGAATAAATTTTAGGTGTTATGGTATTCTGCTGCATACACTTAGTATCCTCCTTTTTTAATTTAAGGCGAAAACTGGCGAGTAAAATTCATAAAAATCATTAAAAATAATAAAAGCATCGTATTTGCATTACAAATATGTACTAAAATATTTTTATTAAATATCAAACATCCAAAATTTATAAGAATATCGATAGTCTAAACACATGTTTTTAACCATCTGTTTAATTTGTAGCGGTCTTTCTTTTATACATGCTCCACAGCGGCCGTCTAGGCCACAAAGAGTATTTATTGTTAACGTGTTTCATAACGCTACGTTGAGGCCAGATAACGACGTGAGCAATTGTTCAACATGACAGTCGGTATGTTTTGGAAATTTTCACTCCCTGCCCACTGATGTCAACTCTTTGCTTGTCCAGTGGGCGACCTGTTAAAGCTCGGGCCTGAAGTCAGGGAGGACGCGTGTTTGGTCTCCTGTCAGACGATCCAAATTTCGGTTTTCAATGGTTTCTCAAGTCACTCAATGATTCCCACTACAGGCAATGGCTATATTATTTTCCGTAACCTCAAATCCCCCTCCATCGTGACTACGAAGTCAACGAGAGGTAAAGCCCATTTTAAATCAAGATTTCATATTTTTCTGTGGAAATTCGTCACAAGTACAGGAAATTTTAAGTAATAGGTGATCAATGAATTATAGGAGGAATAAGTGGACCGATATTGTACAGCAATATACTCAAGAAAACAGATATATTTACCAATACGTATACCTGCAAAACATTTCTTGCATAACATCATGTTTTTTTTAAATAAAAAAAAAAGTTGGTCCCAATATTGACATAGGAAGCTATATTATTTATTAATTTGTTTATACTACTAAGAAAAGCCTTTAAATAGTATTGTTTCTTTTTTTACTTATGGCTTTACGCCTCGTCGACGTCGAGGTCATTAGAGGCGGGATGGGACTGAGGACAGTTAACTGGAAGAAATACGGCCATGGCCATTCGAAGGAAGCATCCCGGCATTCATCTGGAGTGATTTGGGGAAAATCATTAAAAACACGAATCTGGATGCCTGGACGGGGATTCGAACCGTCGTCCTCTCGAGTGCCACACCAGAGCGTTAACCACTCACCCACCACGCCGGGTATGCTCTTCTTATTCTTCTTGTTATTCTTATCTTACCATAATCTCCTCATCGTTTCACTTTGGGCTTTACGTCTCTCTTGTGCACATGCATTTCGGAGTTTAGATTTCTTGCTGTTGGGATTTTAGGTACGAACTTATGTGAAGCGATAATCTGTCTATACGTACTCCTTGTAGTTTGTCTAAGTTGACTTTTACTAGTTCTTTTTGGATCTCTCCAGCCCAATGTGCTGTGGTAGTCTGGGTCCGTTGATCATCATCATTTTCTTTGGGGACCATCTTCAGTTTCCCTTGTGTGGTTTACGAGCCTTCCTGTGTTTCTGTCTTGGTTGTTATAGACGATCGTCTTCCAATGTCTCCTGTCTAGAAAGTTTCTCTGTCCGTAATATATTCCAGTTCCAGCCTCTTCTCTCTGTATCCTCCTTCAGTTGGTCTGTTCATCTTCTTCTTGGTCTTCCGACTGGTCTTTTACCCAATATCCTTTTTTCCAAATAAGTTTTTGGTAGTCTTGTCCGTTATTAATAAACATATCATTCAAAAGCCTTTGAGTTCATAATCTGTTTTACAGATAGGGAAACATTTTATGAGCCTTCTTTATTCAATATCCTACATCGGAATAATAATATTTTCTCCCGAACGATGACAGCTGTAAATACAAACTTACGGTATATTGGCTTCAGAACTAATTTTATAGACTGGAGAAATTTTCTGCTTGGTTTTTGTCAACTTGAAAGGGATGAATAAGTAAAATATGTGTTGGATTATGGAAGGTCAAGATGACCAAGTTATTTATGGTCATTGATTCAATATGCGATATTTTGGATTTCAAGTAAAAATTAATAAAAAAATTTCAAATTGTATTCAAATACAATAACACGAGATATAATGTTATTTGTCTTTAATGAATAATATGATTTTGCACATCTCTGAGGCTTTTCTCAATCGGGATCAAAACAAACACATTTAATGTAATCTAATAAAGTCTTGTTAAACCAACCCGAAGTGTGATTTACAACGTGAAGTAATGATAAAATGTTGTCAGTACCAACATGTTGAATGGCACGCAAACTTTTAGGTTGTTTACAAACGTGGATAGGTAACGACCAAAAAAACTTTATAAACTTTCACCTAAATAATGCTTTCACAGAATACAATTCCACATCAAGGTTTACATTCTGAGAAAAGCAATTAACTGTTAATAACTCAGATTATGATGAGCATTAGCATACTTCTGATCAGGGACACTCATTTGGGCATAGGAAACTAGAAACATCCCATAAAAATAGATCCGGCTAACCTAAAACTTAAATTTTCTAATTATATGGAAGAACGATGTTTTTCCCTTCAGTTAATACCACGTGACTTGCATAGGCCAAGGTACCAAACTTTAGATTAAAATATTAACGTTCTAGCAAATATAAAGCGAAAAGCATATTACAGTCAATTTAGTGAATACTGAGTAACCGGTAGTTCTTAGTTTTCCTTCTATATGTGGAAAAATATAAATCGACCAGACGATTTGGTGCATTAATCAGGGTTGTTTGGAACTTACCCCCCACATTCGGCTAGGACTGAAGGACGAATCTGCGTTCGTGAACATAGTCCAGAAGTAGAAGATGACTTCGACATCGGATCCACCAGGTTGCTGGCGCACCAGTAAAACCACCTCACTGAAGCGCTGAACTTCGCCTGGTGTCTGATCTTGTAAAGCGGGATTGTGGTTTCCAGTTTGTTGATGCCTGAATGCGAGTAACTGAAGCTGCCCGGCGTCAATGTTGCGTGCTTTGTACTCCGCGCGGTGTAACCTCAACCGAGACTGCTGCTAGGCGACGTAACAACGTCCATCGTTGCTACGCCAGCCAATTAAGGGGCACGCGTCTATACGGCATAACGAAAACGTAGACCAACTGGCCAAGGATAGTACAACGGACGGAGAGCAACACTATACGCGACTGCCTCACGCCGACTTTACAGGTATAACAGTCATTAGGGAAGAGTATTTTCACAAATGGTCAGAATCATGGACTTCAACACAAACAGTTAAATAAAAGTTTTATTCATTAATCAGAAACAAAATAACTTCTAAAACGTGGTTTGAAGACGGTCATCTTCACTAAAACGGCGTAGCACATTCGCCTTTTTAATTTAATTCACTTTAATTTTAATTAATTAATTGCAATAGAGCACAGGCTCCGGTTGCAATTTCCCTACACACCCATCTACCCCCTATCCTGCACCCACCTACATTTGCCGTCTACAATTTTTATCTTTAAATTCTTTCAACGTTTTAGGTAAATTATTCATTATTTCTCTTGGTAACTCATTCCAATCTCTGACACCCTTACCTAAAAAAGAGAATCTTCCCACACCCTTGTGCCTGAAATCGAGTGCCAGCTTGTGGTCATGGTCATCTTTTCCTTTCCAAGCACTACTTTTCATACCTATTGCAATATCTTTCCATGCCTCATCGCCAGTATATGCCCTGTACACTCCCATGACCCTCCTCATCCTCCTCCTGTCTTGCAATGAATCCCATTTAAGCTCCTTTATCATATCCGTCAATGATTGCATTCTGCGATAATTTCCAGAAACAAATATAGCAGCCCTTCTTTGCACCCTCTCCAACTCCTGTATTTGATACGTAAAATGAGGGTCCCATACTATACTACCATATTCGAGCAATTGTCTCACCATAGTTTTGTAACCCAATTCCTTTACTTCTCCCGTACATCCCCTCATCACTCTCTCCAACAAGTGCAGAACTTGGAAACCTTTACCTTACCACCTGTCCAATGTGTCCAGCCCAGTTAAGCTTGTTATCAAAAGTAATGCCAATATATTTACATTTCAAGTCTTCAGCAAGCAATTCTTTCCCCACCTTATATTCATAATTAACTTTTTGTTTTTTATTTGTGTATCTAATAAGCTGACTCTTCTTTGCAATTATCTTCCTCCCATGTTTATAAACCCAACTAGATATCCTGTCCAGATCACCCTGCAACTGTTTACAATCCTCTATTGTTTTGATTCTTTTATACAGAATTATGTCATCTGGAAACAATGCAATGGTCCCAATACGCTACTCTGTGGCACACCCATTTTTACTTCTACTTCTTTTGATACTACTTTTCCTACCCTAACTTTATGTTTTCTACCTTTTAAAAATTGCCAGGCAGACCAAGAAGAAATAGCACGTATCAATGATATCATACTAGCATGCCCCCTTTGTTGGATTCCACAGAACAAATTATACAACAGCCTGGTCAAGTTCAAAATCCCACTTCCAACATCAGTAGATATCCTGTTGAGAGGGGGAAGACACGATATGTATCGGGCGTTAACTCATTATTTAAGAGAGTCAAATATCTGTCTTTAAAGAATCACCTATTAGAAACTGTATAGATCCTGTTGTCATTGTTATCACTGTTTCATTCCATGATCCATGGTGAAATTTTATATGACTGTAATAGGTTAAGAAGAAATTGTAAAATTAATGTAAAAATTGAAGCTGGCCGTATGGTCGATAGACCGAAGGCCATCATCAATAAAAATAAATAAATAACGCGTGCATGATTTTTGCTTCCTGACAACAGATTTCCGTGGTTTTCCGTACTCCCACAAGGCAAATTCGGTGATGGTTCATTTCAAAGGCTAAGGCCGACTTCCTTCCCAAACCGTATCTTTTTAGGTTAGACTCCACAACAGCCCGTCCCCTAGAATTTACCATGGACAAATGATTTAAAAAAAAAAAAAAAAAAAAAAAAGAAAGCTATAATTTTCAGGAATTTCGCCCTGATTGAACATCACCTGAAAATAACGACTGAAAGTCGTCGAAATATTAAGCGTTATTACCATCGTTTCTACACGGTTAGTTCCCGAGAAGAATGTATTAATTTTAAAGCTGTTGCAATTATTATTCTGCAAGATGATTAACATAATTTTATCCCCAAATCACTACAGACGAATGCCGGGATGCTTCCTTAAAAAAGGCCATGACCGATTCCTTCCCGTTCCTTGTCCCCAGTCCCATCCCGCCTCTAATGACCATAGTCGTCGACGAGGCGTTATGCCGTAAAAAAACAAAAAAAAAAAGAACATAATTTTTGAAATAAGGGAAATGGAGTTAATATTAAACCGCCATAAACACTTTTGTATGCTATGTATTTACTAGTGCCTTTAGTTTGGTTTTTGGAAACTGCTAATGTATATTTGCAAATCACTTGCTTCTGAAGAACATCATAATTAATTTGTATGTTTAAAACCACTTTTCAATTATTTACCCAGCTACGGTAACATTGCTGTGGCGGCTCTGTCACGCATGAAGTTCCTCAGAGCATAACAGCACTACTAAGTGGGCTGTCCCTGTGAGCTGAGCAGTCGGGGTATAATCCTTTAAAGCGCTTCCGTTAGCTGCCGCATCTCTGAGCTCTTGTTAACTAACAGCTAGTGCGTGGTATAAGCACGCCCCGCCGTGGTATAATCCTCTGAAGGGCATCAAGTTGGGTAAGCTGCACTCTCAACCTATCGAATTATCCTTTTTGCCATCGCTTCCTCTACACAACCTCCAATCATTCCCGTCTTCTGATAGTACATGATGTTTGACTTACCTTTTTTATAATCTACTATTTCCGTTACCCGATTCAAGCAGTTTGACATTTGTCTTTTTTCAATGTAACTAACTCAGTACGCCGCAGGACGTATTATAGCATCCAGACTTACTGCTCTAGATTTTTAGCTGGACACTTTCCTTCATTTTCATAAGTTTTAACTGGAATTCCTGAATTCCTAATATTTCTGCACTACTTGATTTCATATATTTCTGATTCTCGGCTTCCTAATTTCCTCAATATATACAAAGATCTCTTTGTCACATTTTTTTTACGAAGAATTTTAAGCATATCCTCATTTTATTGTAATTCTCACTCCTTCTACTGCTATGATGTAATGAAAGTTATTGATGCGGGATCACAAGTTGATGCTATTTTCTTGGATTTACAGAAAGCTTTTGACTCTGTACCACACAACCGACTCTTAGCGAAGATCCGAGCGTACGGTATATCTGATCAGATTTGCGAATGGATACGCGATTTTCTAACTGGTCGGTCACAGTATGTCGTTGTAGACGGGGAAGCCTCTTCTAAACTAGATGTTACTTCAGGCGTTCCTCAAGGAAGTGTAATATGACCACTTCTTTTCTTAATTTTTATAAACGATCTTGGTGACAACGTTAATTGCAGGATGCGATTTTTTGCTGATGATGCACTTATTTATAGGGAAGTGAGGTGCTCCGACGATTGCTTAGAAATTCAGCGCGATCTGGATGTTATTTCGGAATGGTGCCATGAATGGCAGCTTACACTTAACTGTAAAAAGTGCAAGGCAATGCACATAAGTAATAAAAAGACCCCGCTTGCTCAGGAGTACAAAGTTAACAATTCAGTTGTTGACACTGTAGATTCCCTGAAGTATCTAGGCGTAACATTACAAAGCAACATGAAATGGGACTTGCACATAACTTCCGTTGTAGGAAAAGCTAATTCCAAACTACGATTCATAGGACGTATTTTGAGAAGTTGTAATGCTCATACAAAGGAAATAGCGTACAAAACACTAGTGCGTCCGCATTTGGAATACTGTTGTGGAATTTGGGATCCGTATCGCAGGGGATTGATTGACACATTAGAGAAAGTACAGAGAAGAGCAGCTCGATTCGTGACTGCTAGTTACAGTCCTTACGTAAGTGTCACAGAGCTAATCCGTGGGTTGGGCTGGGATTGTTTGGCGGACAGACGACGTCGTTTTCGTTTGAATCTGCTGGAGAATATGCGAGAATCTTTAAGTTACGAGTGCAACGAAATACTTCTTCCGCCAACCTATTTAGGTCGCAATGACAGGAGGGATAAGATTAGAGAAATAAGATGCCGTACTGATTCATTTATGTATTCCTTCTTTCCTCGATCTGTTCGGGATTGGAATGCGCAGAATTAGGATTGGTGCTTAGCACCCTCTGCCACCCACAGTATTTGTGATTTGCAGAGTATAGATGTAGATGTAGATGTATTGATTTAATTTTTGGTGTATACTCCAGTCTTAGTTTTTCATTTATCTAATGCTTTATCACCATTAGTTATAGTTTATTTTTCACATTTAGATCGAAATCGTCTTGCAGTATATAGATTTTAGAATATTAAATTACATTTACTTTTTTTATCCGTTTGTTCATAACCTGTAATAATTATTTATTAGAATCTGACATACGATGGTATATGATTTACTTACAGCATTCAACTTTATGAATTAACTTGTAAAATAGTAAATCGATTTCCACTATTTAAACATCAATTCTAGTATTTAAGATAATTATGATGCGCAGTCTTCTTTTAAAGAATTTGCACCACTTTATTGGCCTTACATTAAAAAATTCAAGGTTTAAAATTTTACTGCTTCTTCGATCAATGTAAATATTCATTGTTTATGTTGTATTATGATTTATGAGTAACTTGCCTCTTGGCAGAAAAATTCTGAAAACTGTGTTCACCCGAGTGTTTTCTGGACTACTTGAATTTTCAGAAATTTCTATCCTAGAAGCAATATGATTCTTACCCAATTTTCTGAGCCATATTATAGCGCAGATGTCTCTTACTTCCAACACTCTCCATTCTTTACCATGCTTCGGCCGATAATACGGGCGAGTTCAATTTTTAAATGGTGCGTTAAAGCTCAATTCTGTTTCATAATCGGTGTCGTTAAACGTCTTGATTAAATGGTTTTGTGCCCTCTCCGCACTCAACAGTTTATAATGCCACTGAGCATGGTGAGGACTGCCGGAAGTCACGTGTTCAAATCCCCACCCGACCATCCTGATTTTGATTTTCTATTGTTCCAGAAATCACCCCAGGCGAATTCCGGGATGATTCCTTCAAAACACCATTGCCGAATTCCTTCCCATTCCATGCTGCTCTTCGTCTACCTCTATACTGACTTCGACGTTGAGCAGCCACAAAGCGAGAGACAAAAAAGTACGTGGCCAGTGCGTAAGAGACTTGTGACAGTATTGAAGCCGTTGAAAGTAATCATTCTTTTTCAAGAAATGAAATCTTCTACAGTAAGGAAGCGCAGACGAAGCCAACTAATAATGGTTCCATATTACAATCGCAACTCAATCGAGATTCTCAATTTACATTCTTCCGTAAATTCTGTTCCGCTTACTTGAATCGCTCCTAGTATTGTTCTACCTCCTATATCTACTGCTGGCTGTAACCAAGTGTTATATTTATGTTTCATATTTATTTAGCTCCTATTGTCGAATCGTGTCATATTGAAGAGGTAATTACTTTCATGTTTAAAATAACGGACTGTAAATGTCGCCTGGGCAGTTGATAAAGCTCCTCCTTTTCCGTTGGAATCGGGTACCGTAAACAGGTGTTGTGTTTCATTTGTTATGGCCGCACTGCTTTAAATTCTAAGCACATTATGGTAACATACAATGCAATGGATGAGCTGGAAACAAACATTAAATTGTTGTCGGCATTGTTAAAAAGTTACGTTTCCCCAAAAATTCTACTCAAATCAAATAATATTTACGCTGATAAAGCAATGTCACGTATTAATTAATGGGATAATCTCACATTTGAAGTGGCTGCAATTGTGTTTGGCGTCCACAATATGACATCAGCACAGAGTTTGAAATTCTACTAATAAAGTAAACGCCTGTGATGTTACAACAGACTGAAGTTGCCATATATTACGACTAAGCCTTGACCTAAAGTTTAATATGGAATTACAACAGTGGAATACACAGCATAATTCGTGGTAAAGGGTCCCTTCCACCAAATTCATGCCAAAATTTCATTCAATCAGGTGCATTCACAATTGACGAGTAAAGACATGTAACCTCTCCTTAAGTGGAAATTCACATTTAAATTATACGAAGTACAGATACTTATCACACGATTACCCCTTATGTTACACACTGACAAGACACAAGCTCCCAGCCAAACTGTAATCCAACGCCATTTTCACATCCGTTACTTATTAAATCAACATTACATCATTATTAATTTTCAAGAATAATTCATATGTTGCAGATGCCCACCGTGAAACCAATCCGTTTCACCCACCACCAATTCCCTGACGAATATAAAACACACACCTTACACCATTCTGTTCAGCCTGCAGAAGTGTCTCATTAATAGCTCTTGTTCGCGTAAGCGTACCAGTTGAATAGTACTGATTCCAAACGTGTCACTATTGAACTTTCGTCGAGGCAAGATTAGGCTCCGTTGGTGGTGCTAAAAAGTAAATTTACGCTAACATAGAAAGAATGGGGTATTTTACTTCAAGTGATGGACTCGGTGTCACATCTGTTTTACATTAATCCCGACCACTTCCAACCAAGCTTTCCACATAGCGATTACACCATCTGTTACTGAACTGTGTCTAGAGTGCAAAACCATGTGCTTTTCCCCACAGTACCGAGCCTTCAAGTGGAGTGTTCTTCTGCAAGTCAACATAGCTGCATCTACTCAACACATAGCGTGCAGCAGTGAACAACACAGTGACCATGAAAAAGTCGCGTAGTTAAGAAGTGGTGAAACCCTACAAATCGTTTTAGGCACCATTAGAAGAGGGAAAGGAATGACGTTTAACTTAAGCCATTCCGGTATTAGCCTCAAGTAATTTCCGGAAACTGTGAATAATCGAAAGCAGTATGGCAGAACCGGAAATCGAACCGGGTCCTCGCAGATATGAAGCTCTAACATTAACTAGGAGCTCCCCTCCTAGCGAAAAGCCGGTATCGAACTTGCTCCGTGTTATTATTACTGCTTCTCTCTTTTTGCAGAGAGTTTCGTGCTATTAGATTACTTCAGACATCCAGCTACACTGTTATGACGACTCAGTTCGGATTGTTCAGAAATTGTGTTAGCGTTTTGCGTTCCTCTTCTGCTGAGGCGAGTTGCAAATGAGTCGGCCAGAGGAGAGCTCCGTTAATCCCTCTTTGCCTCTCGCTCGCGCACTAATCGCAGGTAATGGCATTCCCAGAGTTAGCAGATAATCGATATTATTGAGTTTCTCTGATGATTCTGTATTACCAGTATTACAGTGCCTATAACTTTTAGATGTAATTACCTGTGTCCAATACTGTATGGTCGTAATGTAATTTCGTCTCGGAGTAATGTGAGCTATGTAGTCAGAAGATTTGTACCCGCTTTGTGTCTCTGGAAATGCTTAGTTGTATTCAGCGTTGTGTTATTATCAAAGCGACTGGACTGATCACTGCTTGGATACAAATTTTAAGATGTAAATATTTTATTGCGATTAGTTTGTAATGTATCAATCAAATAACGATTTTCAGGTGGTATAAACTACACAAAACATTACGGTATTAGAATCAGAATTAATTTCTTGGCATCATATGTTTAAGAAAAATGGAAATATCGGTTTACAAAATAAAAAGCGAAAATAAATCACTAAGCTGATAGTGTAAGGTAAAGGCTGTTGAAGCTAACGTTGCAGAAGATCAATGGTTGTGGTTGACATAGTAGATCTTCGTGCTAATAGGTACCATGACAATGGAATTAGAATGCAGGTGGTTTGGTCAGTAGTAGGATAGGACTGTTTCACATTTACGCTCGATCATATGACAAAAGGCTATGTCATTTATTAGCTTCAGCATTATTATCTTGAAAAATACATCCATTTTTATCCTAGCCTCTGAACTCAGGTTGGAGCACACTTTGTACATGTCTTTACTGTTTCCTGTTTTGTTAAAATTGTGAAACTATTCAAAAATAACCTTAGAAGTTCCTACACAGAGAAACATAGGAAATACACGTTTGCATATGCTCTCCTGTCTTCTGCCCTCCTCTTCATGTCCTTGCAGTTTCCACTTGTGCTTCTTTTTTCCTATTACTCTCATCGCACAAACTAGTCCTTACAAGGCGACTGTTCACAAGCACTCCACTCTCAGCGAGTATCCCATCCGGTTCTTCTTTCTTTCTCTTATAACTTGCAATAGTTTCTTTCTCCCACAAACCCTTACCAGTACTTCAAAATAACTCACCTTTTTCCATCGATCGTATCCTGCTTGTTTCTCCTCCACATCTCAAATGCTTCTATCCGGTTTTCATTCCCTTGTCTTAACGTCCACCTCTCTGTCCCATAAAGTGCCACGCTCCATATGAAAAATTTGCCAATCTTTTCCCCAGAAAGTGCGTACCTACAGTTTCATTATTGCCAATTTTTCAAGTTAGACGTTTCTCCAACGGTGAACCAGCTACTCATCCAATTGCAGTCTCTCCTGGATGCATGACCTCTTTGCGTCTTTAGTTTAAAGTGTGCAGAATTGAGAGACCTTCATTTCGATTCTTAAACTGGGGAAGAAGTTATATAGAAGTGATCCAAAATCAGTAGTATGGAAAATGTGGTATCGTTTCGATTCCAGCATCACTATTTGATCCAACTATTTGCGGACCGAATAATCACCGATGTTTTTTATTTTTTTTAGTTGTGGCTTTACGCCTTGTAGACGTCGATGTCATTAGAGGCTGGATGTGAATCGGAACAAGGAACGGGAAGGAAATTGGCCATTACCTTTTGAAGGATATATCCCGGCATTCAGCTCGAGTAATTTGGACCGAGCGTGGTAGTGTAACGGCTAGCGTTCTGGCCTCGCATTCGGGAGGACGGCGGTTCGAATCCCCGTCCGGGCATCCAGATTTGGGTTTTCCATGGTTTCCCCAAATCATTCCAGGTGAATGCTGGGATGCTTCCTTCAAAAGGCCATGGCCGAATTCCTTCCCATTCCTTGCCCCCCATCTTTTCCCGTCTCTAAAGACCTAGTTGTTATAGGAGACGTGAAGCAGTTAAAAAAAAAATCGAGTAATTTGGGAAAATCATGGAAAACTAAAATCTGAATACCCGGACGGGGATTCGAACTGGCGTCCTCCAGAATGCGAGGAAAGATCGTTAGCCACTCACAGATATCTGTTTATTAATGAGATTTAATACTATAGCAGGTAATCTGGTATATGTTTTGGTAGAACTATACGAGGTCTATGAGAAAATAATGAGATTGGCAACACTTCGAGCGATCTAGCAACGCTGTGTCTACCGGTCTGTGCTAGACTGGTTTGCTCATCCCTTCCACATGCTAAGTCTGAGTTTCAACTCCGTTCAGCCAACACATTATTTTTGACAACGCAATCTGTGAAGTTGTTATTTTGTTGTGTGATGCGGAAATGGAGCATCGGAATTTATAGCAACGTTGTGCAATCAAGTTTTGTCTTAACCTTGGGGAATCCACGACTGTCACCTCTGAAAAGTTAAAAATGGCCTATGGAGAACATTACTCATCAAGAGCACAAGTTTTCCACTGGCACAAATCATTTTTGAATGGCCGAGAAAACGTTGAAGATCAACCTCGCTCAGGGAGACTTACAACTTCAAAAACTGATGAAAACGTAGAACGTGTGAGGGCTCTTGTTAGATTTTGACAGACGATTTGGACATGCGAAGGGTTTGTGCCAAAATGGTGCCAAAAAACCTAACAACTGTACAGAAGGACAATAGAATTTTTTTTATCTCAGAACGCCTTCCTGTTGTTCCTCAATCACCGTTATCACTTGATTTAAGTCCTTGTGACTATTTCCCTTCCCCGCAATTGAAACATGTCTTAAAAGGGCGTCATTTTGGAACTCTGGAGAACATTCAAAATACTGTGACCGCCAGTTAACAGCCCTACCAGTTGAAGCCTTCCAGCGCTGCTACCAAGAGTGGAAACAACGACTCCGCCAGTGTATAGCTGCCCAAGGGAACTACTTTGAAGGGGATAGTATTATTGTTAAGAAAAATACTTTTTAAAAAATCAGTTTCATTTCTTTTCTCACACATCTCGTATGTGTTTTTGATCATATGTAACAATTTTAATCTGATTTAACCTATTATTGGTATGAATGAATCTGCTACAAGCATAATCTTACTTATTCCACTAGAATCATATATTTGGCGCTGAATACAAACCTTAAAGATGAATATTGTAGTAATAATGTCAATCTTGAGAGACCTTGATAGCTATAATCTAAACTCTGTTGTCGTCATTTTGAGTGGTTTCAAGAATAAGACAAAGTTGTCGTAATGCGAATTCATTCAGAGAGCGGGTTTAATGGAATCGTTCTCCTCCTCTTCACCTCAAGGGCAGCATTTAATACAGGAAGCGCAGCAATGAATCTAAATTAAAATCGCTGTTCCGCGACGGGCCTCGCAGGACCCAGGCGCTTCGATTTCTCGGCGCGTCCAGGAGAATTTCCTCTGCCGCCACTTTTCTTCCGGCGCCCGAATGTAACACATTACCCAGAGCGTGAAAGAGCGTTCAATCTGGAGCACGCGAGCTACGAATTCTTTGCGGACGGCGCCAGATTATTATTTATGATAGCGGCTGGTTCACCCCTCTAGCTTTCCCATACGTCGACCAGTGGCTGTGGAACAGCAGTCCACACCCTAAGAGCTCCTCCGACCGACCAGTCAGTGAGTTTAATAGCAATGAGCGTTTCGTATACGCACTGTGTATCACATAGACTTCACTAAAATAAAACAATTAAAATCTGTAAAAATCAAAAACAACTAATATGGAAATAGAATTCATTACACGTTTAGCGAGACTACCTTTCAAACGGTGAATATAAATCAAACACTTTTTTTATTTTATTTTTTTTATTTTTTTTTTATTTTTTTTTATTTTTTTTTGTCAACGCTCTTTTGATTGCAATGTAGTCTTTACGGGTGTACCGCCGGATAGTGTTGTGGAAACACAATATTTCGACGGCTGGCTCTGCCGTCTTCTTCAGGTGATCAGACATGTGTAATGGTCGGCTGACCCACAGATACTGAGGGTCTGTGGGTCAGCCGACCATTACACATGTCTCATCACCTAAAGAAGACGGCAGAGCCAGCCGTCGAAATATTGTGTTTCCACAACACTATCCGGCGGTACACCCGTGAAGACTACATTGCAGTCATACGCCGGGAAAGTCTTCGTTCTTACTCTTTTGATTGGTTTGACGGGATCCTCCATCCCTTCCTATCTTGTGCTAACCTCTTCATCTCCACATACCTCTTACAACCTACATCCTAAATTATCTGCTTCTTATATTCTAATCTCTGTCTTCCTCTACAGTTCTTACCTAATACTGTTCCCTTCACTAACAAATTAATCAATCCAGCATGTCTCAAAATATGACCTACCAGCCTTTCTCTTCTTCCACAAACTTCTTTCCTCACCTATCATTTCCAAAACTCGTTCATTTCGTACTTTGTCTGTCCATTTATTTTACAAAAAAATATAAAAATCCAAGCAAAAACGAATTTTTGTGTTGTGAAACTTTTTAAAGCTTTAAAAATAGTCATGTACTAAATATTCATTATCCTATTTAAGACATTCTTCATCAAATAATACATATGATTTTTGTTGCATACAGTCTGCATAAGCATCAGGTAGTCAAAATCTCTTATACAGTTATTTAGAGAAAATCATAAACTCCGAAAAGATAGTAAATCTGTAAATCCTATCAGGATACAAATCGGCGTAAATTTTGTAATTTCTAATCAGTTGTTTCGGAAATAAAAGGGCGCTCGCTATTTTTGTTGTATAGTTTTCCGCAAAAGCTTCCGCAGACCGTGAAATTATGAGGAAAACCCTAACTTTTGAGATCTTAACATTGCTCTCACATTAAACTTTGTACCACCCACTAAATTAGTTGAACCACAATTGTCTATTCAGCCAGGAATCGTTTGATCCTTGACACACAACCGACTCTTAGCGAAGATCCGAGCGTACGGTATATCTGATCAGATTTGCGAATGGATACGCGATTTTCTAACTGGTCGGTCACAGTATGTCGTTGTAGACGGGGAAGCCTCTTCTAAACTTGATGTTACTTCGGGCGTTCCTCAAGGGAAGTGTAATAGGACCACTTCTTTTCTTAATTTTTATAAACGATCTCGGTGACAACGTTAATTGCAGGATGCGATTTTTTGCTGATGATGCACTTATTTATAGGGAAGTGAGGTGCTCCGACGATTGCTTAGAAATTCAGCGCGATCTGGATGTTATTTCGGAATGGTGCCGTGAATGGCAGCTTACACTTAACTGTAAAAAGTGCAAGGAATGCACATAAGTAATAAAAAGACCCCGCTTGCTCAGGAGTACAAAGTTAACAATTCAGTTGTTGACACTGTAGATTCCCTGAAGTATCTAAGCGTAACAGTACAAAGCAACATGAAATGGGACTTGCACATAACTTCCGTTGTAGGAAAAGCTAATTCCAAACTACGATTCATAGGACGTATTTTGAGAAGTTGTAATGCTCATACAAAAGGAAATAGCGTACAAAACACTAGTGCGTCCGCATTTGGAATACTGTTGTGGAATTTGGGATCCGTATCGCAGGGGATTGATTGACACATTAGAGAAAGTACAGAGAAGAGCAGCTCGATTCGTGACTGCTAGTTACAGTCCTTACGTAAGTGTCACAGAGCTAATCCGTGGGTTGGGCTGGGATTGTTTGGCGGACAGACGACGTCGTTTTCGTTTAAATTTGCTGGAGAATATGCGAAAATCTTTAAGTTACGAGTGCAACGAAATACTTCTTCCGCCAACCTATTTAGGTCGCAATGACAGGAGGGATAAGATTAGAGAAATAAGATGCCGTACTGATTCATTTATGTATTCCTTCTTTCCTTGATCTGTTCGGGATTGGAATGCGCAGAATTAGGATTGGTGCTTAGCACCCTCTGCCACCCACAGTATTTGTGATTTGCAGAGTATAGATGTAGATGTAGACTTACACTGCACTATTTTGCTGAAAGTATAACTGCCTTATTCAGTTTAGTTTATCTCATACCACTCACATAATGGGGCATATGTGCCAGTAGCAGGTTCTTTACACTCTAATTGAAATACGGGGATCGATGGTGGCTTGGATCGACCTCTTCCTTCTCATGCGTCTAGATCTCCTGGGGGGAGACTTGACTGATGAAAAATTTACTACGGATATCTCAGAAACAAACAATTCGTGACTAGGTTACAAATTTGGAAAACAGAGGTCTTGATTATAAAGCGAAAATATCCGAAATTTCAGTTGAGAAGATAAAGATCTGTGGTACGGAATATATCAGCACTGATATTACCTAATACTAGTGCTAAGAGAGGATCCAATCGTCAAACACATGCTTCAAAGTCCGCTGTGTATGTCTAAAGAGTAAAACATTATTTGTACCGACAACAACGAATGATCATTTCCAATGTCTGACTTATATACACCACACAATACCTTCGCGTCTTTGAACTTTTCCAAAACCATGCAAGTTAATTATATCGGTTACAAATCTAATTTCCGCAAAACGAATTTATCTGTTATTGTTTGTGGCTCCTGAAACTATTGTGTTTGTTTATTATAAAGTAGGTTCCATTCTATCATATAAATATCGAGAGAGACCATGAGCAAGGATTTGTGTCCCACAATGAGACAGTTGGGGAAACGGGTAATGAATGCTCTCCACGTTTGAGGTTTCCACGAGTTCCCGAAATCACCCCCGGTGAATTACTGAATGGTTCCTTCAAAGGGCCGTGGCCTAATTCCTTCCCGTTCCTTGCCCCTCCCTTCTTCGCCCTCCTCTTACTCTAACGACCATGACGTAGACGAGCTCCCTCATTGTGTTCTCGCCAACTTTGTCGTGGAATCATGTGATAAGATATTTAAATTTTCTGCCTCCACCAACCACTTTATCTTCCACCGTATAATTGCATTATTATCAGGATACTTAATAAACGGTTTAGTTTCAATTATATTTTTGTTTTCGTCGAATTTTTAAAAGAAGTACCGAACCGTTTTAGTATAATATATACAGGACTAACTGCAAAATGCACACTTTCGAGAAATTAAAAAGAATATTTACACATAGATTAGTATTGGAGTAAACATTATACGTACATAAAAATTACTAACTTTTTGTTTTATTGCATTTATAAAAAGTAGTATTGGATGTATTGTGATGAAACGTAATGGCACGATTTAGTAAGAATGTTCTTTAAAATAAAATAAACATTACACAAAATATCTCTCGCAGTTTCGCAATTATCGGTATGCATGCGTAAAAATTATTATTTTCTTTGAATTTGTAAAAAATCACTGGACCAAGTGATTATTTTTTAAGTATCCTATTCAACTGAGAAAAGATTCCAGCGTTATTTCTGATTAAATGGTGTATAAAATATTCAATGTTTTATCAGTAAATTCAGTGAACCAGTTGTTGCTATTAACAGAAAGTAGTGTGAAGTGAAGTAAATACTCGGCTCCGTGACTACAGTAACCATGGAAAACATGGAAGTTGTATAATTCTGAGGTGAGGTAATTTTTATTTTATTCCACGCCTTGTCAACGTCATTGGAAACCATCTGGATGGCTGATAGGGATGTGAACTAGCGTCCTGCCCGTAAGGGACAAATCTTTTATAGGACGGAAAAAGGTTGGTAAAAATGTAACTGTATTGTTACTGTAAAGAGGAAAGGCATCAAACATAATTAATAATTAAATAAGTTGAATGATTTTTACTGATCGACATTGAAATTCTGAGCCCGATGTCGAGTGATTAGCAAGGAATAACGAGAAGAGAACCAGAGAATGAAACACAAAAAAGGAGATGGTAGACTTTATGAATCATGAATTTTAATGTAGTTGTGATCGGAAAGATTGAGGAAGTTATTTTTTATGAAGTGCTAAGATTTAATGAAGTCATCAGTGATTTCAATAAAAATGTGTTTAAAAGTGTCTGATGGAGTTCGCTTATGGTAAAGAATTGAAGTGGAATTAAATGAGCAGTACAATACGAAAGATAACTATTTCAGGTAGTCAAGAATAAATCAAGACAAAATATAAGAGCGAGCCGACATCCGACATCATAATTTCTCCATATATGACGCATAATGTGTTCAGGTGGGAAAAGAAAAATACACTATGCCATGGTAATCTGAAATGTATTTATTATTGTCTAGAAGTTAAAGACAAAGCTATTGAAGCGGAGCTACGTTAAGACCACCTGATGCACTCTTATATCCCGAACGCCGCTTAATTCTGAGGGGAGATACCATCTTTGTTACTATAATCTATAAGGCTTCTAAGTTTTCAGCGAATAGTGAAAAGTATGGGAGAAAACTGGAAACAGATATGCGATGTCTGTTTCAGCACTTTTCTAGCAGTAATCCGAATGTTTAACTGAATTTATCAGCTGATATATAACAGTAAAATAATAAAGAAGAGGACTTCAAGGCAACAAGCAATAAAACGTATGTATGCAATCCGTCATAATCAACTACAGCAACAATTTTTTTCTTTCAGTTTAGCCTATAGCATTTGAAATGTTATCAGTCAGACTAGTAAGAGAATTGGGGGAAAAAAGTAGGAATCAGTGTTTGAGCAGGGAACTTTCTGCCTTAAACAGTACTTAGAATTGCGGATTGTGTTTTTGGGTTTCGAAGTACCAATA
>JARYHS010011408.1:293040985-293218042 GCA_031002005.1 Vandiemenella viatica | reverse complement strand
TTTTTTTTGAAGATTCCGATTCCTCATGAAAAAATAAAAATAGTTTGCTAACTCACTTTTCTGTTAGCCTCACAGATGGCGTTGTAATCGCGAAAAATGAATATTCGCGTTTTTTGTGTATAATTTTAATTATTGTTTAAATAATTACATGTAATTTGCATTCTGTAAACATGGAAGGTAATTTTAAAGGATAATGACGAAATTGATTTTTTAAATGCTTTTTCTTACTTATTTGCAGCCATGTCTACAGCAGGTGCTCAAAAAGGTGACCATTTACTTCCAGACATTTTCTGACACACTTCGAGCTGTTCAGGCATCATTTCTGCAAAGGGCCTGACAATGGCTGGAAGTAAATGGTCACCTTTTTGAGCACCTGCTGTAGACATGGCTGCAAATAAGTAAGAAAAAGCATTTAAAAAATCAATTTCGTCATTATCCTTTAAAATTAGTGAAACACAGCATAACAGAATACTTTTTTTTTAAATTGTCAATTTTCTACTGCGACTTTTTTATTTCTAATAAGTCTTGACACTTAGGTACACAAGATGTGACGAAGAAAGACTATGGGAATAATATCACAATGTGGTGAGTAAGCAGCAAATAGATGTAAACTCCCGCTCGGACACAAAAATAATAATACTGTTTACACACTTCATATTACAAAACTGTTAACAGAAGATCCCATACAGATCAAAAATCTTATAAAGTAACTACCAGCGATATAGCTAGATGCGGACTCTACCGTATTGCTGTGTTCTCTCGCCGTCATACTAAAGACTCAATCTTCAATTAAGACTTAAGTATACCGCCAATCAAGAACAGAATTTTCGCGATGTTTTTATGAAGTTCTTAGATCGATGTACTCCTGAACCATGGTTCACAAACTACAATAATAATAGAAAAAACTTCTTTATATTTTAAACGTTTGCAGGAAACAATTAACCTTGGTCCTTGGCGTGAGTCATAAGCCAGAGGTTTAAAATTTTGTGCAAGAATATCCAGTAAAAAATACTTAATTCTGACGAGTTCAACCGTTTTTGTCTGTTAGTAACTCATAAATAACTTGGTAGCAGTTTAATTTCTGGAAATAAATACATACGTACATTATTACTCAGCATAAGATCCCATTAGAAATATGCAGACAGTGGAAACTGTACTGCTTGTCTGGAACCAATATTCCTCATATCGTTGTAGAATGAAGCTGAAAAGGTTAACGTAAAATTTACTGGGCAATGCCACCTTTAACCAGTGTGTATGGTATTTCATGAACCGGCTTGACCTTCAAATGGTTGTTTGCTGTTTAAGAAGTGCTGGTGATTAGGAAAGATTGAGAACATATGTGCTATTTCCCACTATTTATTTAATTGATCACTTTTTATATTAATTAGATATTACCATTCTACAATTTGTAGATTAACTGAGAAATAGTACGATTATATTTAAAACTCACACTATTTCATTACCTCGGATCATCCTCAATGACTATCGTAAATGTTTTTCACCAACCTAATCCCCAAAGGAAGGATCAGAAAGACAGCGTTACGTAGATATACATCTGAAGCATAATATGATACGTACTGAGCCATTCTCCTTTTCACGTAAGAAACTAGATATTGTAGCGATCCACTTACGATATCAGTTGCTTTAACTGGTACAAAACATTTGACCGATTCGTTGTGTATACTAAAATTCACTTCGATATTCGCCTTTGAGGCAATAAGTGGCACATAAGGCCGGAACCGACCACGCCCTGCGTTTGGAATGATCGTCAGACGCCGAAAAGTAAACAAACGTGGCGTAGTGTGGAATCCACTGCTCACAGGTGTTACCAGGGGGCGTATAAAATACTCGTAACACGAAGTGCAAAGCATCCAGCGTTATCGTCTCTAACCAGAGTACAACAGGACACAGTTACAGCTGTTCAAAACTATATCCGCGAACTAGAGCACTATCCTTTAGTACACCGTATACAGGGTGATTCAAAACAACGTTGAAAAAATGACATGGTAGATCAATCATACAATAAGAATCAAAAATCGCATAGGAACAGAGGGTCGCAACTGCGATCCGGAGCCGCTACAGGGAGTCTAAAATAATACTGACACAAAGAGAAGAAACAAAACCATTACAGATCATTTTATTGATAACTACTCACTCACATGCTACTAATACAAACCAAATGTTGAGCCTACAGCAGAAGCTCAAAGTTTTTGCCAGATGCATCGAGACAAGCCCGGCATCGCCGTTGTATGGAACTGCGCACCTTCTCAAAGATACCAGGTGTATCTCGAACACATCCGGCTGCCGCAACGATTCTTCCTACCAAGTCTTCAGGCGTTTCAACAGGTGTTTCATACACAAGTCCTTTTAAAAATCCCCACAAGGAAAAACCCAAGCGACCGTGTTTGTATCGCAACGCCCTCTTGTGGATCTAGCACCCTCTACAGGCGTTTGCGATCCTCTGTTCCTATGCGATGTTTGATCCTTATTGTGTAACAGATCTACCATGTCATTTTTTCTCACGTTTTTTTAATCACCTTGTATATTAGCGTTCATAGTATGATACATTCACACAGTATACGCTAATACACTCCGTTTTTAGAATAAACATTTTGGGTAGGTTATTATAATCAATACGACTAAAGTGGGCGGCTACTCGTAACTGTCACCAATTCAATATATATGACGTAACAGGAAGGAATCCAGCAATGACAATAGATATATATGACGTGGAGTGGTAGACTTAATTTTTTATGTTTCGTTAATGTCGATATCATTCGAGGGAAATCTACTGGGAGAAAGCAACAGGAAGGAATCCAGCAATGTCATTTGAAGGAACCATCCCAAAATTCGTCTGTAGCGATTTTGGACAGTCATGAAAAAACGAATTATTGGTGGGATTCAAGCCCACGTCCTCCACAATGCGAAGCTCGAGTTTTACGATCACCCACCACACTCGATTTAAGATTAGTGACGGACAATGAGTCAAATGCTGTGATTATAATTGAGTCAAACTTTTCTCCAGTGTTGGTTATGATCTCTGATGAGGATTTAATTATGAGCATAACAATATTTGTCAGTCTAGCTGATGCGCTCATAGCGATCACTTCCGTGTTCCGGAGCTTAGTCAGTCTCGTAAACAGTCAAGTGAACTTACAGTCCGTCAGTGCAGTGAGTGTGTATAAAATTTGAATTGCCTAAAGTTATACAAAACTAGGCTTCAATACTTAGCATCCACTGAGAGCCTGGGCCGTGCCCTAACATGGAAGAGCCTCCAGACACGGGGCAAATAATCAACGCGGCACTGCAGCCGTGTTATTTTCCAGAAACAGCCTCTTCAGCCCCGCCGATGATGCACTACCAACAAGGATCCAGCCACAGCCATCTCATCTTCAGACCGCTCAACTTACTCAGGTAACGACGCTGCTTCTGCAAGCTTGCCCCTCGATCGCAGTGTTGAACAATGTAAATTCGGAAGAAAGAACTGCTAAACGGTCTCGGCATAGAGGGAAATCCCTACTGAGCTACCGAACGAGGAAATGTCCACTGAAAACAGTAAACAATCCAGTGAGTGTGCCCCAGGAGTTAGCTTACCATGTCATCAGTGGTGTTCTACCCAACTACTTCAGCGCAGAATTAGTATCATCAATATGATAGCCGTGATCCAACCCAAAAAACATAAACGAGGGTACGGGCATGGATATTACAAGCATTCCCGCGGATCTGTGAAGGAGTTCAAAGTATAGTATCGAACAATCGGAAACCTCTAAAAACAAAATAGTAGTCCCCAGGTGCCAAGCCCCAACTTAAATTCCAATAAAGACAGAAGTAAGAATAACCAATACTAGCCGCACAGAAACGGGTCCATACTTAGTCATTGTAGGAAGTGTGGATAAAAAATATTGGTAGACTTCACCCCATGTCAATAGGGAAACTTCTTTATACACATAGCCCAGCCAGAATGACATCATCAATATCATAGCGGCCGGGAGGAAATAGGTTAAAAATCGAAACCAATTCAGCAGCCTCTGCTTAACTTTTGGTTCAATCTACAGTTTTCAAGGACAGAAACCTTAGAAGAATTCATTCCAAATTTTTTGATAAACAAACAAGGTATTATCAGGGACGTAGACACCTCCCTGTCAGAAGAAGAAATCCTACAGGCGATAGAAAGCCCCTATCCAGTTATCGCAGTTAAACGGTTTACCAAGAAGAACTACCAATACCAAAATAATGATAGGAGAATACGATACCAATATGCATGATCACCTTTTAGATCACAATCCCTCCCGGACTACATAGCATATTTGGAGCACGTTGCCCAGTCAAACCTCATGTCCCACAAATCTCGTCTGTGATAATTGTTTACGTTTTGGCCATCGTATAACTCAATGCCGCAGCTCTCCCCGTTGCAATAAGTGCGGAGGCCCACATAGTATGGAGACGTGTGCCAGCACAGCTGATCCACAATGTGTGCCATTGCCAAGGTCCTCATTTATCCAATGACAGAATATGTCCTGTAATTGTTCAACAACAAAAAGCACGTGAGGCAGCGGCCCATAATAAAGCCTCTCCCATGCCGAAATGGTATTCCCACCCATCGTCATACATATTCGCAGGAAGCCATGCCGCTCCGCTCTATTACGAACGAAAGCAATTCCCCCCGCTCTCTCCAAGGGCAGTGCAGGCCACCCTAGTTTAGCCTCAAGCAATGCTTTCCAAAACTGTCCTATGATCCCTATCCAACAAAATCAAGAGTCATCGTCACCAAAGTAAAGTGCTCTCTCCAAACAACCGATATATACTACTACTACTACCGTCGGCCGCAACAAGCAAGGCCAGCAACCCCAAAAAGCACAAAATTCCAATTACCCTCCTGTTTATCAAAGAATGTATGTACCCCATCATATACCAATAACACCTATCACACAGAATCCTACCCTCCTCAACCCAAGTATAAGGAAAAGTCCCCCTTACCCGAAAAAAGTAGCACTCATAGAGAAGATATTGCAAATTATCTGAACATGATTCAAGAATGTCAAGCAGCTCCATCTGATACCTCCCAAACTCGACCCACTTCGTCACCTTCTTACCAACCTAGCTAGGAATCAACTAAAGAAACCGAATACTCTCTCTACTTCCTATGGCGATAAAACTTATGCAATGGAACGCTCGATCTGCTATTGCCAATAAAGACATCCTATCTAAGGAATTGCTCGACAACAACGTAACAGTAGCAGCTATCAGTGAAACCTGGTTAAGCCACATGCCCCTATCCATTTCAGGGGATATAACATCATCAGGAAAGATAGAACTGACGGAAAGGGAGGCGCGCACTCTTAATAAAGGAAAAACATTCTTTCAACAAATACAGATAAAATGGGGCGTAAAGGAAGTACAGGCTGTAGCCGCGGAAATAGTAACACCTACGGGTGCCTACACTATATTATCACTATATAAACCACCACATGTGAGGGTCAGCTGTAACGAATGGAAACCAATTGTGGGCGTCAATTACGTACCCCGTTTCTGATCTGTGGTGATTTTAAACGCCCACCATACTGCTTGGGGCAATGACACATCGGACGCAGACGGAAGATCATTATTAAATTATATAGAAGACTATAATCTAGTCATTTTAAATGATGGCTCACACACACTAATTCCGACTCCCTACAGACGCCCAACATCGGTAGAATTTCTATAGCCTCACCAAATTTCCACACGATAGATAAATGGGAAACAAAAAGATATACATTGGGATCGGATCATTTCCAATTTAGATAACAATAGGAATGGAAGTTAAACTCGCGAACTAGATATCATGCTAGTAGTCCCTGGCGTATCCAGGAAGCCTCGTGGTCTACGTACAGAAAGGTCATCTCAGAGGAAATTAGCCAATCTTAATCCTAATCTATCGTAAAGGATTCTTACGACAGCTTTGATATCAATTATAATAGGGGCGGCGATGAAGTCGATTCCTCGCCGTAAAACTACTGAAATTGCAAAATACAAAGTGTTCTGGTGGGATTCAGAATGCTCATAAACAGTAGGCAAAACGCAGGTTGGCCTGAGTAGTTATCGAAAAGTTCAGGACGCTCGAAAGTTATCTGGAATATAAGCGGTGGATGCTCAGTACAAAAAATATTTCTAAAACGGCGGAAGAAAGAGGAATGGATTAAATACTGGCAACGGAATAAATAAGAATACAAGCATTTCAGACGTTTGGAAGAAAAGTTAGAGCATTAAAAAAATTAAACTCAATCGACCTGTAGAAGCTGACCCGGTCTGGTTGGAAGAATTTGCAGATAGGATAACACCATCCTCATGCATTACAGCTCCGATGAGCATACCTGAATCGGAAGAGGAACACTCTCATCCAATGATGACTCCCTTCTCTAGAATAGAACTAGAAAAAGCCTTATCAACAAACTCAGAACACATCCCGGGAATTGATAATATCCATTATCCAATGCTTACAAATTTGCCGTCAGAAGCCAGAGATTTACTTCTCCACATTTTCAATGAAACATGGACAAAAAATGAGTTAATGGAGGATTGGACAACACAGTTGATTTTACCGGTCTTAAAACCTGGAAAAAATCCACTACTACAGGCTTCGTATAGGCCAATAGCTTTATCATCGTGCGTAGGGAAGACTCTAGAGAGAATGATTAAGAACCGCCTGGAATGGTGGTTAGAGGCGAACGATTTACTCCCTCAATCACAATTTGGATTTCGCAAGGGAGAGGGACAATAGTAAATTTAACTATTTTGACAACGGATATCACTGATTCTTTAAAAGAGAAAAACTGTACGGTCTCTCTGTTTTTAGACATTTGTTCGGCTTATGATCATGTGCAAATCCATATCCTAATGGAAAAATTAAAAAGATTGGGGGCTTCCAGAGAGGCTAGTGTATGGCATTAACACCCTGTTGGGGGAAAAGAACAATCTTCATACGATACAGGGATCATACCATAGGACCAAGAAAACTCTATACAGGACTACCTCAAGGGGCTATTCTGAGTCCACTATTATATATTCTATACGCATGGGATTTGGAAAGAGTAGTTAATCCAACACCCGAATTCTCCAATATGCGGATGACATCTGTATATATTGTATGGCGGCTACAATGGAGGAAGCGTTATCCAACCTAACAATTACGATGATGAACATGGACAATATGGGTTAAACGGAATGGGCTACAAATCTCAACTGAAAAGTCCTCAGTGATAATATTCACCAGAAATCGATTAGATCTTAACGAAATCAGAACAGTCAGAATAGGAATCTACTCATTCATACAGTTAAGTCCAATGTTCGCTTCCTGGGTCTAGTGCTGGACTCCAAACTCAGTTGGATTCCCCACATTACTCAAATAGTTAATTCCTGTAACCCAGCTCTGAACATTATACGAAGCGTAACACGGGTATGGTGGGGTGCAAATCACAACACCCTCTTAACAATATACAGAACCTTAATTCGATCTAAAATAGATTATGGAAGCATTCTATACAGCAACGCAAATACTCGAACCCTTTCCATGCTGGACAAACTCCAATACAGCTGTATACGAACCTGTCTGGGAGCCATGAGATCGACTCCCACTAACGCCCTACTGATTGAAGCTCGGGAGATGCCCCTGAATATCAGACGAAACTGGCTGGCTAAGTAAATATATTGTGGAAAGGCTAGCATACAGGAATCATCCAATTATCTCGAAATGCAAAGCTTTGTATAACCATGGATACATCACAGAGCGTCATAGACTGGCTGAAGTCCTCCACAGTTACAAAGAGTGGGAAAAATTGGCAGACAGAATTATTCCAACGAAGATATTTCCCCCATATGAGTATTATTCCAGCACTAGCATGATACAGATACCAATATATTATATAACTCCTGAGACCAACCAACATGTCACCTACAAACAAGCAGTAAGGAAATACCTGGAGGAAAATTGGAATTATTCGTTTTTTATATATACGGACGGATCCAAAATAGACTCAGGGGATGGAGTAGGCTGCGCCTTTTATTGCCCGAGGACCAAGTATCAAGAAAAGTATAAATTACCATCAAATACATCAATTTATACGGCAGAAGCCATCGCTATATTAAGAGCACTTGAGCACAGTTTGACATTGACTGAGACGAGTTTTTTAATAATCTCTGACTCGCTTAGCGTACTGAACACCATACAAAGAAAATTTTTGGGCAAGAAAACCAATCAATTTATAGTTAAGATTGTGGAGACATATCTAGAATTGTCCAGAAGAAATAAATCCATAAACTTCCTTTGGCTAAAAGCACATGCAGGGGTTCCGGATAACGAAACAGTGGATCAAATGGCAAAGACAGCCGCTAGAATAGGAGACACCTTAGATATCCAGCTTCCGTACACTGACTACCTCTTCAAAATAAAAACAAAGGCTCTGAACAAATGGCAAACTGAATGGGACTCCAGCAAAAGCAGGAAGGGACATCATTATGGATCGATTCACCCCCGAATACCATCCCGCCCATGGTTCCTCAACTTTCCGGATCATAGAGGCGTCATTTCCACTATAATTAGAATGCGCTTTAACCATGGTATATTCCCCCAGCATTTACATCGGATACACATCCTAAATACTGATATTTGTGACTGCGATAGAGCAGAAATAGGGGATATTAATCACATAGTGTTTTCATGCCCTAAATATAAACAACATCGACAAAGATTTATAAAACAACTCGTCAACTATGGAATACCTCTCCCAACAAGCATTAGCTGTCTATTGCACGGTAACAACGTGACCATATACAAGTTGCTAAGTAACTTTGTAAAGTCAACTAATATAAAAATTTAGATGTGAAAAACTAGTTAACTGTAAGGATTTTAACCATTGTAAAGTAAAAAAAAAAACCAACAACAACAATAATTTATATATCTGTATATTTCACTGTATCATTGGTAATTATGTGTGAGCAATTGTATTTAAACATAATGTGATAAACAAAAATGTTCCTTTCTGATTAATCAGTTTACCTAGTTATATCGTTTATATTATGTGTTTAATTATGTGTTTTAATTATGTGTTTAATTATGTGTTTAATTATGTGTTTTAATTATGTGTTTAATTATGTGTGCGCAATTTTATTTAAACATAATGTGTCAAACCCCTTTAGGGGATAAGCAAAATGTTCCTTTCTGATTAATCAGTTTACCTAGTTATATCGTTTATATTTTACTAATCATGTCAAGTCTTGCTCTCTTACCTAAATGTAAAATGTGTATATATGTATGTACAAATGGATGATGGTTGTATAGTGCCTAGGCGCTTAAAGCCAAATAAAAATCAATTAAAAAAAAACAAAACAATATTTGTGTTTAGGACACTGGCAGTTTGAACAATTAACAAATTTTTAATTTTGATTGATTATAACGACATCAGTTAAAATCAATTTTTGTGGCCAAGTGCTATACGAAATAAGAGGTCCTGATTAGCATCAACTACCATTTATGTCGAGGCCATTAAAAGCAGGAGACGACTGGGCACAAGGGACGAGAAGATAATCGGCAATAGCTTTTCGACGAATCATGCAGGCTTTCGCCTGGAGTGATTTTAAACCGAAAACTGGATGACTGAATCCACGTCCTCCCGAACTGGGGAAGACAATTTACATTAGTCTTCTTTTTCAGGAAATATAAATCTGAACTTTTTTAAAAAGTACTACTTAGATACTACGGATAGCTATAAACGACAAGAATACCGCTGTATCTCAATATAAACAAAAATGGATATATACGCTCGAGGCTGTGAAAAAAAAAAACTAGATAAAAAAACAAAATGTTACGTATATAGGACCAAAAGCTCTTAAATTTTCATAGAAGTGTTTGTTTCACTGACATCTAATTTAATACTGTGTTACTGTAGTGGAGGAAGCAGAAATTTGCATCTCTTTGCAATAATTTTATGCTGTTGCTAAAATGGGCATATTTGAAAGGGTTCATGGAGTATCAAGTATTACAGTGTTTTGTTAACAGACTTTTGTGGTTAGTATTTAAGTACTGGTTTAAAATAAGTGCAACACTGTAAACTTTAATATCTATTCTCCTGGTGTACCTATTTAAACAAACAAAATAGGGCCATGTCACATCGCGAACTGTTGACATAGTTTTAAGTTGTCTCGCATTCCACTACTGTCGTGGTTCAGAGCCCGGGGATGAAGTTCTGGAGAAATCACCACACACGACCATGGCCGAATTCCTTCCTACTTCTTGCCTCTCCTTCCTCTCACGCCTCTAATGGCATCAGTATCGACACATCCAAAAATCAGAGAGATAGAAAAAAAAAATCTCTGCTATTGCTGCAACTGCTGTTTAACGTGACACCAGGGCCATGGAGTGTACTAGCTTGACATACAAGAACAAAGCAAAGCTTTGTCAGAGGTGAAGTCCAGGTTAAGATCATATAGAGCTGCCGATGGGGTTAAAGCTCGAACCAATGACCACGAATTTTCAAGGTTGGTGCAATTATCACTGATCTGCCTGACCGCTGAAATTAATTTGATTGCTCAGAAAAGGCCGATTTTACGGACCGTAAAATTAAGTTCTTTGATACAACGAAATTATATCGATGCAACATTATCAATGCATTTTATCTAAAAAAAAAAAAATAAATCGTTGAAATATTGTATTAAGAGCCATGTTCTTCAGGTTTTTAGATTTTAGGTCTTGTAGCTTTATTATTAGATGGAAATTTTCACCGATTTTTGGATCTTATATTTCGCGACATGCACATATAAGTAAAGATGTCTCAAAACAATACAGATAACATTTTTTGACTACCATTCCAACTACCCCACACGCGATCAAGCATACAATCTTTTTTCATCTTTGTAAACATGTATAGAGTAAAAAATGTCTTAGGAATATGTTTTTCGGTCTATGAAACATAATAGACTGTTATATTTTAGGAATTACGTGGCTATTTTTGGAAATAGCATCTTGTAAAAATAAAATTTTAAAAAAAAACTTATCTCCGTATCTTGCACAAAACAGTTTCCAACATGTTGATTTTTACGATTTTTCAGAGGTTAGAACATTAAAAGGGGTGGAGGGAGTGTTTTATTTCGCTAAATAAATAACTAAATAAAAATGTCCCCGAATAAAACTGTTTACATGGCCAGTGACTGGAAAGGGTACACGGAAATTTTTTTTGATATACAGATTTGATTCCTGGTAAACGGAATAAATCCACTTCTGGGCTTACATTTTGCCATTTAAGCTACAAAATCCTAAAAAGAAGAGAGGGTTGAGATTTCATTCAGCTGGCGGGTATGGGAGAGATTTGTTTGAGGCAGGAGCAGTTAACCTGCTAGTAAGTAAGTTTAGTATCAGCCGAACAATACTTTCATACCGTATCCACTCTTCGCATCTTACCTATAATTTCTATACCATTCCTTTCATTCGACTGATTTACCGATCCATACCACTATTCTTCAATGTAAGCCAGCGACTTCCGAAAGAAATAATAGTTCAGTTACAATATGTTATAATTAAGTAAATAAAATTAGGAAGCAATGTTTTCGAGCGTTTTACGAATAAGACAATTCAATGTTGAAATTTAAAAGCATTTTTTACTGAATTAAATCTTGACGTCTATACTTTTCATATTCACAAGTGCCTGCTTTATGTAACATTTTATTCCCTCACTAACATTATAATTTGCATACCAACCGATACTGCTCAAATGAGGAGTTTCCTTATTAACAGTGTTGTTTAATAAAATACGAAAACTGCTGTGGAAGTTTCTGTGAGAAACATATTTACGTATATTTTCAACGCTGTTCAAGAGAAACAAAGTTCATAAAAATTTGTATAACACGGTAATGTGTTACTGGGATTACTCTGTGAATTTTTTAAGTAATAATGATTATATCTGGTGCAGGTAGATCAATGTATTTTCTCCATTGGCCTCGGCTATACGCAGCAGGGGGCGCGTCCACTTTCATCCGCATGAGGGACCACCAGTTGTTCCCATCATCTCGCTTTGTAATAATTTAACAACGGGGAGAGTTGGCCTACTGTTGGGAAATGGGATTTTAAGGACATTTACTATCAACAAAAATGTGTCGCTTTAATTGTAAAATGAAGACCATGCATTCAGTTTAACAGCACTATCGATTGTGGCACGTTGGCTGCTTTTAATGTCTTTGGCTATGATTTTTGACTATAATAAAATGATTGTTTCAAAAAAATAAAAACTGCCTTCTAAAAACACAATAAAAATTTTGAATTAACCTTATACCTTGGTTAGAAGAAAATAAATCTAAATGGACAATATTTTCCATTACTATTATTGAAATTTTTACATCAATCAGATATTTTTGGAGTCGGTGCCAGCTGACACATCGCGAGGGACGAATTACTGAACTTTACTGTTCGAGGCGACGCACAGTGTGTTATTTTCTATATCTACAGGGACAAAAGTCAATTTTGACACTACTCTACACAGGCAAAATAGTTATTTGTATTTAAAGTAGACAAACTATATTATTAGGAACAAAGGTTTATTTTCTACCAATCTGCACCTATCAATAGAAAAAATAATTTGAACAATGGGCTTCCTGTGACCCACCGATGAAGTTCTCCATTCGGCCGCGCAATTCGACTGAGTTTGGTCGATGATTACGCTGTGTTTCTGTGTGGTATTAGTAATTTTTGTGTTGCTATTGCTTTTGGAGAGTTTCAAGGTAAGTTTACACATAATTTTTCCGTAAGACGTTTTAAAACTTAATCATGAGCATCATTAAAACAGAGCGAAATCATTTTTGATAAAAAAACTACTAAGCCATTTTCATTTTGAGTTTTGGTTCATTATACCACATTATACCAATCTCTTACTATATTTATTTGAAAGAGCTACTTATTATCTACAAGAATTACCTTCATTTGTTTGCACACATTTGCGACATTCATACAACTTTTATTCATTTTCAGAATGACTACACAAATTTCGCGTCGAGAATTTTTCAAAGTATGGTTTGCTAACGCAAAAAAATCGAGGATAGATGCTTTGTTACAGTTTGTATTGCAATAACTAGGTGACACATCGTTTTCAGATGACATTATGATGAGTTTAAAAGCTACTATCAGAATTGTTCCTTTAAAAATTGAGCAAAGATGGTCTAAATTGGGAAGACAGAGACCGCTTCCTAAACACATATTCTAAGAGGTTAGAAGGAAACGTTTCACTACCTGATATTGTCACTGCACTGCCTGGGACGAATTCAGGTTCATATGGAAGACCACAAAAAGACTTTGAGTTCAAGTTCAAGTATTCAAACAAAAATACGGCAAATCAAGCATCTCCTTGTAACAGCAAGTCAAGATAAAATTTCGATAGCAACCGAATTACAGGTTCGGAAGCCAGGAAAACAAGATTCCGCAGCAATCGTGAAAGAGCTTCGTCTTTATTCACCTAGAAGTGGCACTAATGTGAAGAAAGCTAGGAAATGTTTAGAAATCTCAAAACCAGCTTGTCCTTCTAGAAATAGAAAATAACACACTGTGCAACGAAGGAAGTACGAACAAAAAAAAAAATCGCACTATTTTACAGCACATAGTGAGGCAGATATTGTTTTTGCGGGAAACAGTTTATGGGAAGAAATTAGACGGTATTTCAATCGATGGCTCGGCATCGGCATTCGTAGAGGCGTATCTCTGGCGCTCGTTGTCAGTTGGTAGGCTGCATCATGCGGTAAACGTCTTACAGTTAGTATAATATTGGCATATCATCTGAATGATTTGTTGAAACATATTTCTAGCATTAATCATGGGTAAGTAGTAACATGATTTTTATGTATTATTGTAATTCCTTATTGTTTTTATTTTTTGTTTTCTTGCTTTGGCTAGCACCGACTGCAAAAATAAGTGATTAATGTAAACATTTCAATAATAGTAATGTAAAATATTCGTGTATTTATGCGCAAAATCCGATATTACAGTTTCTGAACGGTTCGCTCAAAAAGGGTGTAGGCACAGATTTCTAATTGATGTAGTACATTACTACATTATTTTAATGACATGGTAATAATGAAAATGGCTTATCTTTATGTTGTTTCGACAATAATACATTATTTCGGAAGGATCGTGAGGTGATATCTGTTGCACTACGCAGCGCCGTTTGTGTTTTGTTGTGTGTCTGGCGGCTTGAGTGGTGGGGGTAGTGTTGGGCGTTGCCTGGACGTTAAGTGGAGCGCCTGCCGGGAAGTTGTAATGAATTTCTCCACAAATGTTTGTCGACCGAATGGCACGCACGCCATTCTGCTGAACCCTCTGGCGCTCTTTAATATCCGTGCCTTATGATTGACTGCAGGCGTCTCGCACTGACAGGGAATTACTCCGCTAACAGCGCGCGGGGTGCTGGAAGAACGAACAACCAGAAAAAAAAGATAAATATTGTCTGCTCCCCCTCCTCCACTCATTTTCCAATGCTCTCCAGCTTTAACTACAGTAGAATGAAGGGTGCGAATTGCTTACAACGCAAAATCATTTTTTTTCTCAGTTAGTTTCGTACATTGTCGGAAGTATACAATTCTGTAAACTGGCTACGAGACTATGAAATTAATATTTACTTACATCGCCTTTAGCAAAATTGTAGGTTGTCAAACAACTGTGAAAATTATATATACTGTTTATAACATGTTTGACTTGATAGTTTATTTTTCGATATTTCACTATGAAAATTATTATTTACCTAAGGAAAGGTGTAATCGGACTTCGTTTTAATGTATTTGGTCGCCACCATTGGATGGTTCGGGAATATTACGTGCACTTCGTAGAAAATAAAATAAACACTCCGTTTTCATAAATACATTAACACATTTATTCTGCTAGTTCCTTAAGTGTACTAATCTCCGACCACCAATGTAAAATAAAATGTTAACACTATTATACACTTCACAGTAGCATTTATCCGAAGATTGCAATTCGGTAGAGTGGCAAGTGACTTCCAGACACTTAATGTAATATAACTCCCACTGTTCGTCATACACCGTCTGTTCTTAATGCTCGTAACGGCTAAATAAACAGTCTTTACTATGTGGAAAGACACTCCTTAAGTTCACTAATCTCCTTGAGTAACGAATATTGCCAAATTGATTTCACATTAGCAGCCACGGGCAATTATAATCACGCCGAAATCCGTCGTACACATATGCAGTACCGCGTACACTTACTCACAAACCAAAACTCATATGCTTGGTCTCCGACAACTAACACAGGCGTAAAATATGCATTACGTAGTTAAATCGGGTTAAACACTCAACACTGATTTTATGTATATACCCGTTAAACCACTAAGAGCACAACTTAAAACACATTTTTTGCTACGCCATGTGTCTACTTCAACACACGCGGGAAAGACCAAACAAAACTCTCTCTGACCTACTACAGCCTGTTCAGAGGTAACTATATCAGCGCCTACATTAAAACCCTTTCAAATTAAATTTCTAAAATTTAAAGGAGGGCGGTTTGTACACTGTATTGTGACAAGGTGACTCGTCTACATGTGGATATGAGAATGAGCACAGCTTTAAAAATATAGTTAATCAAGTAATAATTAACGGTATGACGAACCTTTCATTCACTGCAGTGGCTCTGAAGATTTGTTAGACCTAGAAATGATGGGGTTATAAATTTATTTTCAACAGTGACCGTACCTGGGAAGAGGGTCACAAAATCTACTGTAATAATAATAATTACGTGTGGTGGGAAGGACCTGGTGATAGGGTTTCTAGTGGCTGCAGTTTCCGTCCTTTTTGTAGCCGCCTTAACCCAACCCGGCAATCCTGCCGGGTACATGGGACCTACAGTTTAACGTGGAATCCGAACCATGGAAGCGTTCTTTCACTTACACAGAAATCTGTGCAAGGGGTGAAGGTCGGGTTAAACGCCTATGAAAATCCCCACCGTGACAGGGGTTTGAACCGGATTCTTTCGATTTCTAGTAAAATGCCTTAACCGTTGAGCCCCCAGACCACTCACAAAACCTACTAAGGACGCTGTACGAGGATGTGACCATTTTGTTGGAATGCATTAAACAGGTGTAGCAAAATTTATTCAGGTTTGGAGCGTAAGCAGCCTATAGTGTTTCTTCCCATCTATACACTTCGATAGTAGACATGATGCAAATGTTTAACAATAAAGTGATTTTTGTTTGTTCCATTGTATCCAAATTATGGATTGGAAAGTAAAAAATATCGATAAATACCGTATCGATATTAACAAACAGTATCGATATGCATCGAGAAGAAATATTGATATCTTTGCCGAAACCAGTAAATATCTAAAAATATATCAAAATACTTTAGAAAATTAAAGACACTAAGATACTATAGAATCTATAGAAACTTTTACTAATTTATTTTTACAATCTATTAAACCAGTATTCGTCTGACATATACATGAAAAAGAACTCTCTGTTTTATACGTTCCCTCAGTGCCAATTCTACGCATTTTTATAAAAAGTCGGGATTTTCGGATTTTATTAAAATATCTACCGATTTTTGCTACATTTTACTATTTGTTGATTTTTCGTTATATTGGTGCTTTGGTAAACTTTGAGCGTATAGTGCTAATGCATTACAGAATTGTCAATAATTGTTAATCATTCTTGCAACCGCTCGTGTGAACCAACGATTGAATTAAGCTTATATTTTGTTTGATTATAGATCTTAAAAGACCGTAATACAGAACTATCGCCGCACTCTTTATGCTCGGTGACACGCTCGTTGGCATGGCTTCGAAGACGGCACTGCTTTTATACCAGAGAATCAAAGGGGTCGCAGTTTTTGACATTTCCTGTTACAGAAGATATTCTAAATTTAATGTCAACAAAGAAAATGTATGGTCTAGTAGGCACAGCCGCAGCAGTGATGAAAGTGACGATGTATAAAACAAGTTCAGAGATATTTCTTACTTTCAATGTAGAATATTATTTTGTATTTCGAATTTTAAAGACCTGGAAATAAAAAGTATTCTTAATTTTGACTCTCTTTTCAATAATTATTGTTTCAGTCTTTCAGTTAGCGAGTCTTGGGATTTTTTTACCAAATCTACGGAAATTTTAGCTGCTGTCTACGGATATTCACAGCCAAGTGGCTGGCAGCCTTGCGTTCCCATGTCAATCTGCTCCTGTTGTCTGGTACCGTCAAGTTAACAGCAGAAGATACTCCTTCGGACAACAAAGAAGAGATTTGGCATATTAGGTACTTCAGCGTGATTTCTTAAAACACCTGCGTGAAGTGTTGGCAATTTACCCAGAACTGTACTGGGTCTGATTTCCTATAAATTAGTGGCTCGTCCAGTTACTTTTCAAACTCATTACTCCAACAACGTCATAACTCAAAAATAACAATTTTTCAGTAGATGCATATGAGGTTAAAAGTCATATTGTTGGAATTGTCCCTGCGGTATTACCTCAAAATTCGTGATTTTGTAAAGTTATGACGTCGTTCCTGCAAATGAGCGATATGTTGACAAGAAAATGACGTTGACTTTAGCATAAACTTGTTAAAATTCATCAGCTTTTTTAATCTGCTAACATTTGATGAAAAAACTGATAAATTATGACGGATTCACATTTTTCAAGACGCGTTCAGAAGATCGGATATGTACGTATATTTATCCAATATATATGCAATCCATGAAATTAGATACTAAATTGCGTTCATATATATATATCGAAATAAAATTGATATTGCAAAAAATATCGACTTTTGTATATTTAGAATAAAAATATCGATTATTTTACTAAGAAATATCGATATTACGATACATCGATATATTTTGTTCATACCTAATTGAAATGACTATCGTGGCTCAACTTCCTATCCTAAGATGTACAGAAAAAAAAACTGAGAACTGGTTTGGTGAAGGGCATTCCATGAGAACAAATCGACTTGGTTGTCGTAAAACACTGCTGATAATAGGAGTGTTGTGACGCCTGACCATAAACAACAACAAACCACAAATACTAACATTCCAAGAAAACTACCACATACAAAAAGCACTAACAGAAGGAAAACGAATAATAAATGAATACACAAACCTCACACACCCAACACTATACAAAACACTGAAGCTAAAATAAAACAGAAACATCGACACAGAAAAACAACAGTAAATAAGGACATACAAAACCACAACTACTGTAATCATTTATATTTGAAAAAAAAAAAAACCGCCAAACAATGGAAGACTGAAAAAAACAAAAGAGCACCACATAACTACACAAAACTCGATGCTTAGTAAACAAAATAGAACGGCCATTTGCAAGTAATAACAAACACATAGTGCAGTGCAATAAAGTGTAGTGTTGTGAATCTGAAAAATGAAGACACTTCCCACCAAAAATGCAAAAGCACTGATGCTGAGAATGGAGTTAAAAGAAGTACAATAGACCACAAATGTAAGTAGATTATCAGTTAGATAAAAATTCATTCCACTGTACCAACCACAAACATAACCTGCTTACAACTTTTGTACATAATTAACAGAGAAAACCCGCTGAAGATGCTTATGCAAAAGAAGTGAAACGCGTACGGGAGACGAATAAATACAAAAAATTCAATTGCTTTGGCGTAATTTATTTATTAATATTATCAGCAATTGAGGGAAAAATGATCCACAACATCCAGATACATGTGGGATTGCTTAATTTTTTTTAGTGTAGAAAACAGTCGTGGGAACGAACTCATAGGAAGACAAATTCTAGAATATATGAAGCAGATAACAGAAGCACAAGTTATAATGGGTGTATCGACATGTACAGGTTAGCTCAGAATAGGAAAATGTGGAGGCAGTAAAGAGATAAAAGAGTAGCAAAACCAGAATACAAATCAATAGCAGGAACGAATTAGAGATAATTTGTGGTTTGGAATTTCGGGGGATCCGATTGATTTGTATGAAATTAACAGGTTATATGCACAATCTTAAAAACAGATAAAGAAAATAGAGCTTGGTGGGTGAGCGATAAAGCTCTGGCCTCGCATTCGGAAGTACGTGCGTTCAAATCCCCGTCCGGGCATACAGATTTGGATTTCTAAGGTTTCCCCAAATCACTCCAGATGAATGCCGGGATGCTTCCTTCAAAAGGCTATGGGCGAATTCTTTCCTGTTCCTTCCCCACCATCGTTTCCCGCCTCTAATGATCTCGACGTCGACGAGGTGTAAAGCAATAAGCAAAAAAAAAAAAAAAAAAAAATGATTAAGTTGCTAAAACTGTAAACGTCCGTTCATTTCACAAAACTAAAACATCCTAAGGTACTTGAACTATTACTTAACGGACGGAGTGTGCCCCGACGCGTTCTGCTGCTTTCAGTGGAAGCTGTCGCACTGGGCCTTTACGTAACTGTAACTAGTTTTTATTCATGCGGAGCGCTGAATAGATTTCACCAGAGATAGCAGTTACGGTATAACCTTACTGCGTCCTCGGAACAGCCCCCCCGGCGCAGTAACAGTAAAGATTCTACGAGTTCTGTCTATGAAACAAACCAATGCATTACCGAACAGGAGATACGGACCGGCATAAAACCCGCCTCAGCTTTTATGGTAACTGTCTCTGTGTCGAATTCAGCATCTCTGGACTTCGTCAGTGTTTGGTCATATGGTAGCCGAGCGGCATCGTGTGTGTTACTTAAGTCAAATGCGTGTATTATACAATACCCACAGCGTCAGACCCCAGGACATAACCAAACACCGAGTATCACAATATACATAGCTTGTAACAGCAGACTGTGACGTAGACATATATGTAAAATACAGCTGAAAGCGTTAAAATTCATAAAGAAAAATGTAAGAGTATGTGGCTAGTGGCTCAAAATATGAAAATAATAATAACATCTAGGATTTATTTACAAAATAACAAAAAAAATTATTTCTAAACGTTAAAACTTTAAAAATAAAATTTTACGTGTAAAAATACGGTAAATACAAGCCATTCGTTATCTCCTTGACGTTTCAATAGATCTTAAATTAACTTTCTTACATGTAGGAGGTGGTAAAAGTATTATGTTTTTATTTGTCACGAACAATTAGCAGAATTAATTCGTTTTAAGTTTTATATTGATCACCATAAAAAAACTGTTTATTTCTAGGATATTGCTTAAAAGTATAAGCATTCTTCTCGATAGTACCAAAGTAAATAGACCTATTGTTTGAAAAGAGACTTATCAATTACTAACCATAAAACAGATTTAGTGAAGTGGTTTTAGTGTACTGCCCTTCATAGTTGTGTCTTTCATATCAAGTAAGCAATGTTTTTAATGGTAACAACGTATATGGTTTTAGAATATCGTCGCTACCTAGCAAACGAAAAAATGGATGTAATTAAAAAAAAATTGAAGAAAAACGTAAAAGTTTGAAAACATAATCATGTTTTCATTTCAAATATAGCTTCTTTTTTTTTTACTAATCCTTTAGGTAGGTGGAATACTTTTTCCGAGGAAATTACAACTGGGGGAGTTTCCCATTTCTTCCGATAGTGGTAGAAGTGTAGTTACGCGTGTATTGGTATTGTTTTGTACGGCTGAATGTGATATTTATATTTTCAGTGAGTCTGTTGTTCGTGTTTTGAATGAATGAAACAAAGGGAGGGTGAAACCAGGCGCCTGATCCATCGTGCCTTCCACAATGATGAGTTCACCCATTGAATGCCAGGAAAACATTCCCCAAACCATAATGCTCCCTCCTCCACCCTGGATCCTTCCGGCAATTGTTGCAGAGTGTTTGCTTTCAGACGTTTCACGCCGTATGCGCCAACGTCCATCTGTCCGATGGAGCATAAAAAGTGATTCATCGGAAAAAGCCACCTGTCGCCACTCTGTGGAAGTCCAGTTGAGCCTTCGTCAGCGATGAACCGCAGCCATCATAGATGCATTAACCAGGCGTCTGCTGCGGAGGTCCATGCGCAGCAACGTTCGCTGAACCGTTGTTGAGGATACACTCTTGGTAGCCCCTTGGTTCATCTGGGCGTTCAGTTGCTCAACAGTTGCACGTCTATTTGCCCGAACGTAACTCCGTAGCCTTCGTTCGCCTCTGTCATCTATAGCCCGTGGTGCACCACATGTTCCACGCCGCTGATTTTGAATAGTGCCATTTTTCCATGCACCGTATACTTTCACCACGGCGGCACGTGAACAGTTCACAAAATTAGCCGTTTCCGAAATGCTTCCACCCATGGCCCGAAAGCCAATAATCATGCCCTTTTGGATGTCGAATAAATTGCTACGTTTCTGCACTACGCCAACGATTGAAATGCTTTCCGATGCCCTAGGACATCCTTTATATACACTCCACTGTAATGTGCTGCCACCTGCCTTCTGTGATTGGTTATTTCACGTTGACGTCGAAAGTAGGTGAAGGTCACATTAATGTTTTTACTAAACAACCTATTTAAACATTAAAGCTGACATACAAAATTACTGAAAACAATGTGGATTGGATTTGACAAGATAATTACTTTCCATATAACGAAGGTTTGGAGTATTGGGAAAAGTGACTCCAGCTCTCTTGGAATGTCAGCCCGATGAAGGGCCCTCGCGTGGTCTGATGACATTAGCACAGACATCTACAGCAAATATTTCCCCCAAAAAACTTGCTGTGCTATCACTAGAGTCGGTTAATTCATCCCGTGCCTAACCGAAGCCCAAACCTTTTAACTGAAAGAGACCTGCACCTCAGTTGTAACCACCGAGGCTGGTGGGTAAGCCGTAAGGCTCGGGCGTGGCAATCCGGAGGATGTGGGTTCAAATCCCTGTCCGATCATCCAGATTTCGCTTTCAATGGTTTCTCGAAATCACTACTGGCAAATGGATGGTTCCTTTAAAATGATATGGTCGAATTTCTTCTCGATTCTTGCTTCTCATCATCTCCCGCATCTAATAATATATATGTAAACAAGATTTTGAAAAGTCGTAAATGTGTATTACTCTTGCAATAAATAGCAGCAAAAATGAATCTTTAAAATAACGAAAGCTGTTTCGTTAGTCTGAAACAATTCCAGCAGTTCCGAGTTTCGAACCAGAGAATTTTGGAACCGCTGAGATATACTTTATCACTAAGCTTCAGGTTCAAAGTACAATCTTGTTTACATGTAGAAATTTATAGTGTATGATATTTTATCACTATAGTTTGTTTAGTTTAATGAAGTAATCTGATAAAAGTCGATATAATAGAGGCAAGTTTGTAATACGATGCCAAAACTATTACATAAGTGTAATAGTAATATAGCTGCAAACAACATTGCTTGAAGGTGGGACCAGCCAACCGAAATATTTAAGTAGTCTAATTCTTTGGGACAGTAGTGAATCACAGGTTGCGTGCTGAGTGTGGAAATGCGATAAAATATAATTGCTGAATAAGTTCGCGGCAACGCGAAATTCTTATTATACAGAAATTAAAGCATCTAATTGAAAATTTAATGAATTATGAAAGGCAGAAATTTGATTGCAAAAAGTTATTGACTTGCAAGTTAACAAAACTTAAACATCCTAAGGGACTGTTGGTAATAAATCATGTTAACAAAAAATAACCAATGATCAATTAATTGAAGGAAAGATCTTTGTTATTTCACAAGGCCCTTTTCAGTACAACGTTTTTCATAAAAACTTTATTTTTATTGATAACTTGTAACAAATAACATGAAAATATTAAATGATAAACAAGTTAAGTAGGTTTTTAAATTTATTTTTACCAAAAGTAAGTAAAAAAAATTCTTAGTGCTCACAAACGGCGGGTGAAGGTTAATATGTATACGACGTAATATCGAGGGAGAAAAAACTAATTCTGAATATTGTCCGTTATGAACGGTGTGAGCGTCAAAGACTGCCTGTCGATAACTTCTTTTTTTGTGAAAGCAACTGCGTACTAAGTTAGTAGACCTGCCTCGCTGAATCTTTGGAGGGAAGTGAGCCATATTCTACGCGTGACGCAGCGGGGAGCGCCACCTGTGATTGGTTGCCGCCGTCACTTTGTGCCCACCTGGCGTCGGGCATATTTGGCCGAAATATGAAAACTTATTGAAATACCCTCCGCGCCCAGCTACCGACCGAATGAAGGGGGATGGAGTACCCCGCAGGGTCGTAACATCACAACAGAGAGGGGGCGCCAGCCTCTGTGCGTGGCATTCAACAGCCTGTCTCTCTTAAATGTGCAAGAAATCTAGTAGCAGCGGCATAACAATTTGGTAACAAGATTAGGTCAATACATGGAATTTTTTAAGTCTCGGTTTTAAGACCAGTTATAAATTATTACGAGCAAAATTTGTTTCCTCAAGATATCGATAAAACCAAAGCTTGCATTATTTGTGAATATACAATGTTTTCGAAGAAAGACAACATTATCTTTGGTTATGGTTTCAGAACACTGTCTTCATTAACGGCGAAAATTGAGTGTCAAAATCTAAATTTCTCGGTTAGTGCTCAAATTTAATAATCAAGTTATAAGTTTTTTTTTTTAAAGAAAATGTAATTTTGTGGAAGAAATTTGAAAGAAACGGAGCTATATGAACATGATTCAGAACACATAAATGGATATGAAAAGCTTCTCTACGCCAAATCGATTGAATTTCATGCTGCCGGCCACGGTAGCGTAGGGGCTAGAGTGCTAGCTCCGCGTGCCGAAGGTCTCCGGTTCGACTCCGGCCGCGGGCATGGGTGTTTAAGTGTTGTGTCATGTCCGTCCTGTGAAGTGTTTAATTAGCTGGAAAAAAATTCATCTAGCTGGCTGGATGGCCTAGATGCCGAAAGCCAATAAAAAAAATGATGCTTTCGCGGTAGCGCTTCTAATGGCTTTACGCCTCGTCGACGTCGAGGTTATTAGAGGTGGGATGGGTCTAGGGTAAGGAACGAGATGGAATTCGGACATCGCTTTTTTAAAAAAATAACATCCCGGCATTCGCCTGGAGTGATTTGGGGAAACCATGGAAAACCCAAATCTGGATGCCCGGATGGGGATTCGAACCACCATCCTCCCGAATGCGAGGCCAGAACGCTAGCCGTTACACCACCATGCTCGGTTTAAACTCCGTAATTAATTTTGTTATGGTATGTGATCAGCTAGACCGAGAAATTTTTCTGAACTTTAAATAAAATAATTTCTTTCCCGAAACCAATTTTGAAGAATCTTGATTCTTATAATACTGGGATATTTTTTATTTTTTAAAAAAAGTCACTATCGAAATTCGCTGTTGCGTAACTTCCACGCAAGAATGATGTATGAACAGAATAAATTTTAGTTGTTATGGTATTCTGCTGCATACACTTATTATCTGCCTTTTTTAATTTAAGGCGAAAACTAGCGAGTAAAATTCATAAAAATGATTAAAAATAACAAAAACATCGTATTTGCATTACAAATATGTACTAACATATTTTTATTAGGCCAAAAAGTGTATATATTGTTAACGTGTTTCATTACGCTACGTTGAGGCCAGATAACGACGTGAACAATTGCTCAACAGGACAGTCGGTATGTTTTGGAAGTTTTCACTCCTGCTCGCTGATGTCAACTCCTTGCTGTGTCCAGTGGACGACTTGCTAAAGAAGCTCGGGCCTGAAGTCAGGGAGGACGGGTGTTGGGTCTCCTGTCAGGCGATCCAAATTTCGGTTTTCAATGGTTTCTCAAGTCACTCAATGATTCCCACTACACGCAATGGCTATATTATTTTCCGTACCCTCAAATCCGTCTCCACTGTGACCAGACGTCAGCGAGAAGAAAAGAACATTTTAAAACAAGATTTAATATTCTCCTGTGGAAATTGGTTACAACTGCAAAAATTTCTTCAAGTAACAGGTGTTCAATGAATTATCTGAGGAACAAGTGCACCGATATTGTGCAGCAATATTCTCAATAAACCAGGTATATTTACCAATACGTATAACTACACAACATTTCGTGCATAACTTCATGGTTTTTTTGTAATTAAAAAAAACCAAAACAGGTCGGTCTTAATATTGACATACGTATCTATATTATTTATTAATTAGTTTATACCAGTAAGGAGAGCGTGGAACCATTAATCATCATTGCTATTTTTTCTTTTACTTATGGCTTTACGCCTCATCGAAGTCGAGATCGTTAGAGGTGGGATTGGACTGGAGACAAGGAACTGGAAGGAATTCGGCTACCACCTTTTGAAGGAAGCATCCCGGTATTCGCCTGGAGTGATTTGGGGAAACCATGGAAAACCCAAATCTGGATGCCAGGACGGGGATTCGAAAAGGGTGTCGTTCCGAATGCGAGGCCAGAATGTTAACCTATTCTTATATTCCCAAAATCTCATCGTCATCATTTCACTTTGGACTTGACGTCTCTCTTGCGCCCATGCATTTCGGAGTTTATATTTCTTGCTGCTGAGGTCTTAGCTACGAATCTGTCTATACGTGCTCCTTGTAGTTGGTGTAAGTTGACTTTTACTAGGTCTTTTTGGATTTCTGCAAGCCAAAGTGCTGTGGTTTGTCGGGGTCCGATGTTGATAGGGCAGTATTTTTTTTATTAATAAACGTATCATTCAAAAGGCTTTCAGTTGATGATCTGTTTAACAGATAAGGAAATATTTTATGAGCCTTCTTTATTCAGTTTACTGGCACTGGAATAAAAATATTATTTCCAGAAGGATGACAGCTGTAAATACAAACTGAAGGAATATTTGCTTCAGAACTGATTTTACAGAATGGAGAATTTTTCTACTTGATTTTTGTCAACTGGAATGAGGTGAACATGGTAACTGATTTCATGAACGATTTTTTGGATTTTATCTAAAAATTAACGACAGTTTTTCAAAATGCATTCAAATTCCTTAACATGAGATATAACGTTATTTGTCTGTAATGAGGAATATGATTTTGCATATCTCTGAGGCTTTTCTCAATCGGGATCAAAGCAAACACATCTCGTGTAATCTGATACAGTCTTGTTAAACCAACCCGAAGTGTGATTTACAACGTGAAGTAATGATAAACGCTTGTCAGTACCAACATGTTGAATGACACACAAACTTTTAGGTTGCTTACAAACTTGGATAGGTAACGACCAAAAAAACTTTATAAACTTTCACGTAAATAATGGTTTCACATAATAGAATTCCACATCAAGGTTTACATTTTGAGAAAAGCAATTAACTGTTAATAACTCAGATTATGATGAGCATAAACATACTTCTGATCAAGATCAGTCATTTGGGCATCGGAAACTAGAAACATCCCATAAAAACAGATCCGACTAGCCTAAAACTTAAATTTTCTAATTATGTGGAAGAACGATGTTTTTCCCTTCAGTTAATACCACGTGACTTGCATAGGCCAAGGTACCAAACTTTAGATTAAAATATTAACGTTCTAGCAAATATTAAGCGAAAAGCATATTACAGTCAATTTAGTAAATACTGAGTAACCGGTAGTTCTTAGTTTTCCTTCTGTATGTGGAAAAATATAAATCCACCATACGATTTCTTGCATTAATCAGTGTTGTTTGGAACTTACCCCCCACATTCGGCTGGGACTGAAGGACGAATCTGCGTCCGCAAAGATAGTCCAGAAGTAGAACAAGACTTCGACATCGGATCCACCAGGTTGCTGGCGCACCAGTAAAATGTCCTCACTGAAGCGCTGAACTTCGCCTGGTGTCTGATCTTGTAAAGCGGGATTGTGCTTTCCAGTTTGTTGATGCCTGAATGCGAGTAACTGAAGCTGCCCGGCGTCAACGTTCCGTGCTTTGTACTCCGCGCGGTGTAACCTCAACCGAGACTGCTGCTAGGCGACGTAACAACGTCCATCGTTGCTACGCCAGCCAATTAAGGGCACGCATCCATACAGCATAACGAAAAGGTGGACCAACTGGCCAAGGATAGTACAACGGAGGGAGAGCAAAACTATACGCGGCTGCCTCACGCCGACTTTATAACAGTCATTAGGAAAGAGTATTTCCACAAATGGTCAGAATCATGGACTTCAACACAAACAGTTAGAGAAAAGTTTTATTCATTAATCCAACCCAAAATAACTTCTAAACCGTGGTTTGAAAACTCTAATTTGGGCAAAAGATTTAAAACATCCTTAATACGCATGCGACTTAGACACGGTTGCGACCCTAAACATCTCCACAAAAACGGCGTAACACACTCGCCTTTTTGCCAGGCAGATCACGATGAAATACAGGTATCAATCATATCATACTAGCATGCCCCCTTTATTGGAGTCCACAGGTCAAATTATACAACAGCCTGGTCAAGTTCAAAATCCCACTTCCAACATCGGTAGATATCCTGTTGAGAGGGGGAAAACACGATATGTATCGGGCGTTAGCACGTTCTTTAAGACAGGCAAATATCTGTCTTTAAAGAATCACCTATTAAAAACTGCATAAATCCTGTTGTCATTGTTATCACTGTTTTATTACATGATCCATGGTGAAATTTTATATGACTGTAATAGGTTAAGAAAAATTGTAAAAATTAATGTAATATTTGAAGCTGGCTGTATGGTCGATAGATCGAAGGCCATCATTAATAAAAATAAAATAAATAACGCGTGCATGATTGTTGCTTCCTGACAACAGTTTTCCGTAGTCCCACCAGGCAAATTCGGTGATGGTTCATTTCAAAGGCTATGGCCGACTTCCTTCCAAATCCGTATCATTTTAGGTTAGACTCTACAACAGCCCGTCTCCTAGGCTTTACCATGGACAAATAATTTTTTTTTATGTTTTCATTTTTTAAATAAACCTATAAATTTCAGGAATTTCGCCCTGATTACACATCTCCTGAAAATAACGACTGAAAGTGGTCGAAATATTAAGCGTTACCATCGTTTCTACATTGTTAGTTTCCCGAGAAGAATGTATTAATTTTAAAGCTGTTGCAATTATTATTCGACATCATGATTAACATTATTTTATTCCCAAATCACTTCAGGCGAATGCCGGGATGCTTCCTTCAAAAAGGCCATGGCCGAATTCCTTCCCGTTCCTTGTCCCCAGTCCCATACCACCTCTAATGACCATAGCCGTCGACGAGGCGTAAAACCGGAAAAATTAAAAAAATTCTACATAATTTCATGAAATAAGGGAAATGGAGTTTTATTAAACCGCCATAAACACTTTTTGTATGCTATGTATTTACTAGTGCCTTTAGTTTGGTTTTTGGAAACTGCTAACGTATATTTGCAAATCACTTGCTTCTGAAGAACATCGTAATTAACTTGTATGTTTAAATCCACTTTTCAATTATTTACCCAGCTACGATAACATTGGTGTGGCGGCTGTGTCACGCATGAAGTTCCTCAGAGCATAACAGCACTACTAAGTGGGCTGTCCCTGTGAGCTGAGCAGTCGGGGTATAATCCTTTAAAGCGCTTCCGTTAGCTGCCGCATCTCTGAGCTCGTGTTAACTAACAGCTAGTGCGTGGTATTAGCAAGCCCCCCCGTGATATAATCCTCTGAACGGCATAAAGTTGGGTAAGCTGCACTCTCAAGGTATCGAATTATCCTTTTGTCATCGCTTCCTCTACACAACCTCCAATCATTCCCATCTTCTGATAGTACATGGTGTTTGACTTACCTTTTTTATAATCTACTATTTCCGTTACCCGAATCACGCAGTTTTACATTTGTCTTCTTTCAATGTATTAACTCAGTACGCCTCAGGATGTATTATAGCATCCAGACTTACTGCTCTAGATCTTTACCTGGACACTTTGCTTAATATTCATAAGTTTTAACTGGAATTCCTGAATTTTTCATATTTCTGCACTACATTATTTCAAATATTTCTGATTCTCGGCTTCCTGATCTCCTCGATATTTACAAAGATCTCTTTGTCGCATTTTTCCCCCCGAGAATTTTAAACATATCCTCATTTCATTGTAATTCTTACTCCTTCTACTACTATTGATTTCATTTTTGGTGTATACTTTGGTATTAATTTTTCATTTATCTAATGCTTTATCGCCATTACTTATAATTTATTTTTCACATTTAGTCCGAAATCGTCTTGCAGTATATAGATTTTAGAATATTAAATTACCTTTCAACTTGATGAATCAACTTGTAAAATATCAAATCGATTTCCACTATTCAAACATCAATTCCAGTAATTAAGATAATACTGATGCGCAGTCTTCTTTTAAAGTATTGCACTACTTTATTGGCATTACAATGATTAAAAATTTCAAGGTTTAAATTTTTACTACTTCTTCGATCAATGTAAATATTCACTGTTTATGTTGTATTATGATTTATGAGAAACTTGCTTCTTGGCAGTACAATTTTGATAACTGCGAGTGTTTTCTAGACTACTTGAGTTTACAGAAATTCCGGTCCTAGAAGTAATGTGATTCGTAGCCAATTTTCTGGACCATATGATAGCGCAGATGCCTCTTATCTCCAACACTCTCCATTCTTTACCATGCCTCGGCAGAGAATACGGGCGACTTTAATTTTTAAATGGTGCGCTAAAGCGCCATTCTGTTTCATAATTGGTATCGTCAGACGTCGTGATTAACTGGTTTTGTGCCCTCTCCGCACCCAACAGTTTATAATGCCACTGAGCAGGGTGGGGACTTCCGGAAGACACGTGTTCAAATCCCCGCCCGACCATCCAGATTTTGATTTCCTATCGTTCCCGAAATCATTCCAGGCGAATTCCGGGATGATTCCATCAAAACGCCACTGCCGAATTCCTTCCCGTTCCAAGCTGCTGTTCGTCTACCTCTCTACTGACTTCGACGTTGAGGAGACACAAAGCGAGAGAAAAAAAGTACGTTGCCAGTGCGTAAGAGGTTTATGACGATATTGAAGGAGTTAAAAGAAATCATTCCTTTTGCAAGTAATGAAATCATCTACAATAAGGAGCGAATAATTAGCCAACTAATAATGGTTCGATATTACAATCGCAACTCAATCGGGATTCTCAATTCACATTCTTCCCTGGCAACGCGTATCCGTAAATTCTGTTCAGTTTCCTTGGATCGCTTCCAGTATTGTTCTACCTCCTATATCTACTGCTGGTTGTAACCGGGCGTTATATTAACGTTTCATATTTATTTAGCTGCTATTGTCGAGTCGTGTCATATTGAAGAAGTAATTAGTTACACTTTTAAAATAACGGACTGTAAATGTAGTCTGGGGAGATGATAAAGCTCTTGCTTTTCCGTTGGAATCGGATACCATAAACAAGTGTAGTTTTTCATTTGTTATGGCCGCACTGCGTTAAATTCTAAACACATTATGGTAACATAGAATGAAATGAATGAACTGGAAACAAATATTAAATGCTAAAAAGTTACATTTCACAGAAAACTCTACTCGAATCATACAATATTTACGCTGATAAAGCAATGTCACGTATTAATTAATGGGATAATCTCACATTTGAAGTCGCTGCAAATGTGTGTTGTGTCCACAATATGACATCTGTACACAGTTTTAAATTCTACTAATAATGTAAAGTATATGCCTGTGATGTTACAACAGAGTCTGTAGCTGCCATATAGTCCGCCTAAGACTTGACCTTAAGTTTAATATGGAATTATAACAATGAAATACCCAGCATAATTCATGGTAAAGGGTCCCTTCCACCAAATTCATCCGAAAATTTCATTCAATCAGGTGCATTCACAATTGACGAGTACAGTCATGTAACCTCGCCTTAAGTGGAAATTCACATTTAAATTATACGAAGTACGGATACTTATCACACGATTGCCTCTTATGTTACACACTGACAAGACACAAGCTCCCAGCCAAACTGTAATTGAACGCCATTTTCACATCCGTTACTTATTACATCAACATTACATCATTATTAATGTTCAAGAACAATTCATATGTTGCAGATGCCCACCGTGAAACCAATCCGTTTCACCCACCACCAATTCCCTGACGAATATAAAACACACAGCTTACACCATTCTGTTCAGCCTGCAGAAGTGTCTCATTAATAGCTCTTGTTCGCGTAGGCGTACCAGTTGAATAGTACTGATTCCAAACGTGTCACTATCGAACTTTCATCGAGGCAAGATTTTGCTCCGTTGGTGGTGCTAGAAAATAAACTTACGCTAACATGGAAAGAATGGGATATTTTATTTTAGTTGTCCGATCTATTTTGCATTAATCCCAACTACTTCCAACCGAGCTTTCCACATAGCGATTACACCACCTTTTACTGAACTGTGTCTAGAGTGCAAAACCATGTGCTTTTCCCCACAGTACCGAGCCTTCAAGTGGAGTGTTCTTCTGCAAGTCAACATAGCTGCACCTACTCAACACATAGCGTGCAGCAGTGAACAACACAGTGACCATGAAAAAGTCGTGGAGTTAAGAAGTGGTGAAACCCTACAAATCGTTTTAGGGATCTTAGAAGAGGGAAAGTAATGGCGTTTAACTAAGCCATTCCGGTATTAGCCTCAAGTAATTTCCGGAAACTGTGAATAACCGAAAGCAGTATGGCAGAACCGGAAATCGAACCCGGTCCTCGCAGATATGAAGCTCTAACATCAACTCGGAGCTCCCCTCCTAGCGAAAAGCCGGTATCGAACTTGCGATTGCTCCGTGTTATTATTACTGCTTCTCTCTTTTTGCAGAGACCTTCTTGCTATTCGATTACTTCAGACATCCAGCTACGCTGTTATGTCGACTCAGTTCGGATTGTTCAGCAATTGTGTTAGCGTTTTGCGTTCCTCTTCTGCTGAGGCGAGTTGCAAATGAGTCGGCCAGAGGAGAGCTACGTTAATCCCTCTTTGCCTCTCGCTCGCGCACTAATCGCAGGTAATGGCATTCCCTGAGTTAGCAGATAATCGATATTATTGAGTTTCTCTGATGATTCTATATTACCAGTATTACAGTGCCTATAACTTTTAGATGTAATTACCTGTGTCCAATATTGTATGGTCGTAATGTAATTTCGTCTCGGAGTAACGTGAGCTATGTAGTCAGAAGATTTGTACCCGCTTTGTGTCTCTGGAAATGCTTAGTTGTATTCAGCGCTGTGTTATTATCAAAGCGACTGGACTGATCACTGTTTGGGTATAAATATTAAGACGTAAATAATTTATTGCGATTAGTTTGTAATGTATCAATCAAATAACGATTTTCGGGAGGTATAAACTACACAAAACATTACTGTGTTAGAATCAGAATTAATTTCTTGGCATCATATGTTTAAGAAAAATGGGAATATCAGGTTACAAAATAAAGAGAGAAAATAAATTACTAACCTGATAGTGTAAGTTAAAGGCTGTTGATGCTAACGTTGTAGAAGACCATAGGTTGTGGTTGAAATAGTAGATCTTCGTGCTAATATGTACCATGACAATGGAATTATAATGCAGGTGGTTTGGTCAGTAGTATGCTAGGACTGTTTCACATTCACGCTCAATCATATGACAAAAGGCTATGTCAGTTATTAGTTTCAGCATTGTTATTTTAAAAAATACATCCTTTTTATGCCAGCTGTCCAATTTGTAGCTATGAGCACTTACCTCTGAACTCATGTTGAAGCACGCATTGTACACATCTTAACTGTTTCGTGTTTTGTTAAAATTGTGAAACTATTCAAAAATAAACTAAGAAGTTCCTACACAGAGAACTATGGCAAATACACGTTTGCATATGCTCTCCTGTCTTCTGCCCTCCTCTTCATGTCCTTGCAGTTTCCACTTGTGCTTGTTTTTTCCTATTACTCTCATCGCACAAACTAGTCCTTAAAAGGCGACTGTTCACAAGCACTCCTCTCTCAGCGAGTATCCCATCAGGTTCTTCTTTCTTTCTCTTATAACTTGCAATAGTTTCTTTCTCCCACAAACCCTTACCAGTACTTCAATATAACTCACCTTTTTCCATCGATCGTATCCTGCTTGTTTCTCCTCCACATCTCAAATGCTTCTATCCGATTTTCATTCCCTTGTCTTAACGTCCACCTCTCTGTCCCATAAAGTGCCACGCTCCATATGAAAAATTTGCCAATCTTTTCCCCAGAAAGTGCGTACCTACAGTTTCATTATTGCCAATTTTTCAAGTTAGACGTTTCTCCAACGGTGAACCAGCTACTCATCCAATTGCAGTCTCTCCTGGATGCATGACCTCTTTGCGTCTTTAGTTTAAAGTGTGCAGAATTGAGAGACCTTCATTTCGATTCTTAAACTGGGGAAGAAGTTATATAGAAGTGATCCAAAATCAGCAGTATGAAAATGTGGTATCGTTTCGATTCCAGCATCACTATTTGATCCAACTATTTGCGGACCGAATAATCACCGATGTTTTTTATTTTTTTTAGTTGTGGCTTTACGCCTTGTAGACGTCGATGTCATTAGAGGCTGGATGTGAATCGGAACAAGGAACGGGAAGGAAATTGGCCATTACCTTTTGAAGGATATATCCCGGCATTCAGCTCGAGTAATTTGGACCGAGGGTGGTAGTGTAACGGCTAGCGTTCTGGCCTCGCATTCGGGAGGACGGCGGTTCGAATCCCCGTCCGGGCATCCAGATTTGGGTTTTCCATGGTTTCCCCAAATCATTCCAGGTGAATGCTGGGATGCTTCTTTCAAAAGGCCATGGCCGAATTCCTTCCCATTCCTTGCCCCCCATCCTTTCCCGTCTCTAAAGACCTAGTTGTTATAGGAGACGTGAAGCAGTTAAAAAAAAAATCGAGTAATTTGGGAAAATCATGGAAAACTAAAATCTGAATACCCGGACGGGGATTCGAACTGGCGTCCTCCAGAATGCGAGGAAAGATCGTTAGCCACTCACAGATATCTGTTTATTAATGAGATTTAATACTATAGCGGTAATCTGGTATATGTTTTGGTAGAACTATACGAGGTCTATGAGAAAATAATGAGATTGGCAATACTTCGAGCGATCTAGCAACGCTGTGTCTACCGGTCTGTGCTAGACTGGTTTGCTCATCCCTTCCCCATGCTAAGTCTGAGTTTCAACTCCGTTCAGCCAACACATTATTTTTGACAACGCAATCGGTGATGTTGTTATTTTGTTGTGTGTTGCGAAAATGGAGCATCGGAATTTATAGCAACGTTGTGCAATCAAGTTTTGTCTTAAACTTGGGGAATCCACGAGTGTCATCTATGAAAAGTTAAAAATGGCCTATGGAGAACATTTCTCATCAAGACCACAAGTTTTCCACTGGCACAAATCATTTTTGAATGGCCAAGAAAACGTTTAAGATCAACCTTGCTCAGGGAGACTTACAACTTCAAAAACTGAAGAAAACGTAGAACGTGTGAGGGCTCTTGTTAGATTTTGACAGACGATTTGGACATGCGAAGGGTTTGTGCCAAAATGGTGCCAAAAAACCTAACAACTGTACAGAAGGACAATAGAATTTTTTTTATCTCAGAACGCCTTCCTGTTGTTCCTCAATCACCGTTATCACTTGATTTAAGTCCTTGTGACTAACTGACTATTTCCCTTTCCCGCAATTGAAACATGTCTTAAAAGAACGTCATTATGGAAGTGTGGAGAACATTCAAAATACTGTGACCGAGCAGTTAACAGCCCTACCAGTTGAAGCCTTTTCAGCGCTGCTACCAAGAGTGGAAACAACGACTGCGCCAGTGTATAGCTCCCCGAGGAAACTACTTTGAAAGGGATAGTATTATTGTTAAAAAAAATACTTTTGTAAATAAAAATTCATTTTCATTTCTTTTCTCACACACCTCGTATGTGTTTTTGATCATATGTAACAATTTAAATCTGATTAAACCTATTATTGGTATGAATGAATCTGCTACAAGCATAATCTGATTCATTCCACTAGAATCATATATTTGGCGCTGAATACAAGCCTTAAAGCAAAATATTGTAGTAATAATGATAATCCTGACAGGTCTTGATAGCTATAATCTAAACGCTGTTGCCGTCATTTTGCGTGGTTTCAAGAATAAGACAAAGTTGTCGTAATGCGAATTCATTCAGAGAGCGGGTTTAATGGAATCGTTCTCCTCCTCTTCACCTCAAGGGCAGCATTTAATACAGGAAGCGCAGCAATGAATCTAAATTAAAATCGCTGTTCCGCGACGGGCATCGCAGGACCCAGGCGCTTCGATTTCTCGGCGCGCCCAGGAGAATTTCCTCTGCCGCCACTTTTCTTCCGGCGCCCGAATGTAACACATTACCCAGAGCGTGAAAGAGCGTTCAATCTGGCGCACGCGAGCTACGAATTCTTTGCGGACGGCGCCAGATTATTATTTATGATAGCGGCTGGTTCACCCCTCTAGCTACCCATACATCGACCAGTGGCTGCGGAATTTCGTATACGCATTGTGTATCACATAGACTTTACTAAAATAAAACAATTAAAATCTGTATAAATCAACAACAACTAATATGGAAATAGAATTCATTACACGTTTAGCGAGACTACCTTTCAAACGGTGAATATAAATCAAACACATTTTTTTTTTTGTCAACACTCTTTTGATTGGTTTGACGGGATCCTCCATCCCTTCCTATCTTGTGCTAACCTCTTCATCTCCACATACCTCTTACAACCTACATCCTCAATTATCTGCTTCCTATATTCTAATCTCTTCTACAGTTCTTACCTTTGACTGTTCCCTTCACTAACAAATTAACCATTCCAGCATGTCTCAAAATATGCCCTACCAGCCTTTCTCTTCTTCCACAAACTTCTTTCCTCACCCATCATTTCCAAAACTTGTTCATTTCGTACTTTGTCTGTCCACTTATTTTACAAAAAAATATAAAAATCCAAGCAAAAACGAATTTTTGTGTTGGGAAACTTTTTAAAGCTTTAAAAATAGTAATGCACTAAATATTCATCATCCTATTTATGACATTCTTCATCAAATAATACATATGATTTTTGTCGCATACAGTCTGCATGAGCATCAGGTAGTCTAAATCTCTTATACAGTTATTTAGAGAAAATCATAAACTCCGAAAATATAGTCATAGTTTTTCTGTAAATCCTATCAGGATACAAATCGGCGTAAATTTTGTAATTTCTAATCAGTTGTTTCGGAAATAAAAGGGCGCTCGCTATTTTTGTTTTATAGTTTTCTGCAAAAGCTTCCGCAGACCGTGAAATTATGAGGAAAACCCTGACTTTTGAGATCTTAACATTGCTCTCACATTAAACTTTGTACCACCCACTAAAATTAGTTGAACCACAATTGTCTATTCAGCCAGGTGATCCTTGACACTTACACTGCACTATTTTGCTGAAAGTATAACTGCCTTATTCAGTTTAGTTTATCTCATACCACTCACATAATGGGGCATATGTGCCAGTAGCAGGTTATTTACACTCGAATTGAAATACGGGGATCGATGGTGGCTTGGATCAAGCTCTTCTTTCTCATGCATGTAGATCTCCTGTGGAGAGACTTGACTGATGAAAAATTTACTACGGATATCTCAGAAACAAACAATTCGTGACTAGGTTACAAATTTGGAAAACAGAGGTCTTGATTATAAAGCGAAAATATCCGGAATTTCAGTTGAGAAGATAAAGATCTGTGGTACGGAATATATCAGCACTGATATTACCTAATACTAGTGCTTAGAGAGGATCCAATCGTCAAACACATGCTTCAAAGTCCGCTGTGTATGTCTAAAGAGTAAAACATTATTTGTACCAACAGCAACGTATGATCATTTCCAATGTCTGACTTATATACACCACACAATACCTTCGCGTCTTTGAACTTTTCCAAAACCATGCAAGTTAATTATATCGGTTACAAATCTAATTTCCGCAAAACGAATTTATCTGTTTTTGTTTGTGGCTCCTGAAACTATTGTGTTTGTTTATTATAAAGTAGGTTCCATTCTATCATATAAATATCGAGAGAGGCCATGAGCAAGGATTTGTGTCCCACAATGAGACAGTTGGGGAAACGGGTAATGAATGCTCTCCACATTTGAGGTTCCCACGAGTTCCCGAAATCACCCCCGGTGAATTACTGAATGGTTCCTTCAAAGGGCCGTGGCCTAATTCCTTCCCGTTCCTTGCCCCTCCCTTCTTCGCCCTCCTCTTACTCTAACGACCATGACGTAGACGAGCTCCCTCATTGTGTTCTCGCCAACTTTGTTTGTCATGGAATCATGTGATAAGATATTTAAATTTTCTGCTCCACCAACCACTTTATCTTCCACCGTATAATTGCATTATTATCAGGATACTTAATAAACGGTTTAGTTTCAATGATATTTTTGTTTTCGTCTAATTTTTAAAAGAAGTACCGAACCGTTTTAGTATAATATATACAGGACTAACTGCAAAATACACACTTTCGAGAAATTAAAAAGAATATTCACACATAGAGTAGTACTGGAGTATACATTGTACACACATAAAAATTACCAACTTTTTGTTTTATTGCATTTATGAAAAGTAGTATTGGATGTATTTTGATGAAACGTAATGGGACGATTTAGTAAGAATGTTCTTTAAAATAAAATAAACATTACACAAAATATCTATTGCATTTTCGCAATTATCGGTATGCATGCGTAAAAATTACTATTTTCTTTGAATTTGTAAAAAAGCACTGGACCAAGTGATTATTTTTTAAGTATCCTATTCAACTTAGAAAAGATTCTAGCGTTATTTCTGATTAAATGGTGTATAAAATATTCAATATTTTATCAGTAAATTCAGTGAACCAGTTGCTGGAATTAACAGAAAGTAGTGTGAAGTGAAGTAAATACTCGACTGCGTGACTACAGTAACCATGGAAAACATGGAAGTTGTATAATTCTGAGGTGAGGTAATTTTTATTTTACTCCACGCCTTGTCAACGTCATTGGAAACCATCTGGATGCCGAATAGGGATGTGAACTAGCGTCCTGTCCGTAAGGGACAAATCTTTTATAGGACGGAAAATGGTTGGTAAAAATGTAACTGTATTGTTACCGTAAAGAGAAAAGGCAACAAACATAATTAATAATTAAATAAGTTGAATGATTTTTACTGATCGACATTGAAATTCTGAGCCCGATGTCGAGTGATTAGCAAGGAATAACGAGAGAATGAAACACAAAAAAGGAGATGGTAGACTTTATGAATCATGAATTTTAGTTGTGATCGGAAAGATTGAGGAAGTTATTTTTTATGAAGTGCTAAGATTTAATGAAGTCATCAGTGATTTCAATAAAAATGTGTTTAAAAGTGTCTGATGGGGTTAGCTTATGGTAAAGAATTAAAGTGGAATTAAATGAGCAATACAATACGAAAGATAACTATTTCAGGTAGTCAAGAATAAAATAGACAAAATATAAGAGCGAGCCGACATCCGACATCATAATTTCTCCATATATGACGCATAATGTGTTCAGGTGGGAAAGAAAAATACACTATACCAAGGTAATCTGAAATGTTTTTATTATTGTCTAGAAGTTAAAGACAAAGCTATTGAAGCGGAGCTACGTTAGGACCACCTGATGCACTCTTATATCCCGAACGCCGCTTAATTCTGAGGGGAGATACCATCTTTGTTACTATAATCTATACGGCTTCTAAGTTTTCAGCGAATAGTTAAAAGTATGGGAGAAAACTGGAAACAGATATGCGATGTCTGTTTCAGCACTTTTCTAGCAGTTATCCGAATGTTGAACTGAATTTATCAGCTGATATATAACAGTAAAATAATAAAGAAGAGGACTTCAAGGCAACAAGCAATAAAACGTATGTATGCAATCCGTCATAATCAACTACAACAACAATTTTTTTCTTCAGTTTAGCCTATAGCATTTGAAATGTTATCAGTCAGACTAGTAAGAGAATTAGGGGAAAAAAATAGGAATCAGTGTTTAAGCAGGGAACTTTCTGCCTTAAACAGTACTTAGAATTGCGGATTATGTTTTTGGGTTTCGAAGTACCAATAAAAACCCAGGGGCCGTCTCAATCATCATTGTCATGAATTCCACTTTGTGCTCGGATGTAACGTTGACCACAAATAAATTGTAAGGAAAGCTACAAAATATCTTGTGGTATTTTTATAGCCTGACAGGAAGTCGTACGGACTAAAGTGAGTCAGTTACTGGACGCTTGTTCTTTTATGAGCCTCCTCCCGACAGAGGTTTACTGTTGGAAGAGACGGAAAGCTGCAGTAAAGATCTCCCGTCCCTCTCGTACTCGTAGCAGCACACGCCAGTGTAGAAATAACCTGATTTTTTTTTTTTTTTTTTTTAAATGTCTTCAACGTTGCGGGTTGCCCAGTAATCACCCCCTAGCATCTGAAATTCCCTAGCTCCAATTTTTTATTACTTTTTTTTAGATTTTTTTTTTTTTTACCCTAAAGGGACAGTTGAAGGTTTAATTCTAACTAAAAGGATGAACTGGTAACGTTCAACGACGAATACAACCTTATTTTTTAAGTGGATAAGTTGTACGATGATTACTAAGATTTTATGAGTATTTAGGAATGAGAAAGAAGGAACTTGTGCTTTTATTCTTAAAATTACCCATATTATTATGGAATAATTCAAAGATAGTCATACCCTAAGCACCTGCATGGGGAACATAACAAAATGTTATTCCTAAGGCTTTCGCTGCCATCTTTGTTCATGATTAACAGAATTTCGGGGTATGCCGCGTTGTTTGCCAAATTGTGTTATTTTAATTATTAACTCACCTGCTCGGCATCTAACAAACAACATACCAAGACCATGTTAATTAATCGTAATTTACAATAAATTTTAAAAAGTTTACTTAACTACAGCCAGTAACAATATCATGACATATTTTCTGTTGCAAGGAAATTAGCTAAACAGTGGACATGTATTGGATTCTATTATAAACAATGTGTGAAAGATTTCTCTCCAGGTTCGAGTATAGCATGGTATATTGTTTTTACGAGTTCCTTCTAATTTTGTAGCCATGCAAATAGTTTATAAGAGCACAATAAGGGCTGGAGTTTAAAACGATAGAAACGCGAGAACGTTTTTAATTATTGCATCACATACATCTTTCATAGTTCGTGCGGCAAATGGCAGCTCTGCAATTTTTCCACAGTGAATAAACGTTAAGATCTATTTGCTTCGTTCTCGAGATATTAGATTTCCGGTAACAACCATAGAACTTCCACACTTTTTTTAAAAAGTGTATCGAATCATGATTGATATTTCATAGTTTAGCGAAATAGTTAATGAAAGTTGATGTTCTTTTTTTTTTTTTTTTTTTTTTTTTTTTTTTTTTTTTTTTTTTTTAAAAAAACCCTTCTACATCATTAGAATAGTACTGCAATTTTATTTTTCTAAAGTAAGGAAATTTTTTTCGAAGTAATGGTAAACATAATTTCTTATCGTCTGACAGGGAAATGAATGTGGAATTCTATTTACATTACACCCCTGTAGTGTTATAGTATATGGGTAGATGCTACTAGTTTATGAAGAGACTTAAAATGACGTTTCCTTGGAAATTATTTTCGTTGGTTTTTAATTTTTTTAGTTATAAGTCTTCTGGAAAGATGCAAAATTCTTCAAAATTGTCACTATCTTGTTAGCACTGGAGTTAACCGGTACCGTAATCTATCTTTTTTGGCATAGCCTTAGTACCTTGCAACACCAACCGCTTTCTCTAGGCGTTTTAACAGATAACAACGATCCTTATTTCTCAAAAAACGTTCTGCATGTTTACTATATATTTTCCGATGGTGATTTACTTACAGAACGATCCTCGCTGTTCGTATTTCACCAGAAAGGAAGCCCTGTAGAAAACGAAAATACTTTGTTTGCTTCGAGCACCATTATCTGAAGCGGGTCGGTGAGTGCTTTGACTTTCTGTGTTAGTGCAGAAGCATTTTAAGAACAGCATTGACATGCCGCATCCATAAATTTCCCTGCTATAGAAACGGCGAGTGAAAAGCTCCGCTTTTCCTTCGGTCTGCCTCAAAGCAGACACCGGGCGGGGGTGGGGAAGCGAGCTCTCTGGAGGGGTGGCTGGCAGCTGAACACAGATCAATGGCGCGCCCTCCCAACAGGAGGGTCTCCACTCTGAATGCTCTGACAGTCATTAGCGACCAAAGACTTCAGGTGAGTGCAGACCCTGGGGAGAGATTAATTGGATCCCGCCGAGAGGGCAGACCGCGAGCAATACGAAACGAACTCCACCAACTTGTCCGGAACTGTGCTCGTTTAGTTCCATTATACCTGCGAAAAGATCTCGAGAGGTACTTAGCGTGAATTAGGTATTGTATTCTTTGGAAGGATGAGGGGCGTTTACGACGAGGGCAGGAAAGAAAACTCCTTTCGCCAATGTCTACTACGCCATAGAAATCAAATTTTCAGAACCGAAATCCAGATGGTGAAGTGTATGACCACACAGAAGCTAGATCACTCATTCACCTGATCAGTAGCATCAGAGGGCTGTGAGTGTTTTATCAAAGACATAATCGGTAAAACGTATTGTCTGCGAATTCTCCGTACAGCAACCACAATCCCCGCCGATAATATTTCCTGCTGTCCTAGTATATCTGTTCAGTCTTAATTTGTGAAACCAGTGCTCCCGTGTACCCTCTACTAGTGTTGTCCGTAACTTCGTACTTGTATATATATATATACATTTTTATCTGCTTAACGTCTCTCTAACAGGGAGGTCTTTAGAGACGGGAAAGGAGCGGAGGGGGGCAAGGAATGGGAAGGAATTCGGCCATGGTCTTTTGAACGAAGCATCCCGGCATTTGCCTGGAGTGATTTGTGAAACCATGGAAAACCCAAATCTGGATTTCCGGACGGGGATTCGAACCGCCGTCCTTCCGAATGCGAGGCCAGAACGCTAACCGTTACACCACCACGCTCGGTCGTACTTGTATAGTATTAGTGTAAAGACCATTATCTTAAAATGTTCATTGTCATCATACCGACTGATACCTCCCCCCCAGGTGTCACTGAGAACCAAGCCAAGCGTGCTCTACTCGATTCAGTAGGGGTGAACAATCCATTGCGGATAAAATAATCCCTGCCTTATAGGGGGAGGTGCTTCTTCTTCGGGATATTTGATCCTAGCGACAATTATGTTGCTAACTGGACAGGACAATTATGTCCTGTGATTTTTTTTTGTATGGGTGAGGATCGATGATCATTATTGAGTAATCTGACCCCATAATATACAGGGTTAAAACGAAATAATCATTCACTTTCAAAATCCGATTTATTCAAAGATATTATACTGACAAATTGATTTATGAAAATTACCACAAAATATCCAAGTTTGTACACCAGGTGGCATGGCAGCACTAGTTCAGTATCTGTAACCGGTTCAGTTCAGTCTCTCAGGAAGTGGAGGCAAAGCGAGAAAATATTTTCTGCGTCCTAGAATACGCGAAATGTTCGTCTGGCATAGCAGTGCAACGTTCTTTCAGAAGGCAGTACGGAAAAGAACCGCATTGTAAACGAAGCATTTTGTGGTGATATCTCCAATTCAAAGACAATGGTTGTTTATGTAACTGTAAAAGCACCGGTCGACGACAAGTGTCATACGAAACAGTGGAGAGAGTGAGGGAACGTTACGTGACTTCTCCAAAGAAATCAACGAACCGAGCAAGCCGCGAACTTGGTATACCGCAGCAAACTGTTTGGAAGATTTTGCGAAGACGGTTACTATTCAAACAGTATCGTGTGCAGCTCTTGCAACACTTAACGCCGGAAGATAATGTCCACCGATTTGTCTTTTGCATCAGAATGCTGGAAGCATTAAAGGATGACGCTTTCACGGACAGGTTGATATTCAGCGATGAAGCGACATTCCATGCCACCGGAAAAGTGAATCGTCACAATGTGCGATTCTGGGGTACTGAAAATCGATGTACCCCAGAATTTGTGAAATTTAAAAAACAAAGTTGTATGGGCCATTTTTCTTCATTGAGAAGACTGTGAATGGTTCAGTTTACCTAGACATGTTGCAGTTATGGTTGTTTCCGCAACTAGCGGAGGATTCCACGGATTTGGTCTACCAACAAGACGGGGCACTCCCTCATTGGAACCTCGATGTTCGTGCTTACCTGAACCATGAACTCCCGCATCGCTGGATTGGCCGTGTTGGTGATAATAACCTCGCTTTCTTACCCTGGCCTCCCAGGTCGCCGGTTTTAACGCTATGTGCCTTCTTCCTTTGGGGGAACATTAAGGACATTGTTTACGTACCCCCCACTATAGAAGCGCTGAAGAAACGGACCAGTGATGCATTGATAAACATTGAAGCGATCACGCTACAAAATGTGTGGAATGAATTGAACTACCAAGGGGGGGGGGGACGTAGAACATTTGTAGAGTGAGCGTTAAACTTGGATATTTTGTGATTATTTTCATATACAATCGTATTTGTAAGTATAATATTTTGGAATAAAACGTTTTTTGAAAGTGTATGATTCTTTTGTAGTAATCCTGTACTATCCCGATTTCGATTATTCATGGTTTCCCGAAATCACTCCAGGGGGATGCCGGGATGGGTCCTCTAATAGGCCAGGGCTGAACTCCTTCCAGCTCCTGTACCCTATCCATTTCCTTTGAGCGAGAGGCGCTTCATACCTCTTGCACCCAGTGGTACCCTGTGCTTTCCCGGGGCATCACGAACACCCATTTTTTGTTTTTGTTTTTTAAAGGACTGTCATCAAATAACTGCCAAAACCTGTAACCGTGAAATAAGATTAAATTCAGCATAATTTGGTTGGTCTGTGTCGGGGTAAAAGGTAGCATATCTTTTTCTGTGTTCAATGTTTGCAGCTTTTCTACAATAAACTTCAAGATTTTCAGGATGGCAACTCAAGAGGGAACAGCGAAAAACTGGTTAGATTTCTTTGCGTAGGAATCACTTCGAATTGGATTCTGTTGCACAATTCCGTAGAATTTACGAACTCGTGTTTTATTCCAGATGCACTGAGAGAATTTAACCGCATAATAGCTGGAGTCATTTTGATGGTGGACGTTGTTTATTGAAGTATATCCTAACCCATTTCCACCAATTTAATACAAAATGCTTTTTCTGACGCAGCTGCTTCTCAATTTGTTACTAACTAGGATCGTATGTAGATTCAAGAGTTTCCTCCATATATTTTTTTATGTAAAATCACCCGGAGATGAAACGAAGTCACGCCTTCTACACAAGGAACGATTCTACACGGACCATTTGCTTTCCCCCGCTAGCAACATTCAATTAAGCAAACAGAATATCCCGGTAAGATAAAATCAAACAACAAAAGCATGTGAGCCTATCTTCTATATTGTTTGGACAGACTAGGACAAGAAAGATATTTTGAATCCTAAAACCATTATTAGGTGAAAGCAAAGGCGATCAGCTACCACACCTCACAACACAAATGAAAATGTAAGTAGATATTGAAAGATAAGTACACTTCGTTTTTAACATACCGAAAAGTCATCTATATATAATTGTAAAAAAAAAAAAATATAAAAAAAAATCAGTAAAAGTTTTGATCACTGTAGATATCTGATCAAGAATAAATGTAATTTCTATAATAATTGCACCGATGTTTTATGGATAAACTAGTGTAAGCCCTAGAGGGCTTTTTGAGCCTAGAATAGTTTCAGTTAATGGCGGAGGTCAGCTAGATTAGATGTGGGTAAAATACGAAGCTGACCTATGTTTCACCATAGAATAAATTCTCTCGAGTTTGAAGGGACTTAGAAATAATAATAGAAGTATTAAATACATGCAAGAAGACCTAAAATTAGCTAAAGATGCCACAGTAAGTAACGTAATGACCCAGCTCAGTGAACACGCAATAAATGAAACAAGCAAATAAAATGATGAAAATCACCCAATTCTTTACTTCCACTAGCCTTAACGTCACGTCAGATGTGACGTTAGGTCCAGTGTTAATACCTACATACACGCCGAGCAGTGTGGCAGTAGTGCAGTAGTGACAGAAAAAGTACAATTTTGTTCTACGTTTTTTCATCCGTTATGTTATACAATATCTTTTTAACTGAATTGACGTATTTAGTTTAAATTGAAATGCTACGAAAAGCAATGTTAATTAAAGTACTCAGGTCTTTCATTACTTTTGATTTACTTAGCAACTGAATTGCGTTCGTAGCCTCTAATTTGCCGGCTTCGGTTGCGTAGGGGGTAGAGTGCTGGCTCCGCGTGCCGAAGGTCGCCGGTTCGATTCCGGCTGCGGGGATGGGTGTTTAAGTGATGTGTCTGTGAATGTCATGTCCGTCCAGTGGTGTGTCTAATTAGCTGGAAAAAATTCATCAGGGTGGCTGTATGATCTCAGACGCCGAAATCCATTAAAAAACATTTTAATTTCTAGTAACATCTCTGATCGCTGACGTCAGCTCCAGCCAATAGCTATCCAGGAGAGTCCGGAGCAAGCCAACGAAATTGTGAAGCAGATCATTTATTATTTTAAATGCAGCTGCGATTGTAACTTGGCATTGTTTCAGAACAGTTAACAACTAGACAAGTGTATTATACTTCACCAATAGCTGTTTGTAATTTTGCAGAGAAATTGATTAGGGGTTGTAAATTTAACTCCGTTTATTTAGATCACAGAGTAGGGATATTTCGACATTGTGATACATTTTATGATTTGGCTTAAGAAATGCATTTTGAAGCCTAACGTGCTAGTAAACTAGCGGCTCAGGCGACCAGCTTTCAAGGAAGACGAAATACACAAAGTTTCTTTATTACAATAAACCGAGCGTGGTAGGCGAACGTCCGGGCATCCAGATTTGGGTTTTCTATCGTTTCCCTAAATCACTCCAGGGGAATTCTGGGATGCTTCCTTCAAAAAGGCCATGGCCGAATTCCTTCCCGTTCCTTGCCCCAATCCCATCCTGCCTCTAATGACCTCGCTGTCGACGAGGCGTAAAGCCCAAGCAAAAAAAAAAAAAAAAAAAATTGTACAATAAGTAAATACTGAAATTACAAGAACCTGTTTGAAAATAACACACTAACAAACAAACAAAACAAATACTTAACTCGTAGGCCAAATTAGTCAATCATTGTTTCAACAATCCATTCAATCATCAAAACTAACTGTCACTTTATTCTTGGCTGTCTGGGTGGCGCCGCGTCATATTCCTTGTATTCGACGTTTCGAAAATCATTCTGTGGTCTTCTTCCAGAACACAGAACGATGGTCGAAACGTAGTCTACAAGAAATATGACGCGAAGCCACCTGGACAGCCAAGAATTAACTCTGGTCGTGGAAGCCTACGATTACATATAACTGTCAGTTAATTCCATGGATAACTGTTCCGCTTGTAAAATCACTAACATTGCAGTTATTGTAAGATAACAATGACTGTAGAGACAATAGGATGTCTTCTTAAGAAAGAATGGTGTAAAAGAGTCTTAAGTGGTAATGCTAGCAGACTGATCAGACCCTGGAATTTTATACCATGAATTGCTTTTTAAGACTCGAAATATATGTACGGGATGATTTTGTAACTTAATTCACAAAAATATGTAATATGTTCGTAATTATTCAAATGAACATCCGTAAATTTGAGGCTATTGCATTTGAATACGTAATGGTACCAACAATTATTTGAATTTCTTCTCACTAACTGTGTGAGAATAATACTTGAAACTCCTGCAATTATTACTTAATACTCGTAAACCGTAGATTAATATTTGACATCGCCCATTGCTTAGTTTATAATCGTTAAAGCAGGAATAATTCTTATTGAAAAATGTTCACTTTTCCTTTACTGTTAATAAGATCCGTAATGGCTAACGGTATAGGTAAAATCTATGTAATAATCGGAGCCAAAAACGGGATGAGCTTACAAATAAACTCTTTTCTCGTAGGTAAATACGCTGTGACTGGAAATTCACACTAACAGTAGGCTATAGAACCTGCTTATCGATAGGATTACGAGATTAATCGACGCAGAAAAGAAAGACACTTGAGGTACACTTATCGTAAAAAAGTGGAGTATCTCAATTAAAATTGTGTCCAGTTACTGGAATTTCTCTGCAGTACACCGGAATAGCTGTTACTTTCAGGCGAATGAATCTCATGTTATTAAAACAGGAATGAACGATGGAAGTTATAAGGTAAAGAAGACCCCGCCATTAATCAGCGCGCTGCGTCGCGACTAAATTACCCGGTAGCGGAAGTGGTCTGGCTACGAGGACATAAATATGTCGCCCAGATTATCACTCGGTCCTTCTTGCGGAGGCGTCGCCCATGCGTCTTGCGGCTAACGCCCACTGGCTGATTGGAAATTAACATCCCGCTGGGAGCCGGCAGTCCGCGGGATTGCATTTTCTTGCTTACCACCAGGTGCCATGGCGACTGCCACGCTGCTTGTATCTCTTTGGCTGAGGTCTGGTTTGTGAGCAGCACCGTCACGAAAATTGCAAATCGGTGGAGACGCCAGGAAGAGGTGGGAAAAGTGACTCACTAAAAAGAACGACGCTGAATTGATTACTCAGTGTTAGAAACAAGTTTTTTTTTAATGGTTCATCATTTCGCTAGTTTGTTAGTTCACTACTTTGCTAGTTCGCTAGTTTGCTATTTCGCTAGTTCCCTAGTTCGCTAGTTCACTAAATATAAAAGGAATGGTTATTTCCGTTTTGAGTGTAGTATATCTTGGTTTAATTTACATTTAGACTGATTTCATACTTTAATCTCACAAGCGGTTACTGTAATTTACTTTTCTATTAATCCTAAAATATTTTAAAAATATTATCGGATTGTGTCAATGAATTATTTTACGCAGAATAGGTCATTTCGAAGCGTCAATGGAATTTTGTTTGTGTTGCTGGAGAATTTTTACAATATTTTGATAGTAATAAAACATCTGAGATCAGATAGAATGAAGAAATACTGGGAGAAGAAGAAAACGCAAGCATCCAAGAAGTGATTGATCTGACGTACCCCAAAGATGGGTGATTCGGAAAAAAATAATATTTTTATTAAATGATAAAACGACGCCAATGCAACTGTATTTGTAGCTTCATTGCCGTACGCGTTTCACCTCTCATCGAGGCATCCTCAGTGACGAATCTTCACATTGATGTATCTAGGAATTACGTTATTGTTTTTACACATCTTATTGAATTTGATGTTTGCTATTATCCTGTGGAGTTTGAAGTGTGTTCTTTTGAAGATCTTGTAGAGGCCTATAGGAAATGCCTGGCAGGGCTGATTCAATGCAGTGTTGTTGTAGGCCGTTTTTCCGCAGTCATTTTATCATTTAATTTACTGAGCTACTGCGGAAAAATGGCCTACAACAACACTGCATAGTTATTTTTATATTAATTAATTTATGGGTACGAGCACAAAGTATAGCCACGTTTACAAAACTTTTTGCGATGAATCAAATCAAATTCAAGTTGCTGTTCACAAATAATATTGGAGAGGGAAGTGGTTGCTAAAAGACGCCTTACAAGGACTAGTTTGTGGAAGGAGAATGAGAGGAAGGAGGTGCAAAATTACAGACAACATCAGAGAAAACGGCAAATACATGGAACTGAAGAGAAGGGTGAAGACAGAAGAGTATGGAGACCGGCCATGTGAAAACCTTCCTCAGTGCAGAACACGGATGATGAGTATTTCTATAATATTCAATAGGATAAGTGAAGGGGCGTCATTAGGCTTGTGTTTCACATTGTACCTCTGATGGAAACAGACGCCAAATTACTTCACAAAACATCATTTTATTTCTAGAGCTCATCATTTCAAAAGCGAGAGTACCATGGCCTGCCCATCGGTCAGCCAAAATTATCGATTTTTTTTTAATTACGCTTAATTTACTCATACATAAATATTTATGCTTCTTCAATGACTAGTTGTTAAAATTATTTCTGTTACACATATTGCGTGATAATAGTTCACTTCCTCAAATCTGCAAGACGGATTTAAAATTTAGATATTCAAAGGAGCAACAGTAACTTTAAAACGGTCGGCGGCTGCGTGTCAACATAAATTTCAAACTTCGAACTTAAGTCTCCTGAAATTCAAATTACCAACACAGAAACAGGAATGGTTTCTTTTTAACTACCAACAGGAAAAAGTCAAAACAAATTTGATTACAATAGCCTAATATTTTGTATTTCAAAATTTCCTTCCTCTGCAAATAAGCCAACGACGGACATTTAATTCAAAGATAAATTATCAGAAGATTCCCGCTGCCCCAAAGTTCCAAAAGAATTTACACCACATTTGAAATTTTCTATCATTTACTCTTTTCAACAGTAAGGTCCGAAAAAAACTATTTGATGTAAATTACGGAAGCGCTATAAAATTAAAATTGTCCCTTCAAATTTATTAATAAAATTAATTCCAGTTCCTCTATAAGTATCCTCGGAACCGTGTCCATTGATTGCACAACTTAACTCACTCTTAACTGAAAAAAAATCTCCTCTGACCCAATCTATTTCGCTGGTAGTGATATTGAAATAAAATTTATATTAAAATAGCTTGGCTGAATCGTCCCTAGTTCGGGACACTGAATTTAATCTGTGGATCTGCAGACTATTATTCTGAGCCCTTACTATACCTTCTCAGGGACTTACGACACTCTAGCCACCACTCTGTCAAAATCAATTACCTCCCCCCCCACCCCCATAAACGTTGATCAGATTTCAGTTACCAAACGAGATAACCAATGCATCACACCATCTAAAGATTGCGTTTCCCGACTTTGTCTTCTCCTGGGGGTGGAGACATACGCATCCCCTCAGATTCGGCGATGGATAGGCGCCCTCCTAGTAGATCACATCTATTTATAATATCTCAAACTTTCGTCATATGATGGAACCTAGTTGAAGCCTCGATAATGTGTCGTTATTCCAGTAAGCATCGGTGGTGCAACTTTTATCTTTCGCGCTTCTCTAACCATTGCTTCAAATCTCCCAATGTTGCCTGAAACACTCAAATAAATCCCTAAATGCACTAACGTAATGTTACTTAGTTTTAATGCAAACTGGTTTGCTGATGACTGATTTCATTATAAAATTTTTCAGCTGTCGCATTGGATTGGTTAATGTTATATATCAAGTGAGTCACACTTTTCCTTGTTCTTGCACACTGACAGATCTTTTGAACAATTTTAAGATCTATAAAGGCTGAGATATTATCTGGTAAGTAAGCAATAGATAACTGTAATCTCTGATATGTGTGCGTATCTGTGAAATATGCAGACAATACCGGGTGTTTCTAATGAATAACGGGGATTTAACGCTTTGTAGTAATGATTACGTAAAATGTTAAATTATAATTATTACATGAAATGATAGAACAACTCAAACAGTTTTGTTTGTTGGTACCTGTGCGCATGTGCACGTAATGTTTCCTCCGTCATCCTTTAGAAAGCGCTAATAGAAAAAATGGTGACTAGTGAACAGAAAGATTTTTGTGTTCTGCAGTTTGCAAAGACCGAATCTGAAGTTACCGTGTAACGTGCCTTCTGGATTAAGTTCAGATGTGATCCCCCAAGTGATAATACCATCCGTAGATGGGATCATCAGTTTAAAAATACCGGCTGCCTTTGCAAAGGGAAGAGTGTGTTGAGCGAGTGAGAGAGTCTTTCACGCGTAGCCCGAAGAAATCATTTCGAGACTAGACGTGAATTATCAATTCCGGTGACGGCTGTTTGGAAAGTTTTATGGAAACGCTTACAACTACGTCCTCACCTTTTGCAGTAGTTACAGGCTCTAAAGCCTAAAGAACAACTTTGCACGAGGATGAAGATTTTCTGCATCATGTTGTTTCCAGTGATGAATCGACATTTCACCTCATAATGTGCGCATCTGGGGCTCAAAAAATTCTCACGAGATGGTACAATTCCAACGAGACTCCACTACACTCAATGTTTTTTGTGCCATATTTCGGCAGAAAAGTTTATGGGATTTTTTCTTTGGAGAAACAACTGTAACTGGTACACCTACCTTGATGCTCTGCTATGGCTATTTCCCCAATTGGTAGAAGACGAACCAAATAACTTCATTTGACAGCAAGATGGTGCACTGCCTCGCTGGCATAACGACGTACGCGATTGGTTGAACGTCACTGTACTCGACAGCTGGATTGGGCCCAAAGACAGAGCTTGTTTCGCATGGCCTCAACGCTCTCCCGATCTGTCGCCATGTGATATCTACCTGTGGGGGTTCATAGAGGATCGTGTGTGTGTGCCTCCACTACCAGCTGACGTACAGGATTGAGGCAGCTATTGCAACAATTACACCACAAATACTAATCAAAGTTTAGAAAAAAAAAGGGCTGTCGACTTGATGTGTGCCGTGTGACGAGAGGTGCTCACATTTAACTCTTGTAAGCTTGTAGGTATAACTGTTTGAGTTGCTCTTTCAATTCATGTATTAATTACAATTTGACGCTTTATGTAATAAATACTACAAAGCGTTAAAATCCTGATAAATATTTAGAAACGCACTGTATCATAATTAACACTAACCGTGAGCTAAATATGTAGTGCTTCCTGGATCCGAGACTGTTGAGAGACGAGACAGAGTGGAAGCTCGTTACACTGTGTCGAGGAGCCGCGGAGAGTACACAGCCAGCCACTCGTGGTCTGCTGGAAAGCCTCGTTTGAGTGGCCAGCAGGGACTTGTCTTCCAGAGGTTCCCAGCAGGTGTTTGCCGATCGCCGTTTGCCTGCGCGCCCGAGCAAATCCCTTAAGGAGTCCCCGGGGGTCCGCTTTATCGCCGCCAACGAGAGCCGACCCGGGCACGTCCAGGATTCCTTCCCCATTTTCTTAAAGGTTACGAGAAAACCGTGGAAAAAGTGGCGTGGGGTAAAAAGAAACGAAGGAAAGTAGCAGAGGGAAGATTCATAAAAGAGAGGAGTCAAACCCCCCTCCCTTCTGGGAGGCGAGAAATCATCAATCATACTTATGGAGATTTATCGGGTGGGGTACGACTTGGGGTTTGAAAAGAAACTGCCCATTAGGCGCGCCGGAATGGAGCCGCCCCACCCCCTCCCAATTCTGAATGATAACAATGATATTTAGTGTTCGCTATCTGCGAGGCGCGTGTAATTGAATGGAGGTTCCGCGGCGCAGGCAGTAACTCAGCGAAATGAAGTCGCAGGTGTCCGCCGACTCCTGGCCACTCGCCCAGCCGACTTCGGCCCTTTCCGACTCCCTTCGGATCATGTCGTCCTCCCCAGAAGGCAGCGTGATCGCCGCCGGTCTCTGCGCAACGGATTCGCTTCCTCAGACATTTCCTCCGCCGAATGAGCTGCCTGTTTAGTCGAGCCTGATTTATAACTGCTCCACCCCCCACCCCTCCTGCCATCCCCCTACCACCGTGACATCACTCTACCCTCCCTCCCTCGATTTCCCCTCTTTGTGTCCTCTTGCCACTGCTTTCTTTTCGCCGACGGATGCCACTTGCCGCCTCCTCCCTCATACTCCAAAGTTAGAGTTGGCTTTGGATGTTTTTCATTTTATATAACAGCTCGCGCTATGCTCCGGTATGCAGACCTCATTTCCTGCAGTCGCCAGCGAAAGGAAAACACAACTCAAAAACGTTTTCAGCGCGGCGAGAAACAATGGTTGAGGCGCTAGCTACGGTGCAGTTTAAGCCCTGGGAGAGAGCAGTAAATCTCGGCGGATTGCGCTCAGGCTAAAGGTATTCAGCACCGCCGCCGTTGTTGCACTCGGAAGCAAAGTGCTGTCCCTCTTCGGAAGATACCGGTGGGGCCATTCCGCATAATGTTGTATCGGAATGTCCTTCGACGGGTAAACGAAATGTGGGTCCAATTTCCTGAGTTACTGAACATCATGCGATTCGGTCGGATTGCCTAATAACTTCTGCCAACCGTTTGCTGCATCATATTCGAGATACAAAGACCCAACAGTTTTTTATTTTTGTGCCTACGTTCTCTTGAATTAACCTATAATTTACCCGCTGAAGTTTCATTATTATCATATATTGGACTAACAGTTACACAAAATATCTATTGGACAGTCCATCAATTTTTTTTTCTTATAACCCCGATGGGGAAATTATATTCTGTTTAATTTACCATGTGTCTAAATGTTATACTTGAACTTCCGCCTTTGCCCCACAAGCAGAAGAATTTGATGAAGATAGTAAAGATCAGAAAATGTGTGCAAATAATTAGTCAAAACTGAGTAAATAACATTAAATTAAAATGCTTATCTATATAGTACAAACTGTATCATAAAAATTAAATTAAACTAACTCCTAAGCGAGAAAAGCATTTAAATTATTACGTAGAAGTTATTGGTTACAAAGTATGTTTGTTTTTAATGTTAATTGCATTGTTTATTTTGATCCGGTGTTTTATTAGCATAAGAAATAAATAAAATATTTCATCTGGGCATAAATTGGAATTTAAAAAAAAAAAAATATATAATCGTAGTCAGTGAAGATCTAAAATAAATCTTTGACGTAAATCCTACAAGGTTATTAATTGCTTTCTGTCATCATGTTATTATAAAAGGAAAATAACCACTGAAAAATGTTATCAAAGAAATCGGATGTCTTCGGAGTAATGTTCTCAGTAATTAAACAGATCTTCAGAAACATTTGAGCAGGCCTATGAACTATTAAAGTCTCAAGCACTTGATTTAACTGTGCTGCGATTGTAATATTAGGTATTATTCTGGAGTATATAATATTCAGTGTAAGAAATCAAATGTACGAACAATTCACCTAAATTTCCTTTACTCAATGAACAATTAACTTGAACTTTACTAAGTACTAACGAAGTCATTCATGCGATGCTTCATGCTAGTGCTCAATTGTTTCAGAAGTATTGTTACATAACAATCGATGAATTTTAATTACCGCAGGATCCATGTGATCAATGCGGTACTGGCTTTGATCTTGAATGTTTGTTGTAACCGCGACGCAATATCAATTACGAATCTAATCACAAAAAGATGAAGAATTTTCAAAAAATAAAAATAAAATCAGTAAACAAAGACAGTGGTGAAACCTCCTATTTAAAAAACGAAATTCTTTGATGAGATTGTAATATTTACTAAACATATGTCCCATTATCATATCAAGATTGCATGCAGGGTTTTCAGTAGGCTACTTTAAAAAATAGCCGTCATTAGTTATTGTTACTAGATGAGTCAGAGTCAGGTGAAAGGTCAGGTCTTTTTTTTTTGTATGTGTTTGTTTTGATATTGGATTATTATTTCGTATATAATATAAATCAAGTGTACATTCAGAGGTTTTCCGTAAGATCCAAGTGATAATTACTTTACCTTAAGTTTTATCACAACGAACAACTTACCTAAAATTACTTTACTAAATAAACAATTTACTTAAACTTTACCAAGTACGAACGAAGTCATCCTGTATGCGACGCGACTCGATGCGATGCTTGATGCTAGTGTTCGATTGTATCAAAAGTAACGACTAACGATTCGAAAGTAACGGGTGCTGATTGGTTTAGTAACGAATACATACGGGTGCAATATTTCTCTTTACTTTCACAGCTCTAACTACTACTCGGCTGGTGAAACATCGTACCTGTAGATAATTTATTCAGTAATGTGAAGTAATATATCTGATGTATGATACGATTTTTACGGATGATCGTCTTGTTTTATCTCACGGTTCGTAGTTTAAAGAAATCAAAACATTAATTCATACACTTGGAGATATCTACTGTTATCGTCGTTGTATGTCTAGAGAACTAATTAAGGCAGTAGAACTACATCGCGAGCTCCAAACGTGGGTTCAGTTGATGGTTGGTCGAAGTAAACCTGTTCTGTGAGTTTTAGTCGTTTTCGAAATTTTGTTTAGACGACAGACAAACCTGCGTTAACCTTCAAAACAGGAAGTAACAGGAAGTAGTCAATAAATTAACGCTTTCATCGACACCACTCAACTGTGTCGTTAATAATGGCCGCACAACCAACTTTTAGCGAAGATTCGAGCATACGGTATATCTGATCAGATTTGCGAATAGATACGCGATTTTCTAACTGGTCGATCACAGCATGTCGTTGTTGACGGGGAAGCCTCTTCTAAGCTAGATGTTACTTCTGGGGTTCCTCAAGGCAGTGTAATAGGACCACTTCATTTCCTAATTTTTATAAACGATCTCAGTGACAACGTTAATTTCATGTTGCGATTGTTTACTGATGTTGCAATTATTTATAGGGAAGTGAGGTGCTCTGACGATTGCTTAGAAATTCAGCACGATCTGGATGTTATTTCGGAATGTTGCCAAGTAATTGACAGCTTACGCTTAACGGTAAAAAGTTCAAGGCAATGCAAATAAGTAACAAACAGACCCTGTTTGCTCACGAGTACAAAGTTAACAATTCAGTTGTTGACACGGTTGATTCCCTGAAGTATCCAGGCGTAACAGTACAAAGCAACATGAAATGGGACTTGCACATAAATTCCGTCGTAGGCAAAGTTAATTCTAGATTACGATTTATAGGTCGTATTTTGAGAAGTTCTAATGCTCATGAAAAGGAAACAGCGTACAAAACACTAGTGCGTCCGCATTTAAATTACTGTTGTGGAGTTTGGGATCCATATCGCAAGGGACTGATTGACATGTTAGAGAAAGTAGAGAGGAGAGCCACTGGATTCGTGGCTGCTAGTTACAGTCCTTACGAAAGTGTCACAGAATTGATACATAGATTGGTATGGGATTGTGTGGTAGACAGACGACGTCGTTTTCGTTTGAATTTATTGGATAATATGCGAAATTCTTTAATTTACGAGTGCAATGAGACACTTCTTCCGCTAACGTATTTAGGTCACGGTGACAGGACGGATAAGATTCGAGAAATAAGATGCCGAACTGATACTTTTATGTATTCGTTCTTTCCTCGTTCTGTTCGGGATTGGAATACACAGTATTAGGATTGGTGCTTAGCACTCTCTGCCACCCACAATATTTGTGAATTGCAAAATGGTCAGATTGCGACAACGTTACTCCAATCACTAGACCCCTGTGACAGCCTGCAGTCAATTCTTTGAGGTCGATATTCTTGATAAAGCTCGTAAGCTGTATCTCACCATTGCTCTACAGTACCATCCTTGTCCTCTTTTATACCCCTGAACCATGAGAAAAATCCGTGACCCGACATCTGGTTTACCTTGAAGTGTGACCATGTCACTGTATGTTTAGACTAAACCTGTAAAATTATTGCGAAGAAAACTGCTACAACTCCATCTAGGATCCTAAAGACGAGCGTGTTTCGTGTACGTTACACCCTCCTGCAAATCGTTTACAAACAACACCGTAAGATTATCTACATCTACATCTACATATATACTCTGCAATTCACAAAATTGTGGGTGGCAGAGGGTGCTCAGCACCAAAGCTAATCTCTTTGTTGTGCATTCCAATCCCTAATGGTACGAGGGAAAAAAGAATTCATATAAGAATCATTGCGGCACCTTATTTCTCTAATCTTATCTCTCCTGTCATTCCGGCTCAAATAGGTTGGTGGACGAAGTATTTCCCTACACTCAAAAGTGAAAGTGGGAGTACTCATGTTTACCAATAAGTTTAAACGAATCGTGCGTCGTCTATCTACCAGAGACTCCCAGCCTAGTCTACTAATCAGTTCTGTGACGCTTTCAAAAGGACTGTAGCAAGCGGTCACGAATCGAGCGGCTCTTCTCTGTACTTTCTCTATACTTTCGATCAACCCCTTACGAAACGGATCCCAAATGGCACAACAATAGTCCAAATGTGGACGCACAAGAGATTTGTACGATATCTCCTTTGTTTGTTCATTACAATTTTTCAAGATTCGACCTATGAATCGCAGCCTAGAATTAGCTCTACCTACCAACGAATTAATGTGTAAGTCCCATTTCTTGTTCCTTTGTACTGTTATTCCCAAATATTTCATAGAATCAACCATATCAATAACTGAATTGTTTATCTCGTATTTCTGAACAATTGGATTCTTTTTGTTAGTTATGCTCATTGTCTTGCAGTTTTTACAATTTAGCGTAAGTTGCCACTCAGCGCACCATGCCAAAATAATATCCAGATCACGCTGAATTTCTAAGCAATCGGCGAAATTCCTTACTTCCCTATAAATAACCGCATCATCAGCAAACAATCTTTTCACTTTGTCTCCGAGATCGTTTATAAAAATTAAAAAAAGAAGTTGTCCTATTAGACTTCCTTGAGATACCCCCGATGTAACATCTAGACTAGAAGAACTTTCTCCTTCAACGACGACATACTGCGACCGACCAGTTAGAAAATCTTTTATCCATTCACAAAGCTGATCCGATATACCGTACGCTCGTAGCTTCGCTAAAAGGCGGTTGTGTGGCACAGAGTCAAAGGCTTACTGAAAATCTAAAAAAATGGCATCTACTTGTGAACCTGCATCAATAACTTTCATTACGTCGTGTGTAAATAGTGCCAGCTGTGTTTCACATGATCTTTTCTTCCTAAATCCGTGTTGATTTGTTTTAAGCAAATTATTATCGTCTAGAAATTTCATAATGTTCGAGCATATAATATGCTCCATAACTCTACTACAAACAGATGTTATAGATATTGGACGATAGTTTCTAGGATCACTTCGATCACCTTTCTTGAAAATCGGAGTTACTTGCGCGATTTTCCAGTCTGAAGGTACTTTTCGCTCTTCTAATGATTTACTAAATATATCAGACAGAAATGGGCCGATTTCCGCCGCATATTCTGAAAATATTCTTACTGGAATTCCATCTGGGCCCGGTGTTTTCCCCCACTTCAGGAGTTCTAATTGCTTTATGATACCTGCAGTATCTATCCGTAATGATTCCATCACCAACTCGACACGGCGTGGGAAAGGGAACACTATCCTTATTTTCATCAGTAAATGAATTTTTGAATACAGTATTTAGTATGTTAGCTTTATCGCGGCTTTCGTTAACCTCTGAACTTTCACGAATTAGTGCTGGTATATTGCTATTGGTAGAATTGACTTTTCGTACATACGACCAGAATTTCTTTGGGTTTTCTGTGAGACTCTTAGAGAGAGAGTTGGAATGAAAATCGTTGAAGGCCTCACGCATTACATTCTTAATACGTCCTCTTAACTCAGCTAAGGTTTCTAAATCACTGCGACACCCCTTCCTTCTTGAGCGTGCGTGTATCCTCCTTTGTTTTTTGAGTAATCTTTTGACTTCGCATGTGTACCACGGTGGATCATCCTCCCCATTTATTATCCGCTTCGGTATATGTATATCCATACCTTCCCTGACTATTCGTATAAATCGATGCCACATCTCTTCAACGGTGTCATTTTTTGACTTGAAGTTATGGTAATTATTCCTCAGGTATGTTCTAAAACACTCCTTAGAGGCCTTATTGAATTTGCATACAATCCGCCGTTTTCTCCTTTTTCGCTTGGTCATTAGTCTGATAGTTGCAATTACCGCTTTGTGATCGCTTATACCTGTGGTCGTTGAAATTTCGGTAAATAATTCTGGCCTGTTGGTAACCAGCAGATCTAAAATATTTTCGCTAACGTTATTATGCGGATGAACATATTCCAGCGATGAATCTGGTACTTTTTAATTACAGTTCCTCTACCACTCAACAAGAAGGTTTGTTAGAGCCTGGGATAGAATAGAGACACACTCTAAGGGAAAGAAGTAAAGCAGCTAACTAGTGGGAGGGGAGGAAAGAAGGATAGTGCGTGCAGAGACGTACTGTTGCGTTTCCCGCCCGCTCATTACGGGAGTTGTGGCGGCTCGCTTGGCCTGTCCCCCACACTCTCTCGCGTTCTTGCGCAGATCTTAACTGCTGGATTTACGATGCTGTGTTATTCGTACGGCCAGTTAATTCGCCGCCGGGGATTTACTGCCGGGCGGCAGGGTGGGGCGGACGCCCCCACCCTCCGCCACCCCCTTAATGCTGCAATTACACAGCCAGCTCGGCTTGTTTGGCGGCTGGCCTACTTAGCGCCTGTGGCCAGCTGCGCGATTGAGCAAGGCCTGGAGAGGGAGATTCGCAGGCAGTTCCTCTTTAGGCATAGTCTACAACTGTTTGTGTTTCAAATACGGCTGCTGGTTTCTTGTCCTTCCATGTGTACAGGAATGAGCCGGCAATTTGTTATAAATGGAAATAAAAAGTGACGCTTTTTGGATTGGAAACCACTCTGTAGACACAGAATAGCTGTAGTATCAGAGGGCCACATTCAGATCATTTAGCACGCTGTTAATAATTTATGTTTGGTGGTAAAAACCGCAAAACGACGTTTAAGGGACCAATAAACGGCACTGAATTTCTGTAAAATGTCAGATCTGTTAAACGTGGGTACACATAATTTTAAATTTGATGTCTTCCAGTTCTACAAACTCTAGTAGTTGTAAGAAGCGAACCAGGGTCTCCGAGCTTGACATACGTCTGGACTGCACCATCCAGTGCTGGAGAGCTGTCAACCACTTCAATCTGACCAGTTATTATCTGGCCGTGCAGGACGGAAGGTAGTGAGATGGTCTAGCACAGTGCTGGACTGCAAACCAGTGAATTGTCTTCGTTCTTTCATGGTGTGTCAGCAAGTAGAAATCTGAGACTTTACTAAACATCTGACACTACTGAATACGGCGAGTAGCTATAAACAGTTATCTAATAGTATAACCCACAAACAGGTCGGACCAGCAATTGAGTTTAAAAGTTCTCATTGCTGATGATGAAATACAAATTTGTTTTTATCAAAAGCTAGCAGAGTTCCCGACGTTGCCAGATATGATCTAGATTGATTTGCACACACAGTGAATATTGAAGCTCACAAAAGAGGTAAGTTTTTTGGGGATTCTACGATAACCGTGGCGCCGCATTTTGTTGATGACAGAATCGCTCATCAATAAATTAAAAAAAAAAAAAAAAAAAAAAAAAAAAAACCGCTAGGTCAACACTAAAGGTTTTAAACAGTTCAGAGTACAGTTTCATGTTAAAAGCCATCAGTTGCGCATTACTTACTATTAACAGCAAGAATTTAATTCGCTTGCAAACATCAGAGATTGTAGCTGTGAGGCCAAAGACCGTAATTTCAAACAGCAACAATTTTCTCGCAAGGTTCTTTAGTAAAGGTTTTAAACAGTTCACTTTCACGTTCATACCCGTCAAATCTGCCTTACTAAATATGAACAGCGAATACAATTTCACAACATCAGAGATTGTAGCAGTGCGGCCTCAGATAGTAACTTCCAGAAACAAAGAATATATCGAAAGATTTTTTTATTGTATTATTAAAATTAATTTAAATATTTTCCACTTTATGTAGTTTCTCTTCACATTCGATATAGCCATGTATGGGGTTTAAAGACTAAAAACCAAAAGTTAAAAAAAGTAAACGTTACATGCGATAACATGGCTATTATTTTTTTACGTTATATGACGTAAGCATCGTATTTCATTTTTGTTTTGTTTCTGGCTGTACGTTCAGATTTTCATTTACCACTCCGGCGTTATATTACGTTCGAGCAAAACACTTACCAAACTTTTCAATTGAGATTCTAATATTTAAAAAGGTGAAAACCTCATCGAAATCTGCTCTGTAGTTTCCGAGTTTTTATACTTCCAATATATCCTGTTTTCATTTTATAGATATGTAAATTGAGTCGGAATGAAAAGGAAATTTACATTTCTCATGTCGAAATAAATTATTTATTTTGATTATTTAATCATAAAATTTTTATGGTACAAATAATTCCTCCCTTACGTATGTGTTGAAATTAACAAATTCACCAAAAATCAATAGTTTACCCGTTCATGAATTACAAATTCGAGCATGGAATGAGACATATAATATATACCTGACCTCTGCCCAATAGGTTAAACATGTCTCCATTCACCTACCAATCACCTCCTTGTAACAAGCATGAAAGTGGAGAGGAATGCTTCAGAAAATGGAAAATAAACCAACGTTCACACAATATTGGCTATTTTAGCCAATTTATAAAACATGGTGCATTATAACTTTTATATGAATCTACTCAATTTAATATCTTGGCAAATAGTGAATACAGTACTTTGGTTCAGAAGACAACTGTGTGATTAACGATATTTTAATCTGCCGAAATTCCACGCAACCCAAAATACGTTTATGTAATCAAATAAAAAGTTTCCTCATAAAAAAATCATTTAAAAATAGCTTATTTTAACTACAGTTAATAAACTAAGACATAAGCTATAATGCTTAGAAATTCAGGATTTAGAAGGCTACAACAGAATTATAGAATTTAGAAATTTTTCAAAGTAAATATAAATATGTCTGCAGAACCTACAGACAGAAGAAATAAATAAAGAATGTGTATTATTTAGAAGAAATGTTTCAATCAATCTTAAAACCGTGCGAGAAACATGGCTATCGGCTCCTTCTTTGTCTCAGCCAAAAGTAGTAAGATACGATTCGCCTTAATACAAATGTTATACTCCGCAGATTTTTACGAATATCAAATAATAATAACAGCATATTTGAGACTAAAGCTAGGCACGAAGGTGAAGTAAGCCGTCTGAATAATACATCCTGTCGACTAGAAAGTAAATGTCAAAATTGCATCAAAATTTAAGTGCCAAAGTGCACTGTCAATCTATATATCTATAAATGAGAAAACGAGAAAGTTCGGATGTGTGTTTGGATGTACGTCTGCAGTCAATCACGCCTTAATAACTCAACATATTTAAATGAAATTTGGCATGAAGTCAGTTAATTGCGTGTGAAGTGTTATAGGATAGATTTTATCCCGCAAAAACGCATAGTTCTTTTAGAAATTGCCATTAATATCAATTCGGAAGCAACAAAGAGTTTCCTACTTCGTAGACAGCCGTGCAACGTTTACTCTTTGCTTTTTACATAAATCGCAAACACTGCTTTTCAGAAATAAAAATGGAAACCTTCTTACATATGCAAGTTTGTGTTTAGTTTAAAAGCCATAAAACTGATGCACTTGAGAAACAATAGTTTGGAAGCAGGAATTATAAATATGTACTTAACCTTAAATTAAAAAAGGTAGGTACTGTTGTTAAGTTCGTAAAGAGATTTCTTCATTTGCGTTAGTATGACATCTCAAATATTGCTCCATAATTTCGATCGTAATATACTAAACGTGAAAAATCAAAGCTTGGAAAAAAACAACGTAAAATGCTATGATTATACCAACACGAAAGTCGATTTACTAAAAGTGTAAAATGGCGGTGCTCGAAATGTCGTATTTATAAAAATGTTACGGATTCCATTCTATCTAGGTTTAATTTATTTCCTGTGTGTCTTCTTTTTTTCCACTATACATTCTCTGTAATATTACAAATTATTAACAAACCCTTTTTTGTTCAAAATTTTTGTATAAATCAGTACAAATAGTAGACTATGATTTAGGAAACAGTGCTTTTTACTTACTGTTCAATTTCTACAAATATCTAATAACTCCGGTTCAAGTTTACGTCGCGATACACGACGATGCTAACTTAGGATAAAATAATTGTTTCAATGCGCGTGTGGTTGAGGTTTTGAATTTGTAGCGCCAATAATATTGTGGTTACATTGATATTCAGCCTGGACCATAATGAAAACTGAATGTTTTTGTCACAGCCAATGGCATGAGAAATTTAGTTATCAGTTATTTAAGCAAATATCATAAGCACTATGTCACGTTGTGACGTTATGTATCGCCACGTAAACTACTCCAGTAAATCCTTCACTTAAAACGAATGTATTCAATGGCCTAACGTAGAGACTTAATGTTTCATGAAGCAATATTGCAAGTCGTTTACAACGCGATACACCTCATTTACACGGAGCTGATGAAAGCTACTTATTTATTACTAATAATAACTAAATGACTTCTGCCTTATACTGTAACAAAAACATTCTGGTCCAGGAAGCATTTCAACCTAACCACTATCTCTGCTAATATTGCCGCTACAAAATCAAACGTTATGAACACACCTCAACACATTAAATGCATTGGAACTGTATTTCGAATAGTAACAGATTTTTCTATATCAAGATTCCTAATTAGTGTAGCATAAATTACTATCACAATTAATTTCATTATACGCCTTACTAAATCACGAGCAGTAACAGTCACCTTATCGCGATGTAAGCTTGACCAGTAATATTAACAAAAATTGTCTTAGAGTTGTAGAGAATTATGAACTTTCCGTTGTACACTGCAATTTACAAGCATTTTAGTATAAATTTTTTAATTGTGTAACTGCAATAATGAATGAAGTTTCATATGTATTCAGTATTTATTTTCCTGCGATCTCAAATAATAATTCACGTTTCTAATGTATTAATGCGCGAGTGATAGAAGCTTTGATTTTCTAGCAGTATTATTAGCGGAGTTTTTCACTTTATTGAAATGCAGCCTGGACCAAAATGAGAACTGAAACATTATTAATAGTTTAAGCTTCTTTCACGAGCACCATTTTAGTGACGTCATGTATCGCTTTATAATGATATTGTATCAAAAGATATATAATAAGCTTGGATGATTTAGCAGAACACACGGCATTGCTCGAAGTAAATTTTTGAAATTTATAAATGTTTTATTCAGATAGTGGAGAGTCAGAAAAGCAGAGTGGTGATTTGCCGGTAGACATTCAATTCTGTTTGCAGATTCAGAAACCTATTGTGAATAAAGAATCTATTACTACTTTAACATTGTAATTTATATTTCAGAGAAGAATTAATGGATCGAAACGAACAAACTATAGTATACTGATCTACATGCAGTCAACTGTTTTCACAGATAGAGAAACGAACATTAACACTGAATATTATGAATAAAAGAATCAATTATTACTATAATACCTAAATTTCTGATTTAAAACAGAATTAATTGATGGAACCCACATATCTTCAAAACAAAATTAATATTCGGAGAGCAAATTAAGTTCACTTAAAAAAAAAAAAATATACATTTTTAGTTTCGCAATTTTTTAACGAGATCAACGTCCTTGGGCCACTTAGGTATTTATTTGCTCTTTGAATGTTAGTAAATTTTTTGGATGTTTAGTCGCTTCCATCATATTTTGAGGTTTTGAGTTTCCATTAATTAAAACTATATTAATTTTTATTCGCAAGTCTTGAAATTAGTAATTTTAAGAGATGCCGGGTAAACGAAATTCAAATCTCTCAATGAAATGTAAGAAAACTACGGCTGTGAAAAAAGCCAAAACCCAGGAACAAATCCTCTAGCAGAGTTGCACAGGGTTGAGCACTTAGCACGTATTGCGGCTTCTGGAGATGCTGAATTGCCGGAGCAGTCACAAGTTGGGCGACAACACCAAAATGAACGCTTGGTGTCTGGAAGATCACACCGCGAAAATCGCGAGCTCGGTGCTTGCTAAGAGCAAGCGGATTGGCAATCGATCTCAAAAGCTTCTGAAACACCGAAGCAAACAAAAAGACGGCAATAACAATATGCCACATATTTGGCATTGCAACGAGTTGCTGAAACACCTGAACAAACGTGAGCTCATTTCTAATGTTTTCCCGAGCATTCAACTAAATATTATCAATGACGAAAACTGGTTATGTAAGAAGACAATACTTGCCCCGAAAAATGATTCTGGAGCAAAAAAAAAAAAAAAAAAAAAAAAAAAAAAAATACATATATATATATTAGAGGAAATAGTCGGGGAAGTGACAACACACTCTTCCATCAATACAGTAAGGTTAACTGACGAAGCTGCTACCTACCCCGTCGAGTTTTCAAATTCCTTCGAGTTATTTGGGCTACCGTAACATAAATTCGAGCTTAAGGTTGGCACTCGAGGTCTCCTGATGCGTAATCTCGACCCCCCCCCCTCCCCTCAAGGTATTGTAATGGCACCAGATTACACATCACAGAACTAGGAAGAAACATTGTGAAGGCGACAATTCTTACCGGTGCATCTAAAGGGGAAGCCGTTATAATTCCGCGTATCCCAATTATTCCCAGTAATATTCCCTTTGAATTTAAAACATTACAGTTCCCATTAAAAATTTCATTTTCAATGACAGTTAATAAATCGCAAGGTCAAACGTTGAAATTGGTGGGAATACACTTGGATACTCACTGCTTTTCCTTTGGTCAACTATATGTTGCCTGCTCGCGGGTGCAAAAAATGTACATGTTTTTTCAGAAAATAACAAATTCTACAATATATATACCGATGTATTAAAATGAAAATACAACTAACATACATAATATTTTTATTGTTTTAAAAGTTCGATTTAGTTGTTTGGAACAAATACATTTTTGTTATTTTATTGCAGTACTACTACCATCACCAATAAAAATAGCTCTAAAATTAATTGTATGGTCATATTGACCTGGTGGCAAGGCTTCATTACGTCTACGCAATCAGCCCCTTTCGTAGCCACTTAACCTAACGCAGTAATCCTACTGGGCATAGAGGACCTAAGTTCAACGAGGAATCAGAACCACGTGAGCATTCTGGCACACTTCACATCACACAACAACCTGTGCCAGAGGTGAAGGTCGAGCTAAGGACCTATGAAAACCCTCTGCGAGACTGGGATTCAAGCTGGGGACTTTTCCATGTCCAGTTGGACGCCCTAACCACTGAGCGACCAGACCTCTCAACAAAATCTTATATTACAACACTCTTCCACGCGGACGAAGTCGCGAGTAACTGCTAGTATCATATATATTTTTTCTATAAGGTATTTTTTTGTCACAAGCCTGTATCTTCCTTCATACTTAACCGAAATCAATGAATGAGGTGTCATATTAAAGCTTATGGTCTTCACTTTGGTCACATCATATTTTAAGAAATGAAGTTTTCGGAATTCGACCCTTAAAGGGCAAAAATGACAATATTTCTAAAATGCTGTTTTCTGTGTTACGAGTCATTTATTTCCCTGGATACCTATCTGAAATCGTTTAATGAAGTATCATTTTAAAGATTAAGATCTCCGCTTTAGTGACGTCATATATTATGACACAAATTGTTCGAAATTCGACCCTTAAGGGGCAAAAGTATCAATATTTTTTCAATTCGTATTTGTGTCACGAGCGATTTATCTCCCTTAATATCTAACCGATATAGATAAATGAGGTATCATATTAAAGAATAAGGTCTCCGCCGTGGTAATATTATATTTTAAGAAAGGAATTTTTCGTAATTCGACCCTTAAAGGGCACAATTGTAAATTTTTCTAAAATGCGTTTTTGTATCTCGTGCCATTTTTCTCCTTGGATATCTAACGAAAATCGATAAATGAAGTAGGATTATGAGGAGTAATGTCTCAGGTTTGTGCCATCATATTTAAGAAAGAATGTTTTTGGAATTCAACCCTTAAATGGAAAAAGTATAAATTTTTCCATAACGCATTTTTGTGCCACGAGCGATTATCTCCCTTAATATCTAACCGAGATAGATAAATGAGGTATGATATTAAAGAATAAGGTCTCCGCCGTGCTAACATTAAATTTTAAGAAAGGAATTTTTCTTAATTCAACCCTTAAAGGGCAAAAATGTCAATTTTTCTAAAATGCGTTTTTTTTGTGTTTCGCGCCATTTATCTCCCTGGATTTCTAACCAGAATTGATAAATGAAGTATTAGTATGAAGAGTAATGACTAAGATTTTGTGACATCATATTCAACCTCACTATTCATCACATTTTATTCGCGAAATTTTCGCACGGGTTGTCTAGTTACAGTAAAATAATATAACTCTGTCTGGAACCATAACTAAAACAGGAAAAAAACATTATGGGAAGCTTTAATAAATTTTTATCTAATAAAAAAACTGGTATTCCTCTTTGTATACGGTTTAAATATCTATTCGCTTCACTTGCATAGTGCATACATGTAATGCAGAAACACAGAATTGCAATCAAGTAGGATCCTAATATTTACCATCCGGGTTTCTCAAAACAGATTCTGCATGATATACAACTTTTGTCAATTGCTCTGAATGTAAGCAGAAAATGCAACAGAAAACTGGACTATGTTGATTGAGATTATTTGCAAATTGTTATAGAATGGATAATTTTAGTGTTCGATAAGAAGCTACTGAAGGGTGTCACAATTTCGGAACTATAGCAGAGGACTGATTTTGTAGCAATGTCATAGTTAGTATAAAAAGCTTGACTAGTTTCACGCTGCGTCCAAATGATCCTCCTTCTTCTTCCCGACGACGTTTCGACGAGGTCTTAGGTCTTCCGCAGGGAACTTAGCCACCTGCTGGGTCTGCTAGAGTAGGCCTGGTCGAAACGTAGGGAAGAAGAAGGAGGAACATTTGGACGCAGCGTGAAACTCGTGAAGCTATTTGTATCAATATGACGGCTGCGAAAACTGCAAAATCTTTTATAAATGTTATAGTTGACAAAAGCATAGAAATATGAGCCTCACATAGAAGTAAGAATACCTTCTTACTGCCTAAGTAACAAGGACGTGTAATATAACTCACGACGTAATTAAATTCTGACGTGTAATGTTCAAATGTTTCTGCACTGTTGGGCTGCTACATTTTGCCTTCGTAAAGGGCAGTTGAAAAGCGCCTGCTTTAGAGGCTGCTTCCTCGCAGGCAGGCGAAACAAAACACTGCCGTGATCAAACTGTGCCGTCGCTCCGATAAGTCCCAGCTGCCACAGTAAACAAAGAATATTGGTCCCCGGAGCCTCGTAGCGCGCTCTATGTAAGTTGTTTACCCACGGTGAGTCCCGGTCACAGGTGCGGTTATGATCGAGGCACCACAGTGGCAGCGCCTCCCGGCAACCGACAACCGACAACCGACTCCTAATGTGCGGTCACTGGCACTTGCTGAAGGTAAGCCAACACTCGATAAGAAAAAGCAACCGTGACGCTTCTGCTCTTGAACAGTGAAATCTTCTATAGGCGCGTTGGGCTATGTTTGAACGGGGGTAAATTAATGAGTTCGCGACATCCGATCAACAATATGCTATGATATGCGAGTTGGACTCTTTTTGGGTAGGTAAAATCGTACGAATTCGTGTCACCAACACGGTAATGTTAACAGTATATCTGTAGCTATAAATACGACGTGTTGCGCTTTGACAGCAGTGAATGTGTAGATTACCTGTATAATTGTATCTGATATATAAAAAATGAATGTTTTTTGTTCTTTTTTTTGCCAATTTTCTTGTTACAAACACACAGTTTTTATCTGATATTGATGGAACTTTGGATACATATACTTTAAAACAATTAGAAAAATATTGATGAATAAAATCCTCTCGAGCTTCCACAGGGAGAGCGCGTCCATAAGAGGCGACGTTTCGGAGCCTGACTTGGGTTCCATCTTCCAGCGAAGTGTCGAGTACCGGACGAGTCGGCGCTTATAAGGCCTGCTAGGTGGCGTCAGTCACGTGCATCGGGGGCCAATCAGTGCACAGGAGGCGGGGCAGGGTAGTACTTGGTGGGGTGGCTGGGTAGTGGCGCCGGAGCCATGGTAGGCCTTATAACTGGAGACTCGTCATATACGTGACACTTCGCCGGAAGATGGAACCAGAGTCATGCTCCGAAACGTCGCCCCTAATGGACGCGCTCTCCTGGTGGAAAGCTCTAGAGGATTTTATTCATCTGATTCACCCAGAAAAATACTGTTTACGTTTGATTTACCAAAAGCTAAACCCTCTCCTCGTTTCCCCCCTCACCTTAATTTCTGTCAACATTGTTCATACAAGCCAGTATCGGATTAACCACGTAGCAGGAGGTAGCAAATTCTACGGGCCTCGCGCCTTCTAGGGGGCCTCGCGCCTGCTAGGGGAGCCCACAACTAGGCTAGATGGGCGACCTTTTTTTTAGCTCCACAATTTTCCCCTGGACGGCAAAAAATCAAGGGCCTCTTCTTCACATTTGCCCCGCGCTGCCTTAATCCGGCCCTGATACAAGCCCACAGTTTATACCCGATTTTCAAAATGATAACCACATTTTAACTTCAAAACAAGGCGGTCAGGTAGCTCAGCGATTAAGGTGCTTGCTTGCGAAAGTTTCTCTCTCCTTTCGGGGGTCAAATCCCGCGGTGAGTACGAATTTTTAGGAGTTGTGTTTGATTATATGAGCCACGACGAGACGTTCCGTGGTTCTGATTCCACGTTAAATTGCAGGCCCCTGAGGAAAGGAATGGCTTGGTACATCTCCTTCGGGAAGATTCGACAAACCTTCTGCTCGTGGATTTTCAGTGATTGAAGTAAAAACTTCTGTAGGTTCGTTGGACGATTTTTGGATTTGTAAAATCTTATGATTTCACATCACCGACATGTTTATGTTAACAGTATATCTGTCGCGATCTGGTGGCTCAGTGGTTAAGGTGTCTGACTGAGGAGCGGAAGTCCCCAGTTTGAGTCCCTGTCTCGGCGGGGATTTTCATACACCCTTAACACGACCTTCACCTCCAGCAGAACTTGTTGAGTAATGTGAAGTCCGCCAGAACGCTTCCATTGTTCGAATATCCCGTTAAACTGTAGGACCCCTGTACCTGGTAGCAATACAGGGTCAGGTCAAGGTAGTTAGCCAGGGGTGGAATGCGCAGCCAATAGAAACCCTGTTACTAAGTTATTAGGACCACCCGGAATCATTATTATTTAGTATATCTGTAGCTATATTGATGACGTGTTCCGCGTATGATATTAATAGTTTTAATTTGTCACTTCTGTCGGGAATCCCCAATGACAGCCATTTTTTTATTATTTTTCTTTTTTCAGTAGAGCCGTAAGTAATTAAGAGGCAAGGAACAATAACTTTTTCAGCCATGACATTTATGAAGAAACAATTCCGTGGTTTGCCTGCAGCGATTTCGGGAAAACATTGAAAAGTGAAATTTGGATCGCTGTGTGTTCCCAGAGGCCAGGCCCTGGCGTTTCCGCTCATCTCCGAGAGTCGATACTATTCCTAGTTTCTGTCTGATTTAATATTATGGTATAATTCTCAAACAGTTGCTCCATAGTAAGATAACCAGAAACCGAAAGAACCAAATCCAAGTTTCCTCTGGAGTTTACAAACGCCTTTAACGTTGTTCAAGTCTGGAAAAGCTTGATTTATGTATTTAAAGTATACCGTAACGCTTCATGGTTCGAAGTGTATATTAAATTGGAGGACTCCTTTTACGGGGTGTGATTACCTGGTTAGGTTAAGTGAAGGCGGATTGCTCGGCTCCTTGAATTCTGTACCACATAGACCACTGTACTGCCCTTCAAAGTCTCGTCTGTAAAAATGGCATACTTATTAGTATTATTATTTTTAGCATCGCAAAAGCCAACCGTAAGGTCCAGCAATCAACTATGACACCTTGAAATGTTATTGGTTTATGGAAATAAATTTTACTTCTATAGCAATTACAATATTGATTATAGGGTGTAATACACGGTAAATAAGAATACATTCAACCTCCAGCTTTCGTTTCTCAGTCTTTATTCTTCACGTTTCCGATTTGTATTGATCTTCGGTGCTAACTGTATATTACATTATCTGTAATACTTGCTGGGGCTCCACTCTTATTTGGTATATAATTGATGAATTGCAAGTTATATGCGACTTTTATACACTTGGCTTTTTCTATCATTTGCAAGGCTGACCTCTGCACACAAACAGTAAGAAAATGGCACCAGATGCGAATTAAAAAAAAAAAAAATATGTGTACTTACTACTGGGCTTAGGTGAGATTTTATTGTACTCTGATTTTTCTTTGTTTAATCCAGATAACGAAAGAAGTGGCGCCATTCCACAAAGCTTGTACAGTCTATGCTAAGGAAATTAATTTGGTGTCTTTGTGTGTACTTTACGAGCTTGACTAGATCTAACTGATAATAGTATCAATAATGTTGTAAAGATGCTATTTAGTCTTAGGATCAATCGCACTTTCCTTTTAATATCTGTCCCTTTTGTAGAAAAATGCCTGAAACTAAGTAATCACTTATTTCAGCGCTGGTTCTCGAACCTTTGGAAAAGATGATGACTTCCTTTTTTAACAGAAAGATCTTTAGAACTCTTAATCATGTTTGCTTAAAGGCTTTCACTAGATTACCAAAGAGACATTTTGATGACTTTCATGACTGAGAGAAATGTGTTTATTCAGCCAGTGATCTGTCACATAAACGTTAAAATATTTGAAATAACACATGTCACTTACGTTTACTTTTTAGAACACAGATCTCGTAAAAGTATCTGCTTTCCATCAGGTAGATTAAAAATAAAAATACTGCCCACTGATTCACTCTCCAGTGGACAGTAAATACCTCGCCTCCTGCGGCATTGCTTTCTCGTACCTCCACCCACCAAGATTGGATGCATTCTGGGAAACATTTGTGAGTGGATGTTATCAAGAAACGAAGTTCAGCCACAATCAATTCCGTGATGTTATTGCAACTCATAAACCAGAACACGGTAATAACGACAGTTTGCCGAATGGCCTTGCCACGAAAAGTTGCAAATACTTCTTTTGACTCGGCTGTATTTCTCTTTCCTGTGTAGACTTAAGCACTGAAATAAAATTGCTATACAGAAAGGAGATGAAACAGGGACCGTATTATCACTTCCATTATGTGCTGTAATACTGTAACAAATTTTGACATGTAACTCATCGTCTGTTTTCTTGTTGATGTAGTTTCATGTTACGTTTTTCACCCTGTTTCTTTTATTAATGTGACTGATTTTTTAAATCTTGAACTCCGAAACCACTGATATGAGCAATACAAAATACATGTATCACACTAGCTGCGCAGCTGAGGCGATTGGCGACCTTACATTTGCTCTTCCGTTTCAGATTTTGTAAGTAATAACGGCTGTAACACCCAAATTAGATGTAACATTTTACAGCCAAGTACTGTTCAAGGACCTAAGTAAACCACGATATACAGGTATTTTATAAACATTGGATATCAAAAAATTGTACTTTTTCATTATTTATTCACTTGTGTACTACTTTTAACGTAAGGATGGAAATTATAAGGTCGAAAAAGTCAAACAGGGATACGTTTAAAGCATTTGAGTTTTTTTTTTAAATTTAAAATATGAATTAGGTAATTGTACGTAAATATTTTTAGTTTTGTAGTGATTTAGTTCCAAAATATGGAGACAAAATGAATAAGGGAATCAGCATACATATTAAATTTAAATAAATACGTAGGAAGTAACGAAGAATGTGAAAAAACTGAATGTTGCATGATGCTTTAGGAGGAAACAAGCAATAGTCTGAAATCTGAAAAATATATCATCGCATTCGGTGATATAAGAGGAAGGAAAAATCACTGTATAGCATTAATGGAACGTTGGGGGGATAAAAACGTCTACTAAAATACAAAACCTTAAAGCACAGCAGATATATCGCCGTAGACTAAACATGAAAAAACAGTAAGATAATAGCCGGACAATGAGATAATGCCGTTAAAAAGAAAGCATACTATCAAAGAACATCAGAGAAAAGTTAGTGCCGAAAGTGGATTAGCTTCTTAAACAAAATACTAGTTTCTGCAACAATGATTCAGTCGCTAGCAGTAATAATAGCGACTTCTGTGTAGTTTTCATGTGCAGCTCACTGTAATAATGACTCGGTGAGTGGTATGGTGGCTCAATTGTTTAACTTGGACACCGATGGTTTACCGGTCTCGGATTGAATTGTTAGTCGCCTATAAACAGAGCTTCACCTCTGTCAAAGCTTCCCTTTATTTGTGCAGAGAACGCTTCGTGGCTCGGAGACGACGTAAAACTATAGGTCCCTCTTATCCGGCGGGATTATGGAGTTAGATTACGTCAGAGGCGCACGCGCAGCAAATCGAAACAGTGTCATTCGGCGGCCGAACCACCTCTCGAGGCATCTCTATACACATTTACTGTTTTTTAATGGTCTAAGGTACATCCTGTTTCATTATCACCAACGTATTATCGCGTTTTATTGCACGTTTTTGGTTTTGCTTATAAAAGTGTAAGATTTGCATAAATCGAAACCCTCTCCCCCTTAATTTTTGCCAATGTTCGCTATGGATATACGCAGTTTTATCCGATTTTGGAGGAACTTTGCATAAATATACTTTAAACCAAAGCGGTCTGTCAGCTCAGTGGTTAAGACGCTTATTTCCAACAGTTTCTGTTTACGGTCCCGGGTTAAAATCCCGTGGGAGCAGCAATTTTTAATAGTTGTATTTGATGGTATTAACTACGCCGGGACTTTCCGTGGTTCGGATTCCGCGTTTAACTGTAGACTCTGACACATTCTCCTCCTTTATTCCTCCCCCTTGATATTTGCCAGTGTTCTTCATACAAACACATAGTTTCTATCCAGTTTTGATGGAATTTAGCAAAAGTATACTTCAGTTCGCTGATAGCTACGGTCGTGTGCACTTCCTGCAGCGCTCTACCCTACCAGCTCGCCTGTGCTAGCAAGTGTTTACTTCCGTGCATCGCTACAGTTAAAGTCGCTTCTATACTTCGGAGTGTTAATCAAAACCGCATATCAAATCTTTATCTTTCAAGTTCTCATAACTCATGGTTCTCGAGGAGCCGAACACAGGGCAATTAGTTCGCTCTGCACTGAATCTTGTTCACAACGTCAAGAAACACAAGAGCTACCTTCACAACAACCTACGCTTCAATCAACCATTTCTCCAGCGGCAGCTACTACATCCTGGGCACAATTCACCATGCCAACTACATCAGACATCCCGATGGAAACCACCAGTCCTCCTTCAGCTTCATTTTCCAAGGTAAACGCCAAAAGAACAGCTGCTCTCATAGACTCCGATCTCAATCATCTGGAATTCCGACAACCCCGCAAAAAGCATATTGTTCCTGCCTCCTCTGTTAATCGTAAATACCAAGTTAACCTTACGGCTGTGCATAACAAGTTCTCAGTGTTAGACTCCGTTGAAGATCAACGTGAGCCCACTGATGCCGCATCTGACGCAGCAGTCAAAATAGTGATCCCCCCAATTTTTCTGCATGATGTTAACAATTATCAGCAAATTCTGAAAGATCTGTCCACCTTAACGAAGGATGACTTCACGACCCAGCAACGTGGGTCGATGATCAAAATTAATACTAGTTCTACCACTGACTACCGCGCTGTCACAAAATTCCTAGACGAAGCCCAGCTCCCCTACCACATCTTCAAAGATCCTCAAAAACACGAAGCTAGAGGAAGTCCTTCGCAACGTCCCATTCTCATTAACTGATGCTGAAATACTAGAAGAGCTTCAAGCTCGACAGTTACCAGCTACAAAAGTGACAAGACTCCTTTATAAAAATAAAATGCCAATGCCCTTGTGTGTCGTTGAATTAGATGACAACCAGCAAGCAAAAGAAATTTTCCAATTAACTAGTCTCTTCCATGCTATCATCTCTGTAGAATACCGTAGAAAATCTCCCACAATCCCACAATGTACTAAATGTCAACGTTTCGGACATACAAAAAATTTCTGTCATCTTCCTCCCAGATGCGTAAAATGTCCGGAAAACCACCACTACTCAGAATGCCCAAAGTCTAAACAAACCGACCCACAATGTGTCAACTGTGGCGGTAAGCACTCTGTTAATTACCGAGGCTGTGCCTATTACCTCACCATTAAAAGAAGCAAACAATCTACCCTGCCACCCTTGAACAACCCATCTTCCACTGCCCCTTCGCCTTCACAAACATCTCAGGCACCGCTCCTTGACGAACGCAATTTTCTTGCAATGCCAGGCAGCTCCCGCAATCAGCACTCTGTACCACAATGGCCTCCCAAACATCCCTATCACCGCAAAGAATCCACAAATCCCACAAGCACTTCCTCTTCTGCAATATTGGAAGGACTGTTAACCTCTCTCTTGCACTCCTTCCTTCACATTATTCAGCCATTTTTTCCTCGCTTTAATCATTATTATTTAACTTCGTCACTGAGCTACTGCGTAATGACTAATAATGTGCCTCCAGCGTTTTCTTCTCTCAAATTCTTAAACTGGAATGCCAACGGAATTAAATCTAAGCGACAAGGTCTTCTTGAGTTTCTGTCCAGACACAATATAGACATTGCCTGTATTTCAGAAACACATCTACTTTCACAAGAGCGGTTCACCATGCCAGGATATTCTATCTATAGGGAAGATCGCATTGCTGCTACCGCCTCCGGCGGAGTTGCGCCATTTATCAAAAGGAACATCTCCCACCATCCCATCTTTCTGGCAACATTGTCAAACTTAGAAGCTTGCGCAGTCAAGCTCTCTACGCGGAACGGACAATCTCTAACCATCATAGCCGCGTACAAACCGCCATCGAAACGTCTCGAACAGCAAGACTTCAGTACATTATTCACAATGACGTCTCCCACTATACTAATGGGAGACCTGAATAGTAAACACGCCCTCTGGGGATGTAGAGTTACCACACCTAATGGTCGTCGCCTTCTACAGGCAGCAAATGACTGCGCATTCCATATCCTCAGCCTAGACCAGCCAACCTATTATTCCTATAACCCTCAAGTACTCCCAGACATTCTCGACCTAATACTAGTGAAACAAATTTCCCATCCTATTCATATGCAAGTGCTACCCGAACTCGATTCTGATCATTGCCCAGTAGTAGCCACTTTCGAAATAAATACCCTCACCTACTCACTTAGACCTTCACTTCTAATGGGGCGCGTTGACTGGGCTAAATTTCAACGTCATCTCGAAGAAGATCTTCACCCTAATACTCCTCTACGAAATACAACCGACGTTGACACGGCAATTTCACAGTTCACCGCAAGTATAATATCCTCTCTAAAGGCAGCCTCATCAACCCCTCCACGGCCAGCTAGACCAATTTCTTACCACAAAACCCTACCGGTAGAAATTGTGAATCTGCTCCAAGCCAAACATCGCATGAGAAGGCTATGGCAAAACCAACGACTACAGTGGCAACGTACTCGTCTGAATCAACTAAACCGCCAAGTCAAGCAAGCTCTGGACTTATACCGTTTCCATACTTATCAGCGCCATCTCTCAAGTATCTCTCATCACGACGGCACTCTGTGGAAGGAGACTAAAAGGATCCTTCGCGAACCCCTCACTATACCCCCCCTCCGACAAGGAGCCAGCTACTTAACCAGCCATGAAGAAAAATGTGAACTGCTTGCTGATCACTTTCAATCATCCTTCACTCCAAACACAGCGCACGACGAACAATCAGCAACTGAAATAGAGAATCTTCCTCATTTTTACCCCACCGCTCCCCTGCCAATATCATTTACCTCACCCCTAGAAATCCGTTTCTTTCTACACTCACTTGTTTCCAAAAAAGCCCCCGGCCACGACCAAATTCCCAACGTGGCCCTCAAACACTTACCTGATAAAGCTATAGCTTTCCTAGCATCCATATTCAACGCACTACTCCGCCTTGGTTATTTTCCATCCTCCTGGAAACACGCGGAAATAATTGTCTTCCCCAAACCCGGCAAACCTACCAACCAACCAGCCAGTTACCGACCAATAAGTTTACTTCCGGCGCTATCTAAAATATTCGAAAAAATCATCAAGAAACGCATATGCAAATTCCTCAGACAGGCTTCAGTCATACCCATGTATCAGTTCGGATTCCAAACACAGCACTCTACCACCCACGAACTCCTCCGCATCACTGAAATCATAGCACGAGCTTTTGAAACTAAACAACACACAGCCGCCGCCTTCCTAGATTTTACCCAAGCTTTCGACAAAGTGTGGCATGCAGGACTGTTGTATAAACTGCGCAACATTGGACTTCCCGATTACCTGTATAGAACCCTCCACAGCTTCCTACTCCGACGCACCTTCTCAGTAAAAATTGATTCAGTCACATCCACTCCCCGTCCTGTCCTAGCTGGTGTTCCTCAAGGCTCTGTCCTCGGACCAACACTCTTCAACATTTACATCTCTGATTGCCCCGATCTGACCACTTCAGCCATAGCAATGTACGCCGACGACACAGCACTGTTCACCTTCCACGAAGATATTCAAACATCTGTTCGCAACCTTCAAGCGGCCCTCACTGCCATAACTAATTGGTTGAACATGTGGCGCATCGCACTAAATCCAACTAAGTGCGAAACTATGATTTTCACTCTCCGACGCCCAGCTCAACCAACTGCGATCGTTATCAACGGCACACCTGTACCATGGAAACGTCCAGACGAGACCGTCAAGTACCTGGGAGTTCATCTGGACCGACGACTCACCTGGAACGCCCACATAAACTCCAAACTCAACCTCGCATACTCCCGGCTCACTAAATTATATCCTGTTATCAACCGGAAGTCTTCACTCAAAAGTAACACCACCATCCTAGTATACACCTCTCTAATCCGTCCTCTACTGACCTACGCCTGCCCAGTCTGGGGAGATGCCGCTGCCAGCAAACTCAAACAGTAGCTCCAAAACAAAATCTTGCGGATCTCCGTCGATGCTCCATGGTTCGTCCGCAACTCCCAGTTGCACCGCGAACTCGGACTGCCTACCATCACGCAGGTTATCCAAGAGCAAGCACGACGCTTCTATCAACACCTTCCCAGAGTGCCAGGAGCCGCATATTACTCCCTGGGCACCAGATCCGACAGACCTACAAGAATCGCCAGCCGCTTACCCCAGGATCTTCTCTTCCAGATAGATGAATAGACTACTTCTATTCAGACATCACCCGATAATGTTCTTATAAAACCATCATGTTTAACGTTATTATGTTTAATGTTATTATATTTAATGTTATTGTGTGTATTGTTATTGTACTTAATGTTATTATGTTTAATGTTATTATGTTTAATGTTATTATGTTTAATGTTATTATGTTAATGTTATTATGTTTAATGTTATTATGACTAATGTTATTGAGGGACTCGATGAGATAACCTCACTCAAAGTGCCGCGCCGTTAATTGTATACTTATCCTTTTTCAATTCATGACTGTATTCCACCCCAATCTGAAAAGCGCAGATACGCTGAACGATTGCAATAAAGATTTTTTTTTTAAAAAAAGTATACTTTAACACAAATAGAAAAATATTTTCTTCGTTTGGTTTGCAGAAATCTAACCCCTTTCGTCCTACCCTTCCCCCCCCCTTAATTATTGCCAACGTTGTTCTTTCAAACCCATAGGTTTTATCCGGTTTTGATTGTACTTAGCACACATATGCTTAAGAACAGAGTAGTCTGGTAACTCAGTGTTAACGCTCTTACTTTCAAAAGTTTCTTGACCCCTCGCATTAAAATTGAAACAGGAATTTTTAAGAGTGTTGTATGTGTTCAATGGCTTAATATGCCCCATTCGATCAAATCTAACCTTCGGTTTGTAGAGTAAATGAGTTTTTTTTACTTTAATACAAACAGAAAAATGTATACCTTTGGTTTATAAAAACGCACCTATCTCCCTTAAACAAAATTTACACTTGGAACTACTCAGATTTATTTTAATTTTTTTTTCAAATATCTTGAAAATGGTAGGAAAATTAGCAAACGTTGATAGGCATATTCGTGATATTTTCAGAGCCCACAGCATTTGATATCAAACGGCGTTGCGCTGATTCCGATTGGATAGTTGCTGACCAGGAAATACGATCTTGAAATTTAATAATCTACATTTTTATCCACTCTTAAATGAACTTTGGTACACATGCTTTAAAATAAGCGAAAATTGAATTTACTTTTAGTGTAAATAATTGCACTCACTCTTCCACTTCGTCCCTCTGAACACTAATTTACACAAGCAACTTTTTTTTTTGTTCATAGGTTGGGAAAGCTGCCAAAGTGATTGGTGATGAAGACTTTTTACTACAATCTGATAAAATGGATAAAGCAGCAAAACATTCATATCCAACCGCCGAGAAAAGCTGTAGACAGCATTTTTCTCTTTGTTTTAAAATAAAAACTTAGTTAGTCCACAGTCTTAAGGTTGGTGGAATCCTACAGAAGGGGGACCCATTGATCATATAAAAGTCTTAAAAAATTCTGCTACCAACGGAATTTGAACCTGATATCAGACTAAGAAGCATTCGAAAGTTAACCGTAAATGTGTGTGTTTTGTATACGCATACCCACGTAAGAAAGGAAAAGAGGCATTCCAACGCATGCCGGGCAAAGCTAGTTCTTAATATTTTATCGTTGATTATAGAGATTATCTGATTCATTACAGTTATAACATAATATGCCAGTTGGAGGCAATTCTAACAATCAAGTGCCTTGTGTGGCTAAACTGAGTCGGACACCCTCTTTCCACACCTAGGGATACCATTATGTAATAATTATACTGCACAAAAGAAAGGAATATTGAAAGAACCTGCACGGGGTGATAATTTTAAATATAAAAATTCTCATTAAGTAGATTATTTGAAAAATTCTTTAAGAGCTTGACGAACTCCTCTTAATGAAAATAGTTGAGAGTAATTAAAATGCTTATGGTGTTTAGGAATATTACATTTTTCTTTCGTGATAAAGCGCTGTCTCCATTCGCGGCACTTGAACACCCTCGGCCGGTAACATACCTTCTGGAACTTAAAATCCTCCACACAGTAAGTCACTCACTTCATGATGTACTAAAACAGTAATAACAACAAAATCTAAAGAAAATTAATCTTATCCTGTTAATGAAGCAATTAATTCTTGACAAAAGAATTATTATTTCAAATTTAAAGGTAAAAATTTTAAATGTCCGACAGCCAGCCACTCATAGTACTGAATAAAAGCGTCTTGCAACAGCTGTAGGTACTCTACAGTGAGCCTCAGAGGCAATGAAATGCTTAATTGACCATTAATACGTGGTCTGTCTGATATAAATGTAGGAGAACAATTACAAAATTACTAGGTAACCAAATATTTATAGACATAAGCCAACAATACGTGATAGCAATAAAAATTTGTCTGGAGGTAAAATTCAACGTAGGATTGGAATCATAATGTTCTTAGGTTTTTAAACAGAAAGCATGTTTATTAAATTACAAATATAATTCTAAGCAAACCATATTATTGATTTAAGTCATAAAGTTTAATATTTATGGTAATTTTATTTTATGGGATCGATAGATCATGGACAGGGGCATCAGTACTTTAATTGCTACTCTCCTGCAGTAACTTATATTATTGGAATGGAAATGGTATGCCTGTGCGTGGATGGCCACAGAAAGTGACAGAAAATTGACTGGTTTGTTGGCTTGGAATGTAAAATCAAGACTGTCGTTCCACTGAAAATAAATCGTGGAGAGGTTTCCGGCATCAGTTGAATCTTGGTGTTAATGGTCGAATGCCATTAACATGAAAAGTTCGGATATTTAATCAACTACCTGGCCCCATATTCAGAATGTAAAAAAATTATACTAAGCAGTGTAAGTGAACCATCAATGATAGAAACACTAGAGGTGTAGCAATAATAAGCAAACAAAATGAAATTTAGTAGGAAATAGTTAGCTTCCTCATGTAAAGACCAATGCCTTTCACAAGAATAGTGGCTCTAAACTGTGTTTTTGAATAGTGGCTCTAAACTGTGTTTTTTGACGTTTGAGCTACCACATCCTGTCAGCCAATACGGTTTTTATGTAAAATAATAACAACAACTAATAATGATTAAAAATTATTTTCCATCAAGACGGGATAGTCCATCAGAATTTGTCTAGTGACTGAGTTGGGGCACCCAAAGTCGAACGGTTAGGCTGTCTCTTACAGAAATTGAAGTGAACAGGAACTCGACTGGCGCGTGGAAGTGAATCGAAGAGACCGAGTCCATGTTTTCAATCAAGGGGCATGTACCATCAGTGAAAGCTTGAGGTAGTTTACTGTGGGAGAGTCTGTTCGATGCAAACCAACGGAATGCTATCTTGAAATACAGAAGGGAAGCTTAGTAACATATACTGTAATAACATGGCTTATTACGCTAATGCAAAGCAAAACAATGAGAGTGAAAAATCTAGATGCAGTAGAGGAAATACGAATACCTGATCACGTGAGCGTGTAAGCGAATGGGAAACGAAATACTGAATGTGAAAGCTGCTACTAATCGAACAGCAAATTAGAATACAGCATTTTTGTAGCTGTAAAATAACTCTTATATTTATTTATTTTTATTGAAAAATCACCGCCATGCCTCGATATCCCGATGCTACCTTTGGTCCCTGAGAGACGATGTGGTCTGTGACTGAACGTTGCTCTTGTTTTCAGTATGAAACTCACTGAGCTCTATTCATAAAACGTGGCTAATGAAATATTGTTAAGTCTGAGGCACCTAACCTACGAACATCCTAGATTCCGTCAAGGCCTCTTCTGGTGACAGCTCTGGCATACTGAAACCTAGGGCGTAGACAAGAAAAGGGTTAGTCATTAGTTCGTAGTTCCAAGTAGGTCAATCTCGCAAGTTTAGTAATAACAAATAATTCAAATCTTAATCAAGTCGCCGTACTCGACAATGGGATAAAGCAGTTGCACATCTTGTTGAGCCTATAAACAGAGACCGAAAGAATAATAAGGATCATCGCGTTTTGAAGCAAGGTATATTTAAGTGAACATTCCATGGTAAGAATGAGGCAAGTCAAAATATTATAAAACTACGCTTCGCCAAGCGCCTCTTCCAGCCCGAGATAGAATGCTTCCATCTGGAAGATATCAGACAATGTCGATATTCACCAGCTCAAAGTGGTGATGAGTATTTCCTCTTTTCTCATTGATATGTATATTTTTCCCTGTGGTCCTTTGTGTGCCTCCAAATATTCTATTGCATCTATCTCATAATAGTAGGTTTTCAGGGTTTCCTGTCGGAAATGGTAATTATAAGTGTTCAGAGATTTCTGGTTTGTAATATCTTGGAATTTGAATTGATCTAGTCCACAGTAAAACCTTTTGGTAGTAGCCTTCTAGAGTGATATTTTTGGTTTTGACAATATGGACTTGTAGATGAAAGTGGAGAACTTTTTGGATTCACACCAATCTTATCTCGAATCACTATAGTCATTAACCGTATAGTCTCTCAGGAAAAACATCACAATGAAAACAAGTCTATGGAACAAGAATATAAGAAAAGAGTTAAGGAAAAAACTATGCATCCAAGCTTAATACTAATGAAATATTTCGAGTTGTTTAACATAATATTTTTGTTTAAAACTGTGAACTTCAAACATTTTCTTGTCACTGACTAATAAATTAAATTGCATTAAGGGAGAAAGTGAATTTTAAATAAACAGCAAATTGAAACAGATTATTCTAGAATACTGACGGATGGCTCCCTTTTTTGTTTTATAGTGAAAGATTTGGTAGCTTGTTGAAAGCAGTATAGTTTTTGACGTTTGAATTTCTTTTTAAAGCATCATAAGTAAACGAGATACCCACCATCGTGGCTACTCGCGTTAAAACTCCACCATACCTGGGCTAGGATTTTGGTTTGTGGGGTGCTAGGACTTTAGTGTGAGGGGAGGGGGTTGACTTGGGCGATGGTTGGCTTTATAAGAATAATAGAGCCCCTTACTCCCCTCCCCCCTCTTGGATCTACACCTGCCTGATTGGAGAGGTAAAATAGGCCTAGGTTTCCCGTGCCTGAGTCGTCCTCACTGCGATTTTCGGCTGTTTCCTGCAGTCCCCTAATCGAACGCTGGGATGACCCTCAACCTCATGAACTACCTGTGTGAAGAACTAAAATACACTTATGATACACAGCATGCTTTAAACGTTTCTCAAGCAGATGGCGACGAATCCGCTCCACCATTAGAATGGTTACTCCCGACAGAGGCCATGGACGCGGGGATAAAACTCTTATCACTGAGGGGAGCCGAACTACCTGCCCGGATCTTCCGGCAATGATAATTAGTAATAACTGAAAGGAGCAACATAGAGTGTGGACGTGAAATGGCTGGAGAAATACCACAGTCATCGTTACCTTACTCATTGTCTCAATGGAGTGGAAGCGGTCAGGGAAGAACGGTGTGTGGGGTCGACAAACGATACGCCAAATAAAGCATTAAGTCAGGTAGATTCACGCCAGAACGTTTACTGTGTGCCTAAGAAGAAAACGCGCAATGGGTCTAGAGCATACTGATACGATGGGTGGTTGGGTATGATTCGTGAAAAACGCTAAGAGCAAACACAACAATTGGGTCACACGGATAAGTTAAGAAAACGAAAAATCATGTCATTCGAAATCATACAGGTTTGTATTGCAGAGAATTTATGAGGTATTAATGCGAATTCCATCGGTAAAAATTCTCCTTAGCAGTCAAATCACTGCTTTAGATAATGACTGACTGGAATAAACACAACACTACGATAACTATAGTACAGATAGATCAAGATGAAAGAAATAATGCCCAGCAGATAGAAAATATTCTGATATACCAATAAGCAAAGATGATAAAGAAACAACCATTACTGATAAAATACGACCAAGTTTTACCAATGTATAATAACAGAAAGTTAGGGTAGCAAATGCAGTATCAGAGGAATTAGAAGTAAAAATGGGAGTACCACAGGGTAGCGTATTGGGACCATTGCTATTCATTATTATAATGAATAATTGTGTTGATTGTTTTCTATCAGAAATCAAATTGTTTGCAGATGATATAATGCTATATAAAAGGATCAAAATGATAGAGGACTGTTAACATCTAAACGGTGATCTTGACAGGATATCTAGTTGAGTTGGTAAACATGTGTGAAGATAAATGCAAAGAAGAGTCAGCTTATTAGATACAGAAATAAAAAACAAAAGGTTAATTATGAATATAAGGTGGAGAAAGAATTGCTTGATGACGATTTGAAATTTAAATATCTTGGTATTACATTTGATAACAAGCTTAATTGGGCAGGCCACATTGGTCAGGTAGTAAGAAAAGGTTTCAAAATTCTGCACTTAATGGAGAGAGTGATGGGGGTATGTACGAGAGAAGTAAAGGAATTGGATTACAAAACTTTGGTCAGACCTTTGCTTGAATATGGTAGTGTAGTATGGGACCCACATTTTGAGTATCAAATACAGGAGTTGGAGAGGATGCAAAAAAGGGCTGCTAGATTTGTTTCTGGAAATTACCGCAGAATGCAATCAGGATTCATTGGAAGACAGGAGGAGAGTGAAGAGGTTCATGGGACTGTATAAGGCGTATTCTGGTGATGAGGCGTGGAAAGATATTGGTGTAAGAATTGAAAGTAATGCATGGAATAAAAAAGATGACACTTGATTTCAGGCATAAGGGTGTAGGAAGATTCTCTTTTTTAGGTAAGGGGGTCGGGGATTGGAATAAGTGACAAAGAGAAATGAAGGGAAATGTAGGTGGGTGCTGGAAAGGGGGAAGATGGGCGTGTAGAGAAATTTGCCACCGGTCCGTGTGCTCCATCGCAATTTAATTAAATATTATTATAATTGACCCAACAGTTAAAGTGGTGTTATAAATTTTTATGAATTAAAAACGGTAATGAATAAATCGTTTTGAAACTCATTAGTTTTCCACTACACACCGTTCACTTGTAACGAAATACATAAAGTAAATGTAATGTTCACTTTATTGAATAATATGTATCGATGAATTCTGTGACTGTGTAGAAGTCCTTATACACACAAGAGCTAACAAGCTGCATACGCCGAAGGCATATAATTATTTTTCTATATTTAAATGAGCGCTGATTGAAAAAATTAAATTATGTTCGTATCTTAACCGATGTGACCAAATACTATGGGCGATTGAAGATATAAAGGAAATATACACAACAGAACATTAAAGCTCATTTCCATACGGAATATTATGTTTTTTTTAGTTAAATATAACTAACGTTTAAAGAAATTAACTTTTTTAAACGAGGTAACAACCATTAAATTTCGTTTCATGTGTTTGATTCTTCAGTTTTATGCAAATGAAATCATACGCTGAATCCACTTTTAATGTCAAAAGACAGTGATAGTTTTCTAGTAATAACGATATGGGGATTAAAGACGGCAATTCATAAGAGAAAAATCTGACATTAAATTATTATTCACCTTAATGCAAGAAAAATACCAAGGTGAATTTATTGGAAACAAGAAACGTGGACATCACACAAAAACGGCGAAGATATCTCCTCTCTCTCTCTTTTTTTCTGATAGATTGATTTCAATGTCTCAACGTCTAATGTAATTGTTACGAACATTTTAGGCATAATGTCTGCCTCGTCGCAATTATTGCTCTCTCATACATATCGATTACAGTGTTCCGCTCGGAAATGGCATTCGGATCATCTTTCGGAAAGCCATTTCCGAGCGTTATGCAGAACAGCTTATCAGTAATCGATTACAGTGTTCAGATATGTATGAGAGAGCAAAAAGCAGACATTATGCCTAAAATGTTCGTAACAATTACATTAGTTGTGACGGTGAAATCAGTCTATATAAAAAAGAGAGAGAGAGAGAGAGAGGAAATATCCTCACCGTTTTTGTGTGGTCATCCTCCATATAACACATTTCCCAGTGATTTTATATTCATGCAATTGAAAGACGACACAAGACATTCATGACACATGCGTTGGACACCAATGACCTCCGCCGGACTCGAACCGATGACCCTCGGAACGGGCAAACCCTATGCTACTGGGCTCATGGAAACTTCTAAAAATCTAATGTACGTAATACTTTCTCGGTATATGGAAAAAATACTGTAGGATGCAATAGTAATGCATTTCAAGAATACAATCTGATGGTAATACCTGTAGTTAAAAACAAAAAATCTCTTAATGTAGAGTCTAACAGAACCAATAATTGTGGTATCTCAGAGTGCAGTTATTTGCTTTCCAGCTAGTCTTTGGAAGGTATAATTATCAAAGCTTACGCCACGGAACGAAGTTGAAAATACACGAGAGTACGATTCCACACTGAAATTCTCGTAATAGCTAAATTAGGTATACCCCTTAAAAAATAAAAACAGAACTTTTAACGGTCGGTTCGTTGCGAAAGGACGGGGGCGTGTAAGCCAGAACTGTGAACCCAGACTTGCCAACTGCGAATCAGAAAAAACGGGAGTAATGCAGTGAATAGCCTGCGAAGCGCTCGCGGGCTCTGAAGAGGCCTCCCCGCTCGACGAGGACTTCGCTAATTAACGCGATCCTCACTCATTTTTGTTCAGTGCGGGCGGAATCCTCGCCGGCAGGTAGTCTGTCAGTCCCTGGGCGGCGGGGCGAGCAAACTACTGTGCAGCGAGAGTTTGAATAAGGACCGCGCCGGTGGAGATACGCCGCAAACACCGCCGCTGCTGATGCTAATTGTATTTGGCGCGTCAGCGCGAAGCCTTTGTTTGAGCAGACGGCCGAGCAGGGACAACACCGAACAAACAGTCAGAAACATACACATACCTGTCCGCCGGTGCCATCACCGCATGTGACCTTTCTGTTATGAAATTTGATGACGAGCTGTGAGGAAGGATTTCGTGTACCTCATATCGTTGAGCGCTTGCAATTATACGTGCAGGAAGCTAAATGACACTGAAATGTAACGTGGTCAGGGGACACGGTGTCCTTGCTTCAGTTGAACCCTCTCTCTACTTATGCAGTTTCCATCACTGTTTTCGTAAAAGTTCTGGTATCTCTGGAAACTTTGCAATACCTGAAAATACAGGGTGTCCCAGAATTATCTTTACAACTTTGACATTGAATAAATTATGTTTGGAACGAGATATCACAATGCAGTTTTTTGCATTTTGAAGAGTATCTCTCAAAGTTTTGTTTCTGTCTCTAGAACACTTCTTTGGAGCATCCCTTGATCAATTGTCGTAATAGCTGCAGAAATCCTCTGCCTGAGATCTGCCAAATTTCTAACCGGGGTTTGATACACGATTACTTTTACATATCCCCAAAGAAAGAAATCCAAGGGGGTTATGTCAGGTGAACGAGGCGGCCAGTCAATTTGACCCCGACCAGGAAATTGTTTATCTAGAAAATTACGGACCTCATGGGCCCAATGCGGAGGTGTTGGAAGATGACTGTTGGTTGAAGGACTTCCAGTTGGGGAACAACAAATTTTGTTAGCTTATCCAAGTAAACTGGGCCTTTGATTCTCTTCTCAGCAAAGAAGAAGGGGCCAATGATTTGGTTGTGCATAACACCGCACAACACATTAACCATTGGGCTGTCGCGCTCTCTCTCTCTCTAAATGCATGCGGAGGTTCAGAACCCCAAATTTCAATGTCGTGCCTGTTAAGTAACCCGTGTCTCTATAAACCAGAAAACACACTGAGCTTTTTCCTGTGGGGTGTACATTTTCAATAAATGTGATATAACTACCTACTTGTCACCAAACTGCACCTGAAATGAAACAGAAAAAAACTTTGAGAGATACTCTGTAACATGCAAAAAACTGCATTGTGATATCTCGTTCCAAACATAAGTTATTCAATGTTAAAGTTGTAAAGATAATTCTGGGACACCCTGTACTCTATACTCAACAAAATTAATAAACTAGGAGGATCTATCACAGTTATATGTCTCCAAATGTTAATTTCCCAAAGAAGGTTCTGTTGGCACCTGACAACGAAAACGAAACAGTGGCATATTTTAAAATGTGGTTTATTATGATCGTAAATACCATATCAAGTAAGATACAGGATTTATTGATCAGCGTTGCACCGAATAGCAGAAATTCTGGTGATGGTCGTTGGATTGAAGAGGAGGAATAACTGTTAACTAACTAATTATCAATGCTCAGATTAATGATCCTGAACATATTATAGTTAATCGATATAACCAACATTCATTGTTTCTTAGAAAGCACGTCATAAACCTCGCCGGGAGAGTATTTTGCGCCTTCTATACTTGACTGCCGAATTATAGTCAGCATGATCTCTGATTTGTAGGGATATTAAAAACCCAAGGCCACCACCATTCTGGTAATTTCTACTAAGACTTCGTTCCATATCCTCAAGCGAGTCCTTTGAGAATCATGAACGGAATTTAAAGTCGGAAATCCAATTCGCATCTTGATATTCATCACGGGGATCTTAGAATTAAAGATCAAAAAACGTAGAAATTTTTAATTTTATTATTATTATTGCTATTAAAAGCACAAAGGAATTTAACTTTCAAAGTTTGATATTAAAATTTTACTAATAGTAATAATAACAAAAATATAAATATTCTAAAAAGGGCAGTAAGTGCTTTTTCCTTAACTCGTTTTTACATCTGATACAATTTTACTGTTTTAGTTAACCTTTCTGACTTTCATCATTTTTGGTTAGCACAAATTTTTCCTCCAGTAGTTTCTTTATACCATTCAATAAGTTGTTTATATCTTCGCTCTCATCTGCCAACAGGTCCACATCAACGGTAGATCGTAGTGTAATATCTGTTTTTCCATAAATCCTTATAGCAAGTTCAAATATTTATTTCACTTCATTTATTACTTCCTCTATAATGAATATTTTTTTAATATATTGCTTGACTCAATGTTGAACAGGTGGTTGTTTTTCAGATTCCCCTGATTCTAAAATTGCTTGTAAATTAAATATTGCTCCGTCAATTTACTTTAGACCCTACTTATCAAAATTTAAAAAATGTCTCCCATCTTACATTATCAGAAACATTCGTTGAGTCCATAAAGACATTCCCGCCTTTCTCCTCTATCTAACTTTGCTAAACCCAATTTATATTTTTATGGATGGTAGTGTCTCAACTTCTGAAGACGTTATTTTAACTTCCATTCAGTTTTTGGTTGCCTTCGCAGAAAATAACATACGAATAATTCATAAAATCAAGGTTTCTTTCGGCGTTTAGAATTAATAGTCTTCTCGGGTGATTATCCGAGTGAGCAAAGTGTTTTCACCTGAAGATGATGACGGATATATCCGATCGCCAAAATATCGTGTGAACTAGTCACTCGAGAAGACGATATTAATACGATTAATTTCTTGTTATTTTTCAATAATAATCAATAGGGATATGTTAATATTACATCCAGTAATTAAGGAAAATGGTTTATTTTAAAAAAAAATGAAACATCAGAATATCTATGGAAAAACAAATTACTCAAGCTTTATCATAGTTGAAGTTACATGAACTGAAGCTGTTAATTGTTATTAGTTTCTGCAGGAACATGTAAGATGTATGCAGGACCTTCACTGGGTTTATTGCATGCCATGGTCAAGCGACGCGTCGGCGTGGAGCTGACGTCACGGTGGTTGGCATTGACAACAAGTGGCTGCAGGTTCCTCATCGCAGCTCCAGATCACCACCCCTGCGGCGAGCTGCGAACAGCCGAGGATTCAGACAGCGTATGAAAGAATTTGTCACACATGATAAAGCGGCAATCCATCAGAATATTACATGGGTAACCAGTCATGGGTGGGACCTGTCTCTCTGCCCATACTTGCTAACAGAAGTCACCTCGCATTTGTGTGTAGCGGCGAACAAGTTGGGCTGCAGACAACCTCGAGGTCTTTTGCCACTCCGTTAGTTGTATTGAGAGGATTGCATAGCTTGGAACCCATTGTTCGCATGAAATACTTTTGTATCTACAATGTGAATATTTGTCCATCATAACAGTAATTCCATACTTCTCAAACCTGTTAGTACAAATATTGCTGGACTCACATACTTTGTCGGGAGCACAACTGGGTATTTACATCATTATATTCGAACTGGCTTTTTTAAAAATAAAATAGTTATCGTGCAATAGTTCTAACATTTGTCAACTAAACTTTCTTCCCAGTATAATGCTTCACTAAATTATTACTTAATTAATTTTCTATATCTTATTTTTTATTCCTTATGGCTTAGCAAGTAATGATTTTCGATAATAATTTGAATAAATAATTAATTCATTTTCCTCTAAGAGAAATTACCAACACTGCAGAAATATAATAATTTTTTACTGGTTAATGTTGATGATGAAACTGCAGTTACAAAATGAAAAACAGGGAGGGTTGTGAAAATAACCTTTCACTTACTACACATGAATGCAGGAGGGCGAGAACAAACCAAAACCACAAGCACTCCTTACAATGTTTCCAAGAATAACCTTATTCATGGTGGAGGGGAGACGTACGGCAAGGAGAAAAATGTGTACTCGAATCATGTGGTAGATCTAAAACAGTTTCATTTTACGCTCATTATATTTTTCTTGTAGTCACTTCTATTAGATTTTCTTGTATTTAAAGTGTTCCTTTATACTTTCTACTCTGATCTGTCTGCTACAATACTTCTCGAGATTTGGTTTCTCCCTCTTAAATGTACCTCATTATTTCTCCATTAAATTTCTTCCGCGGTTGTTTCATGAAACCCATGGTCTCAAAAAATTTATGTTTTGTATTTTATTCTTTTAGTTTGAACTATTCCTATTTCTTTGAATGTCAGTTTGTACATTTATATTATAACAATGTAATCAGGGTCTATAACATTTCCCGCATATACGTTAATATCTACTACCTTTAATGTGGCTGCCATTAATCTGTTACGTGGCTGTATCAGCTGGAAGTTCCGACGGTTTTTTTGTTTTGTTTTTTTTTGCGTGATTATTTAATGGAATATTTCCTTTAACTGGGTTCTTTTACTCATATTTTCTGGTTTCTCGTTTCTTTCTACTCTTTACATTTGGCATCTACTTATTAAGTTTTGAATAGAGAGATTCTGTGTCTCCATGGTGCTTATGATTTATGAGTCATTTGCATTTAGGAAACATTTCCAAATCGAGGGAGAGAATATACTCTGACTTCGTTAAATGGAATCACTTTTATCGGTTTTGTTTGTTGAGTCTAATTTACTGAATGAGTCTCAATTTTACGTGCACTAATGTTCCTGAGTTGAAGATGAACTGCAGTCATAACCTCATGATCAACGCGATAACTTCATTTCTGAGATGTTATTGTATACTTTAATAAAGATATTACTAATAGGTAATTACTGAAATTTAAAATGTCATTGCGTCTACCAATTAATTAAATGGAATTTAATGTTGTGCGTTGTTCCCCAACATTAACAACAACTTGACCAAGATATTATTCTGCAATTACTTGTAGAAAATGACAAAAAATGTAGTGTTTGTGGCGGGAAACACTAGAGCAAAAAATTAATTGCCGTTAATTTACAGAATATCACAAGATTATTAACATCTACCAAAAGAATTCAAAGTGATTCATTTATTAAAGGAAATATAATTAGCAATAACCTCTCAGCAAATCAGAGAATTGGAAGAGCATGGTTTTTGATATGGTGTGAAATTGCAAATCAATGTGGTGTTACTGTACAGTTACGGAAATTGGCGAATGGTGCATCGGTTGAAAATGTAGCTTCTTCACTGGAAGTCAGTGGCACAGACGGAAACTATGTCACTGCAACTGAGTGGGTTGACTGTGCAGTTAATTCGGGAGGACGCCGGTTCGAATCCTCGTCTGGACATTGAGATTTGGGTTTTTCATCGTTTCTTCCAGGTGAATGCCGGGAGGCTTCCTTCAAAAGGCCATGGCCTAATTACTTCCCATTCCTTGTCCCATTCCCATTCCGCCTCTAATGACCTCGACATCGACGTGGCGTAAAGTAACAAGTAAAAAGAAAAGACATTCCAATTACCATCGGTGACCTCACAGTTTCGGCCTCTAGATCTGGCCAGTCTGATAGTCCTACTCTCCTTGGTCAGAACAAACTGATTCATTCAGTCTAAATCAAAGTGCCGAGTTGAAGAGATTCATAATGAGTCATCAGTAACGAGACAGATTAACCACCACTTCACATACCAGCTCGGATTTTCCTTGTCTCTGGTATCAGGACTTTGCTTCTGCCTGTAGTGGGGTTCAGTAATACAGCACTCTCTCGTGGCTGGATACGCTACGGAAGAAATTTAGCACATCATTTTGTTAGTTATTAACTGAAACCTAGGCATTGGCTAAAATTGTCCCTTTACGTTTCTCAGTGTGTGTATTATATTGGCTTTTGAAACGTCTATCATGCTCTTGAGGCGTTTGCAATAACCAGATATTGTCAATATGCTCACTAAATGTCTCTCATACAACAACCAAATCCCTGTGATATAGTTTGATAGCACGCTGTTCCGATTGTGTTCCTAGGGACAATTTTGTTCAGAATTCCCAATATGATAGTGGAATGCTTTCACTGCAGTCCGTAACCTTGGCTTGGAGGAGAGTCCGTCCGTCGCTTTTATTGCATTTGCAGGAGGAGCAGCAGAAACTAGCCTCCATACGCTGCCCAGTCTTTGTCGCCTGCACTTGCCTGGGTTGTGACCCGCAGCGTCTATTGTCCGCGAGGGTTGCTTTACCTTACATACCATTGCCTGATATGCTACGAATATCACGTAATATGGGCTATTGTCTTATTCTTATCATTACTGTATAATATGTTACCTGTCTGTATTAGACATTTCAAACAATTGATAAATTGTTGAAAGCATTTATACAAAACACAATTTTAATATTAAATCTGTTTATCCCATAAATGACCAAGATAGAGTTTAATTTTGCTGACTGAATTTTGTTTGTTTGACGACTTATATAAATCTATTAGGAAAGAAAGATAAATATAATGAGGCTCTTAATTTGATGTAATTTGACATCGTATGAATTGTTACTTTTAATTTGTATCACCTTTTATGTACGTTTGAAACAAAAATATATTCTTAAAAAATAAGTACTTGTTTTCTTTACTTACAGGAAGAATAATTTCTCAGCAGAAAAATGGTAACAGATATTTTTTCCAAAATAACTCCAATAACCAGTGGTTTCGTTACGAACACAGCACCGAGCGTGGTGGTGTAACGGTTAGCGTTCTGGCCTGGCATTTGGGAGGACGGCGGTTCGAATCCCCGTCCGGGCATCCAGATTTGGGTTTTTCGTGGTTTCCCAAATCACTCCATGCAAATGCCGGGGTGCTACCTTCAAAAGGCCGTGGCCGAATGCATTCCCATTCCTTGCCCCCCAACCTTTCCCGTCCCTAGACGTTAATCAGATAAAAAAAAAAAAAAATAATAAAAAAATGGACACAGCTAGTCTCGAATTACACGTTTTTGAGGGGTAAAGCCATAAGCAAACACAAATCCAATTACGCAGCGGTTTAATAATTTCAGTTAACAAACTACGTGGGAAACACGAGCACAGTATCAAATACAGGTATTCGATCATAATATGTCTGCAGATAAGAATTCATATGAGATTCTTTCGCGCAGTGTTATGTTGAAAGTCAAGCGTTAGCTCCATTATTTTTAGGATTATTTGGTAGCGTGTTGGAAATTAAACATCAATTGATTCTAAATGTAATTACTAATAACTTTGGCAATGAAGTGTTAAATTACATTTTATTCTCTTCCGCAGGCTATAACGCAATAATCTCGCAAAAGCATAATCGCAGAGTTTGTGTTCAGAGAAAGAGATGTAGCGTGCAATTCCCAACAAACTATTCACTGTGGACAGTCAATCGCTGTGTACGTTGGGTAATGGATTGGCGCGGTTTCCGGACTATCATTGCCGACCTGCCCACCGGGGGATCCGCGATCTATTCCGAGCAACTGGCTACGGCAAACTGTGCAGGCGTACCAACATGTCCAGCAGGCGTCCCGCGGGCGGGCCACTTTGCACACACACCGCGCGTCCATAACACGCAGACCTCACGCGCGTGATCAGACCGCGCACTACTGTGCGTCCTGCGTCGCGGTACAGTCTACCGCGATGCACCTCACTGGGCACTGCGGTACAGCAGACACGCCAGGCGCACGGCGCTAGGCGCGGCGCAGTCTGCACTTCAGAGACCAATCCACTGTACACTGCCGCGGATAGAGCCACAAACACAACCTGAATGGAGACGGAGAGCTAATACAATTAACGAGCATCGCACCAATCATCCCAGGAGGCTTCCGTTCCGCTTCGCAGCGATTGCTCCCCCGCTCACAAACGCGCCGTCGCGAGTAATTGGCAATTTTTAGCCGGCGCCGTTGCGCAGGTACTTCCACCCTAATTGGCTCGTCAGTATTGGCCCAGCACTGTTGTATCATCACATCCGGTGACGGTAATTAATTTGATTCCTTCCACCCGCCTACGCCTGCGCCTTGCATAGGACGGAAAGCGTCGTCGAGGAAGACGCGAGGGAACACAGGTAACCTGAGACGTGGTGGGGGTAGAGGCGATACTGCTTTGCCTGTCTTACGTCAGGTGGCACTAACTTTTGTCTTCTTCAATTAAAGTCTTTGCCAGAAGACAATTCCACTGGGTGTTGTTTGACATGGAGCTCTCTCTTTTTCCTTAATTGTCTCAGCCATTGAAATGTTGTGCTATAAAAAAGAAATATTCCAGTACAGGTGTGTGGAGATGTATACCAATTTGAATGTATCCCATTCGACACAATAAATCAGTTGAAATAACGACGGCAAAAGTTTAACATTTAATAAAAAGCGGAAGGACATTATTTCGGTGTCGAAGAATCCGGCTGTTTCACCTTCAGTATGATTTTAAAAGTGATATCCGGATACAGTTTCAGCGTGAGTAGAAGTGAGATGCTTCCATTCTTAGTGTGTACAATATTCATCACAACACCTTTATTCATTCACTGATAAACGTGCTTCAGAAAAAGAAATATGGAAACGGTTCTTCCAATAATTCCGATAAATTATAAAATGGAGGAAATGAAGAAATTGCCGAAAATTACGTTATAAATATTTTATGATGGAATGAAAATCTGAAAAAAAATAATAAATTTTTCCTTCTAACTATTTGCTGTATCTTCACTTCAACTGAGGAGTAACGAAACCAAATTCGTATATTAAAATAAAGTAACAGTCCCTCGAAACTTTTAAAAATTCTTTTTAAGTTAATTGTAAATTCTAGTAGTACATATACGTCTTATAAGAGATATTTCATTAAGGTATATGTATCTCCATCCTAAATTCAGTATAAATATTGTACATTGAGCGTTTCTTAGAACATAAAAAAGTTCTTCGGCAAAGCTACAAATACAGGAATTCTACCACTCTGAAATTTCAAAGTAGCGACATACCGTACTGGCTGCCTTCTATATCTCCTTGCTCGGTTAAATACGCTGGACCCTGGCGCCTTGTGTATGCAAGGCTGTCACTGCACTGCAGTATTTTTCAGATTTTGTAAGGCAACGGAAAGAGGTGCAGTTTCGGTGTGATGATCTCTGCCTCTGGGGATTATGCTGGTTAGACTTAGAGGAAGAAGGGAAAGTCTTGCGTAGATGCTGCGGTGAAAGAGGCAGTGCAGTGCTGATTAAAGCTGTCTGTTGTCATGGAGCCACGGTACAAAGTGGTAGAGAAAGTTGTCTGGTTTGTGAGAGATTCTAATTAGATGTAGTGTCCTCAGTTAACAGGTCTGTGTATAATGTTTATCGAAAAATAAAAATATCTCTTGAAATAGAAATTTATTTTCTGGCTTTCGTTCACCGATGAATTCTCACTTCAACAAATACTGCATGCAAAACCTTACAGCTTGGCTGACACAGTCTATAGAAGACAATTTGTACTGTTGAGGAAGGAGTGCCTGGATGAACCCTGGACCACTGCAAACGCGTGACTGATCCAAAGTATTGGGTAGTTATTATTGTTTACAATTGGTGGAAATTAGCTGCCGTTAAGTACAAAAGTAAGCCATCACTGTTGGTCTACGATTCTGAGATATCCACTGATAATAAATCTGTTTTGTATACATTTTCGTTAAGTTTCCACCGAATTCAGCATATTTTCAAATTGACAAAGAAAAGATCTGTAAGGAAATGAAATAATGGAGCACCTTGAAATTTATGTAACGAAATAAAATCCTTCTTGAATGTAAAAATTTGAAAAGAGCTTTGTTTGTTAAATATGATAGAGATCACACCTCTAGTATCCATAAGTAGCTGTAAATAGCAACTACTAGCTTGCAACAACACACAAAATGAGGAAACTCTCGCTATACACAATACAGTATAATATTAAACCCAAATGCTGAAGAATCCAAAACGTGACGAGCTATTCATATACTTGAAACAGAATTTCATGTACGTGAAGTTACCGCTTGATGATCGGAAGGCCCCCGGATCTAATACTGATGTCACCATGGTTTTCTAGTTGTACTGTTATGAAGAGGTTGAAGGGGAAAATTATTTAAGGCATCTTCATAATATATATATATAAGTTGTAATGTTCCGCGAGTCAGAGCATGAAACACATGTGTGCGTGTTTCTTTTCTCGTCGTGTGTGTGTCGGTCCCAGGGGTGGTTCCGCTCCTGTTTGGCGAGCCCCAGGCCCTGAGTGTTGCCATTAGATATGACGGATGGCAGAAAACAGTCCCGGGACAGGACCACAGCTCAAGAGGAGCCTGGAATGTTTCAGTAAATAAATAAAAAAATAAAAATAAAATCAGTATCAAGGAATGAAGGGTGAGGGGAAGCCAGGGATTACAGCCAATAGGAAAAATTTGTATTATTATTATTAACAAAGGGCGGTTTATTGCATGTTTCGAGCCAACCAGTGAGAAGAGCTTCCCTGGAAATACAGACATTTGCAGACGTCATCAAGAGGAGGTGGAAAGCGACGCTTCGTCCGGCACCACGGAAAACAAGAGGAACTTGTTGGTTGCATACGGCGATGGGTGGATGGATGCCCAGCTGACCACGGGAGAGACAGGAGGGAGACAGCCCGCCGACTGCACAACTTAGATTCGCCTGCACGGTAGCCACCATTCAGAAAAATGAACTTTTGCATCAATGTCTTCTACCCTAGTTATCGCCCCGAGACAGACTCTCTTTCTCCACAGAAAAAATGATGTTCCCTTGTGTTTCAAAAATAAAAATTAATCTTTGTAAAAAAATTTAAAGTAAAAAAATTTGAAGTGATTAAGTAAATCGTAAAGTCGGAGTGTGAACCTTGTTTCAATTTATCCCGTCCAGTCATGTAATGTGTCATTTGGCTTTATTAGTAATTCTAGTTGTTCAATAATTCATGTTTAAATAATAAAACTTTGAGATCTCGATGTCACTTCCCTCAGAATAGGGTACACTCCAATCTCTGGCGCCCACCTGATTTCTTTCATACTTAATATTACAGTAGAACCTCGATAAGTTAAAGTCCAAGGGAAACACAAAATATTTTAAGTTATAGAGGTTTTAAGTTATCAAGGGTCTATGTCAGGGATAGGTTAATATAGAGGTAGGTATGTACATATATGTATGTATGTATGTACCCTTGTTCCTATTTTTACTCGAATGCGTCAGAAGGATTGGTTCAATAAAATACAGAAATTTAAATACAGTAATCGTATTTATTTATTCACATTGCACATGTTACATAAAAATAAAACAACAATTAAAGGTTTAGTCTACTTAAAAAAGTCTGTGTTTTTCTTTTGTTTTAAACAATTCACAGTTTCTAAATCGATTTGATTTTCAATGACAAATAGAGAGGAGAATACATTATCTTTTATGTTGCTACACTGCTCCATAAATGATCGTACAGTTGTTAAAGCTCTTTTTGCTTCGTTGATTGATACGCTCGTAGATGAAGTTTGTGGCTCGTCATTAAAATCATCGTCTTTATCACTTTCAATGCAGTTGTTTACTGATTCCAATATTTCTTCCTCTGTTAACGTCCCTGCTGTGACTTCTTCATAATCGCAAGTAACGAAGTCTTCAAAAGTAATGTTTGACCCAGACATGTGCTTATTCCATTCTTCAGGCACATTATCTTCCTCTTCAATGATTTGTTGAGGTTCTGAAGAACAAACCACAGGTTCTAAAGCAGTTTTTTACTGCAAGGGGTGTTACGTTTCGCCAAGCTTTGTCCACCATACTCATTGCTTGAAGAACATTGATAGAAGAAATCGTATTTTGCTCCATATCAGCTATCATTTTTCTAACAACTTCTTTTCTGCATAATGTTTTAAAATTTTTAATTATACCATGATCCAAAGGTTGAAGTTGTGATGTGTTTGGTGGAAGAAATTGTACTTTGACTGCCTTTAATGGTGGTGTGTCCCCGTGTGCTGTGCAGTTGTCGATAAACATAATAATTTTTCTATTTGAAGTTACCATATGCTTATCTATGTTAATCAGCCATTTTTTAAAAAGTTCGGCTGTCACCCATGCTTTTTTATTGGCTTCATAATCCATGTGTAGTGATTTTAGGCCTGCAAAGCACCGAGGTTTTGTTGACTTGCCTATAATTAAAGGTTTCAGTTTTTCTGTGCCCGTAGAATTTGCACAAACCAGAATCGTAAGTCGCTCTTTGCTGTGCTTTCCTCCATGACAGTTTTCATTTTTGAATGTTAATGTTTTGTCGGGAAGACCCGTTTCGTCAGCGTTAAAAACATCATTGGGATCATAATCATTCACTAAATTATGTAATTCAGATTTCCATTCTTGGCATACTGATTTGCTTACGCTCACACTTTCTTTAAAGGCTAAATCATGTCGTTCCTTAAAATTCTCTAACCAGCCATTGCTGGCTTTAAAATTTTTGATTTTCAGCGAATTAGCGAACTCTTCAGCTTTTTCTTTCAGTATGGGTCCACTAACACTGATGTTGTTGTTTCGACACTGTTTGAACCACGTAAACAAACATTGTTCTAAATTAGGGAATTCGACAATTTTTCGTCTTTTACATTGAAGACTTTCTCCTGATTCTTGTTTCTTCAAGATTTCAGCTTCTTTTTTAATGATGATTGATAATGTAGTCTCATGTATCCCAAACTGAGCAGCAACTTCTTTCCTTTTCTATCCATTTTTCACTGCTTCTATAGCTTTTAATTTATCAGCGGATGTGAGTGTTGTTAGTTTTCTGTTTGAACTCATTTTAAGCCAGTTTTATCACACAGTAGGTAAAGCGATGATTCCAGGACAATGATCAAAAACTTATGATCCAAGTAAGCCGTTGTCTTAAGGCTAACCGCCGCGCCGCAAAGCTTTAAAGAATTTCGAAGAAGCAAACAATAGGTGACATATGACTGTATTGTTTACGTTAACAATTTAACTAGTGAACACGTGCAAGCAATAAATACCGATACTTTTTGTTTTGCACACTCTTTCAAAATGACTCATTGACAAACAATTTTATGTTATAGAGGTAGTGGAAACATTTCTTTAAGTTACTGAGGGCCAATACAGTGATTACTTATTTAAGTTATAGAGGTTGAGTATTTTAAGTTATAGATGTTTTGGGCTCTGATGGGAAGGGAACATATTATTTTTTGAAGTTATAGAGGTTTTTAAGTTACCGAGGTTTGAGTTATCGAGGTTCTACTGTATTTGGAAATTAATAACAGGTAGTGAACGGCCACAGTAAGGTCGAGAAGCCGCTCCCTTAATATAAGGGACAATTCAATATATATACCGAGCGTGGCGGTGTAACGGTTAGCGTTCTCGCCTCGTATTCGGGAGGACGGCGGTTCGAATACCCGTCCGGGCATCCAGATTTGGGTTTTCCATGGTTTCCCAAATCACTCCAGGCAAATGCCGGGATGCTTCCTTTTAAAGGCCATGGCCGAATCCCCTCCCATTCCTTGCCCCCATCCTTGCCACCCATCCTTTCCCGTCTCTGAAGACCTCGCTGTTGAGAGACGTAAAGCAGTTAAAAAAATTAATATATATACATATATATATGTTTTTTGGTTGATGAATTGTAAGTCAAGAGATAATTCCAGGACCTTAGCTGGCTGGGTCTTGGCATGTCAGGTGGTGCGTGGAGACTTCAGTAACGAAGAGACGGCCTCCCTCCGCATAGCAGACCATCGACCTGGCAACTCTCCACACGGATGCGTCCGCCAAATACAGCAAGAAGACTTCGCTTCAAATGCGGCAATACTGTTACTGCCCATATCTGTATGACAGGTACACAAGGTACTATTACGCCCATGCATAACTACTGGAAATTTCGTGCTTTAAATATTCACTCAATCACATTGTTTTTGTTCCAAATTTTTTAATAATTTTATTAAATAAAATATGAATGTCGTAATTAAATTCTTCTTTGGATTATTACTAAATTTATTGATTGTGAGCTACGCCGTCGTTACTTTTGTCTTGGATTCATTCAGTTCCAAATATCAATCTTACTATAAGATGGGCCATGCATATTAAAACAACATTAAATTTTATTATTAATTATCAATTCGTAACATGCGAACCGTGACACTACACATTAACAACTATCTGACACACTTTTGTATCAACATTCATGGACCTAAATTTTCATTTGGTTCTTGACTGTATCACTACTGTTGTACTAAACATGTTTTCCTGTGTTTATCTCGATCTACCTGTTGACGTCAGTAATACATTCATCGAAGTTTCCACCAGACTTATAATAATAGCGAATTACTGTTTCTCGTGCCCTCATCACATCTGTCCCGTCCCTAACTGCGCTGTCAACTGCAGCTTAGATGTTGCTAAGCATTTGGACGCCGCTGTGGACAGTTCGATAAGCACAGTCCCTACTACCACGCTATTCCGCTGCGCTGTCAAAACCAGTTCAGCTGATTACATTTAGGCGCCGCCATATTGGAGCTGAGGAAGTTGTAACCGCACTACCGTAAGCGGACAGGTCATCGTAATTAATGTCTTTGGCTGATTTTTATGTAGCCAAATTCTAGTGGTTTAATTGTACTCCTCGAAACCTAAAAATACAACATTATAAACCACCAAGCATAGAGCAACAAAAACTGTGTTTCATGTTATGTGATACAATTGAGCAATCACATACTTCTCTAGGACTGACAATCTTAAACTATCTCAGACCTCGATGATACGTCTTAATCTCTGCCAAATAAATAAGTCAAACTGATCCTTTATTTCGTTAGAGAAATTACGTACCATGAAATGAAAAGTAAGTTAACATTTTGTAAAGCCGTCAAATGTTTTATCAAAACAGATGTGGATAACATTCCAAAAAGTCTAAAAGAGAATGCAAAATAACGTAAACCAAATTTTATAAATACGTATAGGTAATTAAAATTTTGCCATTTAGGTGCCAGAGGGCATAAAACATTAGTAACAGTCATTAAAATGTTTGATGATCCTTTTTAGCCAACACTTTAATGGACCAGTCAGGACTATTTCAATAATGAGTTTTTAAAATAGATAATTACTACATGCTTGCCTAAAATACATTTATTAACTACATAGAGATCACATGGTAACATGTAGGAATAGAAAGTCGCATGTCTAGGAAAAATAGTAAGTAAACAAAGAACCATACTAAAATGTTTAAGTAGTTGTTTTAAAAAGGTCTTTACTGTAGTGCTTCTTTTTTTCCATATCTGTGACTGGCTTTTGTACTAAACGTCGTATAGAAAATGAAGTAAAAACAAGCTATTAACGCAATAAAATTATTTGTTACTTAACAATTAGCAATATTAACCAACCGTCTGAGTGACACTGATTTTAACAAAAATTATTTTCAAAATTTTAATTTACCAATTTTATATAATAAAATAGAAGTTAATATCTCTATTAGGTTGGTTTCTTATAGAAGATAGGAGATTTGGCTTTAGATTACTTTTCCTTACTGTTTTACGCCTCATCGACGGTGGGATGGGACTGGGGACAAGAAACGGAAAGGAATTCAGCCATGGCCTTTTTCAAGGAATCATCCCGGCATTCGCCAGGAGTGATTTGGGGAAACCATGAAAAACCCAAATCTGGATGCCCGGACGGGGATTCGAACCCGCGTCCTTCCGAATGCGAGGCCAGAACGATAACCGTTCACCCACCACGCTCGGTATTTCTAAAAGGTTTTTCTTTGTGACGAGCAACTTATCTACGTTTTTATCTGACCGAAAAGATTTTTACTATGTAGCATCATAATTTAAATTTTCGTGACGGGCCAGTTATATCCGAAATGAATAAATGGTATCATTTTAAAGTATAAGATCTTCGGTTTGGTAAATCATAAGTTGAGAAAGGAATTTATAGAAAGTGAACCAGTAGAGGGTAAAAGTATTGGCAATGAAAGTCTAAGTCTACGCGTACGACGCCGCGGGTAACTGCTGGTGTATGGTGTATACGTATATCATGCAGAAACGTATTGATGAAGGTGAGCTTTCGAGTTGCACGACGCGAATACACCGAGGATGGAGCAGGATGAGGACGAGGCAGACCGCAGATCATGTAGTCAGAGCGACATCAGCTGCCGCGATTCTTCACTGTGCGGTGGCCGCAGCGCCAGCTTGTTAGCGTGTCCACACACGCTGTCTCTCTTCCCCGCTACGTGTGTGTGTGTTTGTATGTTTGCGGCGCTCACAGAGTTCATTTAGCGGCAATAATGCGCCTCGACCATATGTCACTAAACACGGAATCAATATGAGTGAACATGGCACGCGGTTTAATAGCGCGCCCACGCGCGGGCCGGCCTCATTTTCATACAAATGTCTGTCGCAGATTGGATTTTGCGGTCGCGCAACATATTTCTCCCGTGGTCGGTCAGTTTCTGCTGGCGGAAATCTGCGCGTTCAGCCGCGTTGCCTCAGCACCTGATACCTCCACAAGGGTTACTGCAGGTGGAACGTGCTTGTCAAACTAAAAGTGTTTGTACCTTCTGTCGTGAAGATTTTTTAAATTTGCTTCTATAGTGAGGTTGTGGGGAAAAGAATAGTAATAACAGAATCGTGTATATAACAGAACTACACTAAAATCAACTTACACTTGTTTCTCATAGACACTAATAATTTGTGCAACATAATAAGGAGATGAAAAGATTATTTGCCCATGATGCTATTACTTATCGTGAATTCAAAACCCAGGACGACTGCGCTTTGTTACAACACGATATTATGAAAATAATTACGTGGTGTAAAGATTGGCAGTTGGAGTTAAACGCTAAAAAGTGACAAGTCATGCATGTAAGTAAAAATGTGACACCATTTAGCTCTGAATATAAATTAATGGTACTGTCCTTAGAACGGTAGATTCCGCTAAATACCTAGGCATAACAATTCGTAATAATTTGTTGTGGAATGAGTATATGGAGATGGTAATTGGGAACGTAAATCGTATGCTCCGATTTCTCCGGAAGTTAATTCGATTGCATACAAGTCACTAGTGCGTCCTCGCTTAGAATATCGTTGTTCTGTATGGGGTCCCCATCAAAAGGGATTAATGGAGGCATTAGAAATGGTCCAAAGAAGAGCCGCCCGATTCGTGACAGGTATATATAGTTGGAGGGAAAGCGTAAGTGCGATGTTGAAGGAGTTAGGTTTGGAAGACCAGAAACAACGAAGGCGTTGCTCTGGACAGAAGCTAAATGAAAAATTCAAGACATTTATTTCGGAATGACAGCAAACAAATATTACTGCCAGCAACATTCATATCTCGAAATGACCGCGAAAATAAGATAAGAGAAATCAGGGCCAGAGCCGATTCATTTCTGTACTCATTGCGTGATTAGGGAATGGAATAGAAATGGTTTATGGGGCGAGAAAACAGGAGTAGCTCTCGATAAATCACTCCGTCCATCCTGATCTGGATTTTCCATGGTTTTCCCTGATCACTCCAGGAGAACTGAAGCTTCACAATAGCCCATGGGCGCCTCCTGCCATAACCCGTATATCCCTTCGAAACTATTACCCTTTCGAATAGGTGTAATGCACCCTCAGCCACACGCTTTCAGTGAACCGCGGAGTAATACTAATAAAAATGATTGTCAAAGTATCAAATGGTTTGTTGTTCCAAATGAAAACCAGTAATGATTCGCGCTGAAAGGGAAGGGGAAAGAGGGTGAGGGGTTGATTGCAATGGGCAATGATGGTGGATTGAAGGTTTCTAACCTTAACTTTTCTTTCTCTTTGCTGTTATATTATTTTCAGACTTAATATGTTCCCCTGTGACCATATACGCTATAACATAACCGTTTATCAAGAGTCACTAAAAACTTGATAAATTATAGATTGAAGATTTATTTCATATTATTACACAAAGATCTTAGACAGTTTTCTGATCTGTCAAAACATATGCACTGGCAACATTGCCTAAAATCATGAATATTTTTAATGAATAGTTTGGAATGGAGTAATACGGTTCCACTAATTCTCGATCAACTTGTAATTAGCTTGATAATTAATTGACCCTAAACGAATGTGTAAAATAATGGCGATGCATCGCACTGATTTAGCAAAATATAAATCTGTTGGTTTCCGTACAAGAAGGAAATAAATCTAGAAATGTGTTGCTTGGCTTGTGTTTGCGGTATTGTCGTAAGTGGAGCTTAAGTGAAAATTGCGAATTTCAATTTTTGTTTGAGAGGACCTCTTGTTAGTAGCTGCATGCATTAATCCTCCTCCTGATTTCTCTACCTGGTGACCGAGGCATGATGGCTACCCTGGAGGCAAATACTCCTGCTTGACAACTTTCTTGGGAAATTTACCGAGGGCTGATGGAAGTGTATGTACGTGTTATTGTTTTCTGTGGAAGACTGTGATATGTGTGTGTATTCAGTGTAGTTTGTTGCTTGTGATGTGTGTGAATGGAGAGAGGGGGTGAAAACCGGTGCAAGCACCTTCAGGTGTTCCGAAAGTCAAAAAGGGAGAACAGAAAGCTTAAGAATATACTTATCCTCGATCAGGTTTCACACAGATGGCCCTATTTCCGTACCGAGCGCATAAGCAGAAAGTTACTTCCTTTCCTGTTCTTCTCATTCTCTAAACAAACTTAATCGCTTCATCACTTCTTTTTTTTCAATAGTGTTCTCTTTATCAAATTACTATGATAGCTACTATTATTATTACAAATAATAATACAAAAATCCACATTGTTCCATTTATTATGAATCTTGTTGCAAAACAAATCAAAACACAAGTCTTCGTCAAATTCTTATACTGTTATGAATATAGTTGCACAACCTTTCAAAAACTCTCATGGTATCGATTCATACTAGTGGAGGCTTGTGTCTCACACCCTACAAGCCTGTGCCATGCTTCACATGTACCGACCGACCCTGTCGATAACTTCCCCCACACTGTACTGCACAGTGCCGGCCTCGGTAGCGTAGGGGCTAGAGTGCTAGCTCCACGTGCCGAAGGTCGCCGGTTCGAATCCGGCCGCGGGCATGGATGTTAAGTGTTGTGTGTCTGTGTGTGTGTCCTGTCCGTCCTGTGGCGTCCGCACTTTGAAGACTATATAAACACTGGATTTAACTGATTCACTGGAAGCTTTAATATAACACATTGAGTTGGCTGTATGGCCTCAGCTGCCAAAAGCCATTAATAATAAAAAAAAAAAAAAAAAAAAAAAAAAAGTACTGCACAGTAGCTACTTGGAGACTGCCCTGTGCATTTCCCGCGCCGCAACAACAATGAATTCTCTAGCGCCAAACACAACGCTTCATTACTACTATTTGACTCTTTAATACCAGAAAACAAACAATTTATGGTTAGCTTTAAAACAAAATATTTACAATTTGAAAATAATAGAGATCGAGATGGGCTGGTTGTGTGACATATGTCACAAGTTCCCATCCGCCAGGCCAGACGAGCCGCAGTCTACAGAGTCCTATCTATTTTTTTTTTTAACTGCTTAACGTCTCTTAACAGCGAGGTCTTAAGAGACGGTTAAGAATGGGGGCATGGAATGCGAAGGAATTCGGCCATGGCCTTTTAAATGAAGCATCATGGCATTTGCCTGGAGTGATTTGGGAAACAATGGAAAACCCAAATCTGGATGCCCGGACGGAGATTCGAACCGCCGTCCTCCCGAATGCGAGGCGAGAACTCTAACCGTTACACCACCAATCTCGGCAGAGTTGTATCACCTCACTCCATACACACTGCAAAGATGTTTGAGATTTAAACCAGTGCTTCCATGCAGAATTTGGCGATTAGGAAGTGCGCGCCACTGCTGCTCCTATCTGACGATCATGTAGTGATGGTGAAAATTTCTTCCATCCTGAATCAGCTAATCTCGTGACAACTCTGAGGCGACGGACTGGGCAGCTATTCCCATATTCAATTACAAAACTTGGATTTTGCTTTGTCAAACATTTAGATCACAATTTTACAGTGCACAGACAATTAATCTCTTATTAGTTCCCTTGCTCCCACTTTCTAGGTGCAACGTTGTTTCTGTTGTAAGGAGATTTTGGTGAACAAAATTAATGATGGCTTTATCATCCAAACAACCAGAAACTAGAGGGAAGACAATTTGCAATGGCGTATAAAACTGCATCTAAAAATTTGCACTGTTGATTTGCAACATACGTTTATCTAGTTTTTGCACGTTCTTCAACAATGGCCAAGAGCGTCCATAAAACCTAATGGTACAGACATTTTTTCATATAGTGGTATCCGTTGCTTCATTTCATGCAAGACAACAAGTTTACGCTCAGGTTTTCAACTATGCCACTATAGTAATTATACTGTACATGAATCATGTCCATTGCGGCTTGTTACTACTACATTACTTTTACTATTAGCTATTTCTAGAATGTTCATCTCATATCGTTTGTTGGAGACACTACAATAATTCTTTCCACAATACTGCCATGTGTCACTGACCTAGTAGTATCTGCGTCATTGTTAAAAAGATGTTTATATATAACCAACCGGACTTATTACAGTTATTAGTAATTCTGTTTACAGGTTCCGATAAACTGTTTCCGTTATCAGGAGTTATTGTGAGGTTACCTGTAGGAAATCAACTGGAAATCTCGATCTCTGACAAAGCTAGCATATCTTGAAAAATTATTCGAATGGCATGAAGTGTCAGCTCTTTAGGTAGCCTAATTATCCAGCCACAAAGTCTTGCGGTAATTTTATTCTGACAGTCGTAAGCTAAAGCAACAGATACGCAACAATTTGTTACACACCAAACATTAAGAGCAGGTGTAACTAAAGAAAAAAAAAATACCTCCATTATGAAGACAACAACAGATATGATTTCCAATTAACAGATATCCGGACTGACAAGGCACACCTTTGACCACGAACTCTCGGAAACATGCTTAGAATAACAAGCGATCATTAACAAAATAGTGGTGTGTGTCATTTCCATGCAAAACGTTGCATTCTACTTCAAGTAACATTTTAATAGAGACAAACAAAGTAACAAGATACCAATACCACATGAAGGGAATTATACGTAATTCAATGACGTCAGTGTGTCATTAAATTTTCAATCAACAATGCCAAAATTCTCTGCTTAAAATACTTGATATAGCACAAAACACGCATATACAGCAGTACCCACACACCTGATAGTGCTTATATTAGTCCTCAAAGTGCAGATGCGGGATTTCGAAGAAGTGGTTAAAACAAAGTGGAAGAGAACAATGTGCACTCTTCACTAAAACCAAGGTATCACTTTCCAAATCACTTTCCGATTCATGCAGTTCATTATCAAAAGCAACACTAATTATATTTTCAAATGATGATGTTGGAATGCCAATGTCATAATCTGGCTTTCGCTAAGCATATTGCAATTTACGCTTACACGTAGGTGCAGCAAATTGACTGTAACCCACAGAGTGAAATTTCATGATGAAATAACGATCGTGTATCTTCACTTGTGGTTTCCCACATTGTAGTCTTACAATATCAGTAATCCTTCGATATAGAGCTTATATTGTCGAAAGAAGTAAACATCAAAGGGTTGGCAATATTTTGTTGTTTTCGGTAACAATATCTTCAGCATAACATCTTTGTTTGGAAAAGTTACATCTACTAGACAATGGTCTGTATGACCTGACCAGGATCATACAACAATAGGTCTTTTTTAATGGATCTTTAATGACGCTAGCAGACAAGTGTGGAGTTCTGCATGGAAATGACACCCACCACTGTTTTGTTTATGATCGCTTGTTATTCTAAGCATGTTTTCGTGCGTTTCAGAGCGTTCGATTTCAAAGGTGTCCCTTGTCACTGTTCACTGTCACTGTCACTGTCTTTTCTACACTCATGTAATCAGTTTTCTGTGAAAAACAACAGTGAAATGAGGGGATACGAAATTGTTTAAGCATTGTTTCACTCATTGATAAGCCCACGACGTACAGCTAGTAAAAATGAAAGCAAATTTCAGAATCACTGAAGCAATTAAAAAAAAGTTGGTTGGTCTTACCAGTTGGAATAAACATGCTACAAGGCAACAAGTTGATCAATATTTTGTACCATGTTTCAGAAATATTGTTTCAATGAAATAAATTTATGCTCGTGTCTTGTTGAAATCAATAACTTTGCCACTTATATCAGTCTGTGTATTCCTGGTATATTTTAATATGGATTTGAGTGATTTTTCCAAGATGTTTAATCTCACTATAAATCTCTTTCTTGATGACGGATCCTGCGCGAATGCTCTTATACTTTCAGGTAGCAAACAATACAGAGTTAGTCTCAGTAATCAGAGTAAAAGGTTGTTACACATTCACACCATATTTGTGATCTGGAATACTGGGTATTGTTTTACTGTCACCAGTAACTGCATTCATCCATCTTCCTTTTACGATCATCCATCAACCTTCAGCTGAAAGCTAATATTTAAGTTAGATTAACACATTTCCAATGGAATGTTAGCTCCGAAATTCATATCTCTGACAATATCAGTTAACACAAAAATATTTATATTCCAAATGTATCGTTCAACAAAGAAGCTTAGTTTAAATTAATAGATGTCCTTTAAAGCCGAAAAAAAAACTGAAATATTTTCTGCATTTATATATGAAAAAGTGTTAAACACAATTCTGGCACTTCGAAGTTTGATCAATGATATTTTTATGATCACTATTAATCCGTCTTGTCTTTGGTAAAATTGTCGATATGTAACAAATCCCCGCAAAATATTTTAGAAATGTCTCACTTGCATACACGATTAAAGAGGTGAGGCTAGTTGTTTTGGTGTAATCGGAGTAATTTTAAAGAATTACTTTTGCTCATAATTGCAAACTTATAGTGAGACAATATTTTCTTTAATAACGCATAAATGCATTCGCCATTCTTTGCTTTCAGTCTTTGTGAAACAGAATTTGCTGTTATGTATATACTAGTGATGTACCGGATCGTTAAAAATGTATATCCGCGGATGCGGATACAGGTACGGATCATTAGTGTCTAGATCCGCGAATACGGATACGGATCTCAACGTTCTCAACTTGGACCGACAGTAAAAAAGTAATAATAGATTTATCGACGAACGTCTAGCTTACACGACGTGTTTTGACCTTGCACTGTGCGTGTTTATATTTATATTTTAAGATGTCATAGGATGACGTGGATTATATACGTTTGTGTTTTTTGGGAAGTTAAATTAAAATAAAAACAAAGTCTAAAAAAAGTATAGTAGCGTAATATGGAAACATTTTTTGATAGTAAACGACGAATCTGCTAAATACAAAATCTGCGAAGGAATTTATTCCCATAAAGGTACAACTTCGGACGAAACACCCACAAGAATATGAGTTATTCTCAAAAGAAGATTCCGCTAAGCAGTTTTCCGGCGAAAACATTCAGCAGTGAACGTCTTTAAAAACGGTAAAAAGAGATTTTGTTTTAACGAATACATAGAAAATGTCAAAATATGGAATCATACAAAATAAAAATTAACTATTTAATTGCAGAAATGATAAATTTATCTGATTTACCTTTTCAATCCGTAGACAATTTTGAGTTCTGACGATTGATGGATCATGTTCTAAAAGACAGGTAATATTTTACGGAACTTATTTGTAGGCGAACTTTACGATCGAAAATGAACAACGTGTTGAAGAATTTTGAGAACTTTTCTATAAAATCAGATATCTGGTCGGATTTTTGGTCAGTTGTTTCATTATTATCCTTTACAAACAAAATTATAAAAAAAATATCCTTTTAAAAGCGGAGATTCTTGAAGAATGCCAATCGGGAGATTACATTTTTGCAATATTTCAAAATGTGTTTGAAGGGAGGGGAATCCCGAAACAGAAGGTGAATTGCGTAGTAAAAGATGGGGGGTCCAACATGAAGCGTGCCTGTACTTTATCTGACATAAATAATATTGACTGTACAGCACATCAGCTGCATCTGGTGGTCAAAGAAGTTATTACGAAAGTTCCATATTACTTATAAAATGCAGAAAAAATGCGGGACATTTCAACCACTCTATAATGGCAAAGCAAGAATTAGAAAAAATACAAGTTTGACTCAATCAAATAGATTTAAAATTTTTGCAAGATTCACCGACACATTGGAATCCCAGAAATTATACGTTGGAAAGGCTTGATTGCGTTAAGGATTCGCTGTCGCTTTATATTATTAATAATGAAACAACTTGATGTCGAAGAGTGGGTCTTAATTCAAGAATTAGTGAGAGCACTGAAGCCTTTGTAGGATACCACAAGAAAATGAGTGCACAAAACACATGTATATCCGACGTTATTCCTCTAGTACGAGCGTTGAATAAATTGTAAGATGAGATGCAAATTCCTGCTGATTGTGGGGAAACTCCCAAAGTCAGCACACACGCAGTTCTTGAGTTTTTGTCTAGAATGTATTAAATTAACGTTTTTCTGAAATCAACAAAAGTATATTGTTCCAAATAGAAACGTTTTTAGTGCCACGCTACAAAGGTAGATTCTTCAATGACTTTTTCATCAAGGATATAAAACAGAAATTACTTACAGCTTCAGAACATAAGTAAATTTCACAACTACAATTAGCACGGAAAAACCAAATGCTGTATGAAAAGCATACTGCAACAATTTAGAAGACTCATTGGCCAATATGTTAGATAGTGACCATCATGATGAGGAAACTGAAAACCAGTTATCATGTACGAATGCTAATTTGCTAGCAAAATATGCCAATGAAAAAGAATATCAAGAGACCAAGATCCGTTAAAGTATTGGAAAATCAATAGTAATAAATTTGGAGGTCTATGATAAACGGCTCGCACATATTTATCATCATCTGCAACAAGCGTTCCAATTGAGCAGTTTTTCAAAAGCAGGAATTATTTATGATCCTCATCGTAATAGACTTTTGTGTGACAAAGCTGCCAAGTTATTCTTTTTGAAGTACAATTTACCAAACTTAATTTTAAATGTAACATTTTTTAAGTTTCTGAAAAAGTGATTAATTTATCTGATGTAAACACTTTAACGGTACCTTAATGATAATTTCAGTTATCAAAACACAAATATTAAAGTTTTCATCTCACTATAAAGATAGTTAAAATAATACCTTAAAAGTTACTATAGTTGTAAGTTACCAGTACCTTTCGTAACCTAGTAAAATAAATGTTTAAATAATCAATTTTTGCAATATGAATGCGTCATATATGAGATTATAAGAATTATAAAGTAATTGGAATTGAAGTTAATAATAGTTCATTGCTACGTATCTTTAAAATTTTATATACGTGCTTAGTGAACAAAAGATCCGTTAAAGATCCGCTAAAAAAGTAACGGATACGGAAACAGATCTTTTTCCCCCTCGGATATCCGCGAATACGGATACGGATACGGATATCCGGCACATCACTAGTATATACATACAAGTAGGAGTAACATTTTACACTTTGCCCAAGAGATTGTGGGAGGCTTCATTACCACCAATACCCAAGCGACAGTAATTAACTAAATGCTAGTGACTGATTTTTATATTTAATGTATAGATATCAACACAATTCGTTTACTCTAGCAGGAGTAAATAATTACAAACGGTTATCTGAAACGGTTCACCTTAAAAATAAAAAAAAATCCTCCTTGTTCCACCATACGTCTGGTTACAAACAGTCCTAAAAAGGTAGCGTAATATTTACAGCTTTATGATTTATGATTATTCTAATGTTGAATTACAGTAACCAAAATTTTAGCTCTACGAATTTTCTTAATACAATGTTAAGTTTGCAACAAACACATTGATCTTTAAAAGTGGAAAAACTTTGCCTGTTAAGCGTAAATGCATTTGCTTACCACAACAGTCTTTTAAGTATAAACATTTCTGGTTCACATCAAGAAATCGCTTTCGAGAATAAGTACCCAATTTTCTTCTGTATTAGTGTATCAGCTTGATATTACCGTTGTGTCATCAGTTTGACTTATATGAAGTGGAGATCTGTAAATTAGATAGTTATTCACTATGGAGACATTTGGTGTATTCACACTGCATTGCACTTCCGGTGGCTTGTAATACCTGTGAGGTAAGTGATGCTTACCAAATTCCAAATTACTTTACTTATAAAAAAGAAAAAGAAAAAGGAAAAGAAAGTTATTATGTGTAAGTCACGTAACTGACTTACTCTCCCCGAGAACGTAGTACGGATACTGGGCATGTTGATTGCAGTATTGAGTGGTTTTAAGTGATTATCTACGCGAATGCTTAGCGTTCCATAATATTTGCTTTAACAACAACAATTAAACTTAATAAATAGCCATACACGGACATTAGTTTTATTTCCACACGTACGTATCTATGTAATTTAAATGATGACCTTAAGTGTAGACAACAGATTATTGAAAAAGAGAGAAATGCTGAAAGTAAATTGTTCCATCACTGTCGAGTGTCTGGTTCCAGGAAATAATATTTCGTTATTTCCAAATTTGTATCTTCATTGTATTCATTTGAAAAATACTTATGGATGTATTACATTTTTTATTCTTCAGTGACATTAGCTGCTAGAATACAAATAGAATAAGGAATAAATGTTAATAGCACCTTATGGAAAAATAGACCTAAGCAACTAGAATTCCTCTAAGCAAAGGCCCAAGAACCAATTTTGGAGACAGACGCAAAACCATAGCGCAGTAGTGGCAGCGTGTGAGAACTGTTTGGTTAGAGATAAATTAGCAGATCCAATTTGGCCGTCTTTAAGAGGTAACATAATCGTGTTCCGTAGGAAGCGAGAGGATGACGCCATTACGAGGCATTACGACTAGGATCCACCTCTTCAAGGCTTTTGACGGAGTGTGTTAGACTATAACAATGTCCTTACGCGTGGTTAAATTAACCAAGTTACAGCTATGTACATTTGTAGATTATGTATTGTAACGAAAACTTTCGTTACTCAATGATTGTTAACTTGGTTTTTACCGTTATTTAATTATTCAATACTATTTTTTTAATAATTCTGGGATAAAATTTCTGTTTGAAACTACATAATATTTATTCACAATATGCACAAAAAAAAATAACACTAAATTACACTTTTGTAAGTGAAATTTGCTCCAGCATGGGATGCCTTGAATGTATTTCTTAATACAAGAAACGTAAAAATAAATGACAGTGACCTGATAAAGCAATAATAGGCCCATGAGAAAAATTCCCGTGTCACTTCAGGTGCAGTCGCATGAAAAAGTCAATGCAGTGATACAGTTTGTTTGTTTGCTTGTTTTTTTTTTTTTTTTTAAGCACATTACCGTGTTGTAGCCTGGCGTGCTGGAGAAACTCTTCCGTCGACTTAAATGCTGTATAAAGTATCAGCCTCACTCTGACCCTGAGATGGGCTGACCCCTGACATAAAACAGTTTTTCACAGATTTTCCACACAGGAACTTGAACTTGACGCTGCTGCGGATCACCCAAAACCATCTTCCTCTAGTCTCCTCCTGGCGACCAGTGCCTTTGTCTCCTCTCCAGCCACGAGGTGTCTTGGCGCGCCACCCCAGCTGGGCCAATGGGTTGCTTCATCCGGTGGCCAATTCCCGGTATTTGATGGAGGACCATAGAACAAAAGTGGCGTCTTAAACACTTGCACATAGATGGCAGCTGTTGCCTCTTTCACACCATTCACACACACGGTGACGCAAAGTGGCTCCACTTTGACAAACATGTAGTGGATATCATATCACTACAGTATGTAATGTCACTTGAGAGAAGTCTAGTGAATAATTACACAGTTTTTAATTATACCTCCATGGAAAAGTTGCGTCACTACGACATGTCACATTGGTAGGGGCTTGTTTATATGGCGAGTGAGAAGCAATTTAAATCACCACTTTACTTTAAGATACTTTAGAAAAGGGAGATTTTTTCAAAGATCCACAAGGAGTGGTCAGTTCCACTGGAGATCTGGGATCGTGAGAAATGTGGATCAGGTTGCAACATCTACGGAAGACATGCATAATGCGTGGGACAGTGGGACAATGTCTCGGTCTTAATGAGAGACGTAAAGTAAGTCATCGACAGTCGGAAAGTTAGTTGTTAAAATAGTTACAGTGTTGGGTTAAGTTCTCAGGTAATCATTAGTAGGAAAGGTTTGGTCTGAAAAATAGAACCACCAGGCGGCCACATACTTTGCCATAAGTTACGACGATCACTGATTAAGTTTCGATGCAACAAACAATCTACTTATGCAAGGTAAAAAAAAAGGTTATTCTTTTACCGACGTAATTGATAATCTGTATCTAAGAGGTAGATGGCTGAGGGTAATAAAGTGAAGTAAGAGAAAGTTGGTCGATTATATCATTTATCACTAAATGAGCTGTTATAAATCCATAGCAAATCACTTTCATACTCGTGACTATAATGAACTAGATTAAAAACATTCAGAGTAAATCACTATGTGTGGGTGGAGACTTTGCCTGCGTACTGATTCAATGTAAGTAACAGACTTCTCCTAAGCCAGACTAGGCGGTGATTTATAGCTTACATGACCTGAAGCTATCCGCACCTGATGATGACAGCAGAGGCAGCTATCGAAGCGTTATATTATGTTTTTATGACGCTATCCGTTTCAGCACTCGTGAAGCTTACGCCAAATGAGGATGTGATAGATTGGATGCAACAGTTCTTCAGAAGAATGAAGCATAGATTCGTAGCAGGAAATCCCAGGTCAGAAAACGCGAGAGTAAGAAAAGGGGGGGGGGGGGGAATCACAGGCAGTATATTTGGAACATTGATTCTGTTATTAGTTTAAAGTCAGAAGTTAGGTTTGTGTCAGTCAGTATTTTTCTATCTTTTTTTTCTTTCGACTACCATAACTGACGTATATATGTTATGATATCGCGGTAGACTATTAAGAATATTATTTCTGAATAATTGGTTAGACATATAACTTCATCTACTTTTCAGCTTACTGTCAGAGGAACACAAATCTAAAATAAATGAATACCATATGTGAACAGTGTTCACTTCATAATGTGATAATAATTCAGCGCTAAAATTTAAACAGACGACTAAATGCATTGAAACAAATTACACTATTTTATTATTTATTTCCCACTTCATTTAATACAGTGAGGAGGATTTTTCCAGGTGTGGGAATTATTTTGGAGACCGAAGATCATTTGCAGACCTCAAAAACCACAGTAGCACTTCCAGTGGGAAATAAAAGGTAGCACACTGATTCACTTCACTATCTACTGGACAGTGTTTGTAAAATGCGGGATACTCGATGCTGAACTGAATTTCAGAAATAGCAATCAATATTTATTAATATATTATTATCAGGGAACTAAGCAAGTAAAAATCTACACCGTGCTCTTGATAAGATGTAAAGTTCAGGTTTTCAAGCCTGGTCACACTAGCCTGAAGATGGCTACGGAGGATAATGTTGTAGAAATATTGCGTGTTAACAACATTTTTACTCCGTTATTTTCCCGAGAAGAATATATCAACACACAATGCCGAAAAAACTTTGTTCATTGATTTTGCATATTGTATTAAAGGAATGGCTTCCCTACCAGTGCTTTCTAAAGGGAAATATTTTAGTATTTAATCTAGATATACGCGGGCTAGCAGAAAAAAAGGTGAAGAATGCAAAAGGGGAGGAATAAACTAAATGAAACTTCACGGGTTGGGATGGTTTGTGATATTACTTCAGTTATTATGTAATAGAGTGAAAATTACAAACCACATGGCAGTATAAGCCCACTTATCAGTGTGACTTTGCACACCTCTGGCCTGGATGCATGCATTGATTCGGTTGGGAGGTGTGTCACAAAGCAGTGGTATCGTCTCCTCAGTCAAGCTGCACCTTAACTGTTGTAACTGGTCCTTCATTCCCTGGATACTGACACTGTGACGGAGTACACGTCCGAGCTTGTCACGCATATGTTCAGACGGGGACTGATCTGGGGATCTTGCTGCCCACGGGAGTATCACAACATCACGCAGATTGGTACCACGATACTGTCCTATGAGAGGTAACACATGAGTACGCAGAATCTCCGTGTCGTAGCGTTGAGCCATCACAGATCACTCAGTCACTTCTTGTCGTGACTTGAATTCATACCTGATGTGCCTCCCTAAAACATTTTAAAATGGGTGCTGTTCCGAGGTGGCCGCCATACTCGCATTTGACGGTCATCCCAGGTACAGCAGAACCGAGAATCATCGATGAACACAATGTGACGCCAGTCATCAATGAATGCGGGATGATAGTGGGTCCATGATAGTTTTCAAACGTTGCTTTATTACTTGACTTCAACGCATTCAAGAACCAAATAGTCAAGATATTTGCGGTAGAATTGTGAAAATATACGGAGCATAAAGCAGGATTATTCCACATACGTTTCTTCACTGACAGAATTCCATAAAGAAGATAAGTCTCTTAGATTTCATACATCAAAGTTAGAAGCTATTTATGTTTCGTACAAAAGTAGAAATGGTTAGAGAATCAACACAGCTAAGTCCGCAGCAGCTAAAGGACTCCTTTCTGCAGCTAACAAAATGTGGTCATGATTAATTGACTTTCGGGTTGTGCCGCGCTGTTTATTTCATTACCTGAGGATACCAGCCGAAACCTCAGGTAATGAAATAAACAACGCGGCACAACCCGAAAGTCAATTAATCATGAACGAAGATGGCCGTGGAAGAATGAGGAAAATGTGGCCAATTGAACTGCGTGTAACAGATGCTTAAAAATGTAAATCAATTTAAGGATTTATTTATTTTCCCATAGAAAAACAATTTATCACCATGAGACTAATGGAAAAAATCATGATACTGATATTTGATTGTTAAGCTCAGAACTTTAAACAAATCCACGAAAATGTAGCTATCAAATGTAAGAATTTCACCGACAGCCATCAAAGCTGTTTTCTTTAAAGTGGACAATCAGCGTATTGTATTGCGGTGAAACCTCGCACAAGCATGTTCTCGAGAGAAAAAGTCAGATTACAAGTTCACCTAAACGCACGTCGGCTAGAAATATTTTCTTTCAACACCGAGACGTATGTTTCTCACGCGAAATCTACAAGAATATTATGTAAGAAAGATTTTTTTAATTTATATAAATCTTCGAAAACCAATAGCAAATAAAATTCTGTAATTTTTTCGGCGACTAATAATAATAACCCAGTTAAAAATTATCCGTGCTCCATACTCTTAATTTAAGAATTTTTTTTCTCTTCATAAAGTTATCGTGAAAGTTATTTTTTAGTAATAATCTGCTAAAGCGAAAATAAACACATAATAACCATAGCAAAGGTAGTTGGGTGGGAAAAATTTCACTGTAGTTGTATTTGTGGAGAGCCATACACAATAACAGTTAAAACCATTCAAGTATTTAGAAAGTCTGATGGCATGAAAGCTGTACGGATGAAGAAAGCAACAGAATCTGAATGGTAAAGAAAGCTTTTGGGAAAGTAAATAACTGCTAACACCCAGAAATTACCTGATCGAATCGAGATATAGGGTAAAATATGACCATGACCACAAGCTGGCACTCGATTTCAGGCATAAGGATGTGGGAAGATTTTCTTTTTTAGGTAAGGGTGTCAGGGATTGGAATGAGTTACCGAGGCGAATGATGAATAACTTACCGAAAACGTTAAAAGAATTTAAAGTTAAAATTTGTAGAGGGCAAATGTAGGTGGATGCAGGATAGGGGGAAGTATAGGGAAATTGCCACCGGAGCGTTTGCTCCATTGCAATTAAAACATTAAATTGAATTAAATTAAATTAAATATGGTGTCGTATCAATCAAAAAGAAGGAAAAAAATATGCTTGTTTTGAAACGTGATTGTGAAGAAAAGTGTAATGGACTGAGAAAATGAAGAGGTCAGAAGGTGGTTAGCCGGTTAGGAAGGAAGAGGAGTGCGATGACTAAGAAGAGGAAATCACTTTGGTTAGGCCACGAATTAGGGGAAAGATGACTGCAGAGTAGCCTCTTGGAAATAAAAATAGGAGACAAAGGATGAAGAGAAAGAAGAAGATTTATAATGTTTAGAATGAACGCAGATATAAAAGATGACATAACCTACAAAGAAAAAAAAATGAACAGTAAGAAATTGAGTTTGTTCGGACTAAATCTGTCTAAACAAGTAGAATGCCGGAGCTAAGGTTTACATAGACACGAAAATTAAATAGCTTTTTACCAAGCCTTATACAACTTATCTAGCAATAAATACTGTGTACTGAAGAATCTAGTCTTCCTATGTGTTCAGTGTGTTAACGTCAAATTGTTTTGTCGTAGTAGTATCAAAGGATGTAACTGTAGTAGCTGCGTGAGAATCATTTGTAAGATCGGAAATCAATTGCCAATGGCCTGTACTAAGGAATCGTTCAGGCATTTCAAGCTGTTCTAACCAACCACAAAAAAGCGAAATGTGGGTAGTGGAGTCGGTTTAGAAACAGGGTCATCTGGAACATCATGTTATTATTTACACTTTTACTGTTCTACTATCCACTATAGGTACTCTACCTGTACGAATCAACTATTTTCTACATCATTCGGCTATTATTTATATACTAGAGATCGCCCAGTGGTCGAAATTCGACCATAATTCATTAAGTTAATTAGTTTTTTTTTGTAACAGAGTAATAATTATTGCAAATAGTTTTTTGAATTTGTTCTATTGCGTTTGCTGCAAGCATAACTATATCATATACTGTACACATTGATGTTTGCGAGGGTGTTTCTAAAATCACTTCAAATGTGGGTAGATGCACACATGTTATTAAGCAAGAAATACACGTTATTACATGTCGATATTATTTCTGTGTGTTTCTTACTCTTAATTCTTGGTCCAGGCTGCATTTCAACCTAACCACAACTGCTATTAGTTACGGTAGACGCCATGCAATATATCTTAGCACTGAAAAACAATATGTCAGCCCGCACAGAGAAATCGTAAATGTTACATGATTTTCTATTTGCATGTGGAAAGCAGTTTTTATTCAATAATTAAGACTTAAAAACACGTGGAATAAATGTCAACAGATATGAATGTGTATTTCTTGCGTAATAACATGTATCTACCCACATTTCGAGTGATTTTTCCTCATTTCAACATATTCGAAGCTTACGATATACACTTTAAATCAAATATTATCGCCTAAGGAATGTGTGTACCAAATTTAGACCGACAGGACAATATTTGTAGGTTCCGATGTAATGCTAAACTCAGTATATAAAGACTTTGCGGGAGTAGTTGACGTCACAACGTGATATAGTGCTTATGAAAGTTGCTTAAATAACTAAATTCCTCGTGTCTTTTGCTGTGACAAGAAGGTTCTGTTTTCTTTCTGGTCGAGGCTGAATTTCAACCTAACCACAATCCCCGGTAATATTGGCGGTACAAATTCAAAGCCTCAATCACACGCGCGCGAATTGATACTATAATTTTATCTTAAGTTAGCAGCGTCGGGAGTAGTTTACGTCGCGATACACGACGTCATAACGTGACATAGTACTTACGAAAGTTGTTTAAATAACTAAATTCCTCGTGCCTTTTGCTGTGACTTGAAAGTTTTGTTTTCATTCTGGTCCAGGCCGTATTTCAACATAACCACAATCTCCGTTAGTATTGTTGCTATAAAATCAAAGCCTCAGTCACACGCGCATTGAGACACTCATTGTATCTTAGGTTAATGATGTGTATCGCGACGTAAACTTGAACCGCAGCGTCTTGTATCGCGACGTAAACTTGAACCGACTTTGCTGCCATACATGTACTCACTTTTTTTTTTAACTACCAGATTTCGTTCAAATGGTGAGCCACCATCATATTACAGCTACATCAATTTGAACTGCATCATTGTAACATCGTATATCTAAATCGCGATTTTATGAATTCCGAATATACTCCGTTTCGAAATGTTGCTTCTTGCTTGTATGTAGATTCAGAGATTAAGCTCGACTCTTTGGTTTCACCAAGACCACAGAGTATCTCAATGCTGGAAATACACGTCACATAGTTGGCTCCGATCCGATTTCACTCACACACACGTTCGCGAATTTATTTTTCATTTAATAATGTAGCTGTAACATGTTTTAACTATGCTTATAATTTTTTTTTTCTTTTACTGTTGACCAAAGATCACAGACATTGGCAGAATCGCTAAGTGTCGTTGCCACTTAAAAACAATTGAATGTATACGACGAATGATTTATTTTATTTAATTTAATGTATTTTTAACACATATTATATGTACATTTTGGCTTTGTGCACTTCTTCACCATATAAACTTTAACTATGCCAAATCTCACACTTCTCCGTGCGCGCAATATTCTGAAAAATGTTTCCAAAGTTTTCGCTTAGCGTATTAATATATAGATACTAATATCAGATTGTATCTTCTTCTTCTCTTCGATATCTGCCATCTAAGGACCAAAGCGAAATGTGGGTAGTGGAGTCGGTTTAGAAACAGGGTCACCTGGAACATCATGTTATTATTTACACTTTTACTGTTCTACTATCCACTATAGGTACTCTACTTGTACGAATCAGATATTTTCTACATCATTCGGCTATCGTCACATCAAATTATTCATATATACTAATATCAGATTGTATCTTCTTCTTCTCTTCGATATCTGCCATGTAAGGACCACGAAAAGTAATCCCGTGCATTCATTTCGATCCTTTTTTTTCATGACATCCAATAGTTCTTCATCCTTTCACTTTGCTGTTTAGTCTTTTTTTCCGTCCATATGTTATTACATTTCCCCTTCTCCTTCTCCTGGAAATCCTTGAAATTTTGTATCAATCTCTTAAAAGTTGCTCTATCTAGTATTATATCCTCTGTTATTCCTATCTCAATCATATCTTTTTTTACAACTTGGATCCACTGGTTGCCTTTCATATTGTATCATTAAATATGACATGACAAAAAAAAAAAAAAACCCACTTTAGAAAAAATCGGTTTTTAATATGATTTTTTTACGTAAGACCGTGTAAATTTCTGTTTGCGTTACCAATACCCTTTTCTGGATATTAAATTCGATACCTTTTGAAAGTGTACGTAATTCATAACACTAAACTGTTCTTACGGAAATAAAAAATGAGGGCAGGTATTTTGTACTTACTGTGGGGTAGGTTAAAATCGAAGTGCTAAGGAAATAAAAACTTAATGAGCTAAAATTTCAATGTGGCTACCAACGAAATTCAGCGTTCGAGAAGAAAATAATGTTTTCGGATGTTGAGTTATGCAAATAAACACACTTTTTCCAGAAAATGGTGCTGATAAGGGAGAGGAACGAAACCGTTGTTAAACGGCGTAACTGAAACGCATTTCAGTGAATATCGTCTACGCTAAAAGAAATTTCGCGGAGTGTTAACGCTCTAACTAATATTTTAATTCCTTAATCTCGATTACCGTCGGCGTAGTCTAGACGCTAAATATTCGCCGTAAGCCGCCGCGAGGGCCGGAGACGTTGTAATAACATGGAATGGCCTCTGTTTCGGACTGTTTTTACGGCTCGAGCTGCAAGAAAAATAACAGTCCGGCTCTACATCCTGTGGCGGAAAACATTCGCTGCCGAAATGGAGTAAGGCGTATTCCGCTGACTTCCTCTCGACGGGCCCCTGCCGTTACTTCTTTTTGCACGCACAATATACAGGCGGGAGGGCGGTTTTATCGACTCAGGACCCTCCGATCACATTCGAACGTGTTATTGTGTTGTTATTTCTTTTGTGGAGTTATGTTAGTTGTAGCACTCCCACGAGAATGGCCGAGCCATTCGTTTTGTGTATTGGCCTTTCCACTCTAAAAAGGAGAAGTTTTTAATTGGCAACAAACAGAGGTACGACCGTGATTCGATAATGAGTTTTTTTCCCGTTTTTTATGGATGCAGTTGTAAGGCATTTAGAAAGAGTCACAATTAAGTCAGTGAAACAAAAATTCAATGTTTACTTACACAAATTGATTAACTTGCAATTGAGGAAATGGCATACTGCATCCAGGCTGTCTGATAGAAAAGTTACGTACTTGTAAACTCAATCAGATAATATTTCATATTTACCTCCCCAGATCCAGAATTTTGATCTGTTTACAATTTTCAAAATTGAGATTCATCCTTTATGTAAGGGTTAGTTACTTTAACCCTTTAACTGCTACGGTTCGCCCGGCCGAGCCCTCGCCGAGTGCGGCTTTGTTTACGCCTAAGCTGTTTACCTGCGCTGGCCTGCCGCGTTAGACCGGACCGCTGTGTGCTGAATACGTCTGGAGCGTCGTGTGTGGCGTTCTTCTGCTGTCGCTCTGCGGTTTGAAACCGCAGATACAAAATAAATACAGTTAATATAACATTTAAAGGTTTTCAGTTTAAAACTCCTCTAAAAGTGAGTGTCTGCGTAATCAAACATGCCGGTACTTCATATACTAAATAGATATTACAGCAACTGAAATGTTTTTAGTTTGTGAGCGTAGTAAATGTAATATAATTATAACTCTGCAGTTAACCATGGTTAGTAATTCTTTTTGTGTGATAAGCCTTGAAAAATGGTGCAACACACAGTGATACATTACATGTTCTGCATTGGTTTCTCGACGCACTTTCTGTATCGAACATACAGCGCATTTACGCATTGGCGTGCTCTTCTTTGAATTTGCAATATGAATGAAATTTGTAAAAAGGTCTCAAAAAGTTGCGAGGGCGATTTCTAGGGGGGGGGGGGTGGCGTCTCACGGGCCTGATCTTACAAGACGGGGAGGGGGGGGGGGGTGTCAGGAAATCCTGAAAAATACCTCACGAAATTTAAATTTATGGATGCAACAGACGAAACTCTGCAACTGGCATTTTTCGTCCGGTTATACGCGGTGAAGAGCGTGAGCATTTAAAATGCAGTGTTCGAGAATGTGGAAAAAGAACTTTTTAAACCACTTCATAGTGAAAATATAGTGTGAATTGATTCTCGCGTGTCTGTTGGTCTCATCAGCAATAGATATCATATGATATTCCGTTAGAAATATCAGGAAAAATGACAAACTGCTGAAATGTTAACGTAATCCACACTTGTGTCCTGTAGCTTAATCGACAAGCACATACTGTCAAACGCGTCACTAAAGCATTCTCTTTTTCAACACATTTCGCTCGCACAATCTGTAGCTTCAAACTCTGAAAAATGGTCATTTTCCACTAGCTGATGTACACAGCATAGGAAAATTACATCGAGATCCTGTCGAAGGGTTATCACTGTCATCCATATCAAAGTGATCATATTCACTGTCGCTTCTAGTAAGAATCTCCATGATTTCTTCCGCGGTACAAACACGACGGCGTATTCGGGAGGACGATGCTTCGAATCCCCGTCCAGGCATCCAGATTTGGGTTTTCCATGGTTTCCCCAAATCACTCCAGGTGAATGCCGGAATGTTTCCTTCAAAAGGCCATAGCCGAATTCCTTCCCATTCCTTGTCCCCCATTCTTTACCATCTCTAAAGTCCTCGCTGTTAAGAGACGTTAAGCAGTTAAAAAAAATAATGACTGTATGCCATTTTCTCAGCGAAAACTAAAAGGAAAAGAGCAACACAAATTAGATCGCAGCTGCCAATCCTCAAGGGCTGAATGAGGAAAACAACTAACCACCCTGGGTGGAAATATGGCTTCATAGCCAGGCCGCTAAGAGGCTAGCGTGTTAACACGTCTGGAGTACAGACAGGGTGGCGAGGCGGTGCGTGTATACACGTCTGGAGCAGAGACAGAGCGGCAAGGCGGCGCGTGTATACACGTCTGTAGCACCTGGGCGCAGTAGTAGCCACGCGCGTTAACGCGTCTACAGCAGTCAAAGGGTTAAAGTATGTCAGTATGTCATTTATTTAGTTTATTCGATCTCCTCATATGTGAAGGCACCCTCAATGTTTCTATGACTTTTTAATAAATAAATTACGCCAAATCAATTGACTTTTTTTTGTATTTTATTGGTCTCACGTACGCGTTTCACTTCATTTGCAGAAGCATGTTCAGCGGGTTTTTTTCTGTTAATTACGTACAAAAGTTGTAAACAGGTTATGTTGTGTTTGATAAAGTGGGAATTATTATCTAACTTATAATCTACTTACATTTTGTGGTCTATTGCATTTATTTTAGCTCCATTCTCAGCATTAGTGCTTTTGCATTTTTGGTGAGAAGTGTCTTCATTATTCCGATTCACAACACTGCACTTTATTGCACTGCACTAAAAAAAGGAGAAAAAAAAAACACATAGTGCAGTGCAATAAAGTGCAGTGTTGTGAATCGGAATAATGAAGACACTTCTCAGCAAAAATACAAAAGCACTGATGCTGAGAATGGAGCTAAAAGAAATGCAATAGACCACAAAATATAAGTAGATTATAAGTTAGATAATAATTCATTCCATTGTACCAAACACAACATAACCTGTTTACAACTTTTGTACTTAATTAAGAAAAAACCCGCTGAAGATGCTTCTGCAAAAGAAGTGAAACGCGTACGTGAGACCAATAAATACAAAAAAGTCAATTGCTTTGGCGTAATTTATTTATTAACATTATCAGCAATTGAGGAAAATGATCCACAACATCCAGATATTTTCTGACTGTTTCATTCTCACAGGCATTCACTCTGCCTAAAAAGTTATTTATATAATGGAGAGGAGTTATGGTGTTTATTTTTACAGAAATTAGTAAGCGAAATATACGTTCACTTCCGTCCGCCTCTCTGTAACTTTCATACTAGGCACTGCAGTTTTACTAAGGTATGTAAATCAACTTTTTTTTAACTTATGGTTTACGCCTCATCGATCTCGAGGTCATTAGAGGCGGGATGGTACTGAGGACAAGGAACGGGAAGGTAATTCGGCCATGGCCTTTTAAAGGAAGCATCTTGGCATTCGCTTGGAATGATTTGGGGAAACCATGGAAAACCCAAATCTGGATGCCCGGAAGGGGATTCGAACTGCCGTCCTCCCGAATGCGAGGCCGCTCACCCACCACGCTCGGTGGTATGTATAAGTCACATTATGGCTTGATATCTGACCAAAAGAACGCAAAATAAGCTCTTATATTCTCTTTTTGACCAGCACATTCACGCAATATCGATGTTTATTTCTTCACAAACAGTCTTCAATTTTTATTATGTGAATCTGCAAAAGAAAAAAAAATAACAAAGAAAAAATTAAATTGGATTAGTTAATGGAGTTCTTTCATGATATTATCTGCGAAAAGGAGCAACAACAGCGCTGGTTGAGATTCCTCTTGCGAATACTGGAGTCGTATTTAGCTACAACGTCAAAAGTGCACGATTCACCAACATTGGAACGGATTGTTTGAGGTTACTAGAATGACGGCTACACTTCATCGTAATCGTGGGAGTTTATTGAGGCGTATTGGCCTGGCCGACGCGACGTCTGCAAACAATGACATTTCTGAGCGACACAGCCCCACATCCCGACAGGGACGGAGGTAACACCGGGATGTCAGTCAACCCTCCCTGATAACTGCAACACAAAATAACACCCGCGCCGATATCTCCACAAAAGGGATTTATACAAAAGGGTGAAAAAGGAAAAAGTTAAATTTGTACAAGACCGCAGAGAAAATTACAGACTCAATTACAAAATAAGACTAAAATTTTTTTGGGGAATATTGTTTTTTTTTTCTTTTTTTTAAACTGCTTTACGTCTCTCAACAGCTAGGTCTTTAGAGACGGGAAAGGAGGGGGGCAAGGAATGGAAAGGAATTCGGCCAGGGCCTTTTTAAGGAAGCATCCCGACATTTGCGTGGAATGATTTGGGAAACCATGGAAAACCCAAATCTTGATGCTCGGACGGGGATTCTAACCGCCGTCCTCCCGAATGCGAGGCCGGAACAGTATCCGTTACACCACCACGCTAGGTGGGGAAATAGTATTTTGACCAAGAAAATATTCCATTGGATTTCCAACACAAACGGATGGCTAAAAGAAAAAATGAAGCATTCAAAAAGACTCAAGATCACGGAAGACACCATTAACATTTCAGAAGACTGATTGTTGCTACACAATTTGCGGTATTTCAATCAAAACTACAACCCGAGAGATGACTTTAGATGAACAAAGGCGAGGCATCAGAATGGGAACAAATAGATTCGGGGAAGAAAAGAAGATTAGAACTGTACCGCATCCTTATGCTCCCAGCTGTAGATGTTGAAATGACCAAATTCTAATTTAAAAACAAACACAAAAATTGTTTGTGTATGTTCCGCCCTTCTTTAAAACGAAAATTGCATTATACCTTGTAGTTACTTTAAAAGTGAAGATTATTCATAAAAAATCTTTATAATATTCTTCATACACAATAGTCCTAAAACTATCCATTCAGGTAGGAGGCTAGTGATCTTTTACGGAGTCCAACATTCTTTTGCGCGTATATCCTGCTCAGAGATTATCCTCCTGTAGGCAAATAATTCAGGTTTTTCCTTCTCAATCGAGAGGAGTATACTATTTCCATTTGTACATTCTATAATTTCGTATGGTTTCCCCAATAGTATCTAGTTGTAATTCCTCTGTGATATTCTGATTCCGTTACACTCTTGTGCCTTGTACGGCGTGTCCAATGAATTTCACATGAATTTCACATGAATTTCATTTTAGGTTACTAGCTTCTTTCATAATTAACAAAAATTGGTCACGCAAAAGTATTAGTCTTGTTTAATCTAATTGGACACCATTTTCTTATTATTTATGTACGTTATATCTTATCTGTAAATTTGTTTCTAATTGTGTGATGGAAATAATCTTATGTCTGCAAGTGAAAACTCGCTTTTACATTTAATACAGCACTTGTCTTCTTCTTATTATTATTAATACTGGAGAGTGCGATGGTTTCTTAAACTAGACCATATGATGAGTCGTGAAAATTTTCCTTTTATAAAGGTGAATAGTTGGTGCCACTTACTTGACAGGATTCCTGCTCGGTCGGCAGACAATTCTACGAACACAAACCAATAACGTCCTAACCGTGGTATGGTTTGATCTTAATTGATACTAGGTAACTAAATGTAACTTTTCCAACTTGTATACCCATCAGACTTTCGTTGGTAGATTCCACGTCCGTTTGCCAATCGCATTAAAAAATGTGAACTGCCTTGCCGGGTGAAACGATAACAAGGAGTTAATTCTTCATTAAGTGCCGCGGCAAACACGACTAGCCACTACAACTCGAGCACACTCCATTAGCGGCGTGGCCAATCACAAAACTGTTCACACTGCTTAATGAATATGGTAGAGAAACAGACCTGAAACCACCTGTATTCACTCACAAAACGTGGTAGCTCCAATCTACCAAATTGTTGCCGAAGAACGATTTGAAGATATTTTAGTGAGTTTTGATTGTGAGTGCTAACCGAATAAAGTTGCCGTGTATAACGTACCTGAAACAAGTGATAATTGAAATTGTCCTTACTTTTTATTTAGTTATTGCTTTACGCCTCGTCGACGGCTAAGGTAATTAGAAGCGCGATGGGACTGGGGACAAGGAACGGGAAGGAATTCGGCCCTGGCCTTTTTGAAGGAAGCATCCCGAAATTCGCCTGGAGTGATTTGGGGAAACCATGGAAAATCCAAATCGGATGCTCGGATGGGGATTCGAACCCGCGTCCTCCTGAATGCTAGCCTTGCGAAGTACTGTAGAACATTTTTTCCCTCTTTGCTTATGTTTGATATTATAATGACGGTTCTTGTGAATAAGTATCGGGTAGCTTTAACATAGCAACGAGGTAGCCGCGGTTATGTGAATCAAAGTTACCGAATAAAGAAATGACGTACAACAGTAGTACTATTCAAAAGTGGAGATACTCAAAAGTTTGAATAAATAATACTCGATGGAAAGCCGTGATGGTAGTACCGATGCTCCGAAGCAATTGGGAACAGGAATGAGCGGATAACTGATTTTTTGGATAACAGATCGTACGAAAAAATTTCCACCAATGACAAAACAGGAGCGTGAAACGAAAATATAGTGATTCGAATTAAACATAAAAGTGGACACAGAATATGTACTGTACTACATGTTTTACAGACAAGTTAAAAATGCCCATAAACGTTGACCTATACTGTAGTTTAGAAAAAATAAGTGCTTTTTTTGCCGCTAATTCTCACGGACGTTTTAAAGAAAGCATTTGATTAGCACAAAATTTTTCGTGCTGTATTAACCACTTCACAGGCAGCGAAAAAACCTCTCTGGATGGTCTTTTTCTGGCACGGTTGCCGCAAGGTTTTTTCTCGTTTTCTTAAGTGTCGCCGATAACACTTGCAATGATTTTATCCACCGTCAGTACTTGATAGTCAGGGTCACCGATATCACATTCGAGTCAGTACTGAATGCTTTCCTAGTCGCATTCTTCAAATTCTGAAGATTCATTACTGAAACCAGCCACATCTGAAACAAATTGGCTATTTCGGTGCTGCCAGATGCAGTGATACACTCATCTGAGGTTAGGAGCTTGTACAATGCTTTTAATAGTGTAGTGTCCTTGGCGGATGCTTCGGTTGTTCGGTATTCGGATAATCGATACTCTACTGTATCTGAAACTGTCGTCGATCATAAGGCATATACTGGCGATGAGGCGTGGAAAGATATTGCAATAGGTATGAAAAGTAGTGCATGGAAGGGAAAAGATGACCATGACCACAAGCTGGTACTCGATTTCAGGCACAAGGGTGTGGGAAGATTCTCTTTTTTAGGTAAGGGTGTCAGGGATTGGAATGAGCTACCAAGAGAAATGATGAATAATTTACCGAAAACTTTGAAAGAATTTAAAGATAAAATTTGTAGAGAGGAAATGTAGGTGGGTGCAGGATAGGGGGAAGATGGGTGTGTAGGGAAATTGCCACCGGAGTCTGTGCTCCATTGCAATTAAATTAAATTAAATTTAAGAAAAAACTAATTTCGTTAGAGACTTCGATATCTGTTTGTAGCCAATATTTCAGTCGTTGAACAAGCAATTGTATAAACAAACTTGGTACTATAGATAATTATATGAATTATTCATATATCACTAACAAAAGGGCGGTCATGAATATGGCACAGCCGTGATAAGAAATACTGTATTATTTCTATGATTATACGATGACTTCTTATGCAGGATAATAATATACTAAGAAAAACCCACCGAAACAGAAACACTTTCATTTTCAACGCTGTAATATGCTTTTTAGACAAGAGTTAATTTGCTTTATTTCTTATTGACTGGGTGATAATTTGATCTTTGAATTCCTAAATATTATCAGGCATGATAAATATTCCCTGTGTTGGGGATTGAAATGAATGAATTAAACACCTTTCATAATCATTTACTGTAAATGTAAAGACAGGATAACGAATGATTTTATTACTTTTAAATGAACGTTATCAGATCGCAATGTTTGCACTCTGAGCACTGAGACAAGTTTTCCATATTTCAGTGAGTGGTGATAAGGGATAGTGTTTGCTGTTGACAATTAGAGATGCCGTATTCTTGCCTTTGAGATAGAGAAGACTAACTGATAATAGAAGTAACCAGTGATGCAACAGCACAGTGTACTCGTATGTCAAGGCCAGAATTGATTTTCTTTCTTTAGGTTATAGAAACGTATGTATGTTCACGTCTTTTCAAAAAGAGTTTGGTGGGGAAAGATTCAAATAACTCATCTATTTCTTATGTGAACCTCTTATTTGAAATAGGTTGAAATAAAACAGAATAGACATCTATGGAATCGGTACAGTGATTGTTTCAGAAATAGGTGACAATCTGGTGAGATTTCACATTGTGGTGGACCCAACTCGTTCAAAATACACACACACACACACAAAGACAGGCAGACGCATGCACTCATGCATTCACACAGACTTGCAGTAACAGCGTTGCCGTTAAATCGTATTAATTTACATAACACTACGCAGACGACCCGACAAGAGCGGCTCGTACAAGATCCTAATAGAGAGACATTGTCGCACATATGTTTTTACTCTGAATAAACTAAAATTTTTCCGATTGCACTATACTATCTTTAATGGCAACATATCCGTGAAAGTGATATTAAATAACAATGGAAACAAATCAGGGTATATGATAGCTGTATTGATTTTGAAGTGGAATTATCTTCTAAAATTTCCTTTGTATGAGTATTAAAATTCCTCAGAATACGACCTATGAATCGTAATTTAGAATTAGCTTTGCCTACGGTCCCATTTCATGTTGCTTTGTACTACCAGTTACATTTTTTATTTTATTTTTTTTTATTTTTTTTTTAACGCCTCGTCGACGGCTAAGGGCATTAGAGGTGCGATGGGACTGGAAACAACGAACGGGAAGGAATTCGGCCATGGCATTTTTGAAGGAAGCATCCCGGCATTCGCCTGGAGTGATTTGAGGAAACCATGGAAAACCCAAATCTGGATGCCCGGACGGGGATTCGAACACGCGTCCTTAGAAAATTAGGTATCCATTCGCAAATCTGATCCGATATACCATATACTCGAATCTTCGCTGAAAGTCGGTTGTGTGGTACAGAATCTAAAGCTTTCTGAAAATCCAAGAATATTGCATCAGCTTGTGAACCTGCATCGATAACTTTCATTACGTCATGGGAAAATAGGGCCACTTGTGATTTACACGATCTCTTCTTCCGAAATTTGTGTTGACACGGTGTAAGTAACTCGTTCTCATCTAGAAACTTCATAATGTTAATAATGATAGTAACAATAATGACTCAGTGAATGTGATTCAGTGCGTTAAGCCACCGCCCACTGGATCGTGGCGGTGCAACGGAACCATGTTCGAGTTCTGATCCAATTGATTGGGTGCTTTTAGGCGGTTTACCGCAGTCATCTAGGCAAATTCTGGTTAGATGGCAGCATAAAGTACGCATTTCACGCTCAAAAATACACTTACCATACGGGACAGGAAATGTTACATCTTTCACAGACACACGGCAACTCAAAACTTCCTCTATTAGATATTTTTTTAAATTTTTATTCGACCGGTCAGCCGTACAGCCGGTTCCTGCGTTCTCTTGTATGATCACCCTGTTCATTTAGTTCTATGTGATTTTTCTGATGTGAATTATCATTTGAATAGTTGAAGGTAACGCAACACTTAAGCTCCCGTGCTCTAGCCAGAACTTTAACCGGTGACCGTTGGTACGCGAAGCCAGTACTCTATTCCCTACGCTACCGAGGCGGTTAGGTTAAGTACGCCGGGTCTAATGGCGGCTTGCCACGACTCGTGCATTTGCCGGCCGGGCCGGTCCAGCAATCAACAGCGGGCCGTGGAACGGCGTAGCGTGCGTCTATCCGTCTCTCAGTCTGTAAACATCAAACGCCCGGGTAGCTGAAAAGGCAATGTAGTGGGGAGGTGGCTGTGAGGTGGTGAGGGTTAGCTGTTCTGTACAATTCGGCTGCATGGCGCGGCCTAAAAAACCACCGTGGGAAGCTAGCTGGTATGAATTCGGGCAGAACACAGATCCTTCCCCCTCCTATCTCTCTTGATTCACAAATACCTGTGTAAAACGGGGGGGAGGGAGGGGAGGGGGGAAGGTAGAAGGCCTTAACTGCCCGGATCAAGGAAAAATATAAATAATTAAAAATGTGTTAATCTGCAAGCTGTTTTATGATCGACTTATAATTTCAGTGATTCGCTTTAAAATATAAAAGCAGTTAAATGTATCTATGTATGTTTCGCAGTGACACGTCCGCAATACGGTGCTAGGATATGAATTTACTTCTTCAAATCCATTACTAAACAATTTAGCTGTTGATGCCATTTCATAAGCTAGATTGGTTTAATGCAAGAAACATATATCAGCGAGAGAACTATCAGCACAAATCAAAGATAGAATATCAAGACAATGAAATACTGTAAATGGGTCATGTAAATCGTATTTTTTTTCTTTTTTTTCTCGTCGATGGGTTTACACCATGTTTTGGTTTACATTAATCCATTAATTCCATTGCGGAAGAAATCCGACAGAACTGAAAAGCTGTTCTCCATACCGCTGGATTGATTTAATGTTTTCAGTTGTTGGGAGACTTAAGGCCGTACTAGTGTCGGTGTTCTGCAAAGTTTGAGGATGTCTGAAAATTGGTAAGCGGACGACACTTTGCATACACATACTCCGAGAGCGCGGGAAATTTATTTCGTAAACACCTATATTTGAAGAGTAGTAAAAAGGGATGTTATGTTGATTACTGTTTAATACCAGCCCACCCCGTACTGCGAAATTTAATAACCCGGTAGTAACGAAATTCAGGTGAGTACGAGCATAAGAAATCGTCGCTTTAGTAGCGTAGAGATCTGTCCAATAACATAGGAAATATTTAGATTAAAATACAATGTTACTTGAATAGCAATGCAGCGTACAATAGTTTTCATTTCTATGTGCCGCACACGTGTGGTTTTCTGTTTGCTGCTGTTTCTTTGTATCAGAAATTGTTTCTTCCGTTCAGCAGTTTTTCCCCAACATTGTTGATTAGAAACAACATGACGCTCATTTTTCATGCAGTATGTTACGTGCTTGCTTTCTTACCTACAGCACAATTCTTTCCGGTACGAAAATTGAATTCGTCTTGATGGAATATTTACTTGGTATTACAATTCCTGAACTCTACGCAGGAACTTTGAAGTTGACTACATTGAACATACCAAACTGAGTAGTTTGTTGTTGGGTGGAAAATTTATTTAAAGGGTTGGACAAATCTCGGTATCAATCTTGGAAGTCCTTCAGTTAAATTACTAAAGAGAAACAGTATCTTGCCGATTTCCATGCGTTGTGTTATGTTTCACAAAGTGTGTCATAAAGTCTACAAGAAATTTGGTGGTGGTGATGATTTTGCTATTGTGATAGTTACAGGCTGATTGACATTCACTGATGTTGACCGCGGTAGTTACAGACTGGAATTAAAGTCTTAAGTTCAACGTTGGTGTTACAAACCATGCAGCATTTTATTATTAGAATTCTATCAAACGGGTAGTCAGCACGAGAGGTGTTTTTAAGTTTCCATGTTCGTCATCTGAGATATCAGAGTCGTAATATGAATTCAAGGTTTTTTTTGTTTGCTTGTTGGAACGTTATTCCATGCACCATTTACAACTTATAAAGTATCTGTTGAGTTTATCGATAAATATTCAATAAAATAATTTCAGGTGTGGTGTACCAATGCCGTTAATTAAATACTACATGTTATATCACATGGTACTCTCGTCCAAGAAGCCATTGCAATGCTGGCCATCTCAAAAGCCGTGGATTACGGATTACGGTTGCCCATTAGGACCATTCTAATACTGACTGGCTCCAAATCATTCCTGCAAAAAATCTCATCTTTCAAAAATAACAATCAAAATAATTTTTTTGTTAGTGAAGTTCATACAGACCTGCAGTCAAATCACCAATCTCAGCAAACAAGGTATATTTATATGGATAAAAGAACATGTGGGCATACCAGGAAACGAAGAGGCAGACTGCCTAGCAAAGAGTGAGGAAGAGATGAAGAAACCAAGTCTAGATATCACAAACTTCCTTATGAAAAACCGCAAGGAAATGTGGGATAAAGAATGGTTGGAAACAACACAACTTAGAGGTCACCACTACGCTTGTATCCACTATCAGATACCAACATCCCAGTGGAATCAAAAAGGCGCATCAAGGGGACTAATAACTACAACAGCTAGATTAAAACTCAACCATGGCAACTTTCCCTCGCATTTACAGAGAACTAAAGCAATTGAATCTCTGCTGTGTGATTGTGAAGAAGATGTAGAATACGACATTAATCACATGTTCTTTGACTGCAAGAAATACTGGAACAACATCACAGACTTAATAGAAAACACTTTCACAAGAGGACATCCAGTCACCAATCAACATGAAATATTTACTGGCCACTGAAAATGTTGTTATATATCGTTTAATCCCATCATTTGTCAGAAATAATAACCTAAAAGTTTAGAAGAGTACAATTTTATTTGGTTTGGCTGTATGATCAAAAGGTTAAATGCCAATAAATAAATAAACTATTATATCCGTTTGCATTGCCGTCTGAGGTCAATCGCTTTCGAAGGTACTGCATGTTTGTAGTGGATATACACAGGCGGCGCCGTGGAAGATGGGTGAATGACACGTTTCGCCAATTCGTGACCCGCGGTACTGCAAAGTTCCATTTGATACAAAGCAAAACTCTTTGACTTAAAACCGCTTGTTTCTGTACTCAGCTACACAAACGTTTCATTAGCTGCTATACGTTGTAAGGTGACAGTTACTGCTCTCTTAAATTATGTATTAACCATTATTATATGGAACTTTTTTTTTGAGGTATAGAGCTAGGATCACTATCAACGGCAAAGGGAAAAGTTGACAGCTCCAGGTCCTGGGAATATACGAGAGGTATGACAGAATTAAAAGGAGATGAAGCCATTTATTAGTTCAGCTTTGTTAATAAAGTACTCATTTCATTTAAAGCAGATTGTGTGATAACCAAGTAAACCTTAAGTACAGGGATAAATAAAAGAAGACTAGTTTTAATTCCAATAAGATATGCAATGTAGTACGTACAATATTATGAATTTACATGGATCCCCTATCCAAAATGAAGCCGAAGATTTTTATTCGAAGTTGTATGTTCTAAACAGTTCTTCAGGACCACTGAGCCTGTTGTCAAACGAGTGCCTGGAAGGTAAAGAATGTCAGTGACCCTGTCACATCCCTTCTAGTGTGGAAAAAGATGTAACGGGAATGCAGAGCTATACCTCCGCAAATCCTACGCTAGAAATACGGTTATCTTACAAAGAAGCTTATCGTGACAGAGATAGTTATGAGTTTCTTTACAACGTGCTTATTCTCGCGCAGTTAATATAATTAATGTTACATACTGATATCCAGTTGTGAGGAAAATAACCAATTATAATGTCGATACAGGTGAATGTTTGAGTAATATAATGTTGTCTGTGTATTCTACAAGATAATTTGGAGTACATTTTAATATTTCATAGGTGATTCATAAAAATTGTACTATAGGCTCAGTAGATGATTCATGAGATCAATGGTATTTAATAGACAAAAACCTCGAAATTTCATGTCAAGGGAACAGCGATTTCTACAAAGTGGAGAAATATATTTGAACAAGGAAATTAGAAGTATATTAAGGACAGTGAAAATCCAACATAAGTTCGCTACGCTGTTTCTTACTTCACACGGAAAACTGAGAATTCGGGATAAGGCTTTTATCAAGTAAACATTAAAATCAAAATGTTATACTCTGTCATGAATACGGAATTATACCATCACTCCATTTTTATCACTTACGGTAAGACCGAGGGGGGTGGTGTAACGGTTAGCGTTCTCGCCTCGCATTCGGGAGGACGCCGGTTCGAATCCCCGTCCGGGCATCCAGATTTGGGTTTTCCGTGGTTTCCCAAATCACTCCAGACAAAAGCCGCGATGCTTCCTTCAAAAAGGCCATGGCCGAATGCCTTCCCATTGCTTGCCCCCATCCTTTCCGGTCTCTAAAGACCTCGCTGTTGAGGGACATTAAGCGGAAAAAAAATTAAAAAACTCTTCCAGTAAGCTCCGATAGCTGTCAGGTATTTTGATCATAAGTTATTTATTCAGGATCTTTTTAGTTTGATGGCAGTATAAATGAATCTTCGGTGTATTAATATTTTTCTGTATAGTTGCCGTCATCTCTGTCAGTTTTACTCAGGCGTGAAACAAATGACATTCTTTGCCGTTGCCAATGCTTAGTCAATTATTCACACTGGATAGGAGAGGTATTATTTGAGAATGTATGTTTGTATATTTTTTTCCTGCTGTATGCTGAATTTTAATTAATCATGTGTCGTTTGACTTGTATTGGCGCCACATCAAAATTCCAATATGGTAAAATGTATTTAAAAATACCAGGGTAAAATCAAAATATATATATATGTGTGTGTGTGTGTGTGTGTGTGTGTGTGTGGTGGTGTGGTCATTATTTCGAATGCTTAAGAAATGATGAGAAAGGTAATCGCTTCATATAATCCTTCACTTTATCTATATAATACGTTACTTAACTGGAAATGATTCTTGTATATATGAATTAGAGAAAACGATATGGACATAATACACTACTTATAGTAAGTATTAGCCTTCCAATTTTCTTAACAAATTGAAATAACGACCAAATATTCGAGTAGCTGTACTTATTCCTGTTGTAATATAATGGAAGGTATATTCTATCACAATAACTCTAAGCAATTACAATCAACGATACTGAAATACTTGTTTTTAACGTTAAAGTCACTATAACACTTGGATAACTTTTTAGTTTTATTGTTGCATTTTGAAAGTGTACCCGAACTATACTTTTTTTTTTAAGACATCGAAATAGATGGGAATAGTCTACTACTGGACTGTATGTTCGATAGTGCAACGCTGTCAAGTCTGGCGATGTTCCTCGCGATTTAAAGTAAGAATTTTGCCGGATTTTTGTCAGATCAAACGCGCTGGAATCGCTTCATCGGGTTGATTTTTTAAATATTTTCTTTCTCGGTGAATGCGGTTCGAACCACTTTCTAATTTCCACCTTACCCAACTTGCGTTATCTGTAAATGGGGGAAAGAGGACAGAACATCACATCTACAGTTCAGCCCAATTTTTCACTTGTATCTTGTAGTTTTGTGTAATATCTTCAAAACATCAAACGGTTTCTGCTATTCCAGGCACTTTTATCAGTATTATGAAACAGCTGAAGGAAGAAATTTGAAATTCTGAAGCGCCGTGACCGCACAAAATTAATAATATCCATGCAGATCATTGGTAATATACTACTAATTGGAGTCACCAGATCTGAGCAGATTATGGAGATAAGATTCCACACTTCCTTATTTTTAATTCTCTTAGCCCATCATTTAGCTCTGTCCATATTACCTGAATGGCTGCTATATAATACGAACAATCGATTATGGATGTTCACTATATTTTGTTTTTCTTAGCAACAATTCAATCACAACAATATAATAACAGTAATGTAAAATATTGTCCATTTAGTTTTACTTTCTACTAAGCAAGGTATAAAGTTATTTAAAAAAATTTAGTGTTGTTTTTTTGAAGGCGGTTTTTATGTTTTTTAAAACAATTATTTTATTATTAAATTTTTAGTGGTATTATAGTTTGTTTTATATTTTTTTTAAAATGCGCAGCAGTTCTCATTTTGCGAACTTCTGGTAAAAAAAAAAAAAAAAAAAAAAAAAAAAAAAAAAAAAAAAAAAACTTTCAAAACGGGGTGATTTGGATGCTGTGTTAAGGCATGTCAGTTTACATTTTGTTCCAGGCTGTGTTTTGACCTAATCATAACATCTGTTAAAGCTGCTGCTCGATAATCGAAACATGTAACATCTGGACATTAAATATATAACACATTCACAAATCTGTCTTTAGAATATATCTGTTTGTTCTGGCATCACCCGGAAAAAAAAAATAGATTTTTAATTGGTTTTCGAAACGTGAAAGCTTGAGGTCAAGGTTGAAATCTGAGGTACAAATTGAGACATTAGGACACATTTATTTTATGAATATTCTGTCATGACTTAAAAACAGCTTAATTGATTTTGACGAGATTTAAAATTGTGAATTTTGTAAAGAACATTGGAAATTAAAACGGTTGGGGGTAAAGGGGAAGAGGGACTGGACATTTGTATGTCAATTGTAGACTGTCTTTTCTGTTTGATTTATAGTATACGTGTGTAAATTTCTATTTATATCAGATAAAAACTGTAACTATGTATAAAAGCCAATACATGTAAACCAGATAAAAACTGTAGTTTTGTGTAGAGAACATTTGTAAAAGTTAAGTGGAGAAGGGAGTGAGTGGTTGGGTTTTGTTTACAGACTGTAGACACTATATTTCTCTTTGTATTTAAGTATACATGTGCAGTGTTCAATCGAAACATGTTTAGAACTGTGGCTATCTATTAAGAACATTGGAAATTACGAGGAATGGGGTTAGAAGGGAAGAGTGGATGGGCTTATGCAACCAAATTTAAAAACAATTGTTCCATATGTTTTAAAGTATACGCGTGCAAGTTTCCTTCAGAATCGGATAGAAACTGTAGCTTTGTGTAGATTAAGGGATGGAAAGGCGGAGAGGACTTCTCTAAACCAAATATAGAAAGAATTTTTCTGTTTGTTTTGAAGTATACATGTGCATACTTCCTTCAAAATCAGATAGAATCTGTATCTTTATATAAAGAAAGTTGACAGTAATTAAAGGGGTAGAAAGAGGGATAGGGTATGGGTTTTTGTAAAACTAACTTGGACAGTATTTTTGTTTTTCTCTTCATTTTAAAGTATACGCATGCGAAGTTCCACCGAAATCGGATTAAAATGTGTGTTTGCACAAAAATTAAGGGGTGTAAAAGGGGAGCTGGGATGGTTTTTGGATTTTTTGTCAGAAATCTTCTGCATAAAAGAATACATATGTGTCAACTTTTATAAAGATCGGTCAAAAACAAAATTGATAAAAATCAAGGGTGTAGAAACGGGGAGAGGGGGTTCAGTTTTTTCAAAAGAAAAGTTAACATTATTTTCCTATTTGTCTTATAGTAAAAGTGAGCTAAGTTCTATCAAAACCGGATAAAAACTGTGGGTTTGTATAAAAATTAAGCGGTTTAAAGGGTAGAGGGAGGCGGTTTTTGGATTTCTTGTTCAGAAAACTTCTTCTTGAAAAAAGAGATGTAAGCGCCAACTTTCATGGCAATCGGTCAAGCGGTGTCGATTGTAGCTTTGCTTAAAGAACATTGACCAAAATTAGGGTGGTGGATATACGGAGAGGGGTTCATTTTTTTCAAACCAAAAGTTGACACTATTTTTCTTCTTATTTTTGACTATATACTAGGTCCAAAGTTCCATCGACATCGGATGGAAAATGTGGGTTTGTATAAAAATTAAGGAGTGTAAAGAGGTAGAAGGGGTGTTTTCTCAATAAAATTCATATGGGATCATTTGCGAGGTATACCCTATCCACTAAAAAAGATATCGATGAACATACATTTAAAAAAATACAGACGAATTGAGAACCTCTTTATTATTATTTTTTATTTTTTTTTTTTTTTTTTTTAAGTCGGTTAAAAACATATAAGGGAAAATAAATGCATAATAGGAGTTAAAATTGTCGTGTCTGACAATATACGAAGTTTGGATTGAAGGAGACCACTAATGTGGCATGTTTCTGTGGTAGCTCAAGAGTTGGTCTAAGGACTGGATTTTAGCAAACATGTTCAGTGTATACAGTAATTTCATTAAATTGTAGTTTCACCAATACGCCAGTTAAGTGATTAAAGAAAAATGCAATGATTACCTTTAGACAAAGATTACAGGAATTAAGTTGGCACTAATAAAAGCTCATCTGATTGCGAATTTGAATTCAGAACTGGAATTCAGTAACTGTAGTTAACATTAATAATAATCAAGTAACTTTATTTGTTAAGAGTCATGATGGGGAATACAGATTAGAAACAAATATTCCTGGTTTTCCATTTCACAGTTTAATAGCTACGGTACGGCGGGAATGGTGGTCGTAGGTGTTTATCAGCCTACGACCTTTCATTAAGTTGCTATGTTCATTTCAAATTCTTTGAAAGTAGATGTAAATTTAAAAAGATTAAATAAGAACCAGACACCACTGTTAAATAAAGTCTTGAGATTGCATTATTAATGTTGTTAGAGATATCTGGATGTATTGCTACTGTTTATATTGAAAAAGAATTCAGTTGTATAGCTCTGCCTACGTTGGGTGGAGTCGTTCAAGAATTTAACGCATTAAGGTAATTACAGAAGATATATAGTAATTGATGGAAAATGACGAAAATACTGCTGTAAGTTTACGGGACATTCAAAATTTTTAATTAATTTTTCCATTAGGTACTCTTGATGTCAGGGACGTATTTTATGTTAAGTGGAGTGTGCGGGAGATTCAGCGTACGGTCTATACAATAACAAAGAATTATAATTACATTAGTGGATACGTATGTGACGGCTAGATTCCAATTTGTGATTTCAGTTAAAGACCTAAGACGAATTTTTTTCGGATTATGCCGTTCTGCCTATTCAATTTAAAAAATGGGCTTCAATTTGTGTAAAAACTTAAAGAACTGGCCTGTCAGTAGCACAAAGATCGTTATCTTGTCATTTCTGATTGTGATGTTTCAATTGATTCGTTTTGCTGGAAATTTAACTCATTCTGGTTTTCATTCTGGTGAATCCGTAACTTATACTTTATCGCACTATAATTTCGAATATTATATCAATATATTCATAGAACTTAAAAACAAAAAAAATACTTTCATTGAATCTGGGAAGAAGAGTTTTCGAGATTTGATCAAATATTCTAATAAACGCGCATAATTTATAGAAAATGTGCAACACCTAGTTTGTGTAAACTAAAGGTAATAAGAGCTAAAGCACTGTTAAAGAAGAAATATACTTAAGAACAAAAGCGATTTTATGAAGTTAAACTATTCATGGTAATATGGAACCAACTAATACAAATGGGTATCATGTCGTATGTCAGGATACCCTAAAGCGTAGTTCGACCACTGCAGAACTTCAATTTACTGCACAAATCCGCATCGGATATGCAGTTTTAAGTTGAATCCAAACCATAGTGCCTTTCACCTTACTTCATGCGAGCGAAGGACAGGTATAAAGAAATTTAAGTTCGGTTTAAGAATCCGTAAAAGTAATATCTACATCGGGATTCAATCTTAAGACCTCCCCATCCCAAGTCATTCACCCCAAGCAACTGAATCATTTATTTCATCTGAAACACTACTGTTGAGATATCATTTTTACAGAAATGCAGAGTTTTTAACGATAAGCTTAAATTCGAAGCTAATTATCAGTTGCGCTTTATTAAATGCAAGTATTCTTTGAAGCAGTGTTGTAATACGTATAGCAGAAGTCTCAAAGGATTCTCTTTTGCTAAAGAGTTCCTTTGTTGCGCTCCTTAACTTTCTGGCAGAGGATATAAAGTATAAGTAGATAATTATCTGAGAAAATACACCTCCTGCAGTTATGAGAGGCTTAGATTTAATGTTAATACAAGCAAAAAACTTTGGAAACAGCAAAGAAGACAAATTAATTGTGCGGAAGAACACATGATTTTTAATAAAACTGAATATTGAAAAATTGTTTCATTTTAATGCTTCTTTAAAAAATGTCACAAAAATATAAATGTTAGCAAGTGGTGTTTTTTTCTAAAGATATTAAGATGCGACCTGTAAAATCTGACAAACATAGCTAGAGCCTGAAAGTTGTATCATATTTTGAAACAATGTGAAACAGATTTAGAATACGAAAATTAGTGCAAACTACACCTGTTATTGCTTAAATCTTTATATTCGTTTCTAAATAACAGACCTCCTCCTCTTATCAATCATTTGACGGGTTTGATGGAATATCTTCCTACTTTTCTCAATTGGCGTTAACGACATACCGACACCACCGCATGTTAACATCGCGCAATTTGCGGACGATACAACGGCATACGCTACGGGTAGGAGACACGATCTGAACATCAACCACCTGCAACACGGCCTGGACCAACTAGAGAAATGGTGTCGCATAAATAAGGTCAAGATAAACCCAACAAAGTGTGCGGCCGTCTATTTCACACGGAAGAGACCAGAAATCAATACGAAACTGACTATCATGGGACAAGAAGTCGACTGGTCCCCAGACACAAAATACTTAGGAGTCACCATAGACAAAAAACTACTGTTCAGGAAACATATCCTAGATAGAAGAAGACAGGGCACCGCGATACTAAACAATATGTTCTCTATTCTCTACAGCCAACAACTAGCCACCAAAACAAAAATCAGAATATACAAGTCAGTCATCCTTCCCTACATCCTCTATGGATGCCAGGTGTGGGGAACGGCTTCCAAAACAAACATCGACCAACTCCAAAGACTCCAAAACCGATGCCTGCGGGTCATTCTGCGCGCATCAAGGTACACACCGACAGACGCCCTACACGACCAAGCCGGCGTAAACCGGATCTACGTCGAGATCTACCGGCAAACAGAAAAATTCTACCAGCGAGTTGAACAAAACAGAGAACAGGATGAAAGGCTCCATACCCTTGGCACAACCAAACCAAGGCACTGGCACAAATACAAAGTACCACTAAGCATCATATATCAGCCTGAATAGAACTGATATGACTGTAAGAAAACTGTAGGGGTTTTTCACATAAGGTCGTCTCTGACGAACCGTAGTCATGTTTTCCCCTCAATGAGTAATAAAAAGTGTCCCCAAAATAACCTATCCTATACAGAGAGACACATTAAGTAGTGTTGCCCCGGCAACGGAACTTTTTACACAAACAAGCCGTTGAGGCACAGACACAAAAAAAAAAAAAAAAAAAAAAAAAAGCTACAGTTGCTCGTTGCGGACTGAGGAAGTTGATTTATATTATAACCCATCAGTTGCTTGAAATTATGAATGAAAAATTTGTAAACAGAGCGCAGGAGTGGCAAATATAAGAGTTATCACACCTGAATATTAATTCACAGATACTACAACGACAGTAGGTTGGTCATAATGTAAAACATTAACAGATTATGGTGATTGATCCGGAATGCAAATTTGATTGAACATAAACCAGTCTCATTAACTGCATATGTTTGGGTGGATGTTTGTTGTTGTATATATGAGAACCGGCACGGTAACTCGTATATGTGCTATGAATATTTCAAGAAAGTAAATAAATAGTACATAAATAACAATTTGCATTACACACTTAAAAAATTACCGAATAATAACTAATGGATCAAATCTAATTCACAGTGACGAAGCTTTGCTTTATTATAACAGCGGAGAATCTTTGCAGGTGGCACTAAAAAAAATGTTTTTGCTGGTTTTACTTTCAACGATGGATGTTTAAGTGTCTTTGATATTATTTTGCCGTGTACAGTTTCATCGATTAATTGAGTGTTCATAATTGATTATCATTCCTTCGTCTCCTCGGCGTGCTGAAGCACTGTAAGAAATGATAAACTGTTTTTTTATGATTATATGTGATAAATATTGCAGCAATGAATAGTGAAAACCATCTAATAATTAACAATTTTTTGGTGTAACCTACGACTAAAATAACGTAAAATTTTGCTGTATACTTAAGCATCAACATTTATCAGCTAAGTGATTGACTGTTTTCAAAGCCCTCATTCCGTTGACTCTACGTTGGTTCCATTTTTCCATTAAGTGTTCTCTCAATATAACTCAATTTTAATTCATTATTACGTGCAGCATCAATCGATTAGTATATCCGACAGGAGCGATGTCAGGTAGGCTAATCGAGTATGCAGCCCGCATTACGGCGCTTTGCAGTGTACACACATTTATAGGTCCTGCCCTGTGTAAACACAGGGTAATACAGTTAAACCACGCAACGCTTACGAAATCTAAGAGAATGCGGATAAAAAGCTGGCAATTTAATTGGTTTTTCATGCTTGAAACAAAAGAATATTGCAGAATAACGTAATCATAATAACTATAGGCAATTTTCCTTAAATGCAGTTAACTTCTACAGGGTAGCGTATTGGGACCATTGCTATTCATTATTCTAATGAATAATTGTGTTGATTGTTTACTATCTGAAATTAGATTGTTTGCAAATGACATAATGCTGTATAAAAGAATCAAAACGATAGAGGATTGTAAACAGTTGCAGGGTGATCTGGACAGGATATCTAATTGGGTTGGTAAACATGGAATGTAGATAAATGCAAAGAAGAGTCAGCTTATTAGATACACAAATAAAAAACAAAAGGTTAATTATGAATATAAGGTGGGGAAAGAATTGCTTGCTGAAGACTTGAAATGTAAATATCTTGGAATTACTTTTGATAACAAACTTAACTGGGCAGGACACATAGGACATGTGGTAGGAAAAGGTTTCAAAGTTCTGCACTTGTTGGAGAGAGTGATGAGGGGATGTACGAGAGAAGTCAAGGAACTGGGTTACAAAACTTTGGTCAGACCATTGCTCGAATATGGTAGTGTAGTGTGGGACCCTCATTTTACGTATCAAGTACAGGAGTTGGAGAGGGTGCAAAAAAGGGCTGCTAGATTTGTTTCTAGAAATTATCGCAGAATGCAATCAGTGACGGATATGATAAAGGAGCTGGAATGGGATTCATTGCAAGACAGGAGGAAAATGAGGAGGGTTATGGGAGTGTACAGGGAATATACTGGCGATGAGGCATGGAAAGATATTGCAATAGATATGAAAAGTAGTGCATGGAAGGGAAAAGATGACCATGACCACAAGCTGGCGCTCGATTTCAGGCACAAGGGTGTAGGAAGATTCTCTTTTTTAGGTAAGGGTGTCAGGGATTGGAATGAGTTACCAAGAGAAATGATGAATAATTTACCGAAAACTTTGAAAGAATTTAAAGATAAAATTTGTAGAGGGCAAATGTAGGTAGGTGCAGTTTAGGGGGAAGATGGGTGTGTAGGGAAATTGCCACCGGAGCCTGTGCTCCATTGCAATTAAATTAAATTAATAATTAAACATATTATCATACACAATGTTAATGAATTTTTATTTTTATAACTGATTTTTTTAGGTTCATCGTCCATTAGGTTTTAGTGTATGTTAGCGTATATATTTTGCTGGATAATATTTCTAATGGTAATGAAGTAGTCTAACCATACCGTACACTTTCTTGTTATATGCTGCCTAAAGGCTAGGAAAACGCAATGTATGGAAAACTTGATGAGCATATAATGTTATATTATAAGTTCGCTCAGAAAATGTTTGTCTGTAGTATCTAAGTGATAGAAAATGTTTAATACAACTATTATCCGTCGGTTTAAAAAATGGCCATACACAAATAAAGCGATCACAGATAATTTTTAGAAGAAATGAATTATAAATTATGGCATGTAGGATTATTTTTTTATCATGTAATTCTCGTACAAAAATTAAAGTATTATAGTGTGGATGGCATTCTTAATAAATGTCTCAATTCGTACCTTTCGTACAGAAAGTGACACTGTGCCACGTGGTTCACAGTTTTTTGAATGGGAATTCATCAGATTTGAATTACCTTAGGGTCCAATTCTGGATCCACTATTTTTTTCCCGACTTGCAGTCCTGCACTACAACTGAAATTTAATTAATTTTTTTTTTCAGGTGATGCTAGCATAGGTATTAAAAATATTCAAGTTTTGGCTACTGAACATATCGAAAATTATATCTTTGAATAGTAGTAATAATGAGATGACGGCTAATAACTTCTCCTTAATATATGAAATTCAGTTCGTCACACAAATTAACACCAGCCATACATATAAAATTTGCAGGCAGCACAATATTTAACGAGTGTGATGTTTGAGCGTTAATGTTCTGGGTCCATGTTCGGAAAACGTAGGTTCGAATTCCCGTCTGGTTATCCATCGATTCCTGAAATTACTCTACGTGAACGCTGGGATTCACAATAGTTCATCCAAACACCATGACCGAATTCCTTCCTGTTAATTGGACGACCCACTCTTTTATCGCTTCTTATAATATTAACGTTAACGAAGCATAAAACCATCAGAAAAAAAATTCAAGAGACAGATATTGTGTAATTTCTAGTTTGGCATATTAGTCATAATCTAAATTGGGGGTTGCAGGTTCCTGACTTACAAAAAGCGGTTTGACGCTGCCACGTTTGAAGTTCACACATTTTCATCTATACATAGTCACAGTATGAACAAAATAAGTTATATTGATTATTTTTATTAATTATAAACTGTTTGAAACATTTTCTTTCATTAAAACCTAAGCAATAATTTAATTCTTCGTTAATTTTTCAATTTCTGAACTATCTGTAATATGGAATAATCGACGGTCGAGTAAATTTTTCGATGCCATGGGAGCATATTGATGTTAGCTAGGATGAAATGCGTTCGGCCGAGGAATGTGAATTTGGAAGCGCAGAAATAACGACTGATGAAAGTAAAAAATACAGATATGGGTTTTATTTTTGCAGTAAGAAATGAAGTCAACGGTAAAAGATTGATTGTATCCGTAGGAGGCAAAACAAGAATTATTGGCAAGTAAGCTACTACGTATAAGGTGTGCGAGTTTAACATTAAATCAGACAGGAAGGTATGTGATATTGGAAGCAAAGCGATATGATTTTGAAAACAATTAGGAATATTTGAATGATTAAAATAACGAAAAGTAATGTATAATGAGAAGAAAGAAAGCAAAGAAGAGACGTTAGGAAGGGGGGGAGTCAAGAGATTATCTGACGAAATGTGAAGAAGAATATTATGAATGATGACTGGAATATTTGTTGATTTCATTGGAGAAGAGGAGACACGGGGTGAAGGTGAAAATTAAAGAGAGAAAAAGAAGGCATGACAAAAGGGTAAAACCGACCGAGTTTAATGGGGAAGATTTGGTTCTTGTAAGAACTCAGAAAAACTCTTGTAAAATAAACTTAGAAAGAAATTCTATAAGATTTATCGAGGACCTTTTAAAACTGTTGAAAAACCAAACGCGAGCGCTTATTGGTTACCCTGTCGTAAATAAAAAAAAAAGGTTATGGTTAAGGAATATATGAAAACATGATTGTAAAAGTCAAGTATTTAAATATCAATAGTGAACTAAGTGAAATTAAAATAGATTGAGATGGAAAGTGGTTTTGTTTATATTTTTGTGTATAATGCGGCAAGTGAATTGGACACTAAATTTGTGCAATTTTTATTTGGGAAATTATATCATGATTGGCGACGTTTTGCGTAATGTTTGGTGTCTCTGAATTGTGTGTTGAACATTCCACCAAATAAATCCGATGTTTGCAACACCGCATTAATTATGTCGTAATGTGGAGGCAATTGTGACAATATCACAGCTCATCAAACATGTTTATATTATTATGTCTCCTTAATTAATTATGTGTGTTTATGAATAATTCCGTTGATATGTGTAAATTAATTAATTTAATAGGATTTTCACAAGCCGTAGTGTGTATAGTCTTTGGGATAGCATAAGTTTAGTTTCTTTGGCTAGTAGTGTAAAAATGTTTTGGCGTAACAGCTAGCCAGAAGTTCGCACACCTGCATTGTAACTAGACGCTTATGAGAGCCATAATGTATAAAGTTTGGAAAGTTTGAAAGTTTCGTTTTGTATTTGTAGCTATCGCAAGAAGTGCTATAAATAATGTTTGACTGTTGATTGTAATACAGATACAGTGATAAATAAATTGAGTTCTCTTTCTTTTTGAACATTAATTTTCATCTCGTTACAACAATAATTTCCATCATTTTGGAGGATCTAAATTAAGTGTATTTTTAATTTAAATCCTAAATGAGCAGCACCTTAAATGAGTTCGTGATTAGACGAACCTTCTCATCCATAACAAGCTGCATTTCATATTGGTGTGGATGATTCTTTGGGAGTTGACCTGGCTATTACTGCCGGATAATTAACCACACTGATTACAGGAAAGCTCACAATTGGATACCTCTGCCAAGATATTGTGACAGCTCGTACAGTCAGAAAATATTACAAACTTTCTTCTACTTTCTGTAGAAAATATACCTGAGTCTGGGGGTATGCGGTTTTCCGTAGGAGGGTGTTTATCTATCAGTGGGAATGTCGTGGGAAGATGAAACTGGGTTTTTTACCTTCTTGCCTTCCTCATTGTGACAGTGTTTGTAAATGTTATTGACAGTGCGGATGTCTGTATGGTCGTGTGTATTCCGTGTAGTGCACTGTTTGTGTTGTGTATGAGAGATGAAAGAAGGGAGGTGGTTGGCCCATTCAGTACCACTTGTCTGTAAGATCTCTACGTGGCCACCAGGCCCCATCCGACGGCCGAATCAACAGCGTTATTTGCCCTCACTTTATACGCACTGGTATTTCCTCATGATGAAAATCTCTTCCACCACAAGGACTGGAACCAGCTAACTCCGTGTCAGCACTGGGCACCATCATGGTGCCGTAGCCAACAGAGCCAAACAATTCGTGGAATATGTGGACGTTGTGGATCATTTTCCTCAGTTGCAGTTTCATTTATTTTGCAAAAGCATCTTCCGCAGGTTCTCCTTGTAATTTCGTACACATGTTACAATCTGGTTGTATTGTTGCGTTTACTATCTAAATTATAATCTACTTACACTTTTCGGTCCTTTACATTTATTTGTGCTCCACTCCTCTCAACGCGTTCTGGAAGTCAATACTTGCACAAACATTCAATTGCTTTGGTGTTATTTATTTACCTCGTGACTGAGTATAACAGAAAAGGATTGTACTCATATTATCAGTATCAAATACAGAAATCAAACGGGGAAGCTTTTTCTGTAATCGATCTGATAAAAGGAGGAGTCACAGAGAAAAAATGGATGAGTGTGGTGAGTAAGTATACATTACAAATAGATGATTAGATCTGGATGGATATTTTGGGGAAAAATCATGTGGAATGTATTGAACGAAATAGAAAACCATGAGCATAAATTAAAAATTGATATCAGACCTAACTGAGCGAGAAGGTGTGTAATGTAATGTGGTCAGGGGTTTTAGGAGATAATGTAAAGCAAAGATAAGTAAATTGTCAATGCAATTAATAATAATAAGAATGGTTTTGGTAGATTTAAAACGGCATCCTATAAGAAGTTATTTCAGTTTGGGAAGAAAAAGACCTGGCAAACCCAAATTAAACTAATACCAAAGTTTTTAAACAGGAAAACTATGTTTTTTTTTAAGCTCTCTTACTATAAGTGCTCTGATGACCGGGGAGGAAAACGCAACAAACAAAGATTACGTGGTAACATCATAAAATGTGAGACAACGGAATGAGCAGGCTGAAAAACAACTGACTGCATCTGTTAGTACCGTAGGCTAGCCGGCAAATTCAATCATCTGCAATTCTAAAATTTAAGAATTTGAAGGGAATTACGGTAAATGATATACACCATATAATATTGTAGTTGAAATTGTTAAAACAGTGCCAGATCACCGAGTACAATATTAAGCATCACTTCAGGTAGTTTTGTCATGCGAGTGTTTTTTTTTTAATTTGATGAATAAGAATTTTGTACGTTAAGAAAGTATTAAAGCCAGTGAAAGTTATAAAAAAATGTAACGTAAAACATTTCTTGCGTAAGAATGCAGTTTTATTATATCAAGACAATAACATTGAAAATGTAATCTCTTGTTTACTAATAATATCCTATTAGGTGATAAAACTACATCGCTTCTCTGTAATGGTGACTGCTATGGTCGCAAATTATTGTTTAATTTGAATTTATCACCTATTTCCGTTTCTCTGTGTATGACTAAAAGGGCCGAATATGGTTTATCGAGTATGTGATGTGTTTGTGATTGTTTCAGTATCGGACACAAACAGTTATTAATTTTCCCTACTTTGTTTTAGGTTACACTCAGACATGGACTAGGCACGACATGTCAATACGTAAATTAACCACTGTTAATCGAGTACCCAGTGACTTCCTTTGTTTGCTCTTCTATTAAATCACTCCTCTGGCATAAACTGAAACTGGTGTTTATGTTAGGTGTAGAGGGGTTATCATTTCAGTAATTGAGGAATTACATGTTTCTGCCCAATGAAATTGTGTTAGATATAAGTTTTATTTTTAAAAAAATTTCGAGGAATCAAATTAACTTTAAAATATTTTTCTATTCCATCCATAGATATGAGGAACAATTTAAGTGTAATCTTTAAATTATCGTCTTCTTTACATCATTGTAAATTGCCTATGTCTATTGTGCTTTGCAAATAATATTTTGTCGTTTCATGTTATTAAGTGAGCAGTATATATATTGAACTTTTCAGTTCCGATAACGACTAGGCGTGAAGCACAAAAAACACTGTTTCATTTCATAAAATAATGTTAAATGGAAATAGTTACAAACCATCTCAAATGCAAGCTCAACCGCCCAAGCTTTTCGTCATGATATTTCTGGGTAGCAATGGACTTGGAAAACCTATGACAGCCAGAACAATAGCTTAATGTTCAAAATATCAACGACTGGGGTCAAGGAAGTGGAAAGAATTCGATCATGCTTTTTGTAGGAACGAATCGAGCATTCTACTGGTATGCTTATGGAAACTTGGAAAACCGAAATCTGGATATCCGGAAGAAGATTTGAACCGCTGTCCTCACGAAGCAGGACCCAGCGTTGCGGCACACCCACATCTTCTAGACTACGGATGCATGGATATTAAACAACGGAAAAATAATCGAAGTACGAAATTTAAAAAAAGAAGTAATTAATAAGTCTAATTTTTGGAATACAACAATATCTCTGTCTAATGAAGGCTAGTGTCAAACTTTTATATAAAATTCCAGTAACATTTCTTACTTTGAATAATCCATATTTTAAAGCGCAAATAACGTGAAATTAATGTGTACACTGTTTATAGAGTTGGAAACCTCGTGACCTAATGTGTGGTTGATTTAGTGAACTAATTAAATAATTAACTGTTTTATTTAATATATGCAACATAATTTGACGACAGTTGCAAAAGTCTTTGTACGCTACCGAACACGAGGAGCCGTTTGAAATAGAACAATATAGAACATGTGTGGAAAAGCTACAATGAACTTAACTGAAACAGCTAGAAATTCGACAGTGGCTACAGGACAAATCAAACAATAAGAGATTGTCGATTTGCTTATTAACAATCTAGTACTGGGCTTCTCACCTAGGGGCCATCAGTTAGAATACATTGATTCGAAATCGATGCCCAACTTCATCTTATATTTTTAAACGAGCAATTCTTCCATATAACTAATATATATATATATATATATTTGGTATCTCGGAAAAGGCTGTAACGATTTGGATGAAATTTCATATTTATTCAATGTTTTGCTGCAAAAAAAACATAATACGAACAATTTTTGTATTTGGTATTTCGGAAACGTCTCTAATGCCATCTCGTAGATGTTCCATATACCAGTTAGTTTCTCTTTGTTTGCAACAAGGAACTCTTATGTCTTAAAACGAACAGTTCTTGTACACTAGGCGACCTATCCGAATATATTCCACAGTATCGTGTTCAGTCACCGAATGGTAATATAATAATGTGGAAATAAGTAAATGTAAGTATATTTATTAATTAAAGGTATTTGGTTTTGAAGTGTCTTATTGTAAAAAGTCGTCATCATTAAATACTACATGGTAAATTATAAAACGCTTAAAAAGCAGATATATATAAAAAAAAATAGATATTAGCTTTGGCAGTTGTGATTTTGTTATAATAAGATTTTTCTTAAAAAGCAATTTATAGAATGGTAAACAGGACGATCTCGGAAATCGCTCTAGCAATTTGGATAAAATTTCATAAGTAGATAACGTTTTGATTTTTAAGTTTGTAACACGATTTTACCAAAAAAAGGGGAAATTCTTGTATTCCGTGTCTCGCAAACGACTCTTAACTCATCTTGTAGAAGAGTCATGCACCAGTAAGCCTACCAATGTTTGTTAAGTTTCTCTTTGGTCAGAGCAAGGAATTGTACCGTTAAAAATACCTAGGAGGTCTTCAAGAAAAACGTTTTACGTTGATCAGATTTAACGCAAAATCTTACGTGTTGAACAGAAATCGAAGAATGGCTAGCAAACATCGGCCACCCACGTATCTTATATAAGTGTCGCGTTGCTTGTTTGACTTCTCTTATATAATCTAGTTCACATACAGCTGGGTTCCTATATCTTTACCTCACATGTCTCCAGGCAATGCCTCGGCAACAACTTGCTTTCTTTGGTCACTTTTTTTGTTTACCATGGCTTTACGCCTCGTCGACGGCTAAGGTCATTAGATGCGGGATGGGACTGGGGACAAGGAACGGGAAGGATTTCGGTCATGACCTTTTGAAGAAAGCATCCCAGCATTCTCCTGGAGTGAAATGGAAAAAAACCATGGAAAATCCAAATCTGGATGCCCGGACGGGGATTCGAACCCGCGTCCTCCCGAATGCGAGGCCAGAACGTTAACCGCTCACCCACCACGCCCGGTATTCTTTGGTCACAGTAGAGCGAAGTATCTGCGCGGATGTGACTGTCTTTTACATAATACGGTATTTTTTACAGCGTAGTGCTTGCTACTGTACAGCCGGCAAATCCGGGGTAGCAGAGCAGATCTTGTCTGCGCGCTTGACGAGCAGTAAATTCTTGGGAGCGCCTCATGAGCCACTCACAGCTGAGGCGACGGTCGATGCTGTTGAGTATCGCTGTAAACACCGCTCAAAGGCCGCGCAAGCGGCTAAGTGGCTTCAATCAGCGCGCTGACAGGGGAATCTGCGCACTAGTGAGACGTTCCCACTGGTCACGTGTAACCCGCTTGGACCTATTATTCTGACCATGAATTCGTCCACGTGATCCGGAGATACTCTCTATTATACTTTTTTGTTTACCTTTATATTTTCGTCATTAATTTATGAACATTCCTCATATGCTAATAACATTCGCTTACTGTTTTCTCTCATAAAGATGCCAATGTTCATACAGATAACCGCTCCAGGTAATCCGGAAATGGAGTCAAAGACGAACGTTCTGGGGGGAAAAAATTCAATTCATTTGACGTAATTTAGATACTTATACAAACTGATTATCTTGGAATTAAGGAAATGACCTTTAACATCCTGTCAGGATCGTAATTGATATATAGCTTTACTAAAAGGGAATTAGAATGTCTTATTGGAATTCATTTCAGTAGCGAGCAGGCCAATCTCCGCACGCGCCGAGCTGAGCGCAGTATTGTTTGTTAGGAATGTGCAGAGACGCTGACTCGATCGATATTACTAGTTGGAACTTACTCTCTGACGTCAATAAAGTTCACCCTCGAGGTAACAACTAATTATTAGGTCTTACTCCGCGGGAAGTCGTCGACGAGTAGATAGCTCATTCTCCGCGGGTAGCTTTCATCAGCCAGTATGGGTTTATAACAGTAAATCCGACTCTCTTCGCTCAAGTGTGTTCACCATGTTGGCCCTGCAAGATCGTGGGGGCGGCATACCATCAGCCACTTAGCTTTCCATCCAATCATACAACAATCCATTAGTCTACGAGTTATTACTCAGTCAGATGCAATTAGCATCTTAGATAGGCGCTGTCGGGAGGATCCTCGCAGTCATGTTATCGGCTGTATGTTCACGGCTTTCAATGACATTAAATGGGACATCAAAACCGCTAGATGCCTGTTTTCATTCATAATAGGATAGAATCTCAGCTGGTCATCTAACACGTACCAGCCTTCCCCTATCCTGGTTGCCGAACCTACTAATCGGCTGGTGTCACATTATTCCTGACAAATTACATCGTATTAATTAGCCCACAAGACGCAAGTGCTCAAGACCATCAAGATAGAAGAGACTTCTGCAGCTGCAAGAACGCCACGAGGTTAGTTAAACTCTCCTCTAGAGTCCCCCCACAGTTAAAGTCCACAACGAACCCAAATCTATCCCTCGGCTACCCCGTCAGTCAGATAGGGCTCTTACAATCCAGTTGATGAAATTTGTGTTGGATAAGGCTTCGAGATTGTGTTGTACATTTCAACTAGGAGCAGGAAAATTTGAGACATTATAACCAAAGTCATATCACCTGCTCGACGACCGGTCTCGTGGCTCAGTGGTTGAGGCGTCTGACTGGAGATCGAAAGGTCCCCGACTCGAATCCTTCTCGCGGCAGGAATTTTCATTAGCACTTAACCTGACCTACACCACTGGCATAGCCGGCCGTGTTATGTAAAGTACGCCAGGACGCTTCCTTGGTTCGGATTCCACGCTAAACTCTAGGTCCCCCGTACCCGGTAGGATTGCCGGGTTAGCATAAGGCGACTAGGACAGGGACGTAATGCGCAGCCAATAGAAACCCTGTCACCAGGTCATTACGATCACACGTAATTATTATTATTACCTACTTGACTCATTACTACATCATTGAGGAGACTGAATAATACGCACCAAAATCAAAATTAAGGATTACTTTTAGTTTATTGATGAATTGGAGAACGAAAGAGAAAGGAACTTTTTTTAAAAAATCCACTTCAACATAAAAGAACACTGCTTTTCAAAGCAGTAAGCGCTTTACGAAGCGGTATATTTATGCATGAAACTAGACTCTAAATGTTTTTATTGACCATTTTAACACGATTATAGTAGTTATTCTGGTTTGAAATGTTTTGATGAAACTTGGAGGTTAATGAAGCTATTGTTTTGATATCCTTAGCACTGTGTTAGCGTTAAGATAATATCTAGCCACTACGCGATCGTTACCTAGGATTCTGACATATAAGAAACGAATTAAGAATATTTTATACCATTTTATTATCGATTTTTTGTCGCTTCCCGGCGATGTTTGTTATTTTAATTAGTTAGTGGGCGATGCTTGTCAGAGATGCTCCATGCATTTTATTAGGTTGATACATAATTCCATATTGATGGCACATACATTTACACACAATTTAAATAATTTGTACGTAATAATGACATAAATTTATAAAGTTTAGTGATTTGCAGGAATAATGCGTGCTGTAATTTTAGACAGGAAAACAATAACAGCAACTTTTTATATCATCCTTTGAAACAAAAATATTTTTATTATTTTTAGTTTTAATGAAAAATTTGTGCGGGAATTATTTGTATGAGTTTTAAATTAAAATTAATGACTGATAAATTTCTATGAGTATAGGGAGCGGCGTCTTTCTGGTTTAAGTGTAACAGAGAACACAGTTCAATCCTGATTGTTTGTTGTAGTGTTCGTAGATTAAAATTGTGTGGATTACTGTTTTGTAAGAACAAAGTAATAATCTACCTAAAAAATGTTCAGCAGTAGGCGCATTAATCTGTTAATATTAGTGTCAAAACTATAGGAATTGTATTGACAATTGAAAGAATAAATCATTTAATACAAAGAGCGGAGTCATCTGATATTAATAAAAAGGAAATTTTTAATTTATTAAATTCATATTTAATTTATTAAGTAAAACATCAGATCTTGCATCTATTTACAAGAACCGTAAACGATCTAAGAGCAATTGTAAAAGGAGAAGTAACGCCTTATTGAGCATACCTTAACAGGATAATACCATACATTCCAGAATTCTACAAATTATTCCACTTGCATAAGAAGATTCAGTGAAGTTTAATGATGATATACAAACTATAGCGAATTAGTGCGTGCTGGAAATGTAATTTTAATTTTTGCACCTGCTTTCTAGTTTGCATCTCGCACCAAGCGATAACGCTCTGGACTCGCATTCGGGAACATACCGGTTCGAATCCCCATCTGGGCATCAACATTTGGGTTTTCCATGGTTTCCCCAAATCTCTCCAGGTGAATGCCAAGACCCTCCCTTCGAAAGGCCATGGCCAATTCCTTCCCGACTGACTTATCGAGTGTTCGAGGAGTGCTGTGGTGAGTGTCTTCAACAAGTGGCGAAACCAAGGAGAAACTACGTCCAAACGTCGAGGGGTTAGGCGGTCACCACTCGTTACAGATATCGGACGTCGCAGGCTGGGCAGACTGGTAAAAGAAGGACAGGTGTCGAACTGTGGCGAAACTAACATCAGACTTTAATGCTGGCAGAGTACAAGTGTGTCTGAACACACAGTGCACCGACTACTCCTAACGATGAGCCTCCACAGCCGACGACCATTGCCTGTGCCAATGTTAACGCCACGACATCGGTAACTGCTACTGAATGGACTCATGACCATCGTCACTGGACGTTGGCGCAGTGGCAGAGCGTTGCATGGTCTGATGAATCCCGATACCTTCTTCATCATGCCGATTGGAGGGTTTTCCAGGGGAACAGCTTCTTGACACCTGCACTGCGGCTAACATACACGTGGGCATCCATGAGTCCAGTGGAGCTCGTGCAAGGCACCATAACGGCTAATACGTATCGTATACTGATTGAAGACCACATACACCCCGTCATGGCAATCATGTTTACAAACGGCAGAGGCATTTTTTAACAAGATAATGCGCCATGTCACAAGGCCAGGAGTGTGATAGAGTGGTTTGAGGAACACAGTGGCGAGTTGCAATTGATATGCTCCCCCCCCCCCCCAATTCACCAGATCTGAACCCGATCGAACACATCTGGGGTGTGATTGAAGGTGGCGTCAGAGCTCATCGCCCCCCTCCTCGGAATTTGAGGGAATCAGGTGACTAGTGTGTGAAGATGTGGTACCATCTGCTTCCAGCGACCTAGCAAGGCCTCATTGCTTCCATTCCAAGACGCATCGCCGCTATTATCCCTGCAAAAGGCGGACATACCGGCTATTAGGTAGGTGGTCATAATGTTCTGGCTGATCAGTGTAGACATTAAGTAATTCAATTATTCAGCTTTCTATCATTTAATAGACGCTATTTCGGAATTGTCCTCGTATTCAACATGTCATTGTCGGTATCTATGGAGCATTCAGTATTGCAATAAACAACCTTTTACCTGTTAACCAACTCTCATACATCAGAATTGTTCATCTCAGTTAGCATCCTGACACGTTCTGTCAAGATCTAGTCATAATTGTGCTCGTTCCCCAACACATTAATCGATAGGTTTCTATTGTTAGTTAGCCTACAAGAAATCTTAACAGAAGATAAGACGAGGAGACAGAAGAAATTAGAAGAGTAGTAGAATAGTTCCCACGAACCAATGTTTATCAGCTCGAAATATATCTTAAATTTGACCCGCTTACGCAGTAGCTTTCCCGTCAGCTAGTTTTGGTGGGTTTGACCACTGGACAGCCGCGATGGCAGAGCTTAAGGTAAGCCTTTTATACGAAAATGTACAGTCTCTCTAACTTGTAAGGCTTCAAAATGTTTACCTTGAAGTCATTTATTCCAATTCGTCAAAATAAAATTAGTATTAGCTTGAAATATCAGTTGTAAATTTGTTGTTCTGAGAAACTCCTACTCGAACAAAATGTATGATTATTCCGAGTATATCAGAACACAGCTTGCTTTTCAAGAAGGTAAATTGAATGCAATATTTTCTGTGGCCGACATAGAATAAAGTGAAGAAGAATCGCCTTATAATCTCCGTAGAATTGAAGGGCAGTGACTGACCGAACCCTCTGACTTATACGAAAGATCCTGACGATTTTTAATCCGTAGTTGCAATCACATGTAGAGTGTAGTAACAAATGCACTGAGAATTTGAGCAGCACAGATAATGACCGCACCTGTTCTTGGAATGTCTCCATCACAAGGACTAAAATAAACTGATAATCAGATATAGAAATATTACCACAGTTTGTTCTGTCTCCAGTAAAATACATTTTTATCCGATTATTCTCAGTTCTAAAGGCAGAATTCTTAAAAAACTGAAAAGGAACATGAGAATCATTTCGCTTCAAATATTATTTTTTCTCTCCTTATCTCTTTGCTTATTACAAACAGATTTGGAATTGTTGTTGTGCCTCAAAGCACTTCTAAGCGTCAAATCGTGGTGCCTATGGTCTACGCACAATTTGCCGCGTGTTCATGTGAAGGCTGCAGCATTTCTTCTATTGTATTGAACTACCAACGTCACACGCCTTCGCAGGAACCTTATATAAAAAGGGCTTTGGGCGAGAACGGCAAAAGTTCGTTTAATACACTAAAAGTACCCCTGCGTGTTTCATCAATCGCGGTGAAAGGAATTCTGATGTTTCGTGGACGTTTATGATCTCAACGCAGGGACTTTCACACCTCGTGACTGGGGTCGATAACTGATATGTTTGTTTTCGTTATTTCCAGCAATCGCAACATCAAAGCTTCTCCTCACCGCCTTAAAATAGCTTTTCCCTCTGTGCTGAATCACTCAGATTCTCTGACGCATAGAGCTGCTGCAGAAAACGCAGTGACTCAGCAGATTAGGCGTAGAAAGAAACAAGCACCTCGTGTTTCCTCGCATTGGAAACTGATTCCTTAATTTCGTAGATATTGTCATAAAATTTACGACCATACTACGAGATACAGTTATTCAATAAATTGTTAACTTTATATTTTTAGAAGGAACATTTTTGTTGTTATGCTTGAGAAAGATGTGAACATGTCATTTGTATTATTTGCTTGAATTGTAGCCGGTTATTAGTGAAGGCTAGCCTTTCAACGGGTAAAACACTACTGTGTTCTATGCGATTTCACTGTGTGGTGTGACAGCGTCACCCACAATGAATATAATTAAATTGTTATTAATTATATTCATAATTTTACTAATTATATTCAATTTTTATTAATTATATTCAATCTTGTGACGTGTAAATAGCGTAAATAATGGGGGTTGTCTGGATAGATTAAACATATGTTAAACCAGGGCAGCCAAAGGTAGAATTGTTGTAAATTTATTTTGTGTAAAAATCGTGGCTCAGTAAGGTGGTGAATATTGGAGGCTGGAAACTGCCATTTTCGGACGGTTGAGAGAGGGACAATAGATGAGGCGGCGACTCATCGGCGCCAGGGCCGCCCGGCTATGCTTCCGTTAGGCGGGGCCGCTGACCTCACCCCTCTCCGCTACTTCGCTGAAGGCCAGGCAGAAAACGCGCGGAGGGATGCAGCGAATGCGAGGCGCGATATAATACACGTGACGACGGACATGTGTAGATAGCCAATCATGAACATTTATTGGGGTCCACAGTACTAATTCGAGGGAGTTTGTTACATGTGGAGTGGCGACTTTCCGAGGAAGAAGGAAGAAGCCATCTTAAGCAACACTTGCTGCCGGGACGAGTTGATGAACAGACGTGTCAGCCGACACGCTCTCGTCTGGTGATCATTGTCTGGTTGTGATCACACTCTTGCTTTTGGAAGCGAGCTGTTATATGGCATGCCTGCCATTATCTGGAAGTCGTTCTAATAACGCGGTCGTACCCGCTTATCTGGCTTCCACAGCTGCAGTGACATTGAGCATGTCACGCTACTTCACGGCGATGCTTTCATGGTAATGTACCGGATACAGACGGTCACTATTCATTGGGATTTTAACGGACTTGTGAACCCTTAAGCGGCACTGGGATAAGACTCTGCTCCCGCCACTAAATCACTGAGCTAGCTGATTTTATGTTTCACTGTAAATTTCAAGCATCTTGCTATTTGTAAATTCATTTTGATGCTTTTCTTTAACTTTATACGGCGCCCCTGGGATAATCCTTTGTTACAGTAAAATGTTAGCTTCAATTTGATGGCCTGTGTTGCCATGTTGTTCAATGTTAACTTTGCTGTTTTTTATTTGTTGAAATATTTCATTCAATTTTGTTTGCTTTCATCGGCGGATTGTAAACGTCGGGTATTGCTTGTTTTTGTTGGTCGAACTATGTTTAACGTAAAGTTAATTATTACCCGGCCTCGTAAAAGCCATAAGAATCAATAAATGGGATATTATTTTGTGTCTAATATTCATCTGGTTCCTTTTAGCTCCCCTTTATTATATTTTAATGCATTTTCATTTTCAGATTTATATTAATAAAGTCCCCCCTCCATTTTTGCCACTATTGTATTGATTACAACTGTCAGTGTTACCTCGTAAATGGAGGAGTTAATGAAAAACTCGTTCCAAGAAGTCATTATCCTATTGTATGCTGAACATGAAACAGTAGGGCCACAGACTACTCAGTGGAATTGTAAAAGCAGATTTTCTCACACCCGTCCCAGAAGCTCAGGTCATGATATGATGGTGGTCATCGCCTGATACAGGATTGGTTGGATTCAGTCCAGGTGGCTGAAGAAATTTTCACAATCGGAACTTGGTCAGGAGGGTTGGAGAGGCGAAGGTGCAAGATTCCTGATCACAAATCTATCCACAGTTGTGAGGAAATACGACAATGTTGACGGTGATTCATGATTTGGTTGGGGACGTAAGACTTTCGAAATGGGCCGGTTACGGGTTTCACCGTCTTCCTGCTTTCATGTGTCATACACAACACAAACACAGCACACACAAACCATTATAGATATAGTAAAACTCATCACTGTAGATCTCTCGCTTGTTACCAAGGACAGGTAGGGTTCGCACTATGACAGATGCGTAGCTGACAATTCTTTAGCGTTACAAAAGCTAACCCCATAACTGTTTTCAATAGTTTCCACAAATCATTTCTGAAGAATGTAGGGGTGCTTCCTTCTCCTGATGTCCAAACATAGGCAAGTAATAATTCTATATACATGATAAGGTGATTAATTGAACAATTAATTACGAAATCCTTTTAAAACTTACTCTCTATTAACTAAGCTAGAAGTATGTCACAATTGTCTACTGCTAGGTTGTATTCGTGTGGTCTCTTTAGTCAGTGCCACAGTGTTGTAGCTAGTGCAAGAATATGCACAAAAATGCCTTCACAGTGCAACGCGTTGCCCCAACGAATATGTCAATCTAATCCAACAAGGAACATAAATCAACTGATTATTTAAATTCAGCACAATTTCAATTGCAGTGTTCCAATATGTATGTCTTCGCCTTAAATAATACGAACGACCCAAGACCGTGAACAACTGCTTCAACATGATAATCGAAATAGAAAAGAAGAAATTAATACTATATCCGTAACGTTTACTCTTTCGCTTCATTGTCATAATCGTAAGTCGTACTTTATTCGTCTGTCCTTCGAGACGTGTCAACGATTCAAGATTTACTTCGAGATCCCTAGAGGGCATTAGTTAGTTACTCAAATACTGCGGGTGAGGGTTAACCCTTGGCGAGCCTAATACATGGCATCAGCACATTCCACCCTGAATATCAAGGTCGCAGTCTGCGTTTAGCGGCCCAGTAGTTCTGAATCCACATTAAACTGTTGACCCACGTGCGACAGAGATAGAATCCGCGCCAAATTCAAAGCCTGTCACTTGGCTGTCGAAGTATCCTCTGAAGTCTGTGAGGCCGCAATACCGTATATATATATACAAAATATTTCTGTACTATTCTGTATTTCTTATAGGATTTGAAACTGCACCATTGAATCAGTACGCCATTATTTTTATGACTTTACTTCTTCCCTTTCGCGGCCGCGTAGGTCAGGCGGTAGGGCGACTGACTTCGGCCCGGATGACCGGGGGTTCGATTCCCGACAAGATCGGGAATGGTCACCGAAGCTAAGACGTTCTGAACGGCCCCCAGCATCAGTTAACCTGCTATCAGATGAGTACCGTAAAAAAAATCTCCATGGGAATTTGATTGGAAGTTGCCTGGCACCTACCCCGTCACCGACAGTGCCATAGGTCCATCGGGAGTGGGAGCTTTGCCTACATGAATCTTGTGAGTAAGCAGCAGTGAGCTGAAAGAACCCGGCAGGAAAATAAAAATCTTCGCTTTGAAGGCATTGATAATTAATGCCTTCAGGAGGATTGTTATCTCATTTCCAAATCTATCAGGAGGTATAGTATTACAGTTTCGATATCACTAAGAGAAAGGTGTAGACCAATTACTAAATGCTAAGATTGAAGGGAAAGAGTTGTAATGATTGTGGTCGATCACTTGCCTAACAACCTCATACTTTTCAAGACAGTATCCAGAGAGGGCGATCATGAAATAGTGAAGCAATAGTAGAGTGCTTTGACCTGGAGAAGTAACATGCCGATCAGCAAGTCACCAGTTTCCACGTGTCAGTAATTACTACAAGCTGGTAAAATGACTTCACACAGCAGGTTAGCGAGGAGTACTGACCTCTCCACACAGTGGTAATAGGGAGGGGAGATTCTATTTATAACCTGGGGGCAGCAACAGCGGGGTCTGTCTGTCTACTGTCTGATTCAAAGTACCGCATCGGATCAGAGCGTCAAACATTTGGTGATCGTCACGTGGGCATAGTCTTACACAGATATGTCGCGTGCCAGCCAGTGAATTGCGCTAAGCCGGCGACCCAATTACATCAATCACTGTTTAAACGCATGTTTACCCCAGTCAGCGCGGGGTAATGTATATAAGCCCGTCACTGGGCGGTACACACAGAGATCGCTCGACCCACGGAATTAGTGCACACCACTGGACTGCGCTGGCTGGCTGGCGGCTCCGAACCACTCACAAAGTAAGCTGGACTTATTGTATTTTCTATATTCGGCCTTAAAGATAGCTAAAATTGTTCGGCTGCATAAAGGTTGTGTCTGGAGGCTGTCAATTAATTCCTAAGGCTATCAATTGTGGGACTTAGTCTGCCTAACTGCTCCCTCCCGATGGGAAATTGTCTAACCCGAAGGTTCTAGCACCGCTGGGCAATACCCGGGTTAGCTATAGCCACTGCAGAGGTGTTGCCCCGAGTTCTAAGAGAACCGTGAACGTGACAGATATTACCAGTACTCCAGGTAGTTTGGGCTGCGAGGAGCCTGGAAGTTACACGCTCGCCCTTGTCGTTAGCCATGTCTGTAACATGCCAATTAAATACATGACCATTTTGTCACTAAGCCAAATAAACACTTCACATACTCAAGTATGTTATCAGTCAAATTTCATGTGAGTAAATATGTAAATTGCCGTTTACAGTAAATTATCGTAGTCTTCTCGGTCATTCCTATAATAATATCTGAATGTACTGAGCCATAAAACCTGTCTGGTATTGCGGTAGAACCATGATCGACTTATATGCTCGACCCTTATCCACGGCTCCAGTAGACGTTTACCGTGTATCATTTAGGTTCTCCGGATGGGGCGGCGCCGATTTATTAAAACCTGCCATTATGCTGTGGCCTTCTTCAGAGGACTGCTTTCTCAGTTGCCGCTAACTGACAAAAACAGTCCTCTGAAGAAGATCACAGCATGATGGCAGAAACGTCAGGTTTTAATAAATCGACGCGGCTTCACCCGGAGAACCATGATGATACATACAGTGACCGCGGAAGCTTTCGTAATCATTAAATGTTTATCCTGTCCGCTCTTGTAAATCAGCTGACAGGGTTACTAGAAAGATTCGCGGAGGTTGGGGTAGCAGTGTGTGTAGTGGTTTGTGGGGGCTGTGTGGTCTGTGATGGGGCGAGCGCGGGCCCGACTGCGAGTGTCCTGAGCCGGCGCCGCCACGTGGTGGCAGCGCGCATGCACAGTGGTCGGGGGCGGCGGGCGCCGCGGCGGAGGCGTCGCAGGCGCCGCGGCGGTGCAGTCGGCATGTGGCAGTGCCCGCCGCCACATGGCTCTCCCGCGCTGCTCCCTCCTGGCCGCGCCTGCTCGCCGCCGCCGCCGCCGCTGCCGCCACTGCAGCCTTCGTCTCCTCCGCGGACGTGCCCGGTGAGTGCAACACCTGCAGTCCTCACTAGTGGTCGACATATCCTGCTTTGCTTACTAATGAAGAAATCTGGCCTCAGTTATCGAAACAGTCATTGAACACTAGACAAACTTTCTTCTCGGTCCAATACAAACCAATAAATATATATATATATAAATATACTATTCAATAAACATTAAAGCAATTTTTAAAACATTCTGTTCTTCGCCTTTGAACTTTTGGTATACCCCACTAGCGAGACTGCATGAAGTTCGAAACCAATCTCGTATTTCTTTCCGGCACTGAAGGAAACTTTCTGTTCTCTAGACGACACCTCGAAGAGCATACTAAAAGAGGACTGAATTTCCCGTGAACAGCTGTTGTATAGAGTGATCATAACTAAACTTTACCGTCCACTTTGCAGTAATTGCGTTGCTGTTGCGGTTACAGTTGAGGACCCCATGAAAATAAAATCGAGCTGTTTTGTTATGGTTTTTTTTTTTTTTTTTTTTTTTGCAGATTATCCATACAGCTCAGCAGTCGTTTTGTTTTCCCGATTGCTACAAAGCTTAGCAGTGATGAGACATGTTTATTTTATTACTTTGTGCGCCGTAGACGGAATCACTTGCAATTTACGAATCTCTCATAACATCTGAAGAATATTTTCATCTCGTATGACAATATCGGACGTAATTGTTGTATCAAACTTTACATCCGCTACAAGGCTATTCACCGCGCGGTATACATATCCGTAACCAACGCTGATTTTTCACTGTCCGTTATAATCTAAAGCAGTTAAGTCACAATATAAAAAAACGCGAATTTCATTCTTTAGAGGTCAATAGGTGACATGTTCCTAATGCTCAAGATCAACAATTTTCTCACTCGATAAGAATTAACACAAATATTTTATTTCCATTATACCAATAATAAGAAACCATTACATAACTCCAACGAAAAATTTCTATTTCTGACAACCGATAGTAGAAATAAATTCCACATAATACTACGCACTGACAAGCTGCGTCAAAACATCAATTTATAATTCTTGATAGACAACTTTGTTCGAAATAGAAATCGTAAAACAATGCACTACCGTATTACTTCAGTAAACCGTCGGTGCAAATAACGTTTAAGAAAAACACCAACATTAGTTGTAGCTTAACAAATACTGTGTTTAAAAGTAAGGAATTTATACAATTCATGCAAAAGCTTTCTTTATTATCAACGGTAAAAACATTGTGAAACAATATTTGTAACTTTTGCAATGCCAGTAAGACGTACTCACTAACAACACATTTGCATTCTTCATGAATATTATTTGAAAAATAACCATTTTTAATGGTTTCTAAAATGGATGCAATATTTTTACGTGACAAAACACTTCGACTTTCATGTTTTTCTCATACGATTTGTGTATCGATATTAGATTAATTTGACAGAGATGTTAATAAAACATCTTTATTCTTAATACCATTCTTGAGTTTAACATCACTATTTAAGTATTTTACTTTTGCGTTTGTAGTTGTCACGTACCGCAAAATACACTGGGATTTCTTTGCTGTATTTTCTATTCACAAAAGTTACTGTACGTTGCGTGCTATCGTATGTCACGTGAGAACAGGGTTTCAAAAACATTCAGTATTCCGTTTGTTGTGTGAAATTCGACATGCATCACTCAATATTGGCAGCTGGAATCGTGATGACAATTTTTTTTTTTTTTTTTTTTTCTGAAACGATTTCCTCTTTCGCAACTGACAAAATGCACTTCAGTACAATTTAATGTTTTATTCGTAAGCTTTAAGCTCTGCATAAGTTAGTCGGTGCATACGCTACAGGCTTATGGTCACAAAGTCTGCGTTTGTATATCTGAATATTTTCCACACAACGTTTCCGTAGAGGTATAGGCATGTCCATAAATTCTGAAGAACTATATTTACTATCCCTCAAGATTCAGGAAGTTATTTTCACCCTTATATCTCGAGTGTAAGCTGGGCTATTACTAAGCACGCTGTATCTGTCACAGTTAGTTACCAAACACAGAAACATTGTGCATCTCTGTTGCTACAGCAAAGCCATGGTTACGAACGTTTATACTAGTTTTTGATCAATTTATTTATTTCTAGTGTTGTTGAGTAAACAAAACCATCAGGATCCATTTGTTTGAAATAATCCATACATCGCCTTTCTTCATTTTGTTTGATATGACTTGTAATTTTATTACTATTCTTCAAAAGCAGGTCAAGTCTAGTTTTCATTAGTTATGAAGAGAATTGTACTATATTGGACTAAGCAGCCAAAGTGACAGATTTTTGTTATTTACTCATTGTAATTACTGACAATTATTACCGGTTACTAAAAAAGATCAGGCGTCTTCCTGTAAGAAGCAAGAAATGTTCCTGAAAATTCGACTAAAAAAAAAAAAAAAAAAAATATCAGCACACCCTACGTGAAGGAGTTATTAATATCTCATAAACCTCCAACGCAGCCCAGCATGGTAAACGTATATTAATTATACCTTAATGAGTTCTAATGTGCCCCAATCTACGGCTATTACGTGGAAAGTCGCGTGCTTCTTGCTGCGTAATTATCGCGGTTGTTGTGTACACAAAACCGGGCGTGGTGGGTGAGTGGTTAACGCTCTGGCCACGCATTCGGGAGGACGCCGGTTCGAATCCCCGTCCGGGCATCCAGATTTGGGTTTTCCATCGTTTCCCCAAATAATTGCAGGTGAATGCCGGGATGCTTCCTTCAAGAGGCCATGGCCGAATTCCTTCCCGTTCCTTGTCTCCAGTCCCATCACGCCTCTAATAACCTCGCCGTCGACGAGGCGTAAAGCCATAAGTAAAAGAAAAAAAAATGTGTACACACAGCCAGCGCTTACTGCAACTACAATGTATGCTTCCTTATTTCACATTCAAAAAATGTTCTACCTTCTGCGTATATCTTGGACCATCTCTCTTCTTGTGGTTTAATGACAAATTCCTCGGCATTAAAATCGTAGAAATATTGCTTGAACGTGTAATACTTTGTGAAAGTTAGAGATGTTATATGTGTGAAGTGAATATCATATTTATATTCATGATTTGTGATGTAGGTAAAACACAAACTTACCGTCCTTGGCATTACTTTTCTTGTATTTATACATATTTGTACATATTCCCATAATCTTGGTTTTGTAGTGTAGTGAAACATCTCGTGTACAGTGCTTATACAATATTTTTGGTTTAATGCGAGAACTTTCATTTCCTGCAACTGTTCACTACAATTGAGAAATTGTCTTCAAACTGCTGTACGGAAGGTAGTGGCAAATTTTGTTTTGCCCGTGAGAAGTATTAAAATGTTTGGGAACAAAAATCGTTCCTTGTTAATAAAACGCAGTTTGCAATGACTGAATCCTCGATAATAGTACATGAGTTGCAGTTCACACAAAACTGCATTTACTTCATCTATCAAGCTTCCTCATTTTAATTAGGTAAATACGAACGCTTCCATTGTATCACAAACCATTCTCTATGTGTCATATTACATAAAAACGTATTTAAATTGTTGAATCGCTTCCTGCTACGTTTCATAAATGTAATATGTAAATGCTTAACTGCAAAGAATATGGTGGTGTGTGTTTCGTGTGAATAACATTTTACCATACTACTCTCAGGTTATCTGCTGGTTTTGATCACTTATAATGCAGAAAGAATAAGTTGTGTTTTCTTGAGTGAAGAATTTCGTACATTTCCCACTTCCAATAACTCTACGTCCTGTATGATTAATTGGATTAAGGTTCTCAGTGTAAAAAACTAAAATATTTTTAGTAATAAATTTTGATTTTGAATAGAATATGTTCATTGTATAATTCCTCGCCGTTTAGAAATTATTCGTGTGATACATTTCTTACTTAAATCATACAATTCTTACCAGTTGTTACCTCCCGCTTGGTAAGTAAAAAATGAATTATTTGAGACGCTCACGGGCTGTGTGCTGTAGTCTAAACACGTTCTGTAAACAACTGCAGCTTCGCTACTTACTACGTTCGCCAAGCAAAAACAAAATAAATGATGTAAAAAGGATGATGATTGTTGTTATAGTGTTAAATGTTTTGTGATTGTAACATATCATCATCACACATCCATAGTCACAGTCTCGAAAATAGCCCATAAAATACACCAAAAGAATAAAATCTTTGTATTTAATAATTAATCTATGATTTGCTGCTGGGATTCGCAGGGTTTTTGGCTACGTAAAATGCGAGGATTTTATAATCTTTAGCCGCTACATCTGCTTTGCAAGATACCCTACATCGTTGACAACACAATATTCATAGTGATAGCGTAGTCACGGAAACTTGTCGGTGAAGAAAGTCGCATTTGGTAGGATGGAATTAGTGAGATTAAACCCTTTTACCCTGTTTCCTGAGCACTGTAGTGTGTGTTTGGGTTTCTAGACTAGGTTGTAATAAATTTGAATGTGGCTATCGTACGATGTAGGTAGGTTACAGCACATATTAAACAACAAATTCAAGTATGATAGGAACTAAGACAAATTCAGTTTCTGTTGTAAGTACATTCATCCAGGTAAATTTTCTATATTCAAATACGACTTTCTCTTTCTACACGTACTGCTATCAGCAAAATAGTCTTAATATTTCTATCTTGATAGGCATCATCAACTGCATGAAATACAACTATCGGAGAGAGAGAATCACTAAAGTTAAAGGAACATGATCGTATGTCACCTGTTTGAAAACTACAGCCAATGAAGATGTAGACTTATTAGCTTTGTAAATTTAACTATGTTTGGGAAAGAAACAGAATATAACGGATTACTTAGACAATTTTATAGAAATGTTAGTAAATGTAAAACAAGTGGTAATCTTCATTTTGTTTACACAATGAATGATGAAATTAAAGATGACGTTCTGTATCCGTAGTATTAAGAGATCAGCTGCTGCGTCTGACACCATCACTGCTGAACACTTGTTGCATTCGGCATGTAACTCGCACCTCAACGTACAACTACGTAGCTGCGAAAGATATACGTAGTATTCGTCTGTCCATGAAGAATTTAATGACCTAAAAAAAATGAATTCTTAATACCTCATTTCTTCGTGCGTTACGTATAGCAGATAATGGATGTTTCGCTAACGCAATAATATGTAAGTTGGCTAAGTATGTATGTTTTATTGTGGCCTTGTTTATACGTATAGCGTTTTTAGTAGATGCTTTTTTATCATAAAAACGCTGTCCGATTTACTAAAATGCAGAAACAGTTTGGTGAACACAGCATAACAGCAATGTCGATGAAGTTGACGAATATAAGATAATATGAAGAATATGAGGACTTAAGTAATCAGCAATTACGGAAATGAAACAAGACAGAAAGAGAAGGAAATTTGAACGAAACGAGTCGATAGCGTGCTTAAATAGTACAATACACGACTTTTATGTAATTAAAAAAAAATCTTAATGTGTTCCTGAAGCTTCTGACAGTTTAGATAAGAATTGAGTTGTTCTATCATATTAGAAAATTCATTTCAGAATATTTCATATGATTTAAATATTTATTTATGATCCACGATACTGCGATATTTTTGATAAACCGTTAATAAATCTCAAACTATTACTACCAATGTAATTCAAAATTAAATATTTAATATCACATTCCATGTATTTCAGTAACTCTCCAATCCAGTCTGCATTTCAGCTACTGGGTTAAACGTTCTGGCGTCCCTTTTATGTGTAAAAACAAGCTTATTACTATGTAAGACTGGAGATCAAGGTTATTTGTTATATTTGCACCAAAGGTTGTTTTGTACGAATATCTTAACCAATTTTTGAATTAAATTTCGCTGTATTAAACTGCTGTTAGGAATATTAAAAAGAATATAATAATCTACTTGTCTCAAAACATCAGAATGAATATTCTGTGGTAATTTACATTTAACCCTCAATTAAAACATAATTAACACTCCATAATCATTTCAAACAAATTACTTGAGAAAAAAAATAATTATTGTGAGTGTATTAAGATATTCGAGAAGGTTTTAACATTTATTTGAATAAAGCAGTGATTATAATTGCGTAAAAGAATATTACAGAAATATTCGTTAGTATCTTCCAAGTTGCCTGGGTTAGCAGGAAACCGTTATGGCTGTTGACAAACAAGAGAGTGGACGCGCACCAGAAAGGCATCCCGTCTTGTGAATTCTGAGAAGACCCATAGGTGAAGTCAACTATCTCGTCAAGATAGGGAATGAACGCTTCGCGCAAGGGTACACAATTTTCAAGCAGAAAAGTCAAATAGTCACTACCCCGAACAGGAATAGCCAATTAGAGATGGTTATTGTCTGAAAATGGATACGATTTGTGAAACTGAGAAGCTGGAAGGCTAATGAATGAGGCAGGTAGAGCCATGTCTATTCATTCGAGGTACAGCAAGCGAAGAGCTACCTGGAATGGGCGTCGGACTTGGCTTTTTTTTTTTAACTGCTTAACGTCTCCTATAACCGGTCTTTAGAGACGGGAAAGGATGGGGCAAGGAATGGGAAGGAATTCGGCCATGGCCTTTTGAAGGAAGCATCCCGGCATTCACCTGGAGTGATTTGGGGAAACCATGGAAACCCAAATCTGGATGCCCGGACGGGGATTCGAACCGCGTCCGTCTCCCGAATGCGAGGCCAGAACGCTAGCCGTTACACCACCACACCCGGTCCGGACTTGGCAATGTTTTAATTTAATTTGCAATGGAGTGCTGGCTGCAGTGATAATTTCTCTATGCACCTATTTTCCTCCTCTTTCCTGTACCCACCTACTTTTATCCTCTACAAATTTCAACTTAACGTTTTTGATAAATATTCATCAACTCTCTCAGTAACTTATTCCGATCCCTGACCTCTAGGCTCGGACACAGAACTGAATAACTCCATGTCCTCTGTCACAGCTGAGTTTAGGAGGCCCTCGGAAATAGAACGAAGAAATGCTAACGGCCCCCTTTGTGACCATTCGTGGAATTGCAGTGGCATGAACAATGTTCGTGCGAGATACCATCAGGTCCCGTAGCGAACAACATGCCAGTGGCGACATCATATCGACACGCAAAGAGCGGTAATGTGATCTACAAATAAATCTCACGCAAACTGTCCATTCTCATGATTTAAACATATCAACTCTCGTAGGAGATAACTGATTCTCCTCGCTCTTGTACAATCTAGGTATAGCGCGTACTTCAGTTAGTAGACTTGTCGGTATTCCAGTAAATTTTACTATTGTGAGTACATTTAAATTATGAATTTCGTATTGTAAGACGTTTTATTACTGATACGTATAAATTTCATACATTATTTTTGAGACGAGGTAAATCTAATACAGAGATGATATATATATATATTTATGACATAAATAAATGTTCTACGGCAGAATTTAAGAAACTTTAAAATTCAATTTAATGGATTACAAAAGTTCTGTTGTAAATTATTTTCGTAAATATTAATACTTAATTTCCCTATAATGTGTTAAAATAAATATAACGTACAGTGTGAGATATTTTTCATTTAATAAGTCCTGTTTCACATTAACATGAAGTAATATGTTAATTAATATTTTATTTAATTCAAAAATAATTAATGGTCTATTTGAGAATCTTCTTCTACATATCAACAGATTGAGACGATTATGAAACTATTTAAAATAAGTTTTTTAATGCTTTTAATAAACAGCTAACCATTTGTTAGGCGTATGCGCTAGATTCATGCTCATTTAAGAAGAAATAGTCTTGTGATTTCAGGTCTAAAACAAGCAATTGTCCGAAATTTAAAAATGAATTTCTGTTAAACATTTACTTTTTTGTCTCCAGAGATTCAAATTATGTTTATGCTTTCAAACTATATAAATCGGAACAGAAAACCACGTCTAGCTCAGAGGGAAAAAGTTAGCATTACGGTTGCAGATTATTAAAAGTCGTGTATTCACTGCTTGCTAAATTAGATCCCAAAAATGTGCCACATCTGCTTGTTACTGTTAACGGTGAAAAAAAGATCGTGGTCTAGGTGTACTAGGAGAGAATAATTTCGCTTTCTTTATTGGTCAGTGTCTTGGATTAAAAAATGCAACGAACAACGTATTAATGCCACTATTTCACACCATGAGAAGGTAAAATCGACAGCCAGGATGAAGACAGCAAGGTTGACATCCGTAATACGTAAAGAGGAGCAATGAAAATGATCGAGGATATGGCTGTCACCTTGCAGCTAAAGAGATAGTGAGAAAGATGGAGGCTTAAAGATAAATATTGTGCCGCTTCCTAATGTTTGTTTTACTGTCGAATGAAAATCGATCAAGATGCTATAATCTTATGCAAAAAGTAAGTATATGACTCTCCTAGTGTTTAGGAATTATTCCCAATGCTGTAGCTATTAACCAGATCTAAGATTTCACTGTTTTCATAGATATCATTTTATCTGAACGCCAGTATGCAAACCACTGAAAATTATTATCAGAGTAAGCTAAACGCATTACTTAAGGTTGTGATATAAAACACTCTAAACGGTTACTAATCTGTATCTATAAAACTAAAACCGTATGAATTTGTGATATAAAAACCAGAAACTACTCAGCAGATTTCGATGGGGTTTTCACCGTTTTAAAATTTAGAATCTCAATTTTTTTTTTTTTTTTTTTTTTTTTTATTTGGCTTTAAGCGCCTAAGCACTATACAACCATCATCCAATTGTACACACATATATAAACATTATACATAAAGGTAAGAGGCAAGACTAGACATGATTAGTAAAATATAAAGGATAGAACATGGTAAACTGATTAATCAGAAGGGAACATTTTTGTTTATCCCCTATAGGGTTTGACACATTATGATTAATTAAACTTGCTCAGACATAATTACAAATGATACAGTGAAATATACATTATTGTTAGTTCCTTATAGTTGTTTTTTTTTTCTTTTCTTCATTACAATGTGTATATTCCTTACTATTAACTGGTTTTAGAGAGATTATTCGGTTCTTTAATTTATTCCTGCTAGATTGTTAAGAAGGTGACGAAATGGGTCGAGTTGGGAAGTATCAGATGGAGCTACTGGAATTCTTGAATCATCTTCATAATCATTTGCAATGTCTTCTCTATGAGTGCTACTTTTTCGGGGACGAGGGACTTTTCCTTATCCTTGGGTTGAGGAGGGTAGGGATTCTGTGTGATAGGTGTTATTGGTATATGATGGGGTACATACATTCTTTGATAAACAGGAGGATATTGGGACTTTTGTTCTTTTGGGGTTGCTGGCCTTTGCTTGTTGTGGCCTACGGTAGTAGTAGTATATTTCGGTTGGTTGGAGAGAGTGCTTTACTTGGTGGCGTGACTCTTGATTTTGTTGGATAGGGATTATAGGACAGTTTTGGAATGCATTTGTTGAGGCTAAACTAGGTGGCTGCACTGCAATTGGAGAGAGCGGGGGGAATTGCTTTTCGTCGTAATACAGCGGAGCGGCGCTGGCTGCCTGCGAATATGTATGACGATGGGTGGGACACCAGTTCGGCGTGGGAGACGCTTTATTATGGGCCGCTGCCTCACGTGCTTTTTGTTGTTGAACTATTACGGGACATATTCTGTCATTGGATAAATGAGGACCGTGACAATGCACACATTGTGGATCAGCTGTGCTGGCACACGTCTCCATAGTATGTGGGCCTCCACACTTATTGCAACGGGGAGGGCTACGGCATTGAGTTATACGATGGCCAAAACGTAAACAATTATCACAGACGAGAATTTGTGGGACATGAGGTTCGACTGGGCAACGTGCTCCAAAGATTGCCATGTGATCCGGAAGGGATTGTGATCTAAAGGTGATCATGCATATTGGTATCGGTATTCTCCTATCATTATTTTGGTATGAGTTCTTCTTGGTAAACCGTTTAACTGCGATAACTGGATAGGGGCTTTCTATCGCCTGTAGGATTTCTTCTTCTGACAGGGAGGTGTCTACGTCCCGGATAATACCTTGTTTGTTTATTAAAAAATTTGGAATGAATGCTTCTAGGTTTCTGTCCTTGAAAACTGTAGATTGAACCAACAAGTTAGCAGAGTCTGCTGAATTAGTTTCAATTTTTATCCTATATCTCCCGGCCGCTATGATATTGATGATGTTATGCTTATGTTGCTGGGCTATGTGTATAAAGAAGTTTCCCTATTGACATGGGGGTGAAGTCTGCCAATATTTTTATCCACACTTTCTACAAAGACGAAGTATGGACCCGTGTCTGTGCGGCTGTATCGGTTATTCTTACTTCTGTCTTTATTGGAATTTAAGTTGGGGCTTGGCACCTGGGGTATACTATTTTGGTTAGTAGGGTTCCGATTGATTGATAATATACTTTGAACTCCTTCACGATCCACGGGAATGCTTGTGATATCCATGCCCGTACCCTCGTTTAATGTTTTTTGGGTTGGATCACGGCTATCATATTGGTGCTCTAATTCTGGGACTGAAGTAGTTGGGTAAAACATCACTGATGACATGGAAGCTAACTCCTGGGGCACACTCACTAGATTGTTTATCGTTACAGTGGACATTTCCTCGTTCGGTAGCTCAGTAGGGTTTCCCTCTATGCGAGACCGTTTAACAGTTCTTTCTTCCGACTTTACATTGTTCAACACTGCGATCGAGGGGCAGCTTGCAGAAGCAGCGTCGTTACCTAGGGTAGTTGAGCGGATGAAGATGAGATGGCTGGATACCTTGTTGGAAGTGCATCATCGTCGGGGCTGAAGAGGCTGTTTCTGGAAAATAACACGGCTGCAGTGCCGCGTTGATTATTTGCCCCGTGTCTGGGGGCTCTTCCATGTTAGGGCACGGCCCAGGCTGTCAGAAGATGCTAAGAATTGAAGCCTAGTATCTTCAGGCAATTCAAGTTTTATTCGCACTTCACTGCACTCGCGGACTGTAAGTTCACTTAACTGTAGAATCTCAATTCAGTTGTTTGGCATGTCTTACGCTTCAACGTTACATAACGCAGGAGCATTAAATGAAATTCTGAACGTATGGTGACAACTCCCAAATATGGAAGATTAAATGTTAGAGGGATGGGCAAAATATATCGATGTATCGATATATCGATATTTTTCTAAAAAATATCGATATTTATCGCCGATATTTTTATTTTCGATATATCGATACATCGATATTGTATTTAGGGTATCGATTTTAAGCACCAATTCGATATTTTTGCTACGAACGCAATTCAGTATCAAATTAATCGTTATATGTATATAGGATAAATATACTTATATATCCAATCTCTGAAAGTGTCTTAAAAAGTGAATTTGTCGAAATATAACAGCTTCATCAGCGGTTGATAGGTTAAAATAAGCTGTTAAATTTTAACAATTTTACGTTAACGTCATTTTTATGTTAGCATGTAAGCGGTTGTTTTATCTTTGTAGTGTGAAATATTATCTTTTCAACTGTTTTTTTTTTTAATTATTTACGAATAACAATTAATGGGTTGATGAACCACAAGTCATTATGAATGACTGTTAATTACATTAAATGTTTACAATCTAGTCTACAGTCAAAACTCTTAATCGCAAGGAATACGTTCCGTAAATTAGCCGCGAATACGAAAATCTTGAATACGGAAACCTTGAATACAGAATGTTAGTTTATATAGGATTATAGGGAATACGTTCCAAGTATACAGAAAATTTTTGATGTAATGGAGTGATTATCGCACTTGAACTTAATAGACCAATTCGGGATTGCTTTAAATCCTCTATCCTAAAGTTCATTGTAATGCTCTTTAAAATATGCATATAGCTTTCTCGTGAATTACAGCCCCACTAAAGAATACTTTCTTGTGATTGCTGTCTTTGAATGATGTAGTGAGAGCGGTTTTTAATTTTTTATTCACTGAGACACCAATGGTTTTACTGATAGTAAGGTCCTCTTCGAACGCCTCTCCCGTGTCAGGTTATAGGCGATTACCAGGGTGATGTATATCCCTCCAAGGAAAGTCCTAGGAAGATGAACTGAGGGTGGTTTCCCATTTCACCGAACTTGGTGGTGTAATGGTTAGCGTTCTGGCCTCGCATTCGGGAGAAGGTGGGTTCGAATCCCCGTCCGGGCATCCTGATTTGGGTTTTCCATGGTTTCCCAAATCACTCCAGGCAAATGCTGGGATGCTTCCTTCAAAAGGCCATGGCCGAATTCCTTCCCATTCTTTCTCCCCCATCCTTTCCCGTCTCTAAATACCTCAATGTTAAGAGAAGTTAAGCAGTTAAAAAAAATTCCCCGTTTACTTTTCTCAGTGTGACAGTGCTCCTAAGTGTGTTTGACAGGTGACACTGTGTGGCTCGGTATAGAGTGTTGTGGATGAGAGATGAAAGAATGGAGAGGGTGGAAAGCCGGTGTCGGCAGTTCAGGCCTACTTTTGCGAAACATTCTAAAGGGGGCGCCAAGCTTAACATTCCCATCCAACGGATGAATCACCATCAACAACATCGTATGCCCTTGCATCAAACGCAATGCAGAGAGGTTTGGTGATTAGAATATTGCAACTTACTAGTCAAGCCCTGATGAAAATCGTTGATGTAGTGTTAAGTGAAAATAATTCATTTGCAGCACTCTGCGATCACGCAAAAAGTAATTGTGACTTATTTTAAGCAGTCTGTCAATGCTATGGATCTATTAAGATCTGAACAAGAAGCATCTGGGGAAAAAGGAAGGAGAGGTGTTGACTTTGACACAAGCTGTTAGCACTAGATGGAACTCCTACTTTAATATGTTAGAACGATTTGTCAGACTCTCTGCAATTGTTGCTAAAATCTTAGCTACAAAAAGTCAGTCAAATATAAACACACTTGATATGGTTGCAACTTAACAGCTTACTGTAATACGTGACCTCATTGTCCTGCTTGGTCCTTTCAAAGAAGCCACTGAAGAGGTTAGTGGTACAAATTATGTGACTGCTAGCTTAGCCATTCCTGTTACAAATCTGATTCGACAAGTAAACGGAACAAGCTACTCCTTCGACCACTTAGGATTCACGGTAAAAGAGGCTTTACTCCAAAGAATTCAAGAGAAATTAAGTCCTTTTAGAAGGAAATACATTCCTTGCAGCAGCTACCATTTTGTACCCGCGTTTCAAACGTATACACTTCACTTCTCTAATCGGTGTGTCAAATGCGATATCTACAATAAGTAATGATATTCGCTTGGAACTTAGACGTCGAGGACAAAGTTCTCCAGAAGTAAGGTCTACAGCAGCAACACAACTATATCGCAGATACGCATCAATTTGGTCCGCACATGAAAAGCTATTATCCCTTAGCACTTACTGTTATGCAAGAGGTTCCAAGCTCTATCTCAGTTCCTAATAAGCTAAGCAGTATCTGGACCAACCATTAATAGACAGAAAATTAGACCCAGTAAAGTTTTGGGTGAATTGCCAGTGCTCCAGCGCGCTGAAATACCTTACATGTCAAGCTTCTTCTGTGTCGACCAAGAGAGTGGCTCCTGCAGTCAACTTAGCTGTACTGAACAACAGGAGTAGATTGACATGGGAGCACGTAAACAGAGAGTCCTTTTGATGTCCATATCAGACGAATACTGGTTTTATTGATTGAAAAAAATAATAAATTAATAAAAGTTTGTATAATTTTCTACCTGTGTCTTTAATTTTCAGAATTTTCTTAAATATTTTGATGTATTTTATGATTTTTTTTTAGATAATTACTCTCTTTAGACAAAAATATCGAAATATCGAAAATATCGATATTTTTTCCCCCGATATATATCGATAGTGTTTGTAAATATCGGTTCGATATTTATCGATATATTTTTTGATTGCCCATCCCTAAGATGTTGACTTCACACTAACCACACAAATACAATGTCTCTCTGATCATAGCCTTTAATGAAAACCAACTTTACAATAATAACTATTTTTCACACTGAGCAAAACTTGAAGCATTCTTTCCTTTAACTGGAGATATTAGGTTTTTAAACACCATAGATGGCTGTAATGAATGCGAGAAGCTAATAACG